>JAYESD010000004.1:165511244-166111244 GCA_036927565.1 Tuctoria greenei
GAATCGTGATCCAACCGTAGAACTTCAAATAAAGGAGGGCTAGAAGATTGGTGGAAAAATAATACATATAAGAAAAAGGGAAGAAGAAAAAGGATGGCGTGCATTTCAATATATGAACCGTGAGACTGCTGACTTCCATCTTCATTGGCCAGTTCCCGATTCCGCTGATCTCTCTAGCATGCATTCACACTATGTACTCTGTGGTGGCTAGACCCAGGGTATCTCATGGCCCACCCGGCATACCTAGTGGGTGCACCCCTGAGAAAAGTTGTTATTGTTGTACGTGGTGTTTGGTTGAGACAATGCAACTTGTGGTCATAACGATAAGAATTTAATAATAGAAAGAGTATATTAGATTAAAAATCATCATTACTTTCTTTACTCGAGGCTTGGGCCCGTAAAATTCAAAAACTCCTCCGCTCATATTGTAACTGCATCAGTTATATATCCATGACAGTTTCAAAAATCCAAACTAAAGGTGTAGACGAAGGTTTGCACAAGAGAGAAGTTGCGCCATGCCGCGCCGCCGCAGACGGCAATCGTAGTGATGACAAGGAGAGAGGACCCAATGGTGGGGACTCAGGTGTACAACGTGACGTTCGAGGAAGACATGGTCACCACCATTGTGACATCCTCTGGTGAGGATGTGGTGGATTGGCTCAGTGTGGTCTTCTCCGTCCACCGTTGACGCCTTTACAAGCTCGTCGTTGGGCTCGACGTCGAGTGGCACCCCAGCTACTCCACCGACCAGAACCCCGTCATCATTATGCAGCTCTACATTGCCCACCGCTTCCTCATCTTCCAGGTCATCCACGCTGCCAACATCCCCGACGAGCTGGAAGATTTCCTCGGTGATTCCGACTACCGCTTCATCGGCGTGGGTGTGGAGGGTGACGCCTACAGTCTTTGGAAGAACTAGCAGCTGAAGGTGGCCAAAACGTTGGACCTGGTCGAGCTCGCGGCAGAGGAGATGAATCGCCCGAGACTCCACCGCGCGAGGCTGAAGGACATCGCGAGTGCCGTGATGGGCGCCGACATGGAGAAGCCTTACCGGGTGAGGATGAGCAACTGGGACGCATACAATCTCTCTGGCGAGCAGATCAACTATGCATGCATCGACACCTTCGTCTCCTTCGAGGTCGGCCACAAGATGCTCTCCGGCGACTACTGATCTAACCACCGAGTTTGCGCATCGATTGCCGTCGATCATCTCGGCATGGAATTTGCATGTGCGGCGCTCAAGTTCTAACTTTTCTGCTTGTGCGCCCAATATCTCATAAAATTATTTTTTCATGAGGAAACACTATATCTTGGGTTCATATCAGATGTGTGCCCCACTGTTGTCGGGTCCACATGTCAGCTGCAGTAAAAACTGCAGAGTAGAGGATATCATCGCCATTGTCTTGGCATTTAATATAATGTTTTAGTAGTTTTTGTGATGATTTTTCAAAGAAAAAGAATAGTTTTTGTGATGGAAGAATTAGCTGTAGTCTAATTGTCATGTTTCTAAAATTTGAGAAAATTTTAGGCAACGGATCATTAGGAGGTAATAATTACTGTAATTAGTCACTTATTTTGCAATTAGTCATTAACCATTAACTTTATAGGTTAAGAAATTACAAATTAACATAGTCCATACAATTACGGAATTACAACTACTAGCTCCCTCCATCCCATATTACTTGTTACTCTTTTTAGTTAAGAAATGAACTAATTATTTAAAGAGCGACAAGTAATTTTGTAGATGGAGGGAATACATATTAATAATTTCAAATAAGTAAGAAACATACTTCACCATTCTTACGGCTGGTCGGCTGGTGGTGGCGCCGCCTCTATGAGCTTCGAGCACTGCTGCCTCGAGCTCCATGCCATCATGCACCGTGCCCCCGCCGCGTCTTCCTCGATGTCACCTCAGCGGGCGTGCCACCGTCTCGGTGCACTGCCTTCAGCCTCCGTGCCGCCACTGTCAGTTGGATCAGCAGCTCAGGCTGATGTGAGGGCTTTTAAAAACATACATGTTATTTCACATGCATCGAGGTCTTTCACATGCATGTTAGTTGTCCATGCATGATACGCCCCAAACATTATCAACGAGCCTCAAACATGATGATCTCTCAACAAAAAGAGAAAACACGTAATGTCATCAAACATGATCGAGGTCTTTCACATGGATCTTAGACGTACATAGGCATTCTACGCCCCAAACACGTATTCCAAGAATAGAATATTTCCTACCATGTATATACATTACTATATTTATCATATTCTCTACCATGCATGTGTATGCTCTCAACGAGTACGTTCCCTCGATGGTACGAGGATAGAATGTGGACTACCACCTTCTAATAAGCACACAACTTTCACTATGTACGTGGTTCATCAGATTAATCGATCGCATGCTGCCATTTTGTATCGATGCACTCATCTTTTGAAGAAACGACAGCCGTAGGCGCTAGCCGCTACGTGTTCTCATTTTAGGAACAAATGAACACACTTGTGAAAACATGTACGTCACATCCAATCCTCAACGTCATCAAATTAACATGATCCTCGACAAGGGGGCACAAAAATCCTAAACACATGATCAAACATGCTTGATCGCTAGTCTCTTTCACATGCATTATATTCATGTCCAACATCATATATGATCACGACAATTATCAATAGTTTGATATGGACACTCGGTCAGTAATGGTCGGATCCTTCAAACAAAAATATGGACTCTCGGTCGATTGCCACGCGCCTTCACGTCAATCTTCCGCACCCCGTTGAAATTGTTCGCATGAAATGTTACGAACACAGCCGGACGGACCTACAAAGTATGCCAGGTGGTCAATTGCATACCCTGGGCCCTTTGCATGTCAAAATAAAAAACTGGTCGATGGGACATGTCGATCCATATCGAGGGGAGGCAAACCGCGGTTTGGAGTAACTCCGTCGATTCAAAAGCACAGTTCTCGAGGCGTCTTATCATCTCCACTCTCGTGCTTATACAACGACCCGCTATAAAGGCACACCGTCCTATTCTTCTCCGCCGTAGCTCTCGATAAATTTTAGCCTCCAAACTTCTCCTCTTGCTTCTTTGCCGCACCACTAATGACCACCTCTCTCTCTTTGTTCGCACCTCCGTCGCCGCACAAATGGGTAGCCCCGCATGGAAGCGCTCCAGGCCATTGACGTCCTCTGAAACTCCTTCTCCGTTTCCATCACTGCCAATGCCAGTGAACTAGAGGCGGCGCCTGCACCTCCTCCACCCCCATCTCAGCACGCGGTGCCTGCACCTCTTTCGTCCGACTGTGGTGAGACTGTCCACCTCATCGAGAAACGCATTGACAAACTCAACGGCAAGCTTAAGGAGGTCATCGACAACCTGTTCGGCGCCGATGTGAAAGCAAAAGCGCTCGAAAAAATGGCACATGATGTATTTGATAATACATCTCACTCCTATCGCCATATGAGACTTAGGATCCTTTCCCACCACACCAGCATGGACTCCGCCGGCTACTACATATTCGGGTTAGGCTTTGTGGCCGCTCGTCTCGACTGCCTCTATGAGACGTCGGTGAGGAGGCTGGGGTGGAGTTTAATGAACAACTGGTGAATGACGTTGGCTGAAAGTTCGATCTGGTGTTGGAGGATGCGCTGCCGGCGGTTGCGGCGAAGGCGGAGGCGCCGTCGGCGGATGTGGAGGTGGCGGCGGAGGAGGTGGACAAGTCCTCCGAGTAGAGTAGGATTAGTCATAGTTTTTTCTTTTGTTTTCTATCTGTTTTTCTTGTTTATTATATATGTGTTGTTTTTATGTTAATGAAAAATGTCTTTTATGTTCATGAACAATGTGTCCTACAGTACATGCATTAACGAAAAACTCCTCCTTTTATAAAAAAACATCGCATATGGAAAATTAACACATTAGTAATATTATATCTAGTAAATATTAAACACATTATGACATAGTATTATATTTTAAAAAATTACAAAAATATAAAGCTAGATCGTGTAACTGTACATCGCACACGAATGATGCAAATACTAATTAATTTTACTTCTTTTCTGTTTAAAAGCTATCATCGTGCCCCCCCTCCGGCCTGGCCCTAGGCGGTAGCCCCTTCCGGCTAGGCCCAGAGCCGGCCTGCCTTTAAGACCATCTACAGTGGTTCACGGTAAAGCTTACCAGACTGTAAATATAGAGTAGATTACTGGAAGTATAGAGGTTTCTGAGTGAAATGCTGGAAGTATGGAGGATATACTGGAAGTATAGAGGGATAGAGACATAGAGTAAGTTTTAGAGGAAACCACTACAGATGGTCTTATCTCTTAACCCCTTGGTGCAGGAATCGAGATCTCTGTGACAGGGCCGCACAACCGTCCCTGTGCGATCCTGTCCAGATGGTTGCCACGTACGTTCACGCTCCGAATCTTACAGCCAAGGGCGCACTGCACGGTTCATGTGACTGTGCCACCCTGTCCTGACGATTGCCACGTACGCCAACGCACCAAATCTTGCAGCGCACACGGGCACACGAACTCCACGTCTGAAATTTGCTCAGCGATCTGAGTAACTCGGCGCTCGGCGTGCACAACCCATCATCATGCGCACGAGCATGACGCGGCCAAAATGATCTGTGTTTGGTTGCTTGTCTTGGATTGGATTGACTTGGATTAATTGGATGGTCCAGTCATGTATTATTTCTTTCACGATCAGACGGACAGGGTGATCCATATTCGGGGAATATAAAATATTCCTTGCAGATGCTAGATGAGATGGTCCAGGATATTTGGTTGCATGTGAGTCCATCCACCTTATCTAATTATGCTTCTTAGTAATGTGATTAGTGATAATTAACTTGTTTATTGTTGATTAATAATTACAATTATGATATTAACATTAATATTTGCTAGTAATATGATAATTAGTATATAAATAATTAATATTATGAAATTATCAACTTAGATGATTCAATAATCCACCCAAGTTTCATCCAACCTAGAGGGGCAAACCGCAGTTTGGATTAACTCTGACCCACCCGCTGGAATGAAAGCACGATTTTCAAAGCGTCTGATCATCTCCACTCGCATGCTTAGACGAGGACCCACTATAAAGGCACACCTTCCTCTTGCGTCTCCGCCGCACCACTCCATCGATCGTAGCATCCAAACTTCTCCTCTTGCTTCTACGCTGCACCATCGCCGACCACCTCTTGCTCTTTCTCCGCACCTCCGTCGCTGCACAAATAGGTAGCCCTGCATCGAAGCACTCCAGGCCGTCGACGTCCTCCAAACCTCCTTCTTCACCGTTTCTTTCGCAGCCAATGCTGGTGGAACTGGAAGCAGCACCCGCACCTCCTCTGTCCCCTCCTCATCTCGTTTGGGTTCAGGAGACTGTCCGCCTCCTGGAACACCATCTTGGGAAACTTCTTGTGTACACCAGCATGGACACCGCCGGCCACTACTGCTTCGGGTTAGGGTTTGTGGCCTGTCGTCTCGACGTCCTCTACGAGATGATCAGGGAAGTGGTTGGGGTGGAGGGCCACCAACATCTTCTGTAGACCGTTGCCTTAAAGCTTCGCACTCAATTGCCGTAGGAGGCAGCAGCAGCGGTGACAGCAGAGGAGTCGGCTGCAGCGACAGAGGAGGCGGCGGCGGCAGCGGAGGAGAAGGAGGTGGAGGAGATCTCCCCCGACTTCGAGTAGAGTAGTATTTGTAGTTTTTCTTTTTTCCTATTTTATATGTGCTTTTGTAGTTCTTGTTTGTATTATATGTGTTGTTTTTATGTTAATGAAAAATGTTTTTTCTGTTCATGAACAATGCAGTATCGAAAAACAACTCCTTTCTGGAAAAGGGGAGAGATAATTGTTGTTCAATGTCTAGTCAAGAATTCTTTGTGTTGTGACAATCGACGACTCTTGGTTGAAACTCCATTGAGATCGTGGTTGAGGCTGCGTCTCTCCTCTTTTGTTTTCTTTCACTCAATTTTTTCATATGTAGTCGGCACATGTGAAAATGTATTTTTAGTAGTAGTATATACTACAGGTTATCATTTCATTGTGATTAATGTTATAGAATGATGACTGTTTGCAATCGTCCTTTCGTGGACTTGGGTGTTCTGTATTTGCATATCGCTTGCATTAGAACACATATACATTTGGCGATTCATATTTTTGTTTGTATTTTTTTTTGCAATGTCCCACTAGCTAGCAGATGACTGCTTTTAGATTTTGATCTCCATGCATGGCAACAAAGATGAATGGGAGGTAGCGGTCGCACGGCGAGCAAGCAGCTAGGCCGTATTGTAATTAAGAACCGAGCAAGTTCTCCGAAGAAGTCTACCCCTCTAGCTACACGCAACGTGTGCAGGAATCGAAGCGACATGACATGTAATTAGTCACAATTGCATGCGTGCACAAGGGCACGGCTAGCGTCAAAATCTCCACGCCCGCGAAATTTTTTTGTTCTTCTTGGCGCACCACAATTGAGATTTTGACAATTCAATTTTCACTCCCCGCGCCTCCAATTTCAGTCCCGCCTATTTTAAACCTATTTCAGCCACGATGAGTATACATGGAAACACTGGACCCCGTTCCCGACACACCACTGCCATGCCCTTCCGGTGATCTCAATACTCCAAATGTGTTGTCTCTCTGTCCTGTGTTCCAAACTTGTGTTCCTAAGAAATTCCCGTGTTTTCATTTCCCATGGTTTTTATATTTTTTTTCCTCATGGATCTCGCAGTGACGCATCGAAGCTCTCGGTGGTGGTGACGCCGGGCGACCAAGTTTGACAGGCTCTACAGAACTTCATCGCCGACACCTCCCTGCGACATCGCATCCTGGACTCCAGTTTTGTGCTAGGTAAGTTCTACACGATCCATGTCGATATTTAGTTATATACATTATATATATATATATATATATATATATATATATATATATGGCAAATACTACATCTGTCCCAAAATAAATGTCACTCTGACAGCTTATTACGGTAGTGTATTTCTAGTTCGATTCATGGCCGAGAACAATAAATATTAAAAACTAGGGGTAGTATGTAATTTCTGGATTTAGAAGTAAATGACGCACGGGTTACCTAATCTACCACTCCAAATGTTGTACTCTCATTTCTTTTTTACAAATTTGTATTCTAAAGAAATTCAGTTCCCACGATTTTTACACTTTTCTCTTTCTTGTGGCTTTCTCGGATTGTAAATTTCTTCTATTCCTTCATTTCTAACTCCTCCATTCCAAACAAACACAACAGTATATAGAAACAACGCCGTCCGATCCAAAATCCTCGTCGGTCATGTAATTTGACGTTATCACTGTTATTTGGAATGACTACTTACAATGCTCTTTACATTAGGAACAAGACATCAAACCGTGATGTCATCTGTAAGCATTCATGGTGGCCAACAAGCACCCGTATAACTATAAATGTTTTTACAATAAAAATTAAATTTTGTTAGAAAACATTAATTCCTTTGCGTGGTATGCAGAGAATATTGCAGCACATGATGTTTGAGAACGCCGAGATTGTTCGCTCCCTGGTACTACGATGCATGAACCAACAACAGGTATAGATATACAAATTAGAAATACTCCTTCTGCCCTAGTGTAACTTTACTTTTGGAGCTTAAAAAATGTACCACTCCAACTCTACCGGTTGCTTCCAACTACCCATATCACATCACATTACTACCTGCCTCTCTGCCGTGCCATTTGTTTTGGCAGAGCATGTTAGTTTTTTACTCCTTTGGCATTGAATTTGGAGCATTTTAAGAGACTATGTTCCGTCCTTTAAATGTATTGATGATGGGTGTATCATGGTCATTTGCATTCTTTCCTATGCTCTACTAATTGTTTTAGCATGCCTTGTGATTCTACTTTCTTAGTCTTTATAGTTAACAGTTCATCAGCCTGTGTGATGTCATGATTTTTTGATGCCTCAACGTTGTGCTCTCTTGCCGCCGGCCACACCGGCCGGCACTGGTGCCCACGCCCTGCTGCTGGTCACTTCAGTGTCCTGCCCGACGCGTCTCCCTCACCCATTGCCACAACCCATCCTTCGCGTGCCATGATGACCCTTCCGCCTACAAATCCCGGGCCATTACTCGCCCTGCCACCAATCCTCCTCGAGAGTTGCTACTGGTGATCTCGGCCAGACCGAACCCTCGCTTTGTTAAGCGTCGAATGCTGGGACTATGTAGTACTGCACCTGCAGTAGCTGCCACTGACAAGTGGATCCGATGTCTCATGGGCCTACATGTAAATGGCAGCTACTGCAGGTGCAGTACTACAGAGGATTTCAATCCTGCAAACTGCGTGCCTTATCTGTCTTCCATTCACCACCTGCTACCGCAGGCGATCATTACTCGCGCTACAACTAATAATTCTCTTCGAGACGCGCTCCAGCTGATGTCAGTCAGACCGAATCGGCGAACCCTATCTTTGTCTAGTCTAGCTTTGCCAGCTGCATGCCCGCCCCTCAGTCTTGCATGCTTCGCTGCTGGACTAAAATTCCTCTGCAGTACTACGAGTGCAGTAGCAATACTGACATGTGTAACTGATGGCTCATTTTAGGGTATGATCAGCAACAAAGAAGTAAACAATGTACCCCCCCCCCTAAATATAGTTGTCATTCAGATAGTCCTAACTAGTTCATTTTTAATTCATTTGTTTGTCTGATATGACAATTAATATAAACTAGGAGGGAGTAATACAAAACAAAATGTTGCTGGGACGCAGTCCTCCCACGATCGTATTTGCCGCACTCGTCCTGGAGATGATATGAACATGAGACTTTTCTTCTTTTCACAATATTTGTACATGATACTAAACTTGGTCAGGCGGTAATTTTCTTTAATCGTTTACCATTTGAATCAATGTAATAGAAGGAAAGAAGTTTGGAAGAAGTGTGGCTAAAGGACTTAAGGTTGCCAGAATCCGCTATGCATCCTAAGTTAGTAGAACGGAGCATGTGAAGCTACCAATTCAGTGTTCCACTAGGTTGGGTGTTGCGGTTGGTATTAATCAGCGGCACTTTGTCAATGATGTGGTTATGCTTACAAAAAAACATGCATCCCTCACCGGTGCAAGGAAGTGGGCAGAGGTTGGCGATAGTAACAAGAGAGATATAGTACGAGACATTTTGGTTAGTGTTGTCACACCCCACACAAGTATTTCTTTCTTGCAATCTCCATCTTGTACGTTTATAGCAACTTGTTACACAATGTACAGTACTCCTAGGACATGGAGGACACACTGCAGAGCGCAAGAAAAATTTTAAAAATTGCAGGTGAGCGCTACAAGGGGTGGAGCTCGACTTTGCATGCCACATATAAGAGTTATTCTATCGATGAAGAATGTATATGAAACAAGCCTGCTGACGTACCAGCACCCGAGTGGTTGTACCTAATAGAATATTTTTGGTCTAAGCAATTCATGGTCAGCTAACTTATTAATAGCTTAGCATCATACAAAAACTATTTGATTTACATTCATTCATGGAATTAGTTTTTAAAATTATTGTAGTCAATAAGCAGGACCAATTCTCAAAATCAAAGAAGACAAAAGGCGAGTCACTTGCTTGGCTCCAAATCCTACACCCAACTTAGCTACGAGAAGGTATGCTAAATAAATCACCCTTTTACTTTGCGCTGCAATCAATATGTATACATACATGTTGAATTTTACTTGTATTTTATGTAGCGAGACCTAAAGACCGGAGAAGAGCCCGATGACATACAACTGTGGGAGGCAAGCCATTTGAAGAACGGTGATTGGGCAAACAAGCAGACAGAAGCTGTACATGTGAGTAACACTTCAAACAATCCCCAATTAAATAAATATATGCAATGTACCTGTGACTTTTCTTTTCTTTTCGTATATAGAGCTAGGCACATGCCCCAGTGGACGACATGGAAGCTAAGCGGGGAGGCCCAATTCCAAATGAGGAGAGAAACCACATCTTCCAGTGTTGTTATAGATCCTCAATCGGTTGTGCAAGACCATAGGTTCAGGGGCGTAGTTATATGGCTAACCCTACTGGTCCTGAACGTGAACCTATGTGTATCCAGATAGCTGAACACCTCAACGACCAAGTTCAAAACTTAGAAGATAAAAGTGCAGGCCTCAATCACCAAGTGTAGGAGTTGGAAGGAATAAATGATAGCTTAACCACCCAGATGGACTGCATACACCAAAAGAATGAAGAGTTAAACTTTCAAGTCCAGAACTTAAAAGGTCAGATAGCATCTGATCGTGACCAGAGACATAAGGAAATGGAGGACATGCACGTCTCAATGGCTGAAATGCGCAAAAGGATGGAGAACACTACTCCACAAAAGGTCCAACAAAGGAACCGCCAAAAGCCACCCGCTCCAACAATTAGTCCCGGTCAGCTTAGGAAAAATTAACATCCAAACACATCGAGACCGTAATACTCTAGTGTTGTTATGCGTGTTGAAATATCAATTGATGGATGTTATTGTTAAACTCGTGATTCTGCTGCCACTAATTTTCAAACCTGGTGCATTAGGATTCTACTGCCGCTAATTATAATATGTGGCATTATGAATTTCTTGCCACGAATGATAAATTGTTGCAATAGGAAGCTATTTCCACGAATTACAAAAACATTGCAGTATAAACATTTGGCCACGACTAAAAAAACATTGCACTAGACTGCTATTGCCACCACGCAGAAAATTTTGCATTACAACTCTATTGCCACAGATGAGAAAATGTTGCATTACACCTCTATCACCACAAATCATTAAACGTTGCATTGCAACCGTACTGCCAAAGATCCGAAAATGCTGCATTACACACCTATTGCCACAAATCAGGAAACATTGCATTAGAAACCTATTGCCACTGATTAGGAAATGTTGCATCACGAACCTATTGCCACAGATAAGAAATCATTGCAATACCAAACTATTCGCGACGGAAGTGAAATCATTGCAGTACCATACTATTTCCCAAGGCTCTGAAATTGTTGCAATACATTACTATTCACCACGTTTGTGAAGTTGCAATAACATACTATTTGGCACGGACGTTAAACCGTCGCAGTACCATACTATTTGCCACGGCCGTGACATCATCGCTGTACCATACTATTTGCCACGAATGTAAAATCGTTGCAATATCATGATATTAGTTGCAATACGTTGAATCGTCGCAATACCTTAAATCGTTGCAATACCGTACTATTTGCCACGGCCGTGAGATTGTTGCAGTAACATACTATTGCAACGGATGTGGAATCGTTGCAATACCCTTCTATTCATTGCAATACGTTAAATCGTCGTGATATGCTAAATCGTTACAATATTGTAGTATTTGCCACGAATGACAAATTGTTGCAATCACATACTATTACCACGAATGTGAAATCGTTGCAATACCATGCTATTCGTTGTAATACGTTAAATCGTAGCAATATGATAAATCGTTGCAATAACATACTATTTGCCACAAATGTGAAATCGTTGTGATACAGTGCTATTTGCCACGAATGTGAATTAGTTGCAATCACATACTATTACCACGAATGTGAAATTGTTGCAATATCATGCTATACGTTGCTGTAGGATCGAAGAGCACATGAAGAGCTACTAGAGGGGGGTGAATGGTGATTAAAACTTTTTCAGCGGAAGCAATGAAAACCCCTCGACAGAAAAATGAATGGTTAAAGAAATCGTATGTGAGACTAATCCAAACATGTTTCACCGTGACAAAAGTGATAGATATCAGAGAGAATAATGTCATGAAAACAACACAATAAGAATCACTCAAATCCGTCGAGAGAAACTCAAGTTACAATCAAAAGATTAAACAAAGGTAAATCTGTCCTACCGAGTAAAAAAATAGTTTGGAACACTACAAAGAAACATGTATAGATCAAAAACCACAAATCCAATAACCGTAAATTTTGACAGATGATAGATAATCACATTGTGAAAATAACCCAAAAATAATCACGTCAAATGGATCCGTAAAACTCAAGTTATGATAAAACCACCGAAGAAAGGTAGTGTTGTGCAGACAACTCGACGAGAAAAACTTGTCTAGAACAAGTCGGACGAACAAGGCACAAAAGTTCCTTTCAACTACGAATTTTATTCAATAGAACACAAGAGGAACAGCCCAAAAGTTATTTACCACGAGTTCTAGCCTCCCTTGCTTATATAACAAGCCCTTAGGCCAACCCAATCTCATCTAGGACTCTAATCCTACTCAAATCACGAATCAAAACTTTCCATAACTGCTTAGGACTCTTCTATATACAGATAGAAGAAATCTTATCACTTCCAAACACATTAGGAACGTATCCCGCATTCCTAAAGAAACCCAAATTCGTGACACACACGAAATCCTATCATAACCAACTCAAAACATTCCATATTTCAGTCAAACCCGACTCAGCCATAGCCTGAGTCCATAACCTAGTCAGTTGGACCTTTCCGACTAATTTTTGCATCCACATCTCTTCATCACGCCTTGGAACCATGCAACCACGTCCATGCACTCCTTGCACATGTGCAAACATCTTCCAACGACGTCCACAATACCTTCATATGCACTGTTATTGATTCAAACATGCTGCGCGACCTCCCGATCAACTCAACCACAACTCCTCCCGGACTTGGTTGATGAACCTCATTTTCTCCCTAATACTAGTTCAATGAATCCTGTCACCAGTCATGTCTTGAACTCAAGCAACACCTGCACACGAACAAACAACCAATACTTCCAAGCACAAGTCCTTGACTTGACCCTCGTTAGTTCCAAAACTACAACATCTTACGTGAGCACTTCACATAAGCATGTTGCAAACAATTGCAAAATGATATCAACCATATCAACAAAAACGCTCCAAAAACTTAGCAAATGAATACTAAGCAATCTTTCCAACAATGTAAAGCAAGTTCGAAACATTTAACAGATAAGCAGGAGCATTGCAATCAAGCTCCAAACCTTGCCAAAGCTAACCGAAGCATGAGCCGGAGCTTACCAAAGCTAGTACAACCTAGCGCCGGAGCATATCAAAGCTAGCGCTGGAGCTAACCAAATCTAGTCAGACCTAGCGCCAGAGCTAACCAAAGCTACTCGGAACTAGTCAATCCAAAAGTTGGAGCTAGAAAAACATGGCGGAGCTAACGAACATAAGTCGGACCTAGCAAAACATATCGGAGCTTAACAAAGACATGCCGGAGGTAAAAACAAAGCTCACCAGAGCTACCCAAAAACATGTCGAACCTTGACAAAGCAAGTCGGACCTATTGTCGGACCTTGCAAAAGCTCGGAGCTAGAGTCGGACTTTGCTAAAAATGTGTTTTAGCAGAATTTCAGAACTTGTATCATCAAAGCCAATGTATTCAGCACACATAGGTCTCACAGTCTCCCCCTTGATGAATGCATTCGCAACACCACTTAAAATCCGAACATTGGCTTATTCACATTAAAATTTTTGAAAACAATTTCTCCCCCTTTGTAAAACAGAAATAAAATGAGAAGATAAATAAATTCTTCCTCTGAGAAGAATCGTGCAAAAATAATTGTGAATATGTGCAATATGTAATCAATTTCTCCCCCTTGCATACTTATCTTTAAAAATTCCAATATTATCTCTCCCCCTTTGACAATGTATTCAGCAAGGTTCAAAAGAGATATTTCAAATGTTATGAGCATATTATAACATATACATATAAACAATGCTCATCCAAGTCATACTATCAAGTAACTTACACTATCACATCAATGAGTTACATAAAGTAGTGTAAGCCATGCTAGAGATCAAATGTAATTTTCAATTTAAGCAAGTCATGATATCACAAACTTAACTATTTCAAAACATGAAAGCATGACACTAATTGCTGCATTTTATTATTTTTCAAAGCTCAAATTTAGATCATATGATATTTGCAAGGGATTATATGCCGCATCTGCCTTATTCTAACCAACCAAGCCAAGCCTATGTCATTTGACAATCAGAAGCTTAAGGACATGGTTTTAGTCATACACAACTCCTTCCAAGTTCATATCTAAGTACAATGATAAGCAATCTCAAAAGAAGAAGTGCGATGCATGCATATTATCTCGATCTTTTCTCAATTTTTCATTTGATCATAAAAACTCAACATGTGAGTTGATTACTTGTTTAATTCTTTATAATTAAAAGTACTTGTGAGCATGCAATAAGTTCAAAACAGCAAGAAAGTTTGATCATGACCAGATTTAGTTAAGTAGTTATTCTAATTACTAGACATGGCAAAACAGACAAAATGTATAACACGAGTAATGTAGTAAAAAATTTCAGCATGTAAAAGGAATCACAAAGTCATATATGTATGAAATACTATGCTCATATTATTTTAATTTCAGATTCAAACGTAGACTTCTCAAGTTTCAAAACTCCCCCTCAATGTAAGCCATGAGGATGCATAACCCCTATTTCACTACGAATAAAACAAAAATGAGTGAACACTAAAGATTTTGTAAAAATGTCAGCCAATTGTTGTTCGGTATCTACATGGTGAAGCACAATGTTTCCTTTTTCAACATTATCACGGAGAAAGTGATATCTAATTTCAATGTGCTTAGTTCTAAAATGTTGCATGGGGTTTTTAGCAATGCAAATGGCACTAGTGTTATCACAAAACAGTGGAACACTATCTAGATCAACCCCATAGTCCTTAAGTGTTTGAAAAATCCAAAGAATTTGTGAGCAAGCACTAGCAGCACCTACATATTCAGATTCGTTTGTGGATTGTGCAACTGAGTTTTGTTTTCTAGAGGACCAAGCAACAAGTGAATTACCAAGAAAATGACAAGCACTGGAAGTATTTTTCATATCAATCCTACAACCTCCAAAATCAGCATCAGAAAAAGCTTTCAAAGTCACGGTTGAGGAAGAAGGAAGAAAAATGCCAAACTCTTGAGTTTCATGTAAGTACCTGGGAATCCTTTTGACGTCTTGGCGATGTGGAGCACATGGGAATGCTTGAAACCATGCACAAAGACATACGCTGAATTGTATGTCCGGTCTTGATGTCGTGAGGTACAAAAGTGATCCTATCATGCTTCTATATTCTTTTGGATCCATGGGTTCACCATCTTCATCAAGTTCATGTGTTGTTGCTGTTCCCATTGGTGTCCGAAGAGGCTTGCTTTTGTCCATGTTGAAGCGCCTTAGGAGGTCTTTTGTATACTTCATTTGATGCACAAAGGTACCCTCCTTGGTATGCTTGATTTGCAGCCCTGAAAAGTACGTGAGTTCACCCATCATACTCATCTCAAATTCTGAACTCATCATAGCTGAAAACTTGGACACAAGATCATGAGAAGCACAACCAAAGATAGTATCATCCACATACACTTGAACGAATAATGAAGCATTGCCATGCTTAAGCACAAAAAGAGTTTTATCAACCTTGCCCATGGTAAACCCCTTTTCAAGTAAGAATGTTTTTAACCTATCATACCATGCTCTATGGGGCTTGTTTGAGACCGTACAAGGCTTTGGACAGTTTGAAAACATGATTAGGAAAATCTAAATTTTCAAAACCCGATGGTTGTTTGACATAAACCTCCTAGTCTATGTAGCCATTAAGAAAAGCACTTTTAACATTCATTTGATAAAGCTTAAAACCTTAAGATGCAGCAAAAGTAACAAAATTCTTATGGCTTCTAATATAGCAACAGGAGCAAAAGTTTCATCAAAATCTAGACCTTCAACTTGAGTGAAACCTTGAGCAACCAACTTAGCCTTATTCCTAACCACAACCCCATCCTCACTTTGTTTATTTTTAAACACCCATTTAGTTCCAATTAAAGTGTGACCTTAAGGTGGAGGTACAAATTTATAAACATTATTTCTTTCAAAATTTTCTAACTCTTCTTGCATGGCAATAATCCAAGATTCATTAGTGAGTACGTGTGATATATCTTTGGGTTCAAAAGAAGCAACAAAAGTAGAACGAGCATGAGTGTTTGGATCGCAAAACCTGGACCGTGTGACTCATTCGTCCAAGCTTCCAATAATTTGTTGTGGAGGATGACTTTTGAGAACCCGGAGGGGAGTGGACACTTCAGAAGCTTCTTCTTTTTCATGTTCATCACAAATTGATGAGCTTGTGGCTTGAGGAGGATCTGGACCAGCAATGTTGGTTGTTGGTGCTGGCTGCGGATCAAAATCGGGAGCTAGAACAATGTCATTAGCTGAATTTTCGGGCAGCAGCTCCACCTCTTCCTCATCTTCAACGAAAATGCTCTCCCCCTGTGGACATGGATCTGGACCTGCAATGTTTTAGCTAGTACCTGTGCTAGCTTCATCAAAAGACACATCACAAGTCTCCATAATTTTGTTAGTGTCAAGTAAAAGCACACGGTAGCCTCTAGTATGAGATGGATAACCAAGAAACATGCCATCAATGGATCTAGGTTCAAATTTATCAAGATTACCATGTTTCTTAACAACGCATTTGCAACCAAAGACCCGAAAATGTGTAACACTAGGCCTATGTTCAAACCGGAGCTCATATGGTGTTTTACCTAGCTTAGCGTGCAAGAAAACACAATTTGAGACATAACAGGCAGTTGCAATCGCATCAGCCCAAAATTTTTTAGGAGTTCAATATTCGTCAAGTATAGTCCTGGCCATCTCAACTAAGATTCTGTTCTTTCTTTCTACAACACCATTTTGTTGAGGTACATATGGTGAAGAAAATTGTCGATCTATTCCAATTTCAGCACAAAAGTGATCAAAAGATTTATTTTTAAATTTGGTTCCGTTATCACTTCTAATTGCTTTTAAAGATCCTGGATGATCAATTGATAATCAAAGAAATAAAGTTCTAAAGTGACTAAAAGCTTCATTCCTGGATGCCATAAAGTAAACCCATGAGTATCTAGAATAATCATCAACAATAACAAAAACATATCATATACCTCCGAAGGATTGAACATGTGACGGTCCTACGGTGTCAAGGTGCAAAACTTGACCCGGTTCAGTTGTCATGATAATTGTGAGAGGAGTATGTGAACCTGCAACCATCTTAGCATGTCTACAAGAAGAGCACAATATATCTTTGTCCCCTTTAAGCTTAGGCAACCCACGTATGTGATTAAGAGCACTAACCCGTGTTATATGATCAAAGCCTACGTGACCAAGTCTACGATGCCAAAAATATAAGTCTTTTGAATCATTAGTAACTAGACACCTATGCTTAGAGGAAGACATATCAAAATCAGCTTTAAAAAACTCTTCCAAACCGTGACATGTTAAAAATAAGCTCACTATTTGAACCTACAACTTTGCAACAATTTTTATTGAAAATAATTTCCAGATTTTCATCTGGCAATTGTGAAACAGAAAGCAAGTTGTATTTCAGATTTTTAACAAGTGCCACATTCTTCAAAGTGTAGTGATCATTTACTCTAACCGAACCCTTAGCAATTATAGGAGTTCAAGAATTATCAGTAAAAGTAACATTCTCTACACGTGACACAAAAGAGAGGGAGGAAAATCATTCTTTGTTACCGGTCATGTGGCGTGAGCAACCTGAATCCAGAATCCAAATGTCTCCTTCCTCAAGCGTGTAACCTACATAGAAGAACAATACGTCGATGACTCAGTACTGGGGTTAATCAAAAGGCATTTAGGAATCCAGTACTGAGTCACACGACATCCAGCAGGAATAACACGCGAAAACTGAAATAAAACAGCAGGTTTATGAGCCAAAGCTTGAGAATTTTTGTACCCAACTACTATCCTACGAGATCTTACATGTGTAGCACAAAAAATAGTAGATTTGGGAGCAAACTTTACATGTTTTCAACTCATTACAGCAGATTACATGTTCCTATCATTCGGTTTAGCAAGTGCAGCAAATTTTGCATGAAAGTTATGAGATCTAGCAATCATTCTTTCCTTTTTTCTGTTGTTTAGCTAGTCTGTAACAAAAATCTATTACATGACTATCTCTACCACATTAGGTACAATGAAATTTAATTTTTTGTTCATGTCTAGATGAGCAAGTGACATTTTTATTTGAAACCAAATGCGACAACACTCTTGCAGATTTGAAAACTACTTCTTTTTGTTTGGCAACTGTTTGAATCAAACCACTTCCTAATGACTTTACAATTTTAGGTCGATGAGCCTTAGCATGAGGATGAGAATCAAAATCTAAACCAGTTTTATCTTTGCGAGACTTGGAAGAATTCAGCAGCAAATTTAGGTTCTTATTCCCATTACAAAACCGATCTAATGTCCTATGCATGTCATCAAGTTTATTGGACAGATCAAGACAATTTTCACATGAAGTTTTTCTTCTTAATTTGCAATTGGAACAATATTTAACTTCATGAGAACGTAAAGCATTGTTCAATATAGAAATTTCATTCATAGCATCTTGTAGTTTCTTATCAAGATCATCTAAAGTAGAGCAATGCAAATCAATTGTAAAACAGCTAGCATCTTTCATGTTTTTATCATTAAGTGCAACAAGCTCTCTGTTCTTTTCAATTTCTGACTTAAGTTTATCAAGTGTGAAGGTGTGCGCACTTCTTAATGAGGACAATTGTTCATATATTAAATCACATGATGAACAAGAATCATCATTAGGAATCAAGGAGTTCAAACGATTAATTTTATATTCTAGTGACTCAATTTAACAACATTTTCCCTAAGCTTTTTGTCCTTTTTCTTAACTATAACAATGACACGAGAAATAGCATCACACATTTCTTCACAAGTAGGGCATACCTCTTCATTATCACTGTTGTGTTCAGCCTCCTCCATACTTGATCTTGACTTGCCCGCCATGAAGCACATGTTTGCCAAATCATCTTCCTCTTCGTCACTTCCAATGTCCACATCGCTTGAGCCAAGTTCTTGAAGTGCGGAGATAAAACTGCTCACCATTTGACGTCCTGTAAAACCCTTCTTTTTCTTTGTATCTTTTGCAGAGGAGTGCTTCGTCCTTGTTTGTTTTTCATCCCGGGAAGTAGGACCTGAAAGGTTAGGGCAATTTGAACAAAAATGTCCTGTCTTACCACATTCGAAACATCGTTGAGGTCCGGAGCTTCCTCTCCTTCTAGTTCTAACATTTTGCAATGCTTTTGGGAACCTAGTAGAGATAAGTACTAGCTCCTCCTCTGGAAATTCCTCAATCTGTTCAAGGGTTAGAGAGGACAACAAAGCAAGTGTACCACAAGATGAAGATTGACCAGAGCTAGGCATGTCATGTTTAGAAACAAAAGCAATAGACTTGTTGGGGTTCTTACGTGATATTATGTCAATTTCATAAGTTTTTAACTTGGAATATAGCACATCTAAAGTAAGTGTACTCATGACAGTAGATTCACGAATAGATGTGAATTTCATTTCCCAAATTGACATATCTAATGCACTTAACAATTGCCTAGCATTTTCAGCATCTGAAAAATTAACATTGATACTACGCAAGTTGCTGAGAATTTTATTAAAGCGAGCAAAAAGGTCATCAATAGACTCACGGGGTTGCATATCGAAGCGCATGTATTCTTTCTTGAACATTTCTTACCTTACCTCCTGGATCGTGTTGGATCCCTCGTGGTAGTCACAAAGTGCTTTCCACAAATCGTATGCAGATCGGAGGTGTGCAACACGGTCGACGTAGCTTTGAGTTAATCCTTGTATGATCAAGTTCCGAGCCTTGTTGTTGTTGTCAACATCTCTTAGATTTGTAGATGTAACTTGATCATTTGACGGCACTTCATAAGGCTTGTATACCTTCTCCCATATTGTGAAGCCTTGACCCTGGATGAAGGCTTCCATACGTGCCTTCCAAACCTGAAAATCAATACCACTAAAGACACAAGGTTTTGCGGAGTATTTCTCCATGATGATTATTCAAAATACGTGCAAATCACAAATATTAGAGCACCGTGGCTCTGATACCAATTGTAGGATCGAAGACCACGTGAAAAGCTACTAAAGGGAGGTGAATGGAAGATTAAAACTTTTTCAGCGGAAGCAATGAAAACCCCTCGGCGGAAAAATGATCTGTTAAAGAAATCATGTGCAAGACTAATCCTAACGTGTTTCACTGTGAAAAAATTGATAGATATCATAGAGAATAAAGTCACGAAGACAACAAAACAAGAATCACTCAAATCCGTCGAGACAAACTCAAGTTATGATCAAAAGATTGAACAAAGGTCAATCTGTCCAACCGAGTAAAAAACAGTTCTAAAACACTGCAAAGAAACTCGTGTAGATCAAAAACCAAAAATCCAATGACCGTAAAATTTTGACAGATGATAGATAATCAAGTTGTGAAAGCAACCCAAAAAGAATCACGTCAATTGGATCTGTAAAAATCGAGTTATCATAAAACCACCGAGAAAGGTAGTGTTGTGCAGAAAACTCGACGAGAAAAACCTGTCTGGAACAAGTCGGATGAACAAGGCACAAAAGTTCATTTCAACTATGAATTTCATTCAATAGAGCACAAGAGGAACAGCTCAAAAGTTGTCTACCACGAGCTCTGGCCTCCCTTGCTTATATAACCAGCCCTTAGGCCAACCCAATCTCAACTAGGACTCTAATCCTACTCAAATCACGAATCGAAACTTTCCATAACTGCTTAGGACTGTTCTATACACAGATAGAAGCAATCTTAAGACTTCGAAACACATTAGGAAGGTATACCACATTCCTAAAACAACCCAAATTCGTGACCCACACGAAATCCTATCATAACCAACTCAAAACTTTTCATATTTGAGTCAAACCCGACTTAGCCACAGCCTGAGTCCATAACCTAGTCGGTTGGACCTTCCAACTAACTTTTACGTCCACATCTCTTCATCACACCTTGGAACCATGCAGCCACGCCCATGCACTCCTTGCACACGTGAAAACATCTTCCAACGACATCCACAATACCTTCATATGCATTGTTCTTGATTCAAACATGATGCGCGACCTCCCGATCAACTCAACCACAACTCCTCCCGAACTTGGTTGTTGAACCTCATCTTCTTCCTAAGACTAGTTCAATGGATCCCGTCACCAGCCATGTCTTGAACTAAAGCAACACCTGCACATGAACAAACAACCAATACTTCCAAGAACAAGTCCTCGACTTGACTCTCGTTAGTTCCGAAACTACAACATCTTACGTGAGCACTTCACATAAGCATGTTGCAAACCATAGCAAAATGATATCAACCATATCAACCAAAACGCAGCAAAAACTTAGCAAATGAATACTAAGCAATCTTTCTAACAATATAAAGCAAGTTCAAAACATTTCACAAAAAAAACAAGAACATTGCGATCAAGCTCCAAACTTTGCCAAAGCTAACTAGAGCTTGAGCCGGAGCTTACCAAAGCTAGTACAACCAAGCGCCAGAGCTTATCAAAGCTAGCGCCGGAGCTAACCAAAGCCAGTCGGAACTAGTCAACCCAAAAGTCAGAGCTAACCAACATAAGTTGGACCTAGCAAAACATATCAGAGCTTAACAAAGACATGCCGGAGCTAAAGACAAAGCTCACCGGAGCTACCGAAAAACATGTCGAACCTTGACAAAGCAAGTTAGACCTATTGTCGGACCTTGCAGAAGCTTGGAGCTATAGTCGGACTTTGCTAAAAAGGTGTTTTAGCAGAATTTCAGACCTTTTATCATCAAAGCCAATGTATTCACTACAAGACAATGTATTGAGCACACATAGGTCTCACAGTTGCAATATGGTAAATCGTTGCAATACACTAAATCGTTGCAATAACATACTATTTGCCACAAATATGAAATCGTTGCAATACCATACTATTTGCCACGGTTGTGAAATCGTTGCAATACCGTACTATTCGTTGCAATACGTTAAATGGTTGCAATATGTGAAATCGTTGCAATAGCATACTATTTGCCACTGATGTGAAATCATTGTGATACCATACTATTTGCCACGGATGTCAAGGCATCGCAATAACCTATCGCCAAGGGAATTATTACGATGATTCGTAAAAACTATTGCCACGCTCTTTTTCGTTGCAATAGTGACCTATTGCGGCAAATTTTTTCGTTGCGATAAACCAGAATCCTTGCAGTGATGTAAGTACCTGAGAATCATTTTGACGATTTGACAATATAAAGCACACTGGGAAGCTTGGAATTGTACACAAAGACATACGCTGAATTGTATGTCTGGTCAATCATTCTTCTATATTTTTTTAATCAATCGGTTTACCATCTTCATCAAGTTCAAGTGTTGTTGTTATTCCCATTGGTGTTTAAATAGGCTTGCTTTTTTCCATGTTGAAGGGACGACGAAGGAGGTATTTTGTATTTTTCGTTTGATGCACAAAGGTAACCTACTCGGTTTGCTTGATTTGCAGCCCGAAAATGCATGTGAGTTCTCCCATCATACTCATCTCAAATTTTGAACTCGTCATGGCTGAAAACATGGACACAAGATCATGAGAAGCACAACCAAAGATTATATCATTGACATACACTTGAATAAATAGTGAGTTTTATGTACCTTGCCTATGGTAAACCCCTTTTCAAGTAAGAATGTTTTTATCCTATCATACCATGCTCTAGGGGCTTATTTGAGACCATACGAGGTTTTTTACAGTTTGTAAACATGGTTAGGATAATATGGATTTCCAAAACTAGGTGTTTGTTTGACATAAACCTCCTCATCTATGTAGTAATTAAGAAAAGTACTTTTAACATCCATTTGATATAACTTGAAACCTTTAGATGAAGCAAATGCTAATAAAATCCTTCTGGCTTCTAATCTACAACAAAAGCACAAGTTTCATCAAAATCTAGATTTTCAACTTGTGTGAATCCTTGGGCAACCATCCTAGCTTTATTACTAACCACAACCCCAACCTCACTTTGTTTATTTCAAACACCCATTTAGTCCATATTAAAGTGGGACCATGAGGTGGAGGTACAAGTTTCCAAACTTTATTTGGTTAAAAAATTTCCAACTCTTCTTGCATGACAATGATCTAAGATTCATTGGTGAGAGTGTGTGATATATCTTCGGGTTCAAAAGAAGCAACAAAAGCAAAATGAGCGTGAAAGTTTAGATCACAAAACCTGGACCGTGTGACTCTTTCATGCAAGCTTCAAATAATCTATTCTGTAGGATGAATTTTGCGGATGTAGAGAGGAGTAGACACGTCACAAGCTCCTTTTTCTTCTCGGTTATCACAATTTGAAGAACTGGTGGCTTGAGGATGATTAGGACCTGCAGTAGTAGTTGTTGGAGCTAGTTGTGGAGTAAAATCAAGAATAGAAACACACATTATTTGTTTATGAAATTTTGGATAGCAGCTCCACTCCTTTATCTTCAATTAAAATGTTCTCTCCTACGGATATGCATCATGTCTTGTAATGTTAGAGCTAGTACCTAGACTAGCTTCATCAAAAGACACTTCACAAGGTTCCACAATTTTGTTAGTGTCAAGCAAAAGCACACGATAGCCTCTAGTGTCAGATGGATAACTAAGAAACATGCCATCAACATATCTCGCTTCAAATTTATAAATACTACCATGTTTCTTCACAAATCATTTGCAACCAGAAAATCTAAAATGTGTACATTAAATCTATGTCCAAACCGTGAAGCTATATAGGGTTTTCCTAGTTTATCTCGCAAGAAAACTTGGTTTGAAATGTAACAAGATGTTGCAATTGTATCTGCCCAGATTTTTCCATGAGTTTGATATTCATCAATCATTGTAGTATCGAAGAGCACGTGAAAAGCTGCCAGAGGGGGGCTGAATGGTAGATTTAAAAAATCTTACGCGGCGGAAACAATTAAATCCCAACCCCTCAACAGAAAAACAATCCGTTAAAGAAATCGTGTGTGAGACTAATCTAGATGTGTTTCACCATGACAAAAGTGACAGATATCAGAGAGAATCAAGTCACGAATACAACACAACAAGAATCATTCAAATCCGTCGAGAGAAACTCAAGTTACAATCAAAAGATCGAAGAAAGGTCAATCTGTTCTACCGAATAAATAACAGTTCTGGAATGCTGCAAAGAAACTCGTGTAGATCAGAAACCAAAAATCCAATGCCCGTGAACTTTTGACAGATGATATATACAGAAGTTGTGAAGACAACCCAAAAAGAATCACGTCAATTGGATCTGTAAAACTTGAGTTATGATAAAACCACCGAAGAAAGGTAGTGCTGTGCAGAAAACTTGATGAGAAAACTTGTGTGGAACAAGTAGGACGAACAAGGCACAAAAGTTCCTTTCAACTACGAATTTTATTCAATAAAACACAAGAGGAACAGCACCAAAGTCGTCTTCCACGAGCTCTGGACTCCCTTGCTTATATAACTAGCCCTTAGGCCAACCCAATCTCAACTAGGACTCTAATCCTACTCAAATCACGAATCGAAACTTTCCATAACTGCTTAGGACTCTTTTGTACGCAGATAGAAGCAATCTTAAGACTTCCAAACACCTTAGGAACGTATCCCACATTCGTAAAACAACTCAAATTTGTGACCCACACGAAATCCTATCATAACCAACTCAAATCTTTCCGTATTTGAGTCAAACACGACTCAACTGCAGCCTAAGTCCATAACCTAGTCGGTTGGACCTTTCCGACCAATTCTTCACGTCCACATCTCTTCATCACGCCTCAGAACCATGTAGCCACATCCATGCACTCCTTGCATACGTGCAAACATCTTCCAACGACGTCCATGATACCTTCATATGTATTGTTCTTGATTCAAACATGTTGTGCAACCTCCCGATCAACTCAACCACAATTCCTCCCAAACTTGGTTGTTGAACCTCATCTTCTCCCTAAGACTAGTTCAATGGATCCCGTCACCATCCATGTCTTGAACTCAAGCAACACCTGCACATGAATAAACAACCAATCTTTTCGAGCACAAGTCCTCGACTTGACTCACGTTAGTTCCGAAACTACAACATCTTACGTGAGCACCTCACATAAGCATGTTGCAAAACATAGCAAAATGATATCAACCATATCAACCAAAACGCACCAAAAACTTAGAAAATGAATACTAAGCAATCTTTCCATAAGTGTAAAGCAAGTTCGAAACATTGCAAGATAAAAACAGGGACATTGCGATCAAGCTCCGAATCTTGCCAAAGCTAACCGGAGCTTGAGCCAGAGCTTACCAAAGCTAGTACAATCTAACGCTGAAGCTTGCCAAAGCTAGTACAACCTAGCGTCGGAGCTTACCAAAGCTGGTCGGAACTAGTCAACCCAAAAGCCGAAGCTAGAAAAACATGTCGGAGCTAACCAACATAAGTCAGACCTAGCAAAACATATCAGAGCTTAACAACGACATGTCGGAGATATCAAAGACATGTCGGAGCTAACCAAAGCTCACCGGAGCTACCCAAAAACATGTCGGACCTTGCTAAAAAGATGTTATGGCAGCATTCAAAACTTTTATTGTCAAAGCCAATGTATTCAGCACACATAGGTCTCACAAGCATAGTCCAAGCCATCTCAACTAAGGTTTTGTTCTTTATTTCTAACACCATTTTTTTGAGGTACATATGGTGAAGAAAATTGATGATTTATTCCTTTTCCAGCACAAAAGTGGTCAAATGATTGATTTTTCAATTCGGTGCCATTATCACTTCTTATTGCTTTTAAAAATCCTGGTGGTCAAGTGAATGCCTAAGAAATAAAATTCTAAAGTGACTAAAATCTTTATTCATAGATGTCATAAAGTAAACCCAAAAGTACCTAGAAAAATCATCAGCAATTACAAGCACATACAATTTACCTCCAAAAGATTGAACAATTGAAGGACTTAAGGTGTCAAGGTATAAAAGTTGTCTTAGTCTTGTTTTCATGATCATTTTGAGTGGAGCATGTGAACCTACAATCATCTTAGAATTTCTACAAGAAGAACATACAATATTGTTGTCCCGTTTAAGCTTAGGAAGCCTACGTATGCGATCGAGATGACTAACACGTGTTAGGTGATCAAAGCCTTTTTGACCAAGTCTACGATGCAAAAAATAATCATTAGAAACTACACACCTATGCTTAGAGGTTGACGTATCAAAATCAGCTTTAATATCTCTTTGAAACAAAGACACGTTAAACATAAGCTCACCTTTTGAATCTAAAACTTTGTAACAACTTTTAGTGAAACTAACTTCTAGATTTTCATCTAGCAATTGTGAAACAGAACGCAAGTTATTTCAAATACTTAAAAAGTGCCACCTTCATTTAAAGTGTAGTGATTATTAAACCTAACCGAGCCCTTGTAGAATCCCATAAAAACTCTTAAGTGCAACTTAGCTCATGAAGTAAATAGAGAAAGAGAAGATGATCAAGTGTATCATGTGAGTGTAGGATAAATCAAATTCAATTAAACAAAAACCCCAAAGTGAGAGATACAAAATATAAATTTA
Source organism: Tuctoria greenei (assembly GCA_036927565.1). NCBI lineage: Eukaryota > Viridiplantae > Streptophyta > Magnoliopsida > Poales > Poaceae > Tuctoria > Tuctoria greenei. Next base: position 165,537,692 of record JAYESD010000004.1, read on the forward strand.
GCTATTGTTCAAACTTTGTCAAAATATGAAATTGAGTTGTCCATTAGATTCCTCATAATTCAAAAAGTGCCGCTACAAATTTCAAAAATTTTGAAGCAAATTTCTTATTTAATTCAATGTGTACATTGATTGCATTTGAGTTCAAATTCAAATTTTAATTTGGAATGAAACTTGGTCACATCAAGAATTGGATTTCGGGATCAAGTTCAAAAACTTTTTTTGGTCTCCTTGCAAATATCTAGAGATTTTGGAGCAAGTCTGGTAGGAACATTTATTGAACAGATAAAAGATGGAAACTTAGTCTTGGTGGGACCCGCTGGCAGTGGCACATAACAGCTGAACTGACCGAAAAACTCTGTTTCCTCTTTGTCTCTCCTGCGCTTCAAGGTTCCAACTCAACCCAAGCTGCTCGGTTGCCCCTATCCAGACCTCTTTGCTTGATCTTTTCCTGTCCCTGTTAAAGCTTCACCTCTACTCTTCGTTCTGTGCTTAAACACGACAAAGCTAAAAGCTTCTCTTGCGCTCTATTCCTGCTGCCGGCGAGGTCCAAGCGGAGCCACGCTGCCCGGCGCATGGTGTGGTTTCTTTCCTCCTCCATGCTTGCAGCAAGTCGTGCGGACTTCCCCTCCACCTCCTTGAAGCAAGAAAAACAGTGGAAACCTTGTGGCCACAGCGGGTTTCCTCCTCGGCGCTCAGAACGGCCGCGCCGTCTCTGTTCCCGTCCAAATCAAAACAATCACAGGGCGGATGATCAGTTTCCATTGAACCAACTTGTTCCATGTTATATTGCACAGTGTTCTGAGTAGTTTGTTGGCCAGCTGCAGCCTTCCCGGAGCGAGGCTTGGCGTTTCTGTGGCTGCCAAGTTCGTGCAGTCCCATGTTCCATTCGTCGCCGACGTGTTCCTTGCGATACAGCCACTGTCTCGTCCTGCTCCCTTTAGCAAAAATGTGTGTTATTACTCCCTGATCATGCATGCAAAGTTTCTCAGCTTGTCATGGAGTCAAGCTCTGGTATTTTCAAGTTTCTCAATGGCATGCTCAAAGCAATCTTCGTAGGTCTTCCTACTAATTATTTTTCTATGAGTAAGCATCCTCTAATTCAATTAGATATTATCTTCAAAATTCCCTTGCGCACCCTCTAAACCAAGAAGCAAAGAAAATCCTCGAGTATCGGCTGAGATATGCTGGTTTTCCTCACTGCCATTGAAATCACGTCGGTTCGCCGTCGAACTCCACATTGGGATGGTTTTCTCCAGCAAGGTGGTACATTATAATCTTTCTCATGACCCCTGAACCCTCCCTGAACAATTCCCTATGAGTTGAGCCACTCCTTTCCAAACCCGAGCTCGCCGAAGTTGGCCACGGAAAGAAATTCTCTGCATGCAGTGTGTACCCATGCGCCTGTGCATCTGCGCCTAGATGGATGACAAGTGGCGAGATAACCAATCTTAAAGCCCCATAGGCTGGATAGTTTCTCTCTATCTCTCTGGAAATTCGGCCCGTTCCTTCGGCTCCTCTTGGATTCGGCTCGGTTTTTTTATCATAGTGGCTCAAGCGCTCGAGAATCTCTTATTCTGCTCACGCAGGACACGCGCGCTTCTCTCCCTCTGGTTACCTTTGCCTCATCCTTCACGGCCACCAACGCCAGAGACACGGGCGGCAGCGCTCTATTGCTCGCATAGTCCTCCTCCACGAGACGTTGCTTGCATGCTCATCCTTCACATCTAGCGCGAGCTTCAGCTACAGTCTAGAGCCCTAGACCTGGACTGGTTTTTACCGGGAGGCATGGCAAGCCAGCAAAAACAAGCTGATAACGCTCGCTCTCCATGGACCGGCCACTACTACAAAAAGCATTTTTACAGGCGCCTCAATTTTTCAAACACAGGCGGTCCTTAAAAATATGCGACTGTGATGACGAATGATATAATAACCGCATGTGATGAAAGAACAACACAGGCGGATTTTAAAGAACAACCGTCTAGGTAAACACATGATCTTCATAATCGGTTCTTAATTAAGAACCGCCTATAATGCAATGAACTTCACAGACGGATTTTAAGAAACAACCGCCTGGGTAAATACATGATCTTCATACACGGTTCTTAATTAATAACCGCCTGTAATGTAAAGAACTTCACAGACGGTTCTTAATTAACAACGGCCTGAGAAGATCATGTATTTTCAGTGGCGGTCATTGTTTAAGAACCGTATGTAGTTGTTCAATTATCACATGCGGTTTTCATTAAAATTACAGGGATGTAGTCGTTGCAATTATCACAACCGTATGGTATCAGGAAAAAAACACAGATGAGTGGATACTAGTACAGTAATGCATTATAGGAAATGCTCGATCACCAGTGAGGTTGGCTTAATTGTGATAATACACCATTAGAGGCTTTACAATTGTTCAAAGGTAATTTCTTTACACACTGAGAACAAAAATCATGCTACATTCATTGTAGATCGACTATAAAGCTCCCATCGATCAATCTAAATTGTACCGTCCTACTTGCTCCCGAACACGTCTCTTATATTCCGCTGGATCCTGAAAATATTGACATTATTTAAATTAACAAATGTCGAAGGAGGAATGAATAACCTACATTGGTCACTAAGTCAAAGTGGCATCTAACCTTGATAAGTAGATTATAGCAATCATTTTCAACATCAGGCACATTTGACTGATGCAGCAAACGCTGAACTTCAAGTAGTATAGTTTTGATTGTAAAAGCACTGCACCACCCCTACGAAATATAATTTAAGCAATATAAGAAACCAGTTCAAATAAGTTCGACAACAATTATAAGTAATAATTATATGAACAAAATAGGTCTATCTTACAGTCTCTTGATCAAGAATCCCGATGCAGAGTGCTCTCGAATGATGGACATTTGGGTGGAAGAACCCAATTGGAAAAGCGCATCTTAGAGGCACCAAGGGATAGTCCTCAGAGAAGGAGATTGTCAGGGGGTAGTAACCACCTTCCCATTCAGTTTGCAAAAGAAATTTATTAATAGGAGGACGATGGTTAAACTCATATTGTGCTTGTTCTTCATGACTTACCCCTTCTTTACCGGCGACGATGCACTGTCACTTCAATAAATCTACCGATTCAGGCTTTGCAGAGAAACCCTACGCGGAGAAATTGAAAATACCAAAAACAAACAAGACGGAAAAACAAACTACAGTTAAGTTCATCAGTCCATTACAGATACATATGTATATACAACCATGCGACCGGTGTGCCATATGTACATACATGGGGATGGTTCTTGCGCCATGCCAAGCGCTCCTCCTTCAAATGGCTACACGCCCGAGACATCATTATCTGAAAGACCAAACTTCCAAACTTACAAATTATTGAGTCCAAACGCATATGTACACAAATGCAAAAGGACACAATCCATATACCAACATTGTTCTAAGTTGATTTCAGAAGATACAAATATATACAATATATATCATCTCGCATTGCTATATACATTTTTTCCAGCATTGACATCTTCGCGCATATAGGGTTTCAAATTCTTTTTAATGCTTCTCTCTACGCGCTTGATGTTTTCTGGTTCGGTGAAAAGTTACATCTCTTCATACTGATTATATTCCTCTTCATTATCTCCCACATTCTCAACCCCAACAATATTTTGCTTTCCAGAAACAACTACGTGCAACTTCTCAGTTTCTGGATCTTGAACATAAAAAACTTGTGCAACATTATCGGCGAGAACCCACAGGTCATCTTTGTAACCCACTTTATTCAAGGGTACTAGTGTTAGCCCGTAATTGTCCACTTTCAAACCATCAGGATGTTTGACCCATTGGCACTTAAATACGGGCATTACCATTCTTTCGCCATAATCGAGTTCCCATATTTCCTCTATGAACCCGAAGTATGTGGTCTTCGGCCCTTGTGAATCATAAGCCTCAATACGAACACCACTATTTTGTGCAACACTCTTACCGTCTTTTTCTTTAGTGTAAAATGTGTAACCATTGATGTCATATGCTTGCTATGATGTTACCAAAGCAGATGGGCCAGAAGCTAACTTCTTCATTGTTGCCTCTTCTATAGTGTTTCCGTATGATATATTTTTGTCCATTAACCATTCAGTGAAACATCTTCTCTGCTCTTTCATGATCCAGTCCTATGTGCAGTCTTGGTTTTTATCATGAAGCTCAATTTTGTGTTCCTCGATGTACGGCTCAGCTATTGCGAGCTGTTGTAGTACACCAAAATGTGCACGGTGTACATTCTTGTAATCTTGAACAATAAAAGTTTTCTTACCCACTTTGCCTCTCCCACGTAGTCTGCCCTCATGTACCGGTATAGGCACACCTATCGATTTTCCATCTTTGATGTAATCAGCGCAACCCTCAATCACTTCTTCAGTGGTGTATCCATCCATAATTGAACCCTCTGGGTGAGCACGGTTCCGCACATAACCTTTTAATACTCCTAAATATCTCTCCAACGAAAACATATGATGTAAATATAGTGGCCCCAATGCTTTTCTCTGATCAACAAGATGTATGATTAGGTGTACTTGCATATCAAAAAAGGATGGTGGGAAACACATCTCAATCTTGCACGTTGTCTCGACGATGTATGTTTTCAGATAGTCTAAATCTTCACATGCTATCAACTTTTGCGATACTGCATTGAAGAAGTAACACAAACGTGTGATGACAACTTTTATATGCTCAGGTTTGATTACTCTTATTGCAATGGCAAGGAAAACTGTCATCATCATGCTTTCATCGAGACTAGTTTGCGGATATTGGATGAGAAACTCGTGGGCACTATGATCCCACGCAAGCATTTGCAAATTGCTTTTTCTCTTCTAGCATCAAGTTGTAGCTGGCTGGGGGAAGGTAATGCTTCCCGTTCGCCTTTTCTACTGGATGAAGCTCTGGTCTCAAATCAAGATTTACTAGGTCCATACGTGAATTTAATCCGTCCTTTGTTTTCCTCGGCATGTCCAGCAAGGTCCCAATGATGCTGTCAAATACATTCTTTGTAACGTGCATCAAATCAATACTATGGCAAAATTCCAGATTCTTCCAATACGGAAGATACTTGAAAAAAATTGATTGTTTCTTGAAAGCCATGTCAGTTGTATCATCCGAAGATGTACTTTTCTTTCTCTTAATTCCTTAACTATTTTTTCCCTTACCAAAAGCAATATGAATGTTCTTGACCATTTCAAACACAAGTTTTCCACTGTAAGGTTTCGGTGCAGTATCTTTTTCGATTTTGTTATCAAATTGTTCTTTCATCTTCCTATACTTGTGTGTATCTGTCAAGAATCGTCGATGTCTTATGTACACCGTCTTTCTGGATGAAGTGAGGTATAGAAATCCAGTTCTATCCACGCACCTAACGCAACCTTTCTTCCCTTTCATTCGTCCCGATAATGTAAACAGTCCGGGATAATCATGCACGGTAACGAATATCATTGCTCTTAGCGTGAAATACTCCTGCTTGTACTCATCCCATGTGCGTACCCCTTCATTCCACAATTTTGCCATATCTTCCATTAAAGGTTCCAAGAACACATCAATTTTGATGCCGGGTTGTTTCGGACCTTGGATAAGAACAGATAATAAGATATATTTTCTTTTGTGACACAACCACGTCGGTAGGTTGTACATCGTTAAGACCACGGGCCATGTGCTGTGTATGCTCCTTTTTTCACCAAACGGATTCATTCCATCTGTACCCAAGGCAAACCTCACATTTCTGTTTTCCTTCGCAAATTCTGGATACTGAATATCAAAATTTTTCCACTGTGTTGCATCACCACGGTGTCGTATATGTTTTTCATTCTTCTTGCGTTGCTCGGAATGCCAACGCATAAGTTCAGCCTCCCTAGGGTTTGAGAACAAACGCTTCAAGCGATCAATTACCGGAAGGTACCACATCACCAAGGCAGGAATTTTTCTCTTATTCTTCCTGTGTGCATCGCGAGAAGTATCGTCATCGTCACCTTCAGGACCAATAATAAACTTCTTATTCTTCTGAGTCTTTTTCATGTTGGTAACATACTAGTGATTGTAGTCCTTCTTATATCTACTGACACCACAAATGGGGCATCTAGTTGCGATCTCATGCTCTTTGCGATACAGAATACAATGGTTCACACAAGTGTGTATTTTTGTCACACCTAGTGCCATCGTGCCAAGAAGTTTCTTCGCTTTATAAGTGCTTCTGGGCAGTTTATTTGGATTTGGAAGAATTTTTGCCAGAAGATTCAAAAGATCAGAGAAACTACAATCGGACCATCCGTGCGTAGCTTTCAACTTTAGTAGTTCTAAGACTGCACACAATGTAGTGAACTCTTTATCACAACCGTTTGATTCATAATATAAAAGCTCTGTCGCCGCATTCTGCAATGTCTCCATTTTACTTAAACCTTTGCTTGCTCCCATAGAACTCAGTACTTATGGTTCAATGTGACGCAACATCTCCTCACAATCGAACTCATTATCATCATCACCAGCTTGATTGTCACTACCATCATCGATATGAACATTATCATCATCTGAGCCTCTCTCATCATCTTTATCCACATCATGTGTATCTAACTCACCATGCTCTGTCCATATTGTGTAGTTATTTCTAAAACCTCTTTTCACCAAATGAGATTGGATTACTATAATATACGTCCAAGCAATCTTATTTTTGCAGTCGATACATGGACATAATATGTCATCTATCTTTTGCAACTTCGCATGTCTCTTGGATGCTTCAATAAAATTTGCAACATTATGAATGTACATAGGATCGGGTCTTGGCATGTTATACATCCACGCTCGACGGTCCATGCTTCAATAATAGAATTTTTGTCAGATTTACAAAATTTGGCCACAAATATTCTCTAAAGGTCTTCTATAAAATGAATTTACAGAGACATAACAAGTATGATTAGGGCGACTAATGTAGGTGACGGGCGACGTCTTGAGGCGGACGGAGTCAAAGGGGGAAACAGGCCCAGCAACATGGGCTAGGTCTGGGTGGGATTTGGTCCGTTATATCTTGATGTCGGATCCCATCCAACAATGGTAACTAAATGGGTGAGTTATAAAACCATCTCCTTAGAAAGCTAACCCTAATCACTCCTTCGAAATATATGCAAGCAGGAGGTACGCACACACAAGTAGCATATTGAAAAGGAAAACACATAAAACTACAATTACAAGTTCGGGTAAACTTCATGCATCTTATATATATTACAATAGCATCTGTTAATTAAACATTGTATTCATGTCACATAATAGGTACAAAAAGGAAACAATCTATATAGTCCATACATCAATATACCAGGACACAATCCATACAGTGCTTACACATGCAAAAGGACAGAATCCATATACCAGAACACACAAAACTAACAGCTTATCAGCTAATGAAAATATACAAAGAAAAAGTAAGGAAACTACATTTACCTTGCAGAGGCGTCAGCACGGTGGGGAGGCGTCAGCACGGTGGGCCGGCTGGGTGGAGAAGTAGCGGTGCGGGGTTGAGCGGCGGCGCGACAGTATGGGCTGGGCGGCGGAGCGGCGGCGCGGCGCAGGGGAAATTCCACAGCCTTGCGGCGTCGATATAAATTCTCCAGGGTTGTGTTTTGACTGCGGTGAGGGGTCCTTATATAGACGTTAGTTTTTCACAGACGGTTTTTAACTTTATCTCAGGCGGGTTTTACTTACCAACCACCTGAAGAGATATTTAATCAAGAATATTAATTAAGAAGTAAATATCTTCACAGGTTGTTGGTACTTAATAACCGTCTGAGAAGATGTTTATCTCAGGCGGGTATTACTTACCAACCGCCTGAGATAATGCCAACTGAACAAAATATTTTTAAAACTTGTATAGCTGACATTGTAATGTTTTGGTAAATATCAAATTAATTTCTACTCACATATTATTCACATTTGTGTATCTCATAAAAAAAAGTTCCTTCACTCAAAATTGTTGGTATGAACATTTGTATAATTTATACATGTATGAATTTTTTTAATTTTTTTAAAAGCATTCCAACATGTCAAACTTCAAATTATCCAACATCCTAACTAAATGCTCATATACATATGAGCATTTAGAGCACATTCACTTGATTGAAATCCAGAAATTCTAACACACCAGTATTCAATGACACGAATGAACACATATATATTACAAAACACAAGAAATATGTACAAGAACTGAATTGAAGCTAAACATGTACAAGAACTCCTAAAACTACACTACGGCCCCGCCTCCTCCGCCCTCTCCGCCAACTTCTCAAACCACGCCAAGCGGTCCTCCTCCGACTCGTCGTCGTCACCATGGTGGTGGTCGCCGTCATCGTCGCCATTGTCATCGTCGTCATCATCGTCGCTCATCATCGCTGTCGTCGTCGTCGTCCTCCTCCTCCTCCTCCTCCTCCTCCTCCTCCTCCTCCAGCGACGATGCAGCAGGAGAGTGGGTCGGCTGCTCTGGCTGAGTCGATTGCTCTGGCTGTACCGGAGGCTCCGGCTGCATCGGCGATGGAATGCGCTGGTCGTCATTCACCCTCTCGGGGGAGTTGCAGCGTATCCACTTGCAGGGTGGCCGCCTCGGCGGGCTAGGAGGCAGAAGGTCGGCCATGGCTGTGGTGGTTCGTCGGCGTCGGGCTAGGAGGTGGAACGATGGAAGAAGAAGAAAGGAGTGCAAAAGTTCTATGCTTGTACACACAAGATACTCATTCATTAACAATATTCAATCACACATCTCACAAAAGAACACACAAGATGCACAATATTTACACAAGAACACACAAGAACACACAAGATACACAAGTAATATTCAATCACATAGATGAACAAAGATAGATTTCATTCATTAACAATATTTACAAAATAGAAGCAACTAAAAACAACAAAGAGAAAAACTAATTAAATCCTACTCCTACTCCTACTCCTCTTCCTCCTCCTCCTCCTCCTATGATCAACTTTAACATGCTTGTCACCCTCGCAATGTATAGGAACCTTTTGGTCAGTCGCCTTAAACCCTAGAATGCCTTATCAAATCCTAGAATGCTTCCATCTTTTTCTTCATGCAACACTTCATGTAGATTTAATATGCTATTTATTAGATTTTTTGTCTTATTAGATCTAGCATGGAAAGCCCTAAGAAGACTGGTCCTGGTAGTAACAACAAAGAAGACAATATGGAGTTTACTGACTCCAGCAGTTCAGGCTCCTATCACAGTCCATCGGATCCTTTCCCAAATATAAAAATTAAAAAGACTTCAGTGGATCTAGACCCGGAATATGATCCTGCCGACGAGGTATGGATCACGAATCTTAAATTCAGCAGTTCAAGTTAATGTTGGTTGTCAAGTATACAAACTCTTATAATTTTTTTCTACCTAGATTAATCGTGAAGACAATAAGGTGGCATCGGCTCCTAAAACCGCAGAAGGTTCTCCAATGGATAAATCCTCAGCTTCACTCAAGCGGAAACGAGGGCAACGAGGTCCCAATAAGGGTCCATTGGACCGCATCATGTACATAACAAGGGTCGGTCCAGGTGGGCTTCCCCAAGAACCACTAGATTCAGTTACCAAGTACCGTAATGCATGCGGTTTTCTTGTTAGGAAGGTTGTGCCGATCACAACCGAGAATTGGAGGAAATTACCCGAGCAGACCAAGAATGAGTTTTGGGAAAAGATAAAGAAACAATTCAAGTTCCCGAAAGGCACAGAAGAATTTGTAAAGAAAGCAACATTGGTCTCTTGCGGCAAGAAGTTTCGATGCTGGAAGAGTGAAATGAATGCTTATGTTAAGGCCGATAAGGTCCCTAGCCCGAGGAAGATGGGAAAAATCACACAAGCTCAGTGGCAAGAGTTTGTTCGTCAAAAGAGCACACCTGATGCTAAAGCTCTAAGTGCAACTAGGTCAGAGCTTGCAAAAAAGAACAAATACCATCATAGCTTGGGGTCTGCCGGATATGCCCCCAAAGTCCAGAAATGGAATAAGATATTAGACGAAATTACCAGTAAGGGCAATCCTCACCCATTAGAAGGGTGCGATGAGCGAACCCAACGTTGGGTCTTTGCTCGGTCTAGTTTGACCAGCGAGGGCAAACTTGAAAAGCCCGACTCTCTGAATGAAGTAGAGGATAAAATGAAAGAAGTAATTGAAAAGCAACAGAAGGGTCTCTTCAAGCCGAGGAGGGCGAATGACCAACTTACCGCTATCTTAGGAAACCCTGAACACAGCGGACGGGTTCGAGTGGTCTCTTCTCAAATTTCTTGGCTAGATGGTTTCCCTAAAGATAAAGACACATATAGAAGACGTGAGAAGTTTAAGAAAACACTTGATGAAACGATTGCTCAAAAGGTCAAAGAAAATATGCAAGAAATAATGGAACAACTTAGATAATCTGGACAATTAGTGGCACCGAGTACAGTGATGGTTCCGATGCAAAAGGAGCAATTAGTATCTCCAACTGCCTACCCTAGCAGCGTTGGTTCTGTGCCAGGCTCAGGTTCAACCCATAAGTTCCCTGTCAATGATATTGCTAATGACAAATCTTGTTGTCTTCTTGTCCTGATAGGCAGAGCAGGGAACAAAACCAAACAGGTTATCACTGCTATGGCAAAGCCTGGTCGTGACTTCAACGGGAATCCACTTCCATTGTATTATGCTATGGTGCAAGTTCTTCAGATCATTGATAATGATTATGAAGATTATGAAATAGACCACGTCACATCTGAGGGGATCGCGACTCTGGGGCAGGCTATCAACCAATTAATCCTTTTGCACCAACGCGATATCGTTTTGGACGATGAGCCAATTTCTAGCCCTGTCGCATCTCCAAATACTGCAACCCCATCTTCTAAGGCAAAAGTGCATGAAGATCCACTCCCAGTCCGGGAAGATCCACTCCCCCTATGTCTCAGCAAGGATGATATCCAAGAGCAACAAGTTGGACAACAGCTTCAAGCAGTACCAGAGCAAGCTGTTGCTAGTAAAGAGCAACCAGTTGAGCAACAGCTTGAAGTAGTACTAGAGCCAATTGCTGGGAGTAAAGAGCAATCAGTTGAACAACAGGTTCAACAACAAGCCAGTGTCCAACTTCCGACGACTACTCCTCGATCATCAGTGCCTATCAAAGTTAGCTCATACGAAATTAATAAACCTTCATCAGAAGTGTCAAAGTATTTGGAAGCTATGAAGGAAAATGTTAGAAAATCGAGTGCATATCGTTCTTCTCATGAGCCAGCATTAGAAGATATCGAGGAGTGGGAAGAAGACGGTGTCATGTATAATCGGCGGATAGCTTTAGTTAAACCAGGAGTTCCAATATACAAGCTTGAGGATGTTCCTCCTAAATGCATCCGTACAACTTAGCAAACAACCCATCCAGCTCAGAAGAATGCATGAGTGGTACATCACTGCCAGCACAAAATATGGTCTTAATTGCGTCACATTTCGTATTCCAAAAGCAGCATTCTGGAGCACTGGAGTAGATAAACGAGTCATTTTATTTGAAAAGCTGCATTCCCTTTTCCATCGGGGCATGCTCGAAATCAACCTGTTGCTCGTCTGGTGCTTGTAAGTGCTCCAATATTTTGTATTTTATTTTCTTACTACACGCATACGCATTTCATGAGATTATAACAATTCTGGACTTCTTCAATAGGATGCAATACATGGATAATGAAAATTTGGAGCACAAGACAGGTATCCTTGACCCTACTAGGATTACAAAGTCGCTATTCGATGTCCAGGCGAATCGAGACTCAGGACAGTACAAACACATGAACAAAAGAGATTTTGAAAAAGCAATTGCAAAACTTAAGAAGGATAGAAAGACATAAGTTGCAGCTTACATAGGACATGCGATGTTTAACTTTGTCAGAGACGGCAAGGACTTCGTAAAGGCTCCGTACCACTTCGAGTAAGTTCGACACATGACATCGAAATAGCAATTATTGGTAATTGTTAACACGTGTGTTTGTATGTTTGCAGTAATCACTACATAATGATCTTCATCAAGCCAACGCAGGGAATGGCAACAGTCTTGGACTCAGCCGATTTCTCACCAGATCGTTACAAAGATTTCCTTTCCATTTTGAAATTGTACGTTTATTCAATAATTTTAATTTATGCACATTTAGAATGTGTTGACAAGTTTTATATGACATTTCTTGTATTACAGCGCTTGGCGGTTTTACGCGGAACAGCTTGGCGGTCAGAGACCTCCTAATACGAATGCATTGAACATTAAAACGTATTATGCTTGTCCGAAGCAGCCTGCTGGGAGTGTCTTATGCAGGTATTATGTATGCGAGCATCTTCGGACCGCCGGCGTATATAGAGTGAATCGTGAGGATGTAAGTTATCCTTAATGTCGATACCTTATTTTCTTACTTTTGTGTTTCATTTTCATTGTAACTAGCATAGTTTAATGCTTATATTCTCTGCTGTTCAATATTACCAGAAACATTATTTTCATATTTTGATTCCAACTTCAAAACAATTGCTCATAGTACAACTGCTCCAAAAATACCAAATAAATTCCTGTATACTCTCACTTTGATCTATACTTTGAGATTGTTCAAACCAACACATTCTAAACCTTGTTATGTGTTATATTGCAGCACACGAAGAATCTGAACAAAGAATGGCCGGTTTGTAGAAGTATTCCTGATGGAGGAGCCGGCAGGATTGCTTCTGATCTCTGTCAGTTCATTCGTCGCGAAATTTCGCACAAAAAAGGGAAGTTCTTTGATAAGAATGGTGCAACAGCTGATGTGGCAGAACTTTGCGACTATGCTAATAGAAACAGTTTTTAGTGAGAACTTGTAAACTTTGAGATGAATTGTATCTGTAACTTGTACATATGTATATTGTTTTAGTGAAATTGACTTCTGTGATGATAATATTGTTGACTTTTGTTCTGTGATGATATTGTTATTTTTGGTTCTGTGATTATATTGAATTGACCTGGAAATTAGAAATAACAGTAGTAGTACTGCATAGGTTATACCTTATCACAGGCGGTTATTAACCAACGGCTAGGCATGACTGTGAAAAATAATTATCACAGGCGGCTAGATACAAGTAAAAAAACATCTGTGATAACCTAATTTTCACAGGCGGTGACTATTATGGTAGAAACCGGCTGCGTTAAAGGGTCTTCACACACGGCTGATGTAGGTAAACGTCTGTCTGTGATAACAACATTATCATAGACGGTTAGTTAAGCTTCAATACCCGCCTGTGAAGACACATTATCATAGGCGGTTAGTTATGCTTCAATACCCGTCTGTGAAGACACATTATCATAGGCAGTTAGTTATGCTTCAATACCCGCCTGTGGTAAGACATTTATCACAGGGGGTTATATATGCTGCACGACCCGCCTATGATAAAATATATTCATAGGTGGCTAGCCTAAGTAAAGAACCGTCTATGATAACGTGTCTTCACAGGCGGCTAGTCTAAGTAAAGAACCGCCTATGATAATGTGTCTTCACAGGCGGTATCACTTCTCCGCCTGTGAAATTGCGGATTATCACAGACTCTTCGTTTCAGGCAGTTTTAAAAGCCGTTTGTGATAATAGGTTTGGAGCCGCCTGTGATGAGGCTTATTGTACTAGTGAGTTGTGTTCTTATTATATTATGTTGATAATCTTACCTACAAAAAAATTATTTTTCTTATAACATTTCACTTATGAAAATAAGTGGAGAAATTACATTATTTTTCAGAAACATGCGGTCAAGAAGGCGGCCCCCGCTTTAAATTATATCCCATCTATAGATAAAACAGTTGTGGAAGAACATGGCCAAGAGCAAGAGGGAGTAGTTGAAGAAACTGTGAATACTATGTCTTTGTCCCCGCCCTCGTCGACACATCCACCAACATCATCACTACCGGTTTATGATATTAATCGTCTTCCTCATGATTCAGGTAAAAGGAAACCCATTCAAAATTATTCTAAGTCATACAGTGCAGCTCAAGAGAGATACATTGGCTTCAAAAAATCATAACTTAGCATTTGATTATCACATTGTTAAGTGGATTGATGAGGATCTTCGTCTGTACAAGAAAATGTTAACTTATTCGTTTAGATGTATCAAGTTTTTTTGCATCAACGAGATGAAGATGATATACTACATTCATGTCATTCAGAAAGCGACGGCTAAATAAAGGCAACAATTAGTATTGTAAGTTTCTCTCATAACTAAATTTATATAGTAATTTATTCACTATAGTAATTGTCATGTTATTTATTTTTATACCAAATTACGTTATGAAATTTACATATATTTACTGCAGATAAATAACTCTATGGAATTACTTGATTTTTTTACATACCTTATAAGGAAAATCCTGAGTCCGCGTCATGGTGAACCTGGCATGTGATGGTGGCCGCTCTAAGGACGGCTGGAAGCACCTACTCCTGGCCTGCAAAGGACGATTTTTTATTATTATTAGAGTATAAAAAATGTTTTAATATTAATAGCCGATGAATTTTTATTTTGCAAAAGAAGCAGCCTAGTCGCAACGCGGAGTAGCGACTCGCCAACTGGAATCGCGGTTTGCACATGTGGCTCCATGCGAACGGCATTTGACCAGTCAAGATATCTGTTGGAAAGCGGAATTGCGAGTCGCGATACCGATAAGCGAGTCGTGAAGCCGAAAGGCGAGTCGCGATGCGAATTTGCGACTGGCCCCACAGCCGATCATGAGGCGCTGGACCATTGTGGCTGCTTGGGTTATAAAACGGACACTGTGCACCGGGTTATACCGTGAGGAGCACTTGAGTTATACTGTGAGGAGGAGAGGAGAGGAGAGGAGAGGAGAGGAGAGGAGAGGAGAGAAGAGAAGAGAAGAGAACAGAACAGAAGAGAAGAGAAGAGAAAAGAATGATATTTTTTATTTATTTAGTTAATATTAGATTACCTTTTTATGAATTAATAGTAATATCGTTTAATAGTAATTGTTTTATTTTTGATTTAGTTAATTAAGTTTGTATTAATTTTATAATAGATCTATTATTACCAGTAGTAGTAATAAGTATAAACAGTTGTATTATTATTAGTAGTACTTTTTATTGCATCATTAAGTAGATGTACTCAGTAGTATGTTAGATACGTTTTTATTACGATTAATAGTAAGTTTTTTAAATGTTGTATGTTAGCAACAAAATAGTGTTGCATTAATAATAATATATTATTTAAGAATTATATATATATAATAAATAAATATATATAATGTAGTGTAAATTTATATAATTTTAATAGATGAATAAAAATTATGCTGAAAGGGCCGTTCAATTTGGTTGGACTTAATTCTATTTCTTAAAGTAGAAGCAAAAGAGATAATTGATGAGACATCTAATCTGGTCGATGATGACGACGCAGATGGTAATGATGGAGAAGCTAAAGAATCGGAGAATGAAGGGGACGAAGATGCACCTAATAATGTCCATATTGAGGCTACAGTTGTAGCAGATGAAGGTGAACAATTAGGTCATTTAGCTGATCAGATTGAGCAGGAAGATAGATATTATGAGAATATTCCTGAACATAACTCCTCAGATGATCAGGAAGTTCCAGTATCTGCAGAATGGAAAAATCAAAATTTTGATAATTTAAGGGTTACAGAATGTTATCATGTTCCATGTGAATATAACGAGAATGAGGTATCTGTAGGATCTTTATTTAAAGATAAATAAGCATTGAAAGATGTTGTTAAATACTAGTCTCTTTCATTAAAAATATCATTTGTAATTTCAAGGTCCAATAAAAAATTATGATGTCAGATGTGTTTTTCCAAGTTATTCGTTTCGTGTGCACAGATATGCCCAAAAGTGGAGCAATCTCTTGAAATGTTCAATACTGACTGATCATACTTGTGAGTTGTAGCAACTTGAGAAGTGCAATACTGCTCTTACATCCAAGTTTGTGGCAAATTATATGTACTCTCGAGTTGTGGATAATGTTGCTTTTGAGCCAAAATTAATTATCAACACTATTGAGCAAGATTTTAAGTACACGATAAGTTATTTGAAGGGTTGGAATGCCAAAGTAAAGGTGATAGAGAAGAGAGGAGAAGAGAAGAGAAAGGTATGATATTTTTTATTTATTTAGCTAATATTAGATTACTTTTTATGAATTAATAGTAATATCGTTTAATAGTAATTGTTTTTTTTTTTTATTTAGTTAATTAAGTTTGTATTAATTTTATAATAGATTTATTATTAGCAGTAGTAATAATAAGTATAAACAGTTAAATTATTATTAGTAGTACTTTTTTATTGCATTATTAACTAGGTATAATTAGTAGTATGTTAGATACGTTTTTATTACGAGTAATAGTAAGTTTTTTAAATGTTGTATGTTAGCAACATCAAAGTGTTGCATTAATGATAATATATTATTTAAGAATTATATATATATATATATATTATAAATAAATATATATATAATGTAGTAATAAATTTATATAATTTTAATAGATGAATAAAAATTATTAAAAAATTATATCATAGAGAGATAATTAACTGCATATACTGTTGAGTAGGTTTGACGGATAAGATACCATTTCAAATTTATTTTGGAGATAGGGAGATACTATGTGATTCAAATGGTGTCAATTTATATAAATTTTTGTACACCAAAAAAGGAATACCAAATCCAATTGAACGAACTTATTTGGGTATTCATAATTGGTTAATGCAAATGTTTAGACTGAATGAAGAACAATATCAATTGAAGTATTATGTAGTGGTTAGTCGTAGAAGTGGTCAGTTTTATGGAGAGTTACTTGAGATGAATGGAACGGCAGTTTGGACGAATTATGCTGAAATGGTCGTTCAATTTGCTTGGCCTTTAATTCTATTTCTTAAAGTAGAAGCAAAAGAGATAATTGATGAGACATCTAATCCGGTCGATGATGATGACGAGGATGGTAATGATGGAGAAGCTGAAGAATCAGAGAATGAAGGGGACGATGATGCACCTAATAATATCCATATTGAGGCTACAGGTGTAACAGATGAAGGTTAACAATTAGGTCATTTAGTTGATCAGATTGAGCAGGAAAATAGAGATTATGAGAATATTCCTGAACATAACTCCTCGGATGATGAAGAAGAAGTTTCAGTACCTGCAGAATGGAAAAATCAAAATTTTGATAATTTAAGGGTTACAGAAGGTTATCATGTTCCATGGGAACATAACAAGAATGAGGTATCTGTAAGATCTTTATTTAAAGATAAAGAAGCATTAAAATGTGTTTTTAAATACTGGTCTCTTTCATTAAAAATATCATTTGTAATTTCAAGGTCCAATAAAAAAATTTATGATGCCAGATGTGTTTTTCCATGTTGTCCATTTCGTGTGCACGGATATGCCCAAAAGTGGAGCAATCTTTGGAAATGTTCAATATTGACTGATCATACTTGTGAGTTGTAGCAACTTGAGAAGTGCAATACTGCACTTACATCCCAGTTTGTTGCAAATTACATGTACTCCCGAGTTGTGGATAATGTTGCTTTTGAGCAAAAATCAATTATCAACACTATTGAGCAAGATTTTAAGTACACAATAAGTTATTTGAAGGCTTTGAATGCCAAGACAGACCTTCTATCTCATACGATGGAGGTTGAGTCCATCCGGGTGCATCACCCATTGGGTTCTCTTCCTCTTCGTACTCATGGACCGTGGAGGTTGTCGCGGGCATGGCTGCTCTCCTTGCACGCCTTCTAGTTATCCTGCCAGAGACATTACTTCCTCATGCTTCTTTGATGGGAAGAAGGTCAATGGGTTAGCCTTCGGCATTTGTACAAATGACAATCCGGGTTAGGTAACTGAATTTCATTGACAATCAGGATAATAAAATAACAAAGAGCCATCTTGATCATGCTTAAGCGTATGTTCTTGCACTAAATAGTCTTCATTATTTAATTCTCTTTCATTTTTAATATACTCAAATAAAGAATATTCTAGTGTTCCTACCCTAGTAGCAATACGAGTAATCAATGAAGTGCATTCAATTAGCCCTGTTCTTGAAATGTAATCTAACAATTATGTCATCATGGTAATAACTGGAGCAACTTTTATTTTTTTAATCATGGCAAATAAAGTTTTTAGCTCATTATCATGCACAATCCTTACATCTCCTTTAGGGAACATAATCATAGCCACCCATCTATGCATGAAGCGTAAAGTAGGGTTTTGTAAGTGCCTATTCCTAGGTGTACTACATCTAACCTCACAAGTTAAATCTTGCAAAAAATCAATGTTTGTTACACTTAGGCAAAGTGTCTAAATCTAGCAAACATCGTCTATGGAAGCCTAGGATTTCACTTAATTCTTTCCATAGGATAATGTACACTTTTTGAAATAATCTAAAAGTAATACCATGAAATCTTATTTTGAGTGTGCAAAGAAATTGTATGGAGAGATGGCGTGAACCTCTCTCCTCTATGTGAGCAAAGTTTTCCAATCCTAGTGCACGCCAAATGGAAAAGAATTCGGGATCCATACCTACTTTGGAGATCAAATCCGGATCATAAGCTTTCGTATGAGAAAACTCACGATCTTGGAGGAGCTTGCGTGCTTGATCTTCAACTTCACTTCGTATGTCGAGGTCGTCGTCGTGAAGAAGTTGATGAGGGTTGCTCCTCTCACCCATGGGAATGTCCTCACCTACAATCCTCCTTCGTGAACTTGGTATGGCAACGGAAGAGGGGCGTGCACTTGAGTCTCCACCATGGCTTCAGCTTGCAGCCTCTTTCCTCTTTCCAAACAACCTCTTCATCCCTTTCATGGCCATAACAAACAAGAACACAACAAGGCAAAAACTCGAAAGAGGTGATGTTAGCGAAAGCAAAACCCCAACGAATTTTCCCTTGAAGAATTTGAGAGAAAATTGCAAATGCAAGAAAAAGCAAATATTTTTGAGTAGAGAAATGGTCAAGAGTACTTCAGTGAAGAGCAAGAAAAACAATGTGAGCAAGAGTGACTTTGGGGAGCTATGAACTGAGTGAAGTGTGAGGAGAAGTGCCCCTCACAGCCACCATTTATACTGTGCACTCCCCAACGGTCACTAGGATACCAAATGTAGCCATTGGAGGAGAGAGAGCCAAAATGGCTCCTTCCCCTAGTCTGCCGAACTGAAAGTGGGTCCCCCTGTTCTCCCTTTTGGAAGGTAGCTCCCCAACGGCTATGCGATTAGCACGTTGGTGAATTACCACTTTTGCAGCTCAGAAAAATTGCTTTCTGAATAAAAACTCTTTTTTTTCAAAATCCAACAATTTTCTTTTTGTGAAAATAAAGAAATAAAAATGATAGTTGAGAATATAAGATTCTCAACTTACTAAGAAAATCAAATATGCAGTGGGAAAAAATCAAATGAAATGGGGAAAACCAAATAAAGAGAAAAGAAAAACAAAGAAAAGGATAGTTACCAATTTAACCTATTGGCTAGGTCTCACCACCATTCGATGAGATGGACATTCCTCCTTTTTCATTCTTCACATTCGGGACCAGAGGGATGGGCTCGGACGACTTGTCTTGCTTTTTCCGCCATACCTTCTTTGGCAGCTTGGTGGACTTGGGCCCTTCGGGAGGCCCAGACTTCTCCTTCTTCTTGGGGTGATGGCGAGGACGATAAGATGGGTTTTCCACATAGATCAAATTCCTCATGAATACGATGAGTGGATCCACCTTAGGAGGTGTGATTTCGACCTCTTGAATGTGTTTAACATTTGGCCCATACTTGATACGGATCATGGAGCATTGCTCCAACTTTGTGCGAAAGTTGAACTTCTCCTCCTTGCCATTGATATGGACGTGTATTTCTCTAGCTCCCACATCTATGCGATCCTTCGCGGTGCTAAGGAACGGGCGCCCAAGAATAAGAAGTGTATCCTTCTCAACCTCCATGTCGAGCACCATGAAATCCACGGGTATGAAGCCAACTCCGAATTTTCAACAGAACATCTTTAGCGATACCCGTTGGATAACAGACTGGAGAATCAGCCAGTTGGAGCTGCATTGGTGTTGGAATAAGTTCCGTGAAGTTCAGCTGGTCGAAAACCACCTTGGTCATCACACTCACACTTGCTCCAAGGTCACAAAGGGCCTTTTCAAAGTTGTCAGCCCCAATTGAGCATGAAATTGTAGGACATCCAGCGTCCTTCTTCTTTTCTGGAAGCCTATTAAGGATGGTTGTGCAGCAGTCTTCCGTAAGCTTGACAACCTCAGTGGTGGGCAATGGCCGCTTGTACCTCAATATGTCCTTGAGATAGAGAGCAAGAGTGGGTACTTGCATCGCATCAATCAAGGGCACATTGATATGGATTTTCTGGATGATCTCAACAAAGTGGTTGAATTGCTCATCCACTGTTGGCTTCCTTTGTCTGTGAGGGAATGACAATAAGTTGGTGTCCTCATAGTGCTTGGCCGTTCTCTCACTAAGTGGTTCACTTATGCCAACTGGGACATCCTCCTCCCCCTTTGTAGTTCTCCTGTTCTCTTGTGTGGGATACGGTGGGTCACGAGTGGTCTTGCCACCTCTCGTAACCACCACACTCACTTTCTCCATTGGAGGAACAACTGCAATGAGTTGAGCCAATTGAGTTTCCAACATCTTGTTGAAACTCAATTGATTCTTGAAGGCTAGGGATAGCCCTTCAATCTTGGCATTAATGCTTTCTAGAGTCTTGTCATCGGCCAAAAGCTTCTTGGATATAGCCTTATTGATTTTCAGCTGGCCAATGGCGACTTCTCTCATGTTGGGTTGATTTCTGTCGGTACCCTTTGTACGGAGTACCCCATGATACCGCAAGAAGTGCAAGAAAGTTCCACCCGTCAGAGTCGAAGGCCCTTGTAGATCCCACATGTCACGTTGTACCGGACCCACTCCCCTAACATGGTTGGTTTCCGGGTTAACACGTGTGAGATAAGACCGGAACAAAATTCCCAACCAAGGGAAGCTCCGGTGACTACACGTGTACAACAGCCCCGGACCTAGCTCCCGTCAGAGAGGAGCTCCGGTACCGACACGTATACAGCGACCCCGGACCTACCCTCCTGCAAGGGAAAACTCCAGATCTGCCACGTGTGGAGCCTCTGGACCTTCATCGCCAACAGAAATATGAGCAGATCACGTCCATTACAAACATTCAAGGATGGTTAAAGCAGCAGTTACAAGGTCTGATAATGTGTCATTAATGCCATATTAATGACACACGATTAGTGCACAATTAATAGGGGTAATGCTGCCATGAAGGCACGTTACCACACTATTAATTATACTTAATACCCTTCAGACAATATATTAGGTCATTAAGCACGCTAGGGCCACATGTCGGGCCAGGCCAGCTTTGTAACGGTCAGTCCTTAGAACTATAAAAGGGATGCACCGCACGAATATGGGGGACAATCTGATCTGATTCGACCTGATCCTAGCGAACGTACTCGCTCAATACAATTACGCAAACCCCATGGAGTAGGGTGTTACACTTAGGTGGCCCGAACCACATAAATCCCTGAGGTCATTATCTTGATATTGATCTTTGCGTGTCCCAACCACAAAAGAACCTCCGCAGGCTGCTTCTCAGTGGGTCCAGGGGAAGTGTCGTATCAAACACTTCGACATTTGGCGCGCCAGGTAGGGGTCATAGAGCGGCGTAATCCTGAGATCACAAGATGGTGAATTCAGGTGCTGGATCTTCCAATGGTAACCACGCTGGACAACCTGCTGGAGGCAATCCCTCTAACGACCAACAACCAGCAGGTGCTGTGGCACCACAGCCACCATCTGTTCCAGCAAACAATGCTGGTCAACAAGATGGAGCATCTGCACCGATCACTGCATCGACAAACAACAACCCCGAGCACGTGCTCATTGGTGCGCGAGCTCTTCTACAACACCCACGCCTCCAGGTGCACCCCATGGTGCTATGGAGCAGTGGAGGGGTGATGTTGACCATCTGGTCGCAGCTGAGGCTGCAGGCATCAGCAATCAAGGTCCTCTCCCTTCGGGGCGAGCACCTTCAGAATGATGGACCATGTCCGGCCGACTTGGTCCGCAAGTCTCACAACAGAGGAGACGTGTTGCATCTCAGCAGGTGACTTCGTTGCCTCCCGGGGCACAACACACCCACACAATTACCTGGATTCTGACTCATGATATGCGGTCGGGACTGGATCGCCATTACCAGCAACAAGATGGCCGTGTCCACATTGAGCATGCTCGCAAGAGGCGAGAAGCTAGGGACAACCCTGCTCCTCAGGGAGTAGGAGGAGGCTGTTCTGCCTGGCCATGCATTTACGTATGGTCAGGTGGCCACAAAAGTTTTGGCCCCACTTACCAGAGAAATTCGACGGGACTGTCAACCCCGCTGAATTTCTTTAAATCTACTCTACTGCCATACTGGCAGCGGGGGGTGATGAGGCTGTGGTGGCCAATTACTTCCCGGTGGCCTTAATTGGGACTACAAGGTCCTAGTTCATGAGTCTTCCACCCGACTGCATTAATAGTTGGGCGGAGCTATGCCAGCAATTCACTGCCAACTTCGGGAGCTCCTACACCTGACCCGACACTGAACTGGACATGTTTGCCGTAAAGCAAACATCATGGGAATCGCTACGATCCTTCATCCAGCGGTTCTCTCAGGTACGAAATACCATTCCTTCAATCTCGAGCTCCTCTGTTATTGTTACATTCAGACAGGGTGTTCGAGATAAGAAGATGCTAGAAAAACTGGCCATTAAAGAAGCTACCAGCAACGAAACTCTTCAGCCTAGCTGACAAATGTGATAGAGCTGCGGAGGGCCGTGAAATGCATCCCAAGCCAGATCTGGAGGCTAACTAGAAGTCCTCCAAAGCTGAAGCCGCTACCTTAGGTAATGGCAAGAAGAAGAAGCCCAACGGCAGAAAGAAGTCGTCGGCTGGCGCTCCAGCTGCTCCTGCTGCTGCAGCTCCTGGAAGCCAGGGGCCACGCCTCGAGAAGCAACCTCGACCTTCATTAGAGGACGGCAACAATTCCAAAGCATGGTGTCCAATCCACAAGACGAACCAACACAGCTTGGAAGAGTGACGGGAGGTCCAGAACCTTGCCAAGTGCTACAACAAGCGTCGGGAAGAAGCTCTGTCGGTACCCTAAAAACCGCACACCCCTTGAGGTTACAAAGATTTCAAAGGAAAGCCATCTACTTGGGTTGAAGACCCTCGGAGGCCCACTTGTCAGACATGACCGGACCTGCTTCTCCAACATGGTTAAACCCTGGGTCGCCACGTGTACTGCCAAACCGGAGCTACCGCCCACAAGGGGGAAGCTCCGGGCCAGGTACCGAAACGGCACCTCCGGACTTAACCCCTGACCGAGAGAAGCTCCGGACTTGACATGTGACTGGTAGCCCCGGAGCTACCTGCTTTCCACAGCAAGCTCCGGAGCCGCCACGTGTCCAATCGTCGGACCTGTCAGCCTCTAACCTCCGGAAGGCCTTGTAGCGGCTCCGGATCTTCAAAGGAGAGCCAAGGACTTCAAGACCCGATTAAATGTCATTAATGCCATATTAATGACACTTAAACGGATGATCTTAACACCAGTAACGACACTGTCGGAGCCCGTTATAGGATCATTAACAGCAATTAATCGTGTATCAATACTAGTAACCGCCGGGGCCACATGTCGGGCCAGGCTAGTTTGTAACGGCATGTCCTTGTGCTATAAAAGGACAGGCCGACAATACAGTCTGGGACGTTCACGGACGTTGACAAGCGATCATACGTGACAAGCTAATACAACACCAACACACCTGTGGAGTAGGGTATTACGCTCAGGCGGCCCGAACCACGTAAATCCTTGTGTCTCCTGTGTTAAACTACAATTCACCTTCTTGAATCTCCGCGCGCCCACACCGAACTACAAACTCCTTCAACACTTTAGCAGTGTCAGGAGATCTGCCGACTCCAACAGTCGACAGTTGGCGCGCCAGGTAGGGGGAGCCTGAGATTTCAAGAATGGTGAACTCCGCGGCTGGATCATCCAACGGCCAACCTGCTGCTCAAGCTGTTGAGGGCAATCCCTCCAACAGGCAGCTACCAGCAGGAGCCTCAGCGCCAGCAGGAGTCACACTCCCACCACCACCATCTTCTCCAGCAAATCGTGATGGGCAACGTGATGGTGCTCCAGTGTCACTTACTGCGTCAGCAAGTCATGACAACCCGGAACACGCGCTCCATGCCGCGCTTGCTCTTCTCCAATGTCCACCACCTCCAGATGCATCTCGAGATGCAATGGAGCAGTGGAGGGCCGATGGGGAGCATTTGGTCGCAGCAGCGGCCGAACGCCTCGACAACCAGGGTCCTCCTCCTTCAGGACGGGCCCCGTCGCAGCGGCGGACTTTGTCAGATAGACTTGGTCCGCACGTCTCCAACAACAGGAGACGATCTGCGTCACAACAGGTGACGTCGTTGCCCTCTGGGGCACGACGCACCCATACGGTATCTAGGCTTTCGACTCATGACCTCCGGGCGGAGCTTGATCGCCGATACCGCCAGCAGGATGGTCGTGTCCATATTGAGCGTGCTCGTGAAAGACGGGAAGCTCAGGACCTTTCTACTCTGGAAGGGGTACGAGGAGGCTGTTCAGCCCAAGCCATGCACCTGCGCATGGTTAGATGGCCACAAAAGTTCCGACCACACCTGCCGGAAAAATTCGACGGGACTGTCAACCCCGCCGAATTCCTTCAGATATACTCCACTGCAATCTTGGCAGCTGGAGGAAACGAGGCTGTGATGGCCAATTACTTTCCAGTGGCCTTAAGTGGGACCGCCAGGTCCTGGTTTATGAGCCTTCCACCCAACTCTATCAATAGTTGGGAGGAGCTGTGCCGTCAGTTCACTGCCAACTTCGGGAGTTCATACACCCGACCAGGCACTAAACTGGACCTTTTTGCGGTCGTGCAAAAAGGGGGAGAATCTTTGCGGTCCTTCATCCAGAGGTTCTCTCCGGTACGCAACACTATCCCTTCTATCTCAAGCGCTTCTGTCATTGTGGCATTCAGACAGGGCGTACGGGACAACAAGATGTTGGAGAAGCTGGTGATCAAAGAGATCACCAGCGTCACGGAACTCTTCAGCCTGGCAGACAAATGTGCCAGAGCTGCGGAGGGCCGGGAGATGCACTCCAAACCACCCTCGGAGGATCACAAGAAATCCTCCAAAGAAGAAGCCGCTACCTCCGGGGGTGGCAAGAAGAAAAAGAAGACCAACGGCAAGAAGAAGTCGTCGGTCGGCACATCCAATGTTGCAGCTGCTGCAACTCCGGGTGGCCGGGGGCCACGCCCCGAGAAGCGACCTCGACCGTCTTCTGAAGACGGTGGCAAACCCAAAGTGTGGTGTCCCATTCACAAAACGGGCAGACACAGTTTGGAAGACTGCCGGGAGGTCCAAAACCTTGTCGAGCGCTACAGCAAGCGCCGGGAAGGATCTCCTTTTCGACAAAGGGAAGGAAAACAGAAGGTCGATGAAGCTCCGGCTGAAGAGGAGTTAGGGTATCAGGATCCCAAAAAGGTCCTGAAAGCCGTCTACACCTCCGTCGACGATGATTCCGACGTCTCTGACAACGAGCGTCGGAAAACCATGAACACTATTTTTGGTGGATCATGGGATGTCACCTCTCGTCGCGTCATCAAGACTATGCGGCGGGATATGGCCGTTGTCGCCCCTACAGTCAGGCCGGAACCTCATCGAAAGTGGATGGACACCTCCATCACTTTCGATGCCTCTGATTGCCCGCGGAGCATGGTTGGAGCAGGATAGCTACCTTTGATGGTATCTCCTACCATCAACAACATCCAGCTCCACCATGTCATGGTAGACGGAGGTTCGGGGCTTAACCTCATCAGCTTCGAAGCTTTCACTAAGCTTCAGCTCCGACCTTCGGATCTTCAGCCCTCTCGACCTTTCTTCGGAGTAGGTCCGGGGGCCATTACCCCACTCGGAGCTATAACTCTCCCCGTTACCTTCGGGACCTGGGAGAAGTATCACACCGAGAAGTTGGTCTTCGACGTCGCTCAGATCAACTTACCATTCAATGCCATCTTGGGTAGACCTGCCCTATACAAATTCATGGCAGCTGCTCATTATGGATACCTGGTGTTGAAGATGCCAACACCAGAAGGCGTTCTCCGGATCCGCGAAGATCGCACTGCCGGAGTAACTACTTTGGAGGAACTCCATGCACTCACCACGGCGCAAGAGGAGGACTTCAGACAGGAGCAAACTCCGAAACCCCCGAGCATTCATCAACGAGGCTCGACCTCAGCACCCCGTGTGCAGCCAAGTGGCGACACCGACATTCCCGTCAAAGTCGTCCAAATTGGTTCCGATGCCGCTCAGACCACCCGTATATCGGGAGGGTTGAACGACAAATAGGAACTCGCGCTCATCACTTTCCTCCGGGCTAATGTTGACGTGTTTGCTTGGCAACCGTCACAAATGCCTGGGATCCCCAAGGAAGTGATTGAGCACAATCTGAAGATTTACCCCGATGCTCGGCCTGTGCATCAGAAGCCTCGGAAGCAATCCGTAGAGCGGCAGAACTTCATCCGACAAGAAGTGAAGAAGCTACTCGAAGCCGGATTCATCCGATAAGTCTTCCATCCAAAATGGTTGGCGAACCCAGTCGTTGTGCCCAAGGCCGGCGGGAAGCTTCGGATGTGCATCGACTACACCACACTGAATAAGGCATGTCCAAAAGATCCATTCCCACTACCTAGAATAGATCAGATAGTCGATTCCACCTCCGGGTGTGAATTACTGTGTTTCCTAGACGCATATTCTGGGTATCATCAAATTAGGATGTCTAGGGAGGATGAAGAGCATACTTCATTCATCACAGTAGATGGATTGTACTGTTACACAGCCATGCCATTTGGTCTCAAGAATGCAGCTTCAACTTTTGTACGAGCTATGTACAAAACTTTTGAAGAACTCATCAGAGACATAGTGGAAGTCTACGTCGATGACATCGTGGTCAAGGTCAAGAACAAGGAGTCCCTCTTAGACACCTTGCAGGCTGTCTTCGACAAGCTGCGGGCCACCCGCACAAAGCTAAACCTGGACAAGTGCGTGTTTGGGGTTAGCGCCGGAAAACTTCTTGGTTTCCTGGTAAGTCACCGGGGCATAGAGGCTAATCCGGCGAAGATAAAAGCCATTGAAGACATGCGGCCACCAACCCGCATCAAAGACGTCCAAAAGTTAACTGGATGTCTAGCAGCCCTCAGCCGGTTCATATCAAGACTGGCGGAGCGGGCACTTCCCTTCTTCAAATTATTGAGGAAGTCCGGACCATTCCAATGGTCCGAAGAAGCAGAGAAGGCATTCCAGGAGTTGAAACAGTTCCTCACCACCCTACCAATTTTGGTAGCTCCGAACCCTGGTGAGCCTTTGTTGCTTTACATTTCAGCTACTGACAAAGTCGTCAGTATGGTTCTGGTTGCGGAGAGACCGGAACTACCCCATACTCAGGAATCCAGACCCCTTCGGGAGGGTCCGGATGTTCCTGAAAGTGAGTCTGGGTCCCAGCTCCCAGACTCAAACCCACAAGAAGTCACTTCAGAAGACCCAGACCCCTCTGGGAGGGTCCAGGTCATTTCTGAAGAAGCTCCGGGTTCCTCCAGCCAGAACCCGAAGGTCCCCGAAGAGAATCTGGACCCCTCCGAGAGGGTCCGGATCAATGAAGAGGAAGCTCCGGACCCCTCCGGGAGGGTCCAGACCATTCAACGCCCAGTATACATCATCAGTGAAGTATTACATGACGCCAAGACTCGATACCTAGAGGTGCATAAGCTGCTTTATGCAGTTCTTATTGCCTCCAGGAAGCTTCGACACTACTTCCAAGCTCACAAAGTCTCGGTGGTGACCTCCTATCCACTTCGAGCAATCTTGCATAATCCCAATTCAACTGGGAATATTGCAAAGTGGGCAGCGGAATTGGCCGAATTCGATCTTGAATTTATTTCAAGACAAGCTATCAAGAGTCAACGTTGGTAGATTTTGTGGTGGAATGGACTCCCTCTCCATCAAATCCTGGGGGCCCCAGCGAGCAGAAGACGGAGCATCAAGCTCCAACCTTCACCGAGCCTCACTAGACCCTCTACTTCGACGGCTCCATGCAGAAGCAGGAGGCCGGAGCTGGAGTCCTTCTCCTTGCACCGACTGGGGAGAAGGTGAAATACATGGTACACCTTGACTTCAAGGCAACCAACAACATGGCGGAGTATGAAGCACTCATCTATGGACTAAAGGTGGCACTGTCATACGGTGTCAGACAACTGCTGGTCAAAGGAGATTCACAGCTCATTATCAAGCAGGTGAAGGGTGAATGCTCCTGCAACAATCTCCAGCTAGCTGCTTACCTCCTAGAAGTCCAGAGGCTTTAGAAGGACTTTGAAGTCCTAGGCCTTCACCATGTTCAGCGTGCCCACAACGCTGAAGCCGACGAACTCTCGACAAAAGCGTCAACCGGAGCTCCGGCTCCTGACGGAACTTTTGTCCGGAGATTGTCGAAACCCACAGTTCAGCCTGCCGAACTGAACGAAGGGGGCGAGATCAGCATCCCGAAGCTGACGGTCCCGATGGCCCTGTTACCATGGCAGCCATCAACGGTCGTAGGTGCTGCCAGAAGCTCCGAGCAACCCAGCACGCAAGACTCAAATGCTCAAGTCAGTTCCGATGCATGGATCTCGGAGATCCGGAACTACTTGAAAGACAACATCCTTCCTGACGATGATGTATCCGCTGACCGGGTAGTCAGATTGGCTAAAAGATACACACTGGTAGAAGGGGATCTCTACCAGCGCGGTGCCAACGGCATCCTAATGCGGTGCATCACAAGGGAAGAAGGTTGCGAGATCCTCGCAGAAATCCATGGAGGCGAGTGTGGGAACCACGCATCTTCCCGCACGCTGGTCGGAAAAGCCTTTCGGCACGGCTTCTACTGGCCTACAGCGCTCCAGGATGCCACTGAGCTGGTGAAGAAATGCGAAGCATGCCAATTTCATGCAAAGCAAATTCATACACCAGCTCAGCCCTTACAAATGATACCTCCTACATGGCCCTTTGCAGTGTGGGGGATGGACATCTTGGGACCCTTCCCAAGAGCCGTCGGAGGTTACAAGTTCCTATACGTCGCCATTGATAAGTTCACCAAATGGCCGGAAGCAACTCCAGTTGTGACGATCAACAAGCAATCTGCTATCAACTTTCTGCAATCCATTGTGAGCAGATTTGGAGTCCCAAACAAAATCATCACTGATAATGGGACTCAATTCACAAGCTCCGCATTCCAAGGATATTGCGAAGACCTCGGCATACAAGTCTGCTATGCTTCCGTAGCTCACCCAGCCAGCAATGGCCAAGCCGAGAGAGCAAATGCAGAAATCCTTAAGGGACTCAAAACGCGCACCTATGAGCGTTTAAAAAAACACGGAGCCAACTAGATCGAAGAGCTTCCGCCCACTCTATGGGCCAACAGGACTTCTCCAAACCGGTCAACCGGAGAAACACCCTTCTTTCTGGTGTACGGAGCTGAAGCAATCCTTCCTCCGGAAATCACCTTGGGTTCGCTCCGGGTCCGGACCTTCGACGAAGCCGTGCAGGACCAGCTCCAGCGTGAAGACCTAGACCTCCTCGACGAGGGAAGGTGCCAAGCAGCTGTTCGGAATGCCCGATATCGCCAAGCTCTACGGTGTTATCACCAGCGGCATGTACACAACCGACAGCTCGAGGAAGGCGATCTGGTGCTACGGAGAATACTATCCAGAGAAGGGTTAAACAAACTCTCCCCCAACTGGGAGGGGCCCTTCCGAGTGATCAAAGTATCGCGTCCCGGAAGCATTCGCTTGGCTACCGAGGATGGGACACCTCTCCCAATCCTTGGAACATCGAGCACCTCCGTAAGTTCTACACTTAATACCACGGAGGTGAGTCTTGAGTAACTTGAGATGTATGTTATAGAGTCATTGTACAGAGTCGGGTAGTTCCTCCGGAAGAGCAGCTGGATCTTTCCCGAAAGGTCCGCAAAGCTCATGCAGCACTTGTCACAGTTTCCGGACTAAAAGTGTGGCTAACTACCCTGGGTCAAACGAGAAACCAAACACACTTAGCCTGGTTCCATACCCTAAGAGTGTACTTGTTTCCCCTGTACCCCGGACCTATAATGAAAGGCATCTTCATGTGAAATAGACTTCACGTGCATTTATTTTGTGCAGGCTTGACATTTTTATTTTTCTCTTTCTTGTCTATAACAGAGACGTGCAATTCTTAAGAAATTTTAGTTCGACTGGTTTATATACGATTCGAGTTGCATTGTCAGATCTTTTGGATTTAAATATCATTTGTGGCCAACTCGCCTGAAAGCCGCCAAGCCATTCTAGGGCCGGAGTGTGCTATCGACTTAGCCTAGTCAAGCACCCTAAGTACGCCACTCTACCTACACCCCGGCAGGCCGAAGTAAGGCGGGTCCATGGACAATTGGATCTAAGGGAAAAGACAACGCATCCGGTTGTATTTAAAATCGCGTTCAACTTAAAATTTTCTTGAGAATCATAAGCCGCGACGAAATTATAGACAAGGAACGAATTTTACTATTTTTCTTGGCTTAAGTGTGCAGGAAAAATAAAGTCTACATTGATGGATAAAAGCCGGAGCTAACTAAGCTCCGACTCCCCCAAGGGGGCCAACCATCGACGCTGAATAAAAGATGGTGAGAAGACCCCGTAAATGGAGTCTGCTGCTAACAAACCAAGTGTTGGCAAAGGTCACTGCCGGAGCTACTAAGCTCCGACACCCCGGAGGACTAACTATCGACGCCCTACGTGTTGATAGAGGCCATTGCCGGAGCTACCAAGCTCCAGCGATGGACAATGCCGGAGCTTCTAAGCTCTGACAACCTCAGGGGACCTTCACTATCGAAGACTTCGGACCTAAATGCTACAAGTTCGGAGAAAATGAGTCTTCAACAAAACTCAATATCCTTTTGGTACATGTTCACAATCAAATTGTGTACATCTACCAGGGGGCCAAGTGAAGATAAAGATGTTGAAGACAAAAAGTGAAATTCGCAAACATTTGGGGATTTCATTCATCTGGAGACAGGAGATTACATCTGGAGACAAGGGATTACAAAATTGAGGAAGAAGAAGAGAAAATACAAGTGAGAGCTAAAGAGATGGTCCTAGACCCTATGGAAGAACTCGGCGACTTTCTGGGCGACCTCCGATACGCTCGGGTAGCTTCGCCTTCTCCTTCGACGGGGCCTTCAAGCACTGGGTCCAGAGGAAATTGGGGGTTCCGGCTGGTGTAGCACGTCAGCACATACTTTGCGACGTTCTTCGCCAGGGATTGCCCCTCAACCTCCAGTTGGTCCGCGATGACATCGCCCACCTTGGAGAGCTTGCTACCTGCTGCGCTCAACGCCTGCAGTGCAAGGTCCGGCTCCGGCTCCGGATCATCCGGGCGCACGGGGCTGAAACCCATCGGCGTCAGCGCATCATTGGCCTTGCCCAGGAACTCGCAAATCTGTAGGGGGTCCGCCGTCCTCAAGCCCTTCATCTCTTCCAGGGATCTCTTGGCCGCCGTCAGTTCGAAATTCTCACAGGCAAGGCGCTCAACTTCTTTGGCGTTTTGCTGAATCTTTGCAGCAACCCGCCTCTCAAGTCTTCCGAGCTCCTCCTCCCGGAGGTGGATCTTGTTTCGATGATCGACCAGGTCCTTCTCCTTAGCCTCCACTTTTTTCTCTCGGGCAACAAGGGCGCACTCGTATTCGTAGAGTTCCTGCCCCCACACCCAGGTCTTCTCCTCTTCCTCGAGGCAGCGCTCTTCCAACTTCTTGATGCGCTCCTCGAGGCCCTTGTCAGCCAGAGCTACTTTCTCGGTGAGCTCCTCTTCCCTCCTCAGGACGTCATCCCGCAGCTCCAGGAGTTTCTGCTCTTCATCCTCGAGCCGTCTCTCCCTCTCTTCAAGTGCCTCTCGGCGCTTGATGAGTGCGGTGTTGATGGCCTCAAGCTGTTCGTGCCGAGCATTGGCCGCGTCGTTGGCAGCTTTGGCTTGATCGTGGATCTCCCGGGATTGAGCGTCGAGGGCATGAGTCATGCTCTCCCTGTCATCCAGCAGCTTGTCCCAGTACTCCAGGCGGATATTCTCCCGCTTGATCCACTCCTTGTCATCTGCTAGCCTCGACTGCGCCAGCTTGGTCTCAAAGTGGAGTCGGTTACGCCACCGCCTAAGGGTTTGGCGCTCCTCTTCAAGAGCTTTGCTGTCGTGGAAGAAGGCCAATTGGACTTGACGCAGACTGGAGCAGGCGTTGTCGATAGACATCGACAGCGGGATGGGCTCCGGACCTGCTAGGGTCTCCTCCGCTGGTTCCAGCGGGTCTTCACATACAAAAATTGGGTCCCACTCTATGAGAGTGGAACCCTGAGCTTCCAAGGCACTAGGGCCGTCCTCCGGGGTGGCCTCAGTCGCCATCGAAGAAGGCCCCGCCGCCAAGTCTTCATTCGCCCCCTCGGGTAGGGGCCAGCGACTGTGCTTGGGCACTCTGGCTCGGCCGTAGGTACCACCGGCGTCGTCGCCTCTGGAGCAGGAGCCGCTACTGGCTCCGGCCGGGACACCTCTTCCGAGGGAGGCTCGAGCTCCATCGCCTCTTAACCCACCGGCTCTGTGACCGGCGCTCCAACAATAACCGGCTCAGCGACCGGTGCTTCGGAGGTAACCGGCTCAACTGCCAGAATTACCTCGACTTCCGGCTCGCATGTCGGAGCTTCAGTCACCTCCGGCTCAACTGCCGGGGCTTCGACATGTTCCGGCTCCAAGGCCGGGACTACTACTTCCTCCGGCTCAACAGCCGGAGCTTCTACCACTGCAGCACCAGGACCCGGAGCTTCAACCTCCGAGACAAGTGCCGCTGGCGTGTCTTCACTCCCGTGGTCAGGCGCTACCACGGGAACTTCTGGGGATGAGTCGAGGTTCATGACCACGACAGCCGGCGCCGGAGCTGCCGCAGCCTCAGCCACCACCTGGGGTGGCACCGGGACAGGACCAGAAGCTCCCACGGCCTCAGACATCGTGGCCGAGGGTGGAGCTTCACTCCCCTTCTTGGGGACGCTGCAGAGGATGGACAAAGAAAATTAACAAACAATCGCTACAATTAAAAAGTTAACCAAGGTAAAGATCAAAAATTACCTTGGAAGGTTTCTGCACCAGCTTGCGCGGAACCTCTTTCAAGGTTTCTGCACCAGCTTGCTCTCACTTGCAAGGGAAGAAGGTCGCGATCTCCTTGCGGAAATCGATGGAGGCGAGTGCGGGAACCATGCATGTTCTCGCACGCTGGTCGGTAAAGCCTTCCAACATGGCTTTTACTGGCCTACAACACTTCAGAATGCGGTTGAGCTAGTGAAAAACTGTGAAGCGTGTCTGTTTCATGCCAAACAGATTCACACATCGGCTCAATCACTACAAATGATACCTGCTACATGGCCATTCGATGTGTGGGGCATGGACATCTTGGGACCTTTCCCAAAAGCCGTTAGAGGTTACAGGTTCCTATATGTCGCCATCGACAAGTTCACTAAGTGGCCGGAAGCAACTCCAGTAGTAACAATCAACAAACAATTAGCAATCAAGTTCTTGAAGTCCATTATATGCAGATTTGGAGTTCCAAACAAAGTCATAACTGACAACGGAACTCAATTTACAAGTGCTGCATTGCAAGAATATTGCGAAGACCTCGGTATTCAACTTAGCTACGCCTCAGTAGCTCATCCAGCAAGCAATGGCCAAGCCGAGAGAGCAAATGCAAAAATCTTAAAAGGACTCAAGACACGCACATATGAGCGCTTGAAAAAGCATGGATCTAACTGAATTGAAGAGCTTCCGTCCATGTTATGGGCGAATAGGACAACACCTAATCGATCAACTGGGAGACTCCATTCTTCCTGGTGTACGGAGCTGAAATAGTCCTTCCTTCAGAGATCACCTTGGGGTCCCTCTAGGTCTGGACCTTCGACGAAGCCATGCAGGACCAGCTCCGGCCTGAAGACCTTGACCTCATCGACGAGGGAAGTGGCCAAGCAGCTATTCGGAATGCACATTATTGCCAAGTGCTCCGGCGCTATCATCGAAGGCATGTGCGTGATCGACAGCTTAAAGAAGGTCACCTGGTGCTTCGGAAGATACTAAGCCGTGATGGGATGAACAAACCTTCCCCCAGCTGGGAGGGTCCCTTCCGAGTCATTAATGTATCCCGACTAGGATGCGTTTGCTTGGCAATAGAGGATGGGACCCCGCTCCCAAATCCTTGGAACATCGAGCACCTCCATAAGTTTTATGCTTAGAATCACGGAGGTGAGTCTGTAATTACACACAATGCATGTTGTAGAGTTATTATACAGAGACGAGCAAGTCCTCCGGGAGAACATCCGGACCCCTCCGGGAGGGTCCGGGAAGTTCAAGTAACACTTGAGACAGTTACAACACTAAAAGTGTAACTACTTGCTCTGGGCTACCACAAGATGTATAGCCCATTTAGCATGGTCCAGCACTCTAAGTGTGTTCTTGTCTCCCCTATAATTTGGACCTATAATGTAAATCATTGTTGTGTAAAAACAGACTCCATGTGCATCTACTGTTTGTACAAGGCTCAATATATCAAATTATTTTTACCCCACTTGTCTATAATGAAGTCGTGCAAATCTTTTTGAGCTTTGTTCCAAGTAATTCACATGCATTACAAGCCTTATTGATAGTCTTTTTGGATCTTAACATTGTTGCATAGTCTACTTGCCTGAACTCCAAGCCAACATAGGTCCAGAGTGTGCTATCGACTTAGCCTGGTCCTGCAACCTAAGTATGCTGCTCTACCTACACCCCGGCAGGCCTCAGTAGGGTGAGTACTAAAAAGGCATACAGATCTACAAAGATTATATCAAAATGCTTGTTATCATGTTGAGTTTCTTCGGATCTAAAGTCCAAATAAGAACAATAAGTCACAACCAATTTATAGACAAGAGGACGAATTTTACTTTCTCTCTTGCCTTTAATGTACAGGAAAGGCAAAAATTCACAGCAATAGTGGACGACATCGGAGCTACTAAGCTCCGACATCCTCCAATATGGGTCTGCCATCAACGTCTAAAATGTTGACAGTGGGTGACATCGGAGCTACCAAGCTCCGACAATCCCAGGGGGCCTGTCTTCAACGCCTCAGAATGGAAGACATCGGACCTAAAATCTACAAGTGCAAAGCATTCAAGTCATCAACATAATGCCACAATCTTTGGTACATGTACACATTTCAATTGTACACATGTACCAGGGGGCCAATGAGATACGGCACAGTATATTGAAGACAAAGTGAAATTGAAGGCAGAAAGGAGGATTTCATTAATTTAAGATACTGTATTACAAAATGGGGAGAGTACAACAGAAGCCAATAGGAAGAAAGCCCTAGCTACTGGAGGACCTAAGACCTACGGAAGAATGAAGCTACTTTTTGGGCAACTTCTCGGATGCTGGCTTTGGCTGCGTCTTCCTCTTCAGCAACGGGACCATCGAGCATCGGGTCCAGTGGGAATTGGGGATCTCGGCTTACATAACATGTCAGCACGTATTCTGCGACGTTTGTAGCAAGAGTTTTCCCCTCCATCTCCAGTTGATCCGTGATGATGTCACCCATCACGTCAAGTTTGCCGCTAGCACCGTTGAGGGCCACCAGCGCTCAGTCCAGGTCCAGCTCTGGGTTATCCGAACGTACTGGACTGAAACCCAGCGGTGTCAGCGCGTCATGCACCCTCCCTAAGAAGTCCCACACTTTAATAGTTTCGGTTTCCTTAAGGATCTGCAGCTCCTCCAGTGACATTCGGGCAACCGCAAGCTTCAAACCTTCACGGGAAAGGGGCTCAGCCAACTTAGCATGCTGCTGCATGCTCTCAGCAACTTGCTTTTCCCAGTCGGCTAGCTCTGTCTTTGGAGGTGAATGCGGTTTTGCCTTTCAGCAAGGTCTTTCTCCCTGCCTTTAGCTCTCTCCTCCCTAGAGGCAACGTCGGACTCTCTTTTTGAGAGCTCTTGCCCCACCTTCCAGTTCTTCTTCCTCTCTTCCTCCTTCCATAGATCCAGCTTTTTGCTGCGATCTGCCAAATTTTCCTCACCCAGAGTCAACTTCTGGGTGACCTCCGCTTCTCTCCTCACCACATCCTCCTGCTGCCCTAGGAGTTTTTCCTCCCTCGCCTCCAGGTCCGCTCGACGCTTCAGGAGAGTTTCATTCAATTCAGCGAGCTTTTTGTAACGCTCGTCAACAGCGTCGCGTCTCTCCTTGGCTTGCTCCAGGATTTCCCTGGAGTTAGCATCGAGCGCCCGGATGGCGGCCTCCTTCTCTTCCATCAACTTATCCAAATATTTTAATCGGGCCTTCTCCCCCTTGATCCATTCCTTCTGGTCAGCCAGCCTCGTCTGAGCAAGCCTGGTCTCCAAATGGAGTCTGTTGCGTCAGTGCCTCAAGGTGTTGCGCTCCTTCTCCAAGGCTTTGCTCTCATGATCGAAAGCAAGCTGGACCTACAGGAGGCTTGAGCAGGCGTTATCTATGGACAATGCCAGAGGGATAGGTTCTGGGCCTGTTGGGACCATTTCATCTGACTCAAAAGGGTATTCCATCACAAAAATTGGGTCCCACTCTACAATAGTGGACCCTTGTACTCCTGCAGTGCTAGGGCCGCTCTCCTGGAACCCTTCAACGGCAGTAGAAGAGCCCACCGGAGGAACGTCCTCCTCTGGAGCAGTTAAAGGCGCCGCTTCAGGGTCTTCAGTTGACGGCTCTGAAGTTGGAGGACCTGTTGCCACTTCTTTGGGCTGCTCTGGCTCCGGCCCAGGTACCTCTGGGATCGCCACCTTTGGAGCAATAGCCGGAGCTTCAACTGGAGCCTCGACCCCCGCTGGCTCGGGCTCCGGCACTGTGACCACCAGCCGCCGGACCTCCAACCACCTCTGGCTCGGCCGCCGGACACTCAACCACTTCCGTCTTAGCCGCTAGATCTTCAACCATTTCTGGCACAAGGGTTGGAGCTTGGGTGATTTCCATCTAATAGTCGGGGCTTTAGGTACTTCTGGCTCAGTAGCCAGGGCTTCGGCAACTTTCAGCTCAAAACTCGGAACCTCTGGCATCGCCGGTGCTGGAGCATCAGCCTCGGCCGCCAGGGGTACATCTTCAACTTCTCTCCTGTGCTCCGGCACTACCACAGGAGCTTCGGGTGAGGAATCTGAGTCCAATCTCATGACATCTAGCGCCAGAGCTGCCGCGACTTCCACCTCCGCTTGACGAGGAGGCCCAGCGCTCGAAGCCAGAGATTTGGCAGGTGCAGCCCCAGCCTTTGCCACGGGCGCTGAAGCTCCAGGTCCTTTCTTCGACACCCTGGAAACAAAGGGAAGAGAAGATTAAGAACACATCAAAAACAAGACTAGCATTTTAGGGTGAGCAATCAATGCTTACCTCAGGATGCTACCACCCTAGTCACATCGGAACCTCTTCTTCTAAGGCCCGAAGCTAGAGCCCACCAAATCTGGTGAGACAATTACTTCGGACCTCAGTTGAGGAACACTCGCAGCCGCTGGAGTCCTTTAAGCCGAAGCTTCTCTTCGCCGGGAAGAACCCCCGGACCTTGAACTTCTAGCTGGCACTGAGGCCGGGGTCGCCTACCCAGAGCTTACACCTCTTGAAGACGTTTGCACCGGAGCAGGAGTAGTTGCAGAAGACCTCCCCCTCTGGGGAGAAGCAGTCGTCGTGGAAGGAGCAGGTCTGACGGACCTTCCGTCAACGTGCTTCAACTTCCTCTTCCGGCTGGAGGGCTCAGCTGGCTCTTTGCCCTTGCCCTTGCCGACGTCTTCAGTCTTTCATCTCGGGGCGGAGGTAGGACCACCCTCGGAAGCTCTGAGAATCGCCAATCTGGTGGTCGGATGCCTCTCTACCTCGCCAAGGTCGTCAAGCAACGGCATGCTCTTCCGGAGCTCCCTACTGAACTGTGCCTCCATATTCAAGGGGAGGAAGGTAGCTGGTGGAGCCAAGTCGTCGCTGTTGACGTTAATCCAATGATAGAATTTCTTCAAATGAAACTCCAGTCGTCATCCATCATGTTGTGGAGGGCTCACGCGAGCTTCTCCCTCTTCTTCAGCGGAGCCCACCTGTTGACTAGGAAGTTGCAAAAGACCATCTGGGGGGTCACTCCACCCTCCACGCACTCGCGGATCCTGGTCAAGACAGCACCGAAACTACACTCCAAGCGTCAGTGTCAACGTTGGGAGACCTTCGGGTAGCTCAAATTTCTCGTGCTCCTCCGCCGTGACGATGATCCAATCCTTCTTCTAGTCGTCCCATTTGCCAGAAGGAAATGACATCAAGTATTTGTAGGGGCAGTTCTTGTGCTTCAAAAAATAGTAGAAGCCAAGGAACTCGGACCCCTTTGCCGGTGGTGTGGATGGTGAAGAAGGTGTGAAAAAGCTCGATGTAGGGGGGAATACCCACCCACATCTCGCATAAGTGGACGAATGTCGCCAAAAGAAGAAGAGAATGGGGGCCAAGGTGGTACAACTGCAGACCATAAAAGTCTAGCAGCATCAATAGGAAAGAAGATAAAGGTGGAATGAATCGCACCATGGCGTACGCTGTGAAGTACACCATATTGCCATCACGCTCCTTCTTGAACGGGAGCTTGCCGGCGCGGACCAAATGATTGAAGGAGTCACTGGACCACCCCATATAGGTCCAGACCTTCTTCAGATCATCATTACTCTTGAGGCGGCTCTTGGGGAGACCCAACTCCATCGCAGCAAAGCGGTGCAAAGGAAAGGGCAGCTAGGCGGAGTTTGGGAGGCTCTGAGCGCAAAGATGATCTAAGGCGTAAAGAGTCCTCAAACCGTGCACACTTTCCTTCATAAGTAAGGCTCCACGAAGCTTGGATGGAAACCGCAGTCAGATCAAAGGCACTTTTCAAAAATCAACCCCGTCAATGACGAGTGGGCCTCGGCCACCCCGACGAAGAGATCAAGGTCCTTACCCAAGGCCAACCGTTGCCATGATGGGCGGCGGGAAACCCAAAGTCGCCACTCTGACAGGGCACGCGGAACCGATATGGTTTTTGGATTGTGAACCAGCGACCTTCAATTGCGTGAGATCTGCACTCAAAGATCTCATCTGCCGTATTCATAACAAGCCACACGTCGAAGGTTCACTCCAGGACCGTCACTCTATCAGTGCATTAGAGGACTTTTTGAACAAAGCGCGGGAATCGAGAATGGCCCCACCTCTAGCGGAACAACATAACCCAAAGGGTTTCTCCGAGAGGTGGGTTCGGGGGCCACTGTCGGCACCCTACGTACTAGGTACCCCACGATACCGCAAGAAGTGCAAGAAAGTTCCACCCGTCAGAGTCGAAGGCCTTGCAGGTCCCACATGTCACGTTGTACCGGACCCACTCCCCTCACATGGCTGGTTTCTGGGTTAACACGTGTGAAATAAGATCGAAACAAAATTCCCAACCAAGGGAAGCTCCAACGACTACACGTGTACAACAATCCCGGACCTAGCTCCCGTCAGAGAGGAGCTCTGGTATCGACACGTATACAGTGACCCCAGACCTCCCTCCCGCGAGGGAAAGCTCCGGATCTGCCACGTGTGGAGCCTCCGGACCTTCATCACCAACAGAAATACGAGCAGATCACGTCCATTACAAACATTCAAGGACGGTTAAAGCAGCAGTTACAAGGTCTGATAATGTGTCATTAATGCCATATTAATGACGCACGATCAATGCACCGTTAATAGGGGTAAAACAGCCATGAAGGCACGTTACCACACTATTAATTATACTTAATACCCTTCAGACAGTGTATTAGGTCATTAAGCACGCAAGGCCACATGTCGGGCTAGGCCAGCTTTGTAACCATCAGTCCTTAGAACTATAAAAGGGTTGCACCGCACGAATATGGGGGACAATTTAATCTGATTCGACCTGATTCTAGTGAACGTACTCGCTCAATACAATTACATGAACCCCGTGGAGTAGGATGTTACGCTCAGGCGGCCCGAACCACGTAAATCCTTGAGGTCATCATCTTGATATTGATCTTTGCGTGTCCCAACTAAAAAAGAACCTCTGCGGGCTGCTTCTCAGCGGGTCCGGGGGAAGTGTCGTATCAAACACTTCGACAACTTCCATTGTTGTTGTAGCCTCCATGAATGAAAGGGCATGGTTATCCCCACCCTTGACCTCCTGGACGATAGCCATTGTTGTTTCCATTGTTGGTTACGTATAAGTCATCCTCACGGGTTTCTAGGCAGTCATTGCCCAAATGGTCCGTGTTGCCATAGACTTCACAAGTGATGTGAGATTCTAGGGCATAGGCATTGCCACATACCTCACCATTGCTTTGTCCATCAATTTTATTCATAAGGAGGTCATATTTGGTAGTGATCATGCCCACCTCCTTCATGGTGTGCATGCCTAGCTGGCGGGTATGGAGACGATCATCGCTCCATCCCATGTTTGACACCATCTTCTCAATCAAATCTTTGCCTTTGGGCACCATCAATGAGAAGAAGGCACCTCTAGCAGCAGCCTCAACATGGTCACAGGCGGAAAGGATCAGCCCGTTGTAGAAATTTTGGATGATGAGCCAATCATCCATCCCATGGTGGGGTCGGCCTAGGATGTACTCCTGAAGCCTTTCCCAAGCATCGGGAATAGATTCCTTGGCATCTTGCTGGAAGCTGGAAATTCTTCCACGTAGGGCATTGGTCTTGCCCAACAGGAAAAATTTGGCGAGGAATGCCGTAGAACATTTTCCCAAGCGTCTACAGCACTTCAATTCACGTAGAACCAATGTTTTGCTCTCCCAAGAAGGGAGAATGGAAACAACCTAAGATGGACAGCATCAGGATATACGTCATTGATCTTAAAAGTGTTGCAGATCTCAAGGAACTATTACAGGTGAGTACTTGCATCCTCGTTAGCCTTCCTACAAAATAGGATGGCTTGCACCATAGTGATAAGGCCAGTTTTGATTTCAAAGTTTACATCTCCCATGTTAACAGTGGGCCCAACAGGCACATTGTTAGCAGAGGGAGCCGAAAACTCATGAAGGGTCTTCCGGACCATTAGCGTTTCAGTTGTTTGTGCGGTTGCGCTGCCTTGCTTTGCCGCTCGGAGCTTCTGAGGAGTAACGACACGAGGTCGATCTCTCAGTAGGGATTCGGGATCTTCAACAAAGTTTTCCAACAAGCGGAAACTAGACATATACTACCCTATTTTCACATATAATGCAAAAACAAAGAAGGGTCATCCTACTAAAACTTACCAGGGTGTAATCCTATTCACTCAATCATGCAATACTTCGACTGTCTTCCCCGGCAACGACGCCAGAAATGCTTGTTGACGGTTCATACGCACTACTAACAATTCAACTCTAGCAGTGGTGCCAGAAATTGTTGTTAATAGATTTTAGATTATACATATAAATCCGCAAGCACACGAAAACTATCGATGTAAAATTTCCCCTCTAAGAGTATTCCCAAAGGGTGTCATTTATATTCTCCCAAAAGGAAGGCTAGATGGAAGTAAAGCAATCATCAAGTGAAGAGGCTAGGTTGTCCTAGGTAGGGTTCTAGCAAGGATGGATAAATGATATTTAGAGTAGTGTGACACACACAAGAGCATTCTATTCTAAGAGGATAAAGGAGGTAAATAGAGACTAGGCTAAGAGCTAGGTAGAGACTCCTACGATGCTTCTAATGTACATATACATAGCCCAAGTTAGTTACTAATGATCATGTTAATTATGAATTCTCATGCTAACTGGATTAACACATTGGGCACAAGTTTACTCCTAGCGGTACTAGGACGACTCCCACCAAGAGCTTGTGGCATAGCCGAACGTGGAGGATTACAAAGGACGGATAGGGCTGTCACCACCTACTGCCTACCTGTTAAATCTGTAGGTCTACGAGACATTTAATGCTACTCTCTATCCTAGCACTATGCTAGCATATTAAGTAATTACCTTAGAAGCCTAAGCACAATCCATCCTAAGGAAATGAACTAAATCATCGTTGAACCAATGTTAATTCATAGCATAAGTGATTCATGTTAACATAATCATATCATAGCTAATTAGACTAGAGTGGGGGTTTGTATTTTTTTATGATGATATAAGGACAATGGTACTACTGCTACCACATACATGGAATCCACAATCAAACAAGAAACACTTCATCCAAGTATATGAAAAATAGAAGACTAAAGATAACATCTTTATTAAGACTAAAGTCACAAATACAAATAGGAATATAAAGTTCATACCTTTCCCAGTTAGGAAATGGGAAGAGACTCCTTCTACTCCTCTCCTACTTGGACTATGGACTTGAGACTCCCTTTCTACAGCCTATACTCCTCTAAACCTATGGAGAGTAGTGGATACAATAGATGAATACTCAAGTGGTGTGTGTTGAAGTGAGGGGTGAGAGGTCCTATTTATAGCTTGGAGAAGGTTCAGTTCCTGCCACCAAAAGCGTCGAATCAATCACCCATGACCTCTTCAAGCTGGGAGGAGCCAACAAGTGGTGTTTGACCATGTTTGGTGCCAGGACCTAATCGGCCGACTAGAAGGGTCAGCCAACTTGGTCTTGGCTCCTTTTGCGGTGTGCTTCCTCCAGGTCACAGCCAGGTGGGTCCTATTGACTGTTATTGGTGCTACATCATTGGATGGTCTCAGATACTTATGTTTGTGGGTCATTTGATCCATGTGGTGCCACATGTCATTGCTTGATTGGCTGGAATGATATTTTATAGGATCCATCCCCTTATTTCACTTCAATTCTGCATAGAATTCCTGCATGCACTACTTTCTCCAAGGAAAAGTGGAAATAGGTTAGGTAAGAAGGTGATGTGTGCAATACACTACGTAAGAAATCCAAATAGGAGACAAAGATGGGCGACGCGCTCAAAGGCGGCGTCTGTGATAATGTTAAGTGAGACGTGCCCGCTTCAGCGAGGATCTGACATGGCTCGGCTGAAAGTACAAGGAGACGCGCTAAAATAAAACATGTCTCAATTAAATAGGTATCCGAGACACGCCATCCTCTTTGACAAGCAGGAGATGCGCATCAAACACAGCGTGTCTCCAATATGCGCAAGAAATGAGACGTACTCTACACAAAGCCCATCTCCTTTGTCTTCGCTTCCAGACTCTCATCACCAAACGTTTGTTCATTCATTCATTCACAGGTGAACACATATAACACAGATGAACACACAAGATAGTAATCACACAGATGAACACAGATATTCATTAACAAATATATTACAAAAGACAAGAAAAATGTACAGGACACAAGAAAATAAAAACAACATCAACTAAAAAAACAACAAAATTAAAACCTAAATCCTACTCCTCTTCCTCCTCCTCCTCCGGCTGCTACGGCTGCTCCACCGGTTACTTCGGCTGGTCCGGATCCGGCAGTGCAACCTCGCGACCGAGGTTCCTCGCCATCGCCGCCACCAGGATATTGCGGCCCTCGGCACTGAGCACCTCGGCCATCGTCTCGAGCAGCCTCTGTAACCAATCGAACATCTTATCGAACAGCATCTCGAACAGCTCTTTGTTGAGCCCTCGGTGGAGCGGCAACACTGTTTCTTGCAGGGTGGCTCCCTCGGCGGGCTTGGCGGC
The DNA here is from genome assembly GCA_036927565.1 of Tuctoria greenei. Lineage (NCBI taxonomy): Eukaryota > Viridiplantae > Streptophyta > Magnoliopsida > Poales > Poaceae > Tuctoria > Tuctoria greenei. Next base: position 165,581,463 of record JAYESD010000004.1, read on the forward strand.
GAAATGTTGGCCATGGTGGATTGTCTATGCGGAGAAGACGAACGAAGAGAAGAGACTGATGGCGCCTTTTATCCGTGTGGAGAAGCAAAATGGAGACGCGCTTTTAGAAAGAGCTCGTAAAGTTGAGCACATTGCAACGATTGTATAAGGCATTGCATACAGTTGTCAGTTGGAAACGCCAGAATGTCCTGGATGTTGTTCCTAGCTTTGGCACACCGAGGTGCATCTAGGGCACTCCAGCATTTCTGGGGCCACAAAATAATGCGAGACGAGCCTTGCAGTGGCGCGTCTCCGATTTATGCTGAAGATCTTTTGTTCCACCTCGGAAAGTTGAGCGCATGCAACGATCATATAAGGCATTGCGCACAGTTGCCAGTTGGACACGCCGGAATGTCCTGGATGTTGCTCCTGGCTTCAGCACACCGCGCATCTAGGACACCCTGGTGTGTCCGGGGCCACAAAATAATGAGAGACGCGCCTTACATTGGTGCGTCTCCGATTTACGCCAATTTACTCCTGATGCGAAAGATGATAATGCGAGACGTGCGTTATTAATGTGCATCTCCGAGTTTTATTTTAAATGTTGTGCACTCTATTTTGGCAAAAAATTTCTCGCGCTCTCTCGACCAAAGGACGCTGAAATGAGAGAAGGGTGTTATAAAGGCACGTCTCAGAGTTTTCCTATTTTTATTCATCGCGCGCTTTCTCCCAACATTTGGCGAAATTTTTTAGCTCTCGTGCGCTCTCTCGACCTAGAAATCATAGCTCTTGAGCACGCCGCCGCCATCCCATCATCGTCAATGTCGCACTGCCGCCGTCGACCCCGACCTTGGCATCATCAGAGAGTTGAGCACGTTGGAGCATGTCAGCTCGTCTCTTGTCCCCGGAGCACACCGTCGCCGTCCCTCCTTCTCAACTCGCTCTTCATCATTGTCGCGCTGCCACCGTCAACCCCTAACCCACCGTCAGCCCCGACCTTCATCATCAGAGAGTTGAGCACGCTGGAGCACGCCGCCTCATCCCCTGTCTTCGGAGCATGCCGCTGCCACAACACCGACCTCGGTAATCGGTATGAGCACACCGCCACCTTCACATAAGTGGAAATGTTCTCCCTATAATCGGAGCACGCCGGCCTGGTGTCTTTAGAGAGTTGGGGAACTGTCACTCTGGCGCCTCCGCCAGCTCGTCCCGGAGCACGCTGCCGCGTCCCTTGTCCCTGGAGCACGGCGCCGCCTCGGCCCTGCCCTCAGAGAGTGTATTCCAGTGATTTTATTGAATTTGAGGATGTCCAATAAAGTCTCATCATTAATGAAATCATTGATCCAAAAGGAGAATTTTCATTACAGTATATATTCATCTTCCTTGTTTATGTCCAATGCAGAAGTAATGTATTTGTTTTGACTATCAGTGTATATAATGAATTCTGATTCACAAACCTTTGAATATGTAGAAACTGTGGTTGACACTAGCATTTTCCATCTAAGTGAGCTTGATTTCTACCTGTGCAGCCATGCTGGAATCAAGGTACTATCTGATAACTGGTGTTTCGCAAACGAGTTTTTGATATCAGGCTATAAATGCATCAGTGAAATGTAAATTGTTTGTTTTTTTAGGGAACAAGCACACTAGCTCACTACCATGTCTTTTACCATGAGAATAATTTCTCTGCTGATGATTTGCATATGCTCACCAACTGCTTGTGCTACAAGTAAGCTCGGTTCTCGAATAGGATTAGATGATGACAGTTATGATGTGTGTAATTAGTTACATTGTAATCAGGATGAACAGTCTTTGTTGTGTAATTAGTATACTTAATAACCACGATTGACACATTGTTAATATTTGATTGGTCAATATAATTTAACGTGTGATCTTTTTGTCTATACATATGTTCATGAATAGTATGTTAATATATGAATAGTATGTTGCTGACACTGGTAATACGGCTGCCAAATCCTAGCTAGCTCCAGGATGCAGCAGGCAATCAGGATAATCAGTGGTGGAAGGCACCTAATAGGATATCCTTCCTGTAAACAATCCGTGACATGTCGTAGCAGAGAACGTCTCGGATAACCTACATAAAGGAGACAAGCTTCCATAAAGCCCGTCTAAGATCAGTACACAAATCTGCGACGAGCTACAATATAGAATGTCTCAGATTAGTCATTATATCTGTGACGCGCTTTGTTAGGGCTTGTCACGCATGTATGCTGATGGGTGACGCGCGCCACACCCGCGTCTTCAGTGACCCCATAGAGAACGTCTGTTATGACACAAAGAAAGGAGATGTGCTTCTTTTAAGAGTGTCTCGCACCTAGTCTGATCGGTGACGCGCCTTGCCGCTCGTCTCTGATGACAACGTAATGCAAGACGCGACAACGAAGATGCACAGTTTGTTCGTCTCCCTTCTTCGTTAGGGCACGTCTCGGATGAGCGTTTCTTAAGTAGTGAGAAATTATATTTCCTTCACATAATTGAGTTATATTGACGGTTGAAAGTGGTATATAACAGTCGTCAACACATTCCAAGTATGTTTTCGTTCTAAAATGGGTAAGATTTGCATTGTGTACCGTAGTAGTAGAGAGGCATATAACTTACACCTATTTTTTGAACTCTGTAATTTCTATTTCAGTACTCACCGAGCTTTTTTAATATGATTAATATTTTTATATATGTTAATATCGCAATATTTTTTCTCCGTATTATGACGCTCTCACTACTACAATAAGCCTCATCACAGGCGGCTCCAAACCTATTATCACAGACGGCTTTTAAAACCGCCTGAAACGAAGAGTCTGTGATAATCCGCAATTTCACAGGCGGAGAAGTGAAACCGCCTGTGAAGACTAATTATCATAGGCGGTTCTTCACTAAGGATAGCCGCCTGTGAAGACCGATTATCATAGGCGGTTCTTTACTTAGGCTAGCCGTCTGTGAAAATTCTTTATCACAGACGGGTCGTGCAGCATATATAACCGTCTGTGATAAACGTCTTATCACAGACGGTTATTGAAGAATAACTAACCGTCTATGATAAGAAGTCTTCACAGACGGGTATTGAAGCATTACTAACCGTCTATGATAATTTGTATTCACAGGCGGATTTTGAAGCATAACTAACCGCCTATGATAATATGTCTTCACAGGCGGGTTTTGAAGCATAACTAACCGTCAATGATAATGTGTCTTTACAGACGGTTATTGAAGCATAACTAACCCGTCTATGATAATGGTGTTATCACAGACGGAGTTTACCTATATCAGCCGTCTATGAAGACCCTTTAACGCAGCCGGTTTCTACCATAACAGACACCGCCTGTGAAAATTAGGTTATCACAGATGTTTCTTTACTTGTATCTAGCCGCCTGTGATAATTGTTTTTCACAGTCATGCAGTACTACTGCTGTTATTTCTAATTTCCAGGTCAATTCAATATAATCACAGAACAAAAAACAACAATCATCACAGAACAAAAGACAACAATATTATCATCACAGAAGTCAATTCCACTAAAACAATATACATACACACAAGTTACAGATACAATTTCATCTCAAAGTTTACAAGTTTTCACTAAAAACTGTTTTTACTTATCTTCAAAATGTTTTTAAAATTTTATTTGTGACGCAATTAAAATGATAATAAAAACATGATAAAAATGACATAAAAAACGAGAACATAAACAAACCGAAAATATAAATAGATAATAAAAGGCAAGTTGTGATTTAGCTGGGCGACTCGCCAAGCAGAAAAGTGAGTCTCGGAGCGGGAAAGCGACTCACGATTCTGAATTGCGACTTGGTGGGGCCTTCTGTCAGCGCCGCTGTCCGGTCCATTGTCGCTTGTCCATGCATGCAAAGCACAAATCCGGAAGGCGACTCGCGATTCGATATTGCGACTAGGCTCCTACTTTTACAAAAAAAACGTCAGCTATTAATTTTAAAACATTTTTTAATACGCTAATAATAATAAAGGTTCTGCAAAGGACGACTGTCACGTGAACATGCATCGTGGCGTTGATATTGCGTGCGGTGGGTGGTGGTACCGATGCAGTAGTGGCCGCGAGTATGGTGTGATGGAACAACACGCGACGAGGGTTGCATGTAGAGATGCCATGGCGTGCGGTGAATGGTGATGGCTGTGATTCGGTGTGCCGACCGCGAGTATGTGGCCTCCGCAAGCCCAAGTCGGTTCTGGAGACAAGGCGGAGCGGGCGCGTGGTGGTGGCCAGTGCAACACTGCTCGGGCGTGGATCAGTCAGGAAGGCTGAGGGCCGCACCCAGGCCCGTGCAGTGAGCAAGTGGTGGAAACTTGCTTGTCTTTCGGTGGGCGTGCAGCATATAGCAGCACATGGACAGTCTAGGCACCGGAGTGGATGTGAGATGTACGGGTCTATGCACGGTGGAAGACGACGTGACATTGACGTGGTGTTGGAGCAGGGCGCGATGTGGGTTGGGGTGAGTCACGGAGAGCTCGGCGCGATGGTGCTGCGAGTCGGGCGCTCTCTGATTTTAGAGGTCGCATTATAGGAAACGCAAACATTTGCGACAACCGAATTAATTCGTAACGGTCGGTCGTCGTAAATAAGCCTATTTGCGATGGCTCGCAACGGACCGTCGCAAATAACAAGAGTCGTTGCAAATAGGCTATTAATTTGCGACGGTCGCACTGGGAGCCATCGCAAATGGGTCGGTCATCGCAAATAAAGCTTATTTGCGACGACCGGTGTCGAAGTGTGCGATCGAGACTTCCCTCGGTAATACTAGATCGTAGTTTGCAGAGGTTCGTGATTGGTTGGAGCACGTGTGAGATTATGAACAAGATAGTGACACGATGATTTTTACGTGATTCGGGCCGCCTGACCGTAAATACCATACTCCACGGGTGGTTGTTGTATGTACAAGTATGTGTGTGTGAGCACTTTATTGAACTTGTCCTTTGTATCATGCGGCACAACCCTTTTATAGTCCAAGGATTGCCCGTTACATTGTCAGCCTGGCCTGATATGTGACCCCGGTGGTGTTTAATTACCTAATACACAACTGTATGTATTAAGCATGATTAATAGTGATAACTCGCTTTAATAGCGGCGTTACCAGTACTAGAAGTCATCTGATCGCGTGTCATTAATATGGCATTAATGACACGTAATCAGGTCTTGTAATGGTAGCTTTAACTGTCCCTTTAATGTCCGCGCCGTTAGAGATCCGTCTGTCTTCCCGTTGCAGGTTTAGGTCTGGAGGTTCAACATGTAGCAGTTCTGAAACTTCCCACTGTGGGGAGGTAGGTCCGGAGCCACTGTACACGTGGCAGCACCGGAGCTTCCCTCTACTGGAGGTTAGGTCTGGGGTCACTGCTTGGCATAACCGGAGCTTTCCTATACAAGGAGTTAGGTCTGACCTTTGCCTTACACATGGCAGCGCCGGAGCTACCCTAACGACAGAGGCGGGTCCAGTATTGCAGGACACGTGGAGCCTCCAAAGGTCTTCAACTCAGGCAGGTGGAACTCCATAGCTTTTCTTGCGATATCATGGGCTACCTAGTAGTACTGACAGTGGCCCCCAGGCCCACCTCTGGAAGAAATCCTTTAGGTAAAATTATTCTACAAGAGGTGGGGCCATCTTGATTCCCGCGCTGTGGCTTTAAAGGTCTTGTCTTGGGCCGTTGGGGCGATAGTCTGTAGTTAAACCATCGCGCGTGGCACTCCTTGATGCAGCGGTGAGATCCTGGCATGCAGATCTTACACAATTGAAGGTCGTCAGTTCCCAATACAAAAACCGTATCGGTTCCGCACGCCCGGTTAGGCCGCCGCCCTCGGGCTTCCAACTTCCTATAATGACAACGGTTCACCTGGGGTAATAACTTCGGCTTTTCCGCCAGAGTGGACCCTGGTCCATTCGTTATTGACGAGGTAGATTTTCAAAATGTGATATTGATCTTGCTGCGGTTTCTATCAAAGCATTGCAGAGACTTACTTAAGAAGGAAAACCCAGATGGTTTGAAGACTCTTTATGCTTTCATTCGAACTTGCGCTCAGAGCCTCCCAACCTCTGCATAGTCTTTCCAACTTTTGCTCCACTTTGCCGCGATGGAGTTGGGTCTTCCCTGCAGCATGATTAAGAGCGACGAGAAGCTGTCGAGGGTCTGGATCTACATGGGATGGTCCAACAACTCTTTCAACAAAGCGATCCGCTTCGGCAAGCTTCCCTTCAAGAAGGAGCGCGCCGGAGAGATCGTCTACTTCTCGGTGTATGCTATGGTGGGTCTCATCCCACCATTTTCTACTTTCTTGCTGATGCCTCTGGACTTCTACAGTCTGTAGCTTCACCACCTCGGCCCCCACTCCTTCTTACTAGTGGCGACCTTCGTCTACTTCTGGGAGATGTGGGTGGGTGTGCCGTCGTGCATTGAGCTGTTCCAAACCTTCTTCACGGTCCACACTACCGGAAAGGGGACAAAACTGATTGGCACTACTTCATGAAGCGCAAGAATAGCCCCTTCAAGTACTTGAAGACCTTGCCCTCCGGAAAGTGGGACAATTGGAAGAAAGATTGAGTGATCATCGCAGTGGAGGAGCACGAGAGGTTGGAGTTGCCCAAGAACCTCCCCAATGTCGACACCGATGCTTAGAATGCAGTTCCGAAGCTGCCCGAATTGTACAAGCCCATCCTGACAAGCATCTAGGAATGCATAGAGGGTGGTGTGACCCCTCTCATGGTCTTCGGCAATTTCCTGGTGAATAAGTGGGCTCCGCTGAAGACAAGGGAGTGGCCTGCTAGGGCATTCAATAGCGAGATGGACCACAACTGGATCGAGGTTGGCCTTTGGTCCAACTTGGATGATGAAGCTTTGAAGCTCCATCTCCAAAAGTTTCACAACGGAGCTATCTCCCGTGGCGTGGCCCCGCCGGCTGCCTTCCTCCCTCTGAACATGGTTCTAGAGGTTAGTAGGGAGCTCCGAAGGAGAATGCCAGAGCTGGACGACCTAGACGTGGTTGAGAGACGCAAGACCCCCGGAGTTGCAATCCTCGGAGCTTCAAAGAGGGCGGCCTCCGCTGCTCCAAGCTAGAAGGCTGATGACGTTGGCAAGGGCGCGAGCAAGGAGCCGGCCGAATCTTCCAGCCGAAAGAGGAAGCTAAGACATGCTGATGGAAGCTCTCTCAGGTCGGATCCATCTCCAGCAGCTTCTCCCCCCCCTCCCCAGCCAAGTAGAGCTTCGGCGGCCATGCCTCTATCGGTGCCAGCACCCTCGAGGGGCACTAGCTCCAACAAATCGACTCCGACTCTAGTGCCAGCTGCGGGCTCCAAGTCCGGAGGTCCTTCCCACCCGAAGGAGGTTCTGGCTGAGGCGACACCAGCAGTTGCGGCTAGTTCTGAGCAGCAGTCCGGAGCCTCCACCACACCGGCGATGGTGGGTTCTGGCTCTGGCCGCCCGATGAAGAGGTTCCACGCTGACTGGAGCAGTAGCATCCCCAGGTAAGCATTGTCATCTCACCTTGAGGTGCTAATTTTGTTTTCACCATGTCTTGAATTATTCTAATCTTTTGTTTCCAGGGTGTCAAAAAAGAAGTCTAAAACTTTGGCTCCTGGTGCAGCAAGTGAGGTTGTGCAGGCGGAAGCTCCAGCTTGAACCCCTGTGCCCCGCCAAGTGATGGCTGAAGACACGACAGTTTCGATGCCAATTGTCGTGGACTTGAATTCAGAGTCATCACGAGAAGCTCCTGTGGTAGTGCTGGACCACGGGGAAAATGTTCATGATGAAGCGCTGATGGTTTCAGTGTCGGCGGTTGAAGTTATTGCTCCGGTGATAGAGATGGCAGAAGCTCTGGCGCCTGAGCCGGAGGTAACCGATGCTCCGGGCCCCGAGCCGGAAACAGTTGAAGCTCCGACCCTGGAGCCAGAGACTGCGGTAGCTCCGGCACCTAAGCCGGAGGTAACCGAAGCTCTGGCACCTAAGCCAGAAGAAGTTGAAGTCACGGCACCGGAGCCGGAGGCGGAGGGAGCTCCGGACGAAGCTGCATCGTCCACCCCAGAGGTGATTACTCCGGAGGTGTCCATGTCAGAGCCTGAGCACCCATAAGAGTCAACTGCAGATCCTCCGCCCTCAGAGCCGATGATTGAAGATACAGTGGAGGGACCTTCTTCAGCAACTCTGGAAGTCGGCCCTAGTGCTGTGGAGGCGCAGGGGACCACACTTGTGCCGTGGGACCCAATCGATATTTTTGAAGATCCACTTGAGCCGGCGGGTAAGATCCAGGCTTGCCCGGAGCCAATTCCCATGGCGTTGTCTATTGACAACGCCTGCTCCAATCTACACTAGGTTCAGCTGGCCTTCGACTATGAAAGCAAGACTCTCGAAGAGGAGCGCAACATCTTGAGGCATTGGCACGACAGGCTTCACTTCAAGACAAAGCTGACACAGTCGAGGCTTGCCGACCAGTGGGAGTGGGTGACCAGGAAGAAAGCCCGACTAGCACTGATGGACCGCTTGCTGAAATAGCGGGAGGCTGCTATCAAGAATCTCAACGATAAGGCTCGAGAGATTTTACAGCATGTTAGGGAGACCAATCAGGCTGTCGACGATCATCAGGACAACCTAAATGAATTAAATGAAAAGCTCCTCAAGCGCCGGGCGGACCTCGACGAGAGGGAGGAGAAGCTCCTAGAGAAGCAGGAGGATATTTTGAGGAGAGAGGAGGAGCTCGCCCAGAGGCTGTCTATGGGGTAGCAAAGCTTGGCTGACCGCACCCAAAATTTTGAACAGCGGTGCAAGCAGGAGGAGGAGAAGAATTGGAAGATGGGACAGGAGCTCTCCAAAAGAGAAGCTGATGTCGCCACCAGAGAGGAGAAGGTGAAAGGCAGGGAGAAGGACCTGGCGAATTGCCGGAACCGCATCCACCTCTGGGAGTCAGAGTATGCTGACCGCAAAAAGTAGGTGGCTGAGAGTATTCAGCAACATGCCAAGGAGGTTACGTGCATCACCCGGGAAGGTTCGGAGCTCGCGATCGCCAGGATGTCACTGGAGGAATAGTGGAGTATGAGGGCGACTGAGTCCCAGCGAGTTTGGGATTTTCTAGTTCATGCCAATAAAGCTCTGGTGCCACTTGGCTTCAGCCCGGTATGTCCAGATGACCCGGAGCCGAAGCTATACAAGGCACTGGTGGCGTTGAGCTCTACCAGCAACAAACTGGACCCGATGGGTAACGTCATCGTCGACCAACTAGAGACAGAGGGGAAGTCTCTGGCCAAGAACATCACCGAATATGTGCTGACGTGTTTCAAAAGCTGAGACACCCAACTCTCTCTAGATCCAATGGTTGAAGGACCCATTGCTGAAGAGGAAGATGCTGCTAGGGCCAGTGTTCAAGAAGCTGCCCAAAAAGTTGCCTCGTATTTCCATATGACTTGGGACCTCCAGTAGCCAGGACCTTTTTTTCTCTTTTCCCTTGTAATCCTCATTTTGTAATCCAATCCTTCAGATGAATGAAATCCAATCTTATTGAATGAATGAATTCAATTTTGTATTTGTCTTCAATATATTGTCCTTTATCTTGTTGGCCCCCTGGTAGATGTACACAATTTGATTGCGAACATGTACCAAAACGGATCTGACAATGTCTTGATGACTTGAACGCTTCAAACTTGTAGCTAGAACGCTTAGCTCTTAGGTCCAAAGTTTACTTCTAACATCTCAAGGGACCCTTTGTGGTGTCGACTGCGGGCCCTCTAGGGGTTGTCAGAGTTTGGTAGATCCGACGGCGCCGACCACCAATGCTTAGAAACATCAACGACGGGCCCCCTAGGGGTTGTCAGAGCTTGATAGGTCTGACAGCGCCCACCACCAACGCTTAGAAACGTCGACGGCGGGCCCCCTGGGGATTGTCAGAGCTTGACAAGTCCGACAGCGCCTACCACCAATGCTTAGAAACGTCGAGGCCCCTTTGGGGGTTGTTGGAGCTTGATAGGTCCGACTGCGCCCACTATCAACATTTAGAACATCGACGGTGGGCCCTGTGGGATCGTCGGAGCTTCCTGGCTTCGACGGTGTCCACTTGTCAACGTATAATACGTCAACGATGGATCCCCTCTGGGTGATTTCTCCACCATCTTCATTTAGATTGCCGTTAATTCTTCACGTCGATGGCTGGCCCCCATAGGAGTTGTCAGAGCTTGTTAGCTCCGATGACACCCACTTTTAACGTATAAAACATCGACAACGGGCCCCCCGGGGGTTGTTAGAGCTTAGTAGCTCTGGCAACATCCACCATCGCCATGAATTTTCCATTTTCCCTGTGTGTTAAAGACAAGAAAAACAGTAAAATTTTTCATTTCGTCTATAAGTTGTTTGCGGCTTACTGTTCTTATTTTAAATTTAGGTCCGAAGGAATTCAACATGATAACAAGTATATTAGTGTAATCTCTTCAGATCTGAATGCCTTCTGGACCCGCCCAACTAAGGCCTACCGGAATATAGGTAGAGTGGCATACTTAGGGTGTTGGACCAATCTAAGTCGATAGCGCACTCCGATCCTGTCGTTGGCTTTGGTGTTCAGACGAGTAGACCATCTAGCAATGCTAAGATCCAAAAAAGATCAACAATATAACTCGTATACCATATGAATAACTTGGACTAAATCTAAAAAAGAATTGCACAACTTCGTTATAGACAAGAAGGAAAAGATAATGAAAGAAAAACGAGGCGGTACAAAATTAATGCATGTGGAGTCTGCTTTCACACAACAATGTCTTTCATCATAGGTCCAAATTACAGGGGAGACAAGGACACACTTAGGGTACTGAACCAGGCCAAGTGTGCTATTCATCTTGTTCTAACCCAGGGTAAGTAAACCGCACTTTCGGTACAGGGACCAAGTTAGGTGGGCTTGAACTGCCCAGACCCTCTCGAAGGGGTACGAATATTCTCCTTTAGGACCTACCCAACTCTGTGTATAGACTTTATAACTTACAGTGCGTGTAATTACAGACTCACCTCCATGAAACTAAGCGTAAAACTTACGGAGGTGCTCGATGTTCCAAGGATTAGGAAGCAGAGTCCCATCATATGTTGCCAAGCGAACGCATTTAGGATGAGATACTTTGATCACTCGAAAAGGATCTTCCCAGCTGGGGGACAGTTTGTTCATTCCTTCTTGAGTTAGTATTCTCTGCAGCACCAAATCGCCTTCTTCAAGCTGTCGGTTGCGCAAATGCCTTTGGTGATAGCGTCGGAGCGCCTGGCGATATTGTGCATTCCGAACAGCTCTTGGCACCTTCCCTCATCAACGAGGTCAAGGTCTTCACGCCAGAGCTTGTCATGCGCGGCTTGGTCGAAGGTTCAGACCCCATGTGACGCCATGGTGATCTCTAGAGGAAGGACTACTTCAGCTCCGTACACTAGGAAGAAGGGTGTCTCTCCAGTTGACTGGTTAGGTGTTGTCCTGCTCACCCACAGTGCGGACGGAAGCTCCTCTATCCAGTTGGCTCCATGTTTCTTCAGGCGCTCATAAGTGCGCGCCTTGAGTCCTTTCAATATTTCTGCATTTGCTCTCTTGGCTTGGCCAATACTTGCCGGGTGAGCTACTGATGCGTAGCTGACTTGTATGCCGAGGTCTTCGCAGTACTCTTGGAATGCTGCACTTGTGAATTGTGTTCCGATGTCAGTGATGACTCTGTTCAGAACTCCAAATCTGCAGACTATGGACTTCAATAACTTGATACTGATTGCTTGTTGATAGTTATGACTGTAGTTGCTTTCGGTCACTTTTTTAACTTGTCAATGGCGATGTACAGGAACCTGTAACTGAAAGCGGCCTAGAGGGGGGGTGAATAGGCGATAATCGATAATTTAAACTTAATTCAGAGTTATGAAAACAGAGAAGTCGGACTTGTCTAACTTCTAGTCAGACTTGTCTGACTTAAGTCGGACAAGTCTGACCTGGGTCGGATAAGTCCGAGATTACCTGCACGATCAGACCAAAATCAGATTTTTAAGCGATCTAGTGAGAGATATCGATCCCTAGCAGTCCTACACGAAGTATGGAGTAGGAAGAAAGCTGAGGGAGAGATAGCACGCGGAAAACACTAGAATCAAAACTCGCGGGAAAGGAAGAACAACGAGAGACAAACGATTTTATCCCGAGGTTTGGAACCACAAAGGATCCTACGTCCCTGTTGAGGAGTCCACAAAGGACCAGGCCTTCTCTAGCCTTTCCCTCACGAGTTGCCACAAAGGCCAACTCCCAAATCTTCCACTATCACAAAGATTCTTACAAACTCCCCGATTACAAGATAACACAAAGAAATTGCGGGGCGACGCCTAATCGTCTAGGGGAGAACCCCAAGAGCAACAAACACGCAATCACGAAGAAACTTAGCGAATCACACGTTGCTCAACCCCTCAACAAATCGTTTCTCCCGATTCTCACAAAGCACTCTTCACTCTCCCAAAAAACTCGAATTTGGGCTCTAGAGGTGAAGAACAAGTGGAGAGAGGTTCTTGAGTTCAAATGGGCATTCAGAACTGTTCAGAACAAGTGGAGAGAGGTTCTTGAGTTCAAATGGGCATTCAGAACTGTTCAGGGGTGTTAGGCATAGTTGGTGGGTCGAAACCACCCACTATTTATACTCCAAAAGGTCATTAGAGCCGTTTGACACAGCCCACGTCGGACATGTCTGACACAAAGTCGGACATGTCTGACCTCAAAGGCCAGGCCTTTCACTTCAGACTTGTCTGACCAAAGCCACTTCAGACATGTCTGACACACAATCTCGGACATGTCTGAAGTTCTGCAGAGAGAACTCGGACAAGTCTGACTCTCTGGGACTTAGAAAATTTTTCTTAGTCCCTGGGAACAGATCCATCTCGGACATGTCCGACCCCCAGGTTCGGACAAGTCCGAAACTTCACTGGAACTCTCACTGGAACCCTTCCAGTGCCAATTCGGATAAGTCTGACACACAGTCTCGGACATGTTCGACTTCCAACAGAGGGAATTCAGACATGTCTGACACCACAAGTCAGACAAGTCCGCCCAAACCACAAAGGCCCTACTAAAATCTTCTACTAAGGGGTTGAGCACCCGAATGACTCACTAAGTGTCTACGCGTCGTGTCCCTCTTAATAGTACGGTTTTTCCTACGACTCAAGGAGAAAATAGAAAACCCTATTTCTATTCTTCTTCGCCACAACTTTTCTCCTTTTGCCGTCTTTCTTCAAAGCTCCATTCCGTACTTCATATCTGCGCTCATGCTCAACCAAGTTCATCAGCACTTTAATGGTTCATCATCAATCCACCTAAACCCACAAGGGACCTAGATGCACTTACAATCTCCCCCTTTTTGGTGATTGATGACAACCAACTAAAGTCTTCAACAAAAATAAGATTTGATAGAAGTTTTGAGTCTCAAGTGTATATGAGCTTTTGGAATAACAATAAAAACAACTCATATACACTCAATCGTCGTGGGGTGCCTATATGCTCGTGTGTGTGCAATAACGTGATACAAATGAAGAAATGCACACGAGATCAATGAAGCATCATAATGATCATCATAAGGCATCAAAAAACATCATTAAGCATTAACAGTCATAAACGAGTAACAAATAAGTACAAGACACACCACAATAGAAAATATGACTAGATACATGTCCATGACCAAGAATAAGCACAAGAGTCTAATACTTCTCCCCCTTTGGCATCAAGGCACCAAAAAGGAGAAAAGTGGACACTAAGACCTGGTCTACTCGTTGTCGTCCTCGTCGTAGTCGCCGTCATCATCGTCGTCGCTATCCTGCTCATAGTCGCTCTCCTCGCCGGAGTCGCCGTGAGCTGCAGGAGGTGCTGAGGAAGAGGCGCCGGTGCCGGTGAAGAACACCATCTCCGCCTCGGTGAGCTCCGAAAACTCCGGTGGCTCCTCGTCCGAGCTGACGTCGTCGACTGAAGGAAGCTGGAGGTGCTCCCTGATGGCTTTGAGGTTCCTCTGGTTCCTCTTTGCCAAGCGTTGAGTCGACCGGCAGACGGTGAAGATCGACTTGAGTGCCTTGAGCAGTCCTGATGAGCAAGATGGTTGCTGCTGGGGCACGGAAGATGAGCTGGGAGGCTGAGCAGACATCCTCCTCGAGGAGCTGGGTCCTCCCTCTGCTTGTGTCGGTGCCGGTGCAGCTGCTCGAATCGGGCGGTGAAGCTTGGAAGGCTTCTGGGGCACGAGGCGCCTATGAGGCACGTCCTTCACAAACTTCTGCCCGGACACCGTCTCAATGAGCTTCATCAAGTACGGGGCGTAGCAACAGGATCTGGCTGGTGTCTCCAAGGCGATATAGATCTCCTTGTAGATATATTTGAAGGCGTTGAACTGATGCTCCCCTGCCAAGAGTTGGATCAGATTTCTGTTGTTGTGATTGATCCTGTTGGCATCCCCATCCTTGGGCGAGAGGGTCTTCCTTATCAGACGGTTCACCACGGCATGGAAATGCTTGAGGCCGTGGATATGAGGAGGGTTAGCTGGATACCCATCCTCATAGAAACTCTCCATTTCTACCAAATTCACAAGATCCATCTCATGGATCTTCAGTGAGTGCTGCAGGCTGTCCTCCATCCTGAGGTGCGGGCAAACTCCTCATAGCTGACTTCGTACTTCACCCCATTGGTCATCGAGGTGAAGCCTAGCTTGTCAACCCAATAGAACACAGTTGCATAAAATTGGAGGATGACTTCCTTGTTCCATGGGTATTGGAGACCCATGATCTCGCTGACACCGTGGTGCTTGCAAGCTTCGAGCACCCCCTTGAAGAGAAGGTAGCAGTCCTTCTTCTTCAATGCAGCCTTCCAATCAACCCATTGCATCTCTGTGACTGGGTTCTTCTTGGTCGTGAGGACTGACCGGTAGTAATCCATGTGGAAGAAGCACCAGAAACGGGGATCCTTGCTCTCCCTTGGCGTGTCATAACACCGCACATCTCTCATGTGCATGGTGTCGTGGATGTTCCTCCGGTAGTTTACTCTGTCGGCCGTGCGTCGGGTGTCACCAACTGGAGAGTGCACGACCAACGGTCCGATCTCCTGCTGCCCTTGGGAGCTCGAGCTGCCCCCCTGACCACTGACATTTGCAAGTTGACCACTAGCGGGTCGCTTGACGATCACTTTCTTTGGTCGCTTCGACGGTTGAGCCGAAGTGTCGGGATTTGGGGGCTCCTTGCCTCTCTTGTCATGACCCATAGCTAGAAAAGGATACAAGGATAGGTAAGAGTCAAAGCAAGAGAGATAGAGCAATTAACTTGATAGTTTCGATAGAAATTAGATCTCAGAGTTATACAGGATCGGACATGTCTGACTGGAAAGTCAGACTTGTCTGACTCAGAAAATTCGGACATGTCCGAATTTCTGTCAGACTTGTCCGACCTGTACAGAACTGACCCTAATTTCTAAGGAAACTAAGCAAATCAATTTTTCTACCGACCAAATTTTGCACCAAGGTTGCAAACATGCCTAGGAACAATTCCAAGGGCATAAATTTGCAAACTTGCCGCTAGATTTAGAATTGAGAGGAAAGATGAGTAAAAATACCTTCGGATGGAGAAAAGATTGAAGAACTCCGAAGGGGATGCGAATCCTCCACCCTTGAGGGAGATTTTCCCTCAAGAACTTCTCACAAGAGCCTCAAAAGCAATGTGGATCGCCTTGGGAGGTTTGAGAGAGATGGAGGTTAGGGTTTGAAGTGAGGAGAGAGAGAGAGAGAGAGAAGGAAAGGAAACAATCAGCCTCTTTGAAGGGGTTCGGATTTCCCACGTCGGACATGTCTGAATTTGTACTTCGGACAAGTCCGAATTCTCTCTGCAGACTTAAAACCCACTTCGGACATTTCTTACTTTTGTCAGACTTGTCCGACTCCCCCTGAGTGTATGCAATGTGAAACACTTGGGGATATATAGATAAGAAGATATGGACATTTAGGACAGGTTTTTGCAAATATCTTTGACAAAAATGATCAGTAAGCAACCAACAATCAAACTATGATCATTTTCACCAAAGGGAAGTTTAGAACATAGTTTTCAAGAAAAGTAGATGAGATTTTCGAAAACACACAACAATTTGAAGTTGAAAACTAATAGCAATCAGATGTGCACGACTCAAGCTATGTTTCGAGAATCCAAGATATTTAGCTCACTCCTTAGGTCACAAAAGCGTCTCTCATCAAGGGGTTTGGTGAAGATATCCGCCGATTGCTTCTCACTTCTAACATGAGAGATAACGATATCTCCCTTGATAGAGTGATCTCGCAGGAAATGGTGACGAATATCTATGTGTTTGGTTCTAGAATGCTCGACAAGGTTGTGAGCAATCTTGATGGCACTCTCATTATCACATAGGAGAGGAATATGGCTCAGATTGTAACCATAATCCCTAAGAGTTTGTCGCATCCAAAGAAGCTGCGCACAACAACTTCCGGCTGCAACGTACTCCGCTTCGGCTGTGGAAAGGGCAATGGAGTTTTGTTTCTTGGAAGACCACGCAACCAAGGACCTACCAAGGAATTGTCATGTCCCGGATGTGCTCTTCCTATCTACCCTACAGCCCGCATAATCCACATCGGAATAACCGACAAGATCAAACTTGGATCCTTTAGGGTACCAAAGACCTAGATTAGGAGTGTGAACTAAATACCTAAGGATCCTCTTAACCGCTGTCAAGTGACACTCTTTTGGAGTGGCTTGGAATCGAGCACACATGCACACACTAAGCATAATGTCGGGTCTAGAAGCACAAAGATAAAGCAAAGAGCCAATCATAGAACGCTATACCTTTTTGTCCACGCTCGCTCCTTCTTCATTTAGTCCTAGATGCCCGTTTGTTCCCATAGGTGTCTTGATGGGCTTCACCTTCTCCATGCCAAACTTCTTGAGAATGTCATGAGTGTACTTGGTTTGGCATATGAAGGTCCCTTCCTTGAGTTGCTTTACTTGGAAACCTAGGAAAAACTTCAACTCCCCCATCATAGACATCTCAAATCTCTCCGTCATGATTTTGGAAAACTCATCACAAAAAGTCTTGTTAGTAGAACCAAATATGATATCATCAACATAAATTTGGCATACGAACAAGTCATTATCAAAATGCTTAGTGAAGAGAGTATAATGGGCCTTCCCAATATTAAAACCATTTTGAGTGAGAAAATCCCTAAGGCACTCATACCAAGCTCTAGGTGCTTGTTTGAGGCCATAGAGAGCCTTACACAACTTGTAGACGTGATCGGGATGCTCTTCATCTTCAAATCCGGGCGGTTGCTCCACATACACTTCCTCCTTGATTGGACCGTTGAGGAATGCACTTTTCACATCCATTTGATATAACTTGAAGTTATGGTGAGTAGCAAAGGCCAATAATATGCGAATAGATTCAAGCCTAGCTACGGGAGCAAATGTTTCATCGAAATCCAAACCTTCGACTTGAGCGTATCCTTTTGCTACAAGTCTTTCCTTGTTTCTTGTTACTACCCCGTGTTCATCTTGTTTGTTGCGGAACAGCCACTTGGTTCCAACAACATTTGCATTTGGTCTTCTCACGAGTTCCCACACCTTGTTCCTCTTGAAGTTGTTGAGCTCTTCTTGCATCGCCATTACCCAATCCTGGTCTTGTAGAGCTTCTTCTACTTTCCGTGGCTCTAAAGAGGAAACAAAAGAGTAATGTTCACAAAAGTTAGCCATACGTGAGCGAGTAGTTACCCCCTTGGAGATGTCTCCAAGTATGTTGTCAACGGGATGGTCCCGTTGAACGCTTTGATGAACTCTTGGGTGTGGTGGTTGAGCTTCTCGATCATTGTCTTCATCTTGATCATTTTCTTGATCTCCCCCTTGATCCAAGCCTCCTCCTTGATTTTGATCTTGTTGAGATTCATCTTGAGGATCTTGATCTTGTTCATGTGGGGGATTTGCATCTTCTTCGCTTGCTTGAAGATCATTTGGATCATGTGGTCGCACATCTCCAAGTGCCATTCTCCTAAGTGCTTCTTGTGGAGTCTCCTCTTGATCTAGCACACACTTATCAACTTGCTCCACTTGAGAGTCATTAGTCTCATCAAACACTACGTCATGTGCTACTTCAACAATCCCGAAGGACTTGTTGAAGACACGATAGGCGTAGGTGTTTGAGTCATAGCCAAGCAAGAAACCTTCATCGGATTTCGAAGCAAACTTCGAATTCCTAGGCTTCTTGTTGAGAATATAGCACTTGCTCCCAAAAACACGAAAGTATGAGATGTTGGGTTTGTTACCGGTTAGGAGTTCATACGAGGTCTTCTTCAAGAGTCGATGAAGATACAACCAGTTTATGGCATGGCAAGCGGTGTTAACCGCTTCCGCCCAAAACCGGTCGGAGGTCTTGTACTCATCAAGCATCGTCCTTGACATCTCAATTAGAGTCCTATTCTTCCTCTCCGCTACTCCATTTTGTTGAGAGGAGTAGGGAGCGGAGAACTCATTCTTGATTCCTTCTTCATCCAAGAAGTCTTCAACTTGAGTGTTCTTGAACTCCGTCCCGTTGTCGCTCCTAATCTTCTTGATTCTTAAGGAGAACTCGTTTTGAGCTCTCCTCAAGAACTTTTTGAGAACTCCTTGGATTTCACCTTTGTCATGCAAGAAAAATACCCACGTGAAGCGAGAAAAATCATCAACAATAACTAGACCATATTTGTTACCGCCAATACTAATGTAGGCGATCGGTCCGAATAGGTCCAAGTGTAGTAGATCCAATGGTCTTGAGGTTGTCATGATGTTCTTGGATGGATGTTGAGCTCCTACTTGCTTTCCGGCTTGACATGCGCTACATGGTCTATCTTTCTCAAAGACAACATCTTTTAGTCCACAGATATGATCCCCCTTAAGAAGTTTTTGCAAGTTTCTCATCCCAACATGGGCTAGCCTTCGGTGCCATAGCCATCCCATGTTAGTTTTCGCCATTTAGCACGTATCAAGTTGGGCTTTATCCGTGGAGAAATCCACAAGGTAAAGCTTTCCCTTGAGTACGCCCTTAAAGGCGATTGAGTTGTTGCATCTTCTTGAGACGGTCACACCGTTGTTAGTGAAAAGACAATCATAACCATTATCACATAATTGAGAAATAGACAAGAGGTTGTAATCAAGTGAATCAACATGAAGCACATTAGAAAGAGTGTGTTTTGAGGAGATAGCAATTTTACCGGTGCCAAGAATTTTCCCATGGCTATTATCCCCACAGAAGATTCCTTCACTAGGATCTTCATTCTCCTTGTACTCTACAAACATCTTCCTCTCTCCGGTCATATGATTAGTGCATCCACTATCAAGCACCCATTTTGATCCACCGGAGGAGTATGCCTACAAAAAAAAGTTATGCCTTTCTTTTAGGTACCCAAGCGGAGTTGGGTCCTTTGATGTTAGTCACAAGACATTTGGGCACCCACACGCAAGGCTTTGGGCTCTTGCGGAGTGGCCCAACATATCTAGCATAAGTCTTGCCAAATTTGTTCCTCAATAAAACATAATAAGCATCAAAGTTATGGAACAAAGGATGAGGTTCATTTTTAGGCATATAAGATGTTGAGACAATGTTCTTTCCTTTATCTTGGGTGGATGAACCTTCCTTGACAAAAACAATCAAGTCTTTGTTATTCTTGGGGGCTCTGGCATTTTGCCTCCGCTCCCGAGAATAACATGGGGAGGTCTCACATTGGTGTATGCACTACGTGCATAGGCCACTTTCTCCTTGTCAAAGATGCCACCTTTCGGTGCTTGTTTGTTTTGTGCCAAGTTAAGTTCATCCTTAAGTTTTAGGATCAAGCTTGAGCACATGCAAGTGTGAACTTCCTCGGATGAAATCTTTTGAGAATATGAGCTCTTTGAGGAAGAAGGTGCATTGATCTTAAGTGACTCAACCTTTGTCTCTAGAATCTTGTTAACCTTTGTCAAGTTAACAAGTTCATCCTTGAGCTCAACGGTCTTGTCCTTAAGATTTGAGCATGCTTCCTTGCTCATGGCAAGGTCATGATCCAATGAATTTCTTCTTTCTCTCTCACGCTCGAGGAGCTCCTCAAGCTCTTGACATCTCTCCAATTTTTGGATGAGCATGTCCTCTTGACGCTCAAGGATATCCTCCTTCTCGGAGATTTCATCCATAAGAAAGTTCATCTTTCTCATGGCACTCTTACTTAAGCCTTTAAGCATGGATTCAAGTTCACTACCACTATCAAATTCATCACAAGAAGTTATAGAGGGAGTGGGTTTAGATTTGACCTTTCTCCTTCCCTCCTTTGCCATGAAACATGTGGACTTGAAATCATCAAGGTTGGGGAAAAGCTTGCTTGCACTTGAGCTCTTTCCGATGGCAATGGTTGCCACCTTCTCTTCATCGTCGGAAGATGAGTCTTCATTTGAGTCCCATTCTCTTCCAAGGTGGGCATGTCCCGATGGCTTCTTCTTCTTGAAGAGCTTCTTATCTTGGGTCTTGCCCTCCTTCTTCTTGCTTTCATTGTATGGGCAATCCGCAATGAAGTGCCCATGTTCACCACACTTGTAGCAAGTCTTCTTCTTTGGCTTCTCCTTGCTCTTGCCTTCTTGGTGATAGCCTCCCTTCTTCCTTCTCATCATCCTTCTAAACTTGTTGATGAAGAAAGCTTCTTCCTCATCGGAGTCCATGCTCTCATCATCACTTGCATCTTCATTGTAGGATGTGGAAGCTGCTTTGAGGGCTATGTCTTTCTTCTTTGATGAGGCAAGCTTTTGGAGATCGTTGTAGAACATAGCTTCCTTCTCCATCATCTCATTGTTGATTATCCTCCCAAGCACTTCTTCCGGAGTCATCTTGGTGTAGTCGGGGCTTTCACGGATCAAGGAGCAAAGAGTGATGTTTCGAGGCATGAATGCCCGAAGCATCCTCTTCACCACTTCATGGTCCGTCCATCGAGTGCTTCCATAGGCACGAATCTTGTTCACGAGCACCTTGAGGCGGTTGTACATGTCTTGGGGCGACTCACCATCCATGATGGTAAATCTCCCAAGCTCTCCTTCGATCATCTCAATCTTCGCCTCTCGGATGACTCGGTTGCCCTCGTGCGCCGTCTTGAGTGTATCCCAAATATCTTTGGCCACTTCCAAACCTTCGACTCGGTTGAATTCATCCCGAGTCAAAGATGTGGTTATGACTCCCACGGCTTGAGCATTGCGATGAAGTAGGATAGCTTGTTGTGGAGTGACGTCTTCCTCATTCCATGGCATATGAACTCCGATTTGCACAATCTGCCACAAACTAGGATTCAAAGAGATTAAATGCATCTTCATATTGTGTTTCCACATTGAATAGTCATTTCCATCGAATTGAGGAGGTTTGCCAAGTGGAATAGACAAATAGTGATTGTTAGCATGAAGACGATCATAATCAAAGTGAGTTTGAGTATAGTCATCGTTACTCTTCTCCTTCTCTTTGTTGATCTTGGGTTGTTTCCCTAGCTTCTCCCGAAGCTTCGCCTTGAGTTGGCGAGTCTCTTCATCGTCCTTCGGATCATCAAGAAGAACGTCGTAGTTCTTGTCATTTGAGCCTTCACCCTCGACATATGAGGTATCATCCTTGTTCCTTTCTTCCGCCATCGATTCTCCGAGATGTTAGTCTCTTCCGGAGAAACCTGCTCTGATACCAATTGAAAGCGGCCTAGAGGGGGGGTGAATAGGTGATAATCGATAATTTAAACTTAATTCAGAGTTATGAAAACAGAGAAGTCGGACTTGTCTGACTTCTAGTCGGACTTGTCTGACTTAAGTCGGACAAGTCTGACCTGGGTCGGATAAGCCCGAGATTACCTGCACGATCAGACCAAAAATCCAATTTTTAAGCGATCTAGTGAGAGATATCGATCCCTAGCAGTCCTACACGAAGTATGGAGTAGGAAGAAAGCTGAGGGAGAGATAGCACGCGGAAAACACTAGAATCAAAACTCGCGGGAAAGGAAGAACAACGAGAGACAAACGATTTTATCCCGATGTTCGGAACCACAAAGGATCCTACGTCCCCGTTGAGGAGTCCACAAAGGACCAGTCCTTCTCTAGCCTTTCCCTCACGAGTTGCCACAAAGGCCAACTCCCAAATCTTCCACTATCACAAAGATTCTTACAAACTCCCCGATTACAAGAGATCACAAAGAAATCGCGGGGCGACGCCTAACCGTCTAGGGGAGAACCCCAAGAGCAACAAACACGCAATCATGAAGAAACTTAGCAAATCACACGTTGCTCAACCCCTCAACAAACCGTTTCTCTTGATTCTCACAAAGCACTCTTCACTCTCCCAAAAAACTCGAATTTGGGCTCTAGAGGTGAAGAACAAGTGGAGAGAGGTTCTTGAGTTCAAATGGGCGTTCAGAACTGTTCAGGGGTGTTAGGCATAGTTGGTGGGTTGAAACCACCCACTATTTATACTCCAAAAGGTCATTAGAGCCGTTTGACACAGCCCACGTTGGACATGTCTGACACAAAGTCGGACATGTCTAACCTCAAAGGTCAGGCCTTTCACTTCAGACTTGTCTGACCAAAGCCACTTTAGACATGTCTGACACACAATCTCGGACATGTCTGAAGTTCTGCAGAGAGAACTCGGACAAGTCTGACTCTCTGGGACTTAGAAAATTTTTCTTAGTCCCTGGGAACATATCCATCTCGGACATGTCCGACCCCCAGGTTCGGACAAGTCCGAAACTTCACTGGAACTCTCACTGGAACCCTTCCAGTGCCAATTCGGATAAGTCTGACACACAGTCTCGGACATGTCCGACTTCCAACAGAGGGAATTCGGACATGTCTGACACCACAAGTCAGACAAGTCCACCCAAGCCACAAAGGCCCTACTAAAATCTTCTACTAAGGGGTTGAGCACCCGAATGACTCACTAAGTGTCTACACGTCGTGTCCCTCTTAATAGTACGGTTTTTCCTACGACTCAAGGAGAAAATAGAAAACCCTATTTCTATTCTTCTTCGCCACAACTTTTCTCCTTTTGACGTCTTTCTTCAAAGCTCCATTCCGTACTTCGGATCTGCGCTCATGCTCAACCAAGTTCATCAGCACTTTAATGGTTCATCATCAATCCACCAAAACCCACAAGGGACCTAGATGCACTTACAATAACCTCCCACGGCTTTTGGGAAAGGTCCCAAAATGTCCATCCCCCAAACAGCGAATGGCCATGTAGGAGGTATCATTTTTAGTGACTGAGTCGGTGTGTGAATTTGTTTCGCATGGAACTGGCACGCTTCACACTTTTTTACCAACTCGACTACATCTTGGAGTGCTGTAGGCCAGTAGAAGCCACGCCGAAAGGCTTTACCAACCAGCGTGCGGGAATATGTGTGGTTCCCCGCACTCGCCTCCATGGATTTCCTTGAAGATCTCGCGGCCTTCTTCCCTTGCAATGCACCGCATTAGGACGCCATTGGCACTGCACCAGTAGAGATCCCCTTCTACAAGCATGTGCCTTTTAGCCAATCTGACGATCTGGTCAGCGGATGCATTGTCTTCAAGAAGTATGTTGTCTTTCAAGTAGCTCTAGATCTCTGAGATCCATGCATCGGAGCTAACTTGAGCCTCCAGATCTTGCGCGCTGGGTTGCTCGGAGCTTTCTACAGTGCCTACGACCCTTAGTGGATGCCATGGTAACAGGGCCACCAGGACTGATAGCTTTGACGTGCTGGTCTCACCTCCTTCGCTCAGTTCGGCAGGTTCAGTAGACAACCCCGTGAAAAAACTCCATTAGGAGCTTGAGCTCTGGTTGAGGCCTTCGTCGAGAGTTCATCAACTTCAGCGTTGTTGAGACGCTGGACATGGCCGAGATACTGGATGTCAACGTCTTTCTAGAACATCTGGACTTCAAGGAGGTAAGCAGCAAGTTTTGGGTCGTTGCAGCTACATTTGCTTTTGACTTGCTTGACAATGAGCTGCGAATCACCCTTCACTAGCATCTGCTTGACGCCATATGATAGCGCCACCTTGAGCCCGTAGATGAGAGCTTCAAACTCTGCCATGTTGTTGGTTGCCTTGAAGTCAAGGTGTACCATGTACTTGACCTTCTCCCCAATCGGAGCGAGGAGAAGAATTCTAGCTCCAGCTCCCTGCTTTTGCACGGAGCCGTCAAGGTAGAGAGTCCAGTGAGGATCGGAGAAGACTGGGACCTTGGGTTCCAGTTTTTGCTCACTGGGGCCCCCTGGATTTGATGAAGAGGGGGTCCACTCCGCCACGAAGTCATCCAATGCCTGACTCTTGATAGCATGTTGAGGCGAGAATTTGAGATTGAACTTTGCCAGCTCCGCTGCCCACTTCCAATATTCCCCTTAGAATTGGGGTTATGCAGTATAGCATGCAGTGGATAGGAGGTTACCACTGATATCTTGTGGGCTTGGAAATAATGACGTAGCTTCTTTGAGGCGATGAGAATTGCATAAATCATCTTATGCACCTCAATGTATCGAGTCTTGGCATCGTGGAGTACTTCAATGATGAAGTACACTGGCTGTTGGACAGTTCGAACCTTCTGTGAAGGACCCGAAGCTTCTTCTTTATCATCCTGGACCCTACGGAGAGGTCCGGACCTTCTTCTTGAGCTTCCCGGACCCTCTTGGGGGGGGGGGGGTCTGAAACTTCTTCTTCAGTTGTGTGAACACCCTTAGTTGAGAGAGATTGATCCTTGGGCATCTTGCCCTGATGATCCATGCGTGGGGGCTGGGACCCAGACTCGCCTTCGGGTAGTTCTAGACCCTCCCGGAGGGGTCTAGGCTCCTGAACTATAGGTGGCTCCGGTCTTTCCGCAACCAAAACCATTCTCACAAGCTCCGTAGTTGCCAAAATGTAAAGCAAAAGAGGCTCACTAGGGTTCGGAGCTACCAAGATTGGTAGTATGGTGAGGAGCTGTTTGAGCTCTTGAAACGCCTTTTCTGCTTCTTCAGACTAGTGGAATGGTCCGTACTTCCTCAATAACTTGAAGTAGGGGAGTGCCCATTCTGCCAGTCTTGATGTGATCTGGCTAAGCGCAGCTAGACATCCAGTTAGCTTCTGGACATCCTTGATGCGGGCTGGGGGCCCCATGTCTTCAATGGCCTTGATCTTCGCCAGATTTGCCTCAATTCCTCGGTGAGTCACCAAGAATCCGGGAAGCTTCCCGGAGCTAACCCTGAAGACATAATTGTCGGGCTTAGCTTGGTGCGTGTCTCGCGCAGCTTGTCGAAGACGGCTTGCAGGTTGTCAAGGAGTGATTCTTTGTTCTTGACCTTCACGACGATGTCATCGACGTAGACTTCCACCAAGTCCCTAATGAGCTCTCCAAAGGTTTTGTGCATGGCTCGCACAAAAGTTGAAGCAGCATTTTTGAGACCAAAAGGCATGGTAGTGTAACAATACAATCCATCTACTGTTATGAAGGCAGTATTCTCTTCATCTTCCCTAAACATTTGGATTTGATGATATCCGGAGTATGCATCTAGGAAACACAATAGCTCACATCCTGAGGTGGAGTCCACTATCTGGTCTATCCCAGGTAGTGGAAATGGATCTTTTGGACATGCCTTATTCAAGGTGGTGTAGTCGATACACATACGAAGTTTCCCACTGGCCTTGGGTACAATGACTAGGTTTGCCAGCCATCGTGGATGATGAACCTCCCGGATGAAACCAGCTTCGAGCAGCTTCTTCATTTCTTGTCGAATGAAGGTATGTCGCTTGACTGATTGCTTCCGGGGCTTCTGGTGTATTGGCCGTGCGTCGGGATATATCTTCAGGCTGTGCTCAATCACCTTCCTAGGGATCCCAGGCATTTGTGAAGGTTGCCAAGCAAACACGTCAACATTCACCCAGAGGAAAGTGATGAGAGTGAGTTCCTATTTGTTGTCCAGACCTCCCGATATACGGGTGGTATGGTCAGCATCAGAACCCATACAGATGACTTTGACGGGAATGTCACTGTCGCCACTTGGCTGCATGCGTGGTGCAGAGGTTGAGCCTCGGTGACGAGTGCTTGGATGTTGAGAAGCTAGCTCCTTGCCGGATGCTTCCTCCTGTGTTGTTGTAAGCGCATGGAGTTCTTCTAGCGTACTAATTCCCGCAATGTGATCCCCCCGGATCCAGAGAACACCTGAAGGTGTTGGCATCTTCAACACCAGGTAGCCATAGTGGGCTGCAGCCATGAACCTATACAGGACTGGCCTACCTAGGATGCGCATTGAAGGGTAAGTTGATATGCACCACATCGAAGACTAGCTTCTGGATCCTGTAATTCTCCCAAGTCCCGAAGGTTACCGGGAGAGTAATCGAGCCGAGAGGACTGATGGCCCCCGCACCTACCCCAGAGAAAGGACGTGAGGGGCGAAGGTCCAAGAGTCGGAGCTGGATCTTCACGAATGCTTTATAACTCAAGAGGTTGAGTTCTGACCCTCCATCCACCAAGGCATGGTAGAGATGGACATTATTGATGGTAGGAGACACCACAACGGTAGTTGTCCAGCTCTGATATGTTTCTTGGGCAGTTTGTAGCATCGAAAGTGATGGGAGTGTCCATCCACTTCCGTTGGGGTTTTGCCTTGGTGGTAGGAGCTGCGGCAGCCATCTCCCGATGCATAGTATTGAGGACGCGACAGGAGGTGATATCCAAGGACCCTCCATATATGGTGTTGAGGGTCTTCCGATGCTTGTTGTCGGAGATGTCAGAATCATCGTGGACTGTGTTGTACACAACCTTTAGGACATTCTTGGGGTTATGGAAGTCTAGCTCCGGATCGGTCGGAGCTTCGTCGACTTTTTGCTTTCCTTCCCACTGACGGAAAGGAGCTTCTTCTTGGCACTTGTTGAAGCGCTCGACAAGGTTTTGGACCTCTCGGCAATCTTCAAGATTGTGAGTATCTGTCTTGTGGATCAGACACCACATCTTCGGACCGCCGCAATCTTTAGATGAAGGTCGAGGTCGCTTTTCGGGGCCTGGCCCCGACCACCTGGCGGCTTCTTCTTGCCGTTGGACTTTTTCTTATTTTTTTCACTACTGGAGGTAGTGGATTCAGCCTTAGAGGACTTTTTGTTAGCCTCCATAGCTGGCTTGTAGTGCATTTCATGGCCCTCCGCAGCCCTGGCACATTTGTCGGCCAGGCTAAAAAGTTCCATGACACTTGTGACTTTTTTAGTCGTCGGCTTCTCCATAATCTTCTTGTCTCTGACGCCCTGTCAAAATGCAACAACGATAGATGCGTTGGAGATGGAAGGAATGGTGTTCCGTATCTGGGAAAACCACTGGATGAATGATCGCAGCGACTCTCCCGATTTCTGTTGTACAGCGAACAGATCCACCTCTATGCCATGTCGGGTTTAGGAACTCCTGAAGTTGGCGGTGAACTGGTGGCATAGCTCTGCCCAACTGTTGATGGAGTCAGGCGGGAGACTCATAAACTAGGACCCGATTGTCCCAGTTAGAGCCACAGGAAAGTAATTGGCCATCACGGCCTCATTGCCAACCTCCGCGAGGATGGCGATGGAGTATATTTGGAGGAACTCAACAGGGTTGACAGTTCTGTCATATTTCTCCGACAAATTAGGCTGGAACTTATGCGGCCGGTGAACCATGCGTAGGTGCATGAGCAAGGCTGAACAGCCGGCCCCAACTCCCAAAGGTGAAGGGTTTTCCCGAGCCTCTCGCCTCTCACGAGCGCGCTCAATATGGACATGGCCGTCCTGCTACTTATAACGGCAGTTTAGCTCTGACTGCTGATCATGGGTTGAGAGCCTCGATGCTGTATGCATGGGATGTGCCCCAGACGGCAGCGACGTCACTTGTCGAGACACAGCATGTCTCCTGTGCTGTGAAGCTTGAGGACCAAGTCTCACAAATAAAGTCTTTTGCTGAGAGGTTGTCTACCCAGTTGGGGGCGGGCCATGGTTACTGATGGCATCGGTTGCGGCTGCAACCAAATGCTCGACATCAGTACGCCACTATTCCGTGGCTGCCGGAGGAGCTCCAGCCACTAGAGGACGCTGGAGCAGAGTACGTGCAGAAATTAGCGCGTTCTCCAGATTGTTTGTCGATGCAGTCACACACGATGGCACCATCCTATTGTCTAGCATTAGCAGCCAGAGCAGGTGATGATGGTGGTGTAGCAACACCCGTTGGGACAACAGTGCCAGTTGGCTGTTGGGCATTTGAGGGATTTCCTCTGTCAAGTTGTCCGTCGTTGCCATTCGACGATGCTGCCGCAGAGTTCACCATCTCGAAATCTCAAGGAGCCCCTTCCTGGCACGCCGAATGTCGAAGTGTGCAATCGACACTTCCCCCGGTACTACTAGATCGTAGTCCGCGGAGGTTCATGATTGGTTGGGGCGCGCGTGATATTATGAACAAGATGGTGACACGAGGATTCTTACGTGGTTCGGGCCGCCTGAGCGTAAATAACCTACTCCACGGGTGGTTGTTGTATGTATAACTATGTGTGTGTGAGCACTTGATTGGACTTGTCCTTTGTACCATGCGGCACAACCCTTTTATAGTCCAAGGATTAGCCGTTACATTGTCAGCCTAGCCCGACATGTGGCCCCGACAGTGTTTAATTACCTAATACACAATTTGTATGTATTAAGCATGATTAATGGTGATAACGCACTTTAATGACAGCGTTACCGGTACTAAAAGTCATCTGATCACGTGTCATTAACATGGCATTAATGACACGTAATCAGGTCTTGTAAGGGTAGCTTTAACTGTCCCTTGAATGTCCGCGCCGTTGGAGATCCGTCTATCTTCCCGTTGCAGGTTTAGGTCTGGAGGTTCAACACGTGGCAGCTCCGAAGCTTCCCACCGTGGGGAGGTAGGTCTCAAGCGCTGTACATGTGGCATTACTGGAGCTTCCCTCTACTGGGGGTTAGGTCCGGGGCCACTGGACACGTGGCATGACCGGAGCTTTTCTATACAAGGAGTTCAGTCTGGCCTTGCCTTACACGTGGCAGCGCTGGAGCTACCTCAATGAGGGAGGCATGTCCAGTGCTGTGAGACACATGGAGCCTCCAGAGGTCTTCAACTCGGACAGATGGAACTCCGTGACTTTTCTTGCGGTATCATTGGGTACCCGGTACGCAGGGTACCGACAGTCGGTTTCCTAAGCCGTCGCAAATAATGTTAATTGTGACGGCCAACCCTAAGGTCGTCGCAATTAATCTGACCGGCACAAATTAAAGCCTTATACCCCTGTCTTCTCTTCTCCCGAATCATTTCCAAACAGAGCGCCTCTTTCCTGCCGACCCCCCCCCACCCCCACCTTCCATGGCTGCCCCCCCCCCTCCGTGGCCGCCTCCCTCTCTCCCCTCCTCCATGGCTCAATGTGTTGAATTAATGTGTTGAATTTTTACTTAATGTGTTGAATTAGTTAGGTTACTAGGTGATTAGTTGATTGTGTAATTAGTTGGTTAAATTGGTGATTAGTTGATTGAATTATGTAATTTGTGAATTAAATTGTTGATTAGTGGAAGATTGTATTAAATTGAGAATGCTTATGTCTATGTTAATCATGCTTAGCTAGGTTTAGGTTTAATTATGTTTAGATTTATTTATGCCTAGGTTCAAATTTTTGTTAATTAAGATTAAGTTTGCTAAGTTAGGTTTAGGTCAATGCTTATGTCTATGTTTATGATAAAATTGTTTATTTTTAGGTTTATGTTTATTAATTGATAAGTTACAATTTCATAATTGTTATGTTTACATTTAATTGAATTCTTTCTTTGTTTTTTAAATTATGGTTATAATTATTCATTTGATTGCTTGAGTGTTACTATATGTACAAAAATGGGATTAGGGTTGGCTTAACCCGACACAACTCATTTAGGTGCCAACAAGGCCTATTTAGTTAGAAGTTAAAGTACGTGTCTAAACGGACACGGAGACGAACGACGACGGTGCAGACGGCAAGCACCTGCGCGTGACAATGGCAGACCTCGACGGACCCACTTCCCTGTCCCTCTCTCTCGTTCTTTCCTCCTCTGTCGTCTTGAAGAGCTGCAACCCCCGGCGAGTGGTTGACATACGTATGACGGCTATAACCATATAGTTGTACCTCTTTTTACTTGAATAATTGCACCGGATAGGGGGGTGTAGTGTCAAATAGGCGATATTATGTTGCCGAAATTTTAGGACCTATCCTGCATACATTAACGATAATATCTTCCGCTTTAAACTGCAGAATCAAACTTGGTTGAAGACCGCAGTTGGATGTATACTGGTTGGAAGAGCAGAACTGGTGGTCACTCAGATGAGTGGTACATCAAGTTAGATAAATTTTTGGATCGAGCATTTTCGTTGTCAACGGATGATAAGGTGCGGTGCCCATTTACGAAATGCTGGAACACCAAGTTTTTGAGCAGATTGGATCTTTCGTTTCACTTATATTGAAACGGTTTCACGCCACATTATGAGGTGTGGACCTTCCATGGTGAGACTAAATCTCAATTCATAGTAGAAGTGGATGAGGATGATGATATAACAGGGGTTGATAGGATGGATGAGATGCTAGAAGCTCTAGAAGCGGAGGATCCTCTTACAAATGAGGCAGGGGAGTTCTTCGAGAAGCTCAAGAAATCACAACAGCCCTTGCATGAACACATAACTGTAAATGTCCTTGCTTTCTTGACCAGATTTATGGCAAATAAGTCTAAGTACTTTTTTCTATCAACTGCTACGATGATCTCATGAAATTGTTCTGCGATATCCTTCCACAACCTCACAAAGTACCTAAAGATATGTGTCAGTTAAAGATCAAGATATCTGGTCTCGGTATGAACTATGAGAAAATCGATGTGTGCCCAAACAACTACATGCTATTCTAGAAAGAGTACACCAACGAGAACATGTGCTTGAAATGTGGTAAACCAAGGTATGTTGAAGTTGTTAATGACGATGGCGATAATGCGATGACAGATGTCGCATATAAGCAGCCTTGTTACTTGCCTGTGACACCTCTATTGAAGCGGTTGTTTCTTTCAAAAAGAACCGCAAGACACATGACATGGTACAAAGAAGGTAAACATGAGAACAAAGAATTCTTGACGCATCCATCCGACAGTGAATGGAAGGCGCTAGACCGTTTCGATCCAGATTTTTCTCATGATGCGAGAAATGTTTAAATCAAATTAACGACAGACAAATTCTCACCATTGAGTACAAACGCCACACCATACTCCTGTTGGCCCGTCATTGTCATTCCGTACAACCTCCCATCGGCTCTTTGTACGAAGAACGAGTTCATGTTTCTCAGCCTCA
Organism: Tuctoria greenei; assembly: GCA_036927565.1. Taxonomy (NCBI): domain Eukaryota; kingdom Viridiplantae; phylum Streptophyta; class Magnoliopsida; order Poales; family Poaceae; genus Tuctoria; species Tuctoria greenei. Next base: position 165,612,748 of record JAYESD010000004.1, read on the forward strand.
TTGTACCTAGACGTGATCATCCCGGGTCACGTCTCAACGTGATGTTGAAACCAGTGATCAAAGAATTGAATGTATTATGGACAGAAGTCAAAGCGTATGACAGTTACAAGAAGCGGAAATTCAACCTAACGAAGGAGGAGTACGCGCAGGTACATGAGGTGTAGTAAATATTTTTTCTGATAATTTCCTCAATGGTATTTTTAACGACCTACAACTATGTGCAGGGCCACGTGAGCTGGTTGCAGGGTCGGTCCAATGCATTCCGAGCCCTTTGTTTGTATTGGGCTAGCGATGAGTTTAAAGCTAAGTCTGATAAGGCTCGAGAGTGCAGAGGGGTCGAGGGGAAGAGTAGGCACAACCAAGATAACCACTTGCATTTAGCTAAACGTATGATAAGTGTATGTAACTTATGTTTATATATTCATAATATACTATTCATACTAAAACGGATTGACAGGAGCGCGAGACGGGGGTGCCGTTGACCCCTACTGAGATCTGGAAGAGAGGTCACAGGGACCCTTCTCAGCCTCAGGGGTGCAATCAGGTCGCAGCCGAGCGATTGGTATGTTTAGAAATCATTCATATTAAATATAACTATATGGATAGTTGAACTTACACAATTTTCTTTTTTTCCAGGCTAAGTACGGGGAGGAGGCTAGGTGGATACACAGCAAAGATTTTGATTGGGAACATGAACCAATCAATCCTCAAGTCGCGTATGCATGCCGAGGTGGAAAAGCCCACGGAAGGTGAGTTCATAAGTCATTTTATCATTTTCAATTCAAAGTATTCAAGATATTTCAATTTCATATTACTGATTCTTTTTTTATAGGCTCGCCATATTCGACGGAGTTGTCGACTCTAGGGCGACGAGACTTGCGAGAGGTAGCTCCATGCAGGCTTCATCAGTGGGCACGTCAGGTCGCCGCATCTCGCAGAGAGACATCGAGATGCAGTCCCTCCAACAAACCGTAGAAGAAAACCTCAAGCAACAGGAGGAGGTGGAACGACAAAGGATCATGATGGAGGCCACGATCTCTTCCCAGGCAGACTGGGTGGCGCAGATGCGGGACACAATAGAGGTAACAAAATGAAAAGTGAAGTTCTCATTAATTAAGCGTAAACGACTTACTGATAGGTGACATCTAATGCTTGCAATGACAGGTCATGGCACGGGCGCAAGGTTTGGGGATCAAGGATCTACCACTACCGGTCCTTCCAGGCGACCCTTCTTCTGTGGGTCAGGTAATTTTCTATGTCAACTTAACAATTCTAGTTTTACCTCAACTTAGCTTTAGGAAGAGAGTGAGAGTGAGAGATAGTTAGATAGAGTGAGAGATAGAGTTACAAGAGGGAGGAAGATAGAGAGAAAAGGATTGAGATAGAGTGGAAGAGGAATGAAGGGGAAGAGGGAGATGTATATGAAGATAGAGGGAGAGAGGGAGATGTAGATGGAGATAGAGGGAGGAAGATAGAGGGAAAAGGATAGCAATACAGAGATAGAGTGAGAGAGAGATAGATTGAGATAGAGAAAGAGCAATGAAGAGAGAAAGGGAGATGTAGATGAAGATAGAGGGAGAGGAAGGGAGGGAGAGAGATGTTGATGAATTTATATTTTAACTCTAAGTTTCATTAATTGCAAAGATCGCCGAAGGCTGCACAAACTCCGTCGCTGTCGTTACCGCCACCTGGAGTGAGGCGCGACGACGACTTTGATGGCTTCTGTCGGAGTGTGATTCCGGCATATCTCTCGGTACTACCGTTGGCAGCCCGCGGAGTTCTTAGTTCGGTTGTGGGCGCGCGGAGATTCAGAAGAAGGTGGCGATTTGACACAAGTATTTACGTGGTTCAGGCCGCCAAAGCGTAATACCCTACTCCACGGGTGTGTTGTTGTTGTATTGAGCGTGTGAGCGCTTGAGTGTCAGAGCCTCATGTCTTGAGCGCGTGTGGAAGTGTTAGGACCCTCCCCGTGTATCGCTCGGCCATTCCTTTTATAGTATAAGGACTGCCCGTTACACCGTCAGCCTGGCCCGACATGTGGCCCTGGCAGTTACTGATGTCTAATACACGGTTAATGTACTTAATTCCTCTTAATAGCACAGTAACGTCCCTTAATGTTGGCGTTACTAGTATTAAGGGTCATCTGATCGTGTGTCATTAAGATAGCATTAATGACACTTAATTGGTCTTGAAGTCTTTAATTGTTCCTTGAAGGTCTGAGCCATTGGAGGTCCACCAATCTGCCTGTTGAGGTTGAGGGTCCGACGGTTGGACGCGTGGTAGCTCCGGAGCTTACTGTCTTGGACGAGTAGGTTCGGTGCTGTTGTACACGTGTCGGTACCGAAGCTTCCCTCTGTCGGGGGTTAGGTCCGGGGGTGCCACACAGGTATCTAGTCCGGAGCTTTCCCATGTATGGAATGTAGCTCTGGTTTAACGATACACGTGGCGACACTGGGACTAACCATAGAAGGGAGGCAGGTCTAGTTCCTTATGACACGTGGGGCCTTCGGAGGTCTTCTACTCAGATAGGTCGAGTTCCTTTGCACTCTTTGCGGTTCCAAGGGGTATCCGGTATGCAGGGTACCGAGAGTGGCCCCCTGGGCCCACCTCTGGAGAGACTTTTTGGATTAAGTCATTCTGCTGGAGCTGGGTCCATTTTTTGATTTTTGCGCCGTGTCTTCAAGGGTCTTTGGATGTGCCGTTGAGGTGGTGGTTCGCAGTTAAACCACCGCCGCGTGGTGCCTTCAGGATGCGGCAGGTGAGATCTGCGCATGCGGATCTCACGCAATTGAAGGTCACCGGTTCCCAATACGAAAACCGTATCGGTTCCACGTGCCCTGTCAGGACGCCGCCCTCGGGCTTCCCGCCTCTCATCATGACAATTGTTCGCCTGGGGTAAGGACCTCGACTTGATCGTCAAGGTGGCCCTGGGCCCCCTTGTCATTGGCAGGGTGAAGATTTTGAATTGTATCGTTGGCCCCTCTGTGGTTTCCATCAAAGCGTTGTGGGGGCTTACTTAAGAAGGAAAGCACACACCATTTGGGGATTCCTTACGCCTTCATTTCAACTTGCACTCAAATCCTCCAAACTTTCGTTTGCTTTTCCTCTCTCACCCCGCCGTGCTGCGATGGAGTTGGGTCTCCGCAAGAGCTGTCTCACGACCGACAGCGATTTGAAGAAGGTCCGGACCTACATGGGGTGGTCCAGTGACTCCTTCAACCACCTGGTACACGTCGGCAAGCTCCCGTTCAAGAAAGAGTGCGCCAGCGACATGGTGTACTTCTCCATGTACACCATGGTGGGACTGATCCCACCCTTCTCCACTTTTCTCTTGATGCTGCTAGACTTCTATGGTCTGCAGCTGTACCACCTTGGCCCCCACTCCATTCTTCTGGTGTCGACCTTCGTCCATTTCTGCGAGATGTGGGTGGGTATTCCTCCCTGCGTCGAGCTCTTCCGCACCTTCTTTACCATCCACACCACCGGCAAGTGTGACGAGTATCTTGGCTTCTACTATTTTGTGAAGTGCAAGATGTGCTTGTACAAGTACTTGAGGCCATTCCCTTCCGGCAAGTGGGATGAATGGAAGAAGGATTGGATTGTCGTCAAGGCAGAGGAGCACGAGAAGCTGGAACTGCCTGAAGGCCTTCCCAACGTCGACACTGAAGCCTGGAGCAAAGTTCCAGTGCTGTCGGACGCCTTCAACCCAGCCCTGACTAGGATCCGCCAATGTGTGGAAGGAGGGGTGACTCCCCAGGCGGTCTTCTACAACTTCCTGGTCAACAGGTGGGCTCCGCTGAAGAAGAGGGAGAAGCTCGCCTGGGCCCTCATCAGTGTGATGGACGATGACTGGATTGAGACCGGTTTGAAGTCCAACCTGGAAGGCGCAGCTTTGGAGCTTCATCTCAAGAAGTTCCAGCACGACATCAACATTGAGGGCGACGACTTGTCTCTGCCGGTAGCTTTCCTCCCTCTGAACATGGAGGCGGAGTTCACCAGGGAGCTCCGGCGGAAGATGGCGGTGCTTGACGACCTCGGTGTAGTCGAGAGGCGTCCAACCACCAAGCTGGCGATCCTCGGAGCTTCTGAGGGTGGCCCTGCTCCTGCCTCGAGACAGAGAGCTGAAGTCGTAGGCAAGGGCAAAGAGTTGGCCGAGCCCTCGAGCCGAAAGAGGAAGTTGAAGCACTGTGACGGGAGGCCCGTCAGACCTGCTCCTTCCACGACAGCTCCTTCTCCCCGGTGGAGGAGGTCTTCAACGGCGACAACCACTCCAGCATCGGCGTCTCCCCGGGACGCCAGCTCCGCCCAGGTGACCCCAGCATCAGAGCTAGCTAAGGGCTCTAGGTCTGAGGGTCCTTCTCAGTCGAGGGGGGCCTCAACCAAGACGTCGCTGGCGGCAGCAGCAAGCTCTGGAGGGCCTTCCGAAACCTCTACCCCAGTTGCAACTGGGTCGGGCTCCGAGCGTCCGACGAAGAGGTTCCGCGCTAGCTGGAGTGGAAGTCTCCCAAGGTAAATTTGCTTTTTTACCTCAATTAGTTATTTTTTGTTGTGATCATATTTTGAGTTTCTTTGTCCTTCATCCACAGGGTATCCAAGAAAGGGGCTGAAGCTCCAGTTCCTGCGGAGGCTTCGGCTCCAGTTCCAGCGCCGCCACAGGTGGTGGCTGAGGTCACGGCAGCTCCGGCGCCAGCTTTCGTGGTCCTTGACCTCGAGTCATCCCCTGAAGCTCCCATGGTAGCGCCAGACCATGGGAATGAAGATGTACCAGCGGCACCATCTCCGAAGGTTGAAGCTCCGGTTTTGGATGCTGTGATGATAGACGCTGCGTCCCCAGAGCCGGAGGTAGCTGTAGCTCCGGCCTTAAAGCCCGATGTTGTTGAAGCCCCGGCGGTAGAGCTGGTGGTTGATGAAGTTCCAGTGCCTGAGCCGGTTGTTGCGGAGGTGCCAGCACCCGAACTGGTGGAGGTTGAAGCATCAGCGCCTGGACCAGCAGTGGAGGAGGTGCCAGCACCGGAGCCAGAAGTGGCTTCAGCTCTGACCGAATCTTCAATGCCTACACCAGAGGTTGTGTTTCCGGAGGTATCCGCGCCTGAGCCAGGGTGCCTAGGCAAAGCGACCGGTCCTCTGCCAGAGGGAGCAATTACTGATGACCTGGCGGCGGGACCTTTGGAGCAGACTCCAGAGGTAGGATCTTCAGTTGCAGGACCTTCCTCGGCGACGACCGAGGCTACCTCGGAGGGAGACCCTAGTGCCGCGAAAGCTCAGGGAACCGCTCTTGTAGAGTGGGACCCAATTTTTGTTATGGAGAACCCGCTGGAGTCAGTCGAGAGGACCCCGGTAGGTCTGGAGCCGATCCCCCTATCGTTGTCCATCGACAACGCTTGCTTCAGCCTTCATCAGGTACAACTTGCTTTTTACCACGACAGCAAGGCCCTCGAGGAGGAGCGCCAGACCCTTAGGAGGTGGTGCAACCAACTCCAATTCGAGACCAAACTGGCGCAGACAAGACTAGCCGACGACAAGGAGTGGGTCAAGAGGGAGAAGGCCCGGATGGAGTACTGGGGCCAGCTGGTGGACGAGAGGGAAAGCATGGTGCAATCCCTCGACAACCAGTCTCGAGCCTTCCATGAACAGGTTGTGGCTGCTAATGAAGCAGCGAACGATCGCTAGGAGAAGCTCAGTGCGATCCACGACAGCCTCGTCAAGCGGCGGGAGGCTCTTGAAGAGCGGGGGAAAAAGCTCGAAGATGAAGAGAAAAAACTCCTGGAGCTGCGGGATGACCTCGTAAAGAGGGAGGATGAGCTTTCTCAGAGGCTGGCTCTGGGTGACAAGAGCCTCGCGGAGCGCACCAAGAAGCTGGAGGAGCTCTGCGAGAGCGAGGAGAAGAAGGCCTAGCAGCGGGGACATGACCTCACGAAGAGGGATAATCAAATTGCTGCTAGGGAGAAGAAAGTGTGGGGCCGGGAGAGAGACCTAGTCGACCGCCAGAACAAGATCCATGTTGGGAAGAGGAGCTTGCTAAACTTGAAAGGCAAGTTGCTGAAAAGATTCAGTAGCACGCCAAAGAGGTGGAGCGCCTTGCCCGGGAGGGTTCGGAGCTTGTGACGACCAAGAGGTCCTTAGAAGAGGTGCGAGGCTCAAGGGTTGCAGAGTCCCAACAAGTATGGGACTTCTTGGGCAAAGCCAATGACGCGCTGACGCCGCTGGGTTTTAGTCCCGTGCGTCTGGACGATCCGGAGCCGGAGCTGGACCAGGCATTGAAGGTGTTGATCTCGGCGGGCAACAAGCTCAACAAGATGGGCGATGTCATCGCGAATCAGTTGGAAACTGAAGGGAAATCCCTTGCGCAGAACATCGCAGAGTACATGCTGACGTGCTACACAAGTCGGGATCCTCACTTCCCATTAGATCCGGTGCTTGAAGGTCCCATCGACAGAGAGGGAGATGCTGCCAAGACCAGCGTGTCGGAGGTTGCCTCATTCTTCCGTAGGATCTAGGACTTTCTCCTTTTAGCTCCCACTTGTAACTCTTCTTTTCTCCAATTTTGTAATCTCTTGTCCTCAGATGAATGAAATCCAAATTTATGAATTTCATATTTTGTCGTCAACCTTTGTCTCACTTGGCCCCCTGGTAGATGTTCACAATTTGATTGCGAACATGTACCAAGAGGATGTAACATTTTGTTGAAGACTTTAGTGCTTCGAACTTGTAGAGTATAGGTCCAAAGTCATCGATAGCAGGACCCCCTGAGATTGTCAGAGCTTAGTAGCTCCGGCAGCGACCTTTATCAATGCTTAGAACATCGACAGCTGGTCCTCTGGGGTTGTCGGAGCTTAGTAGCTCCGGCAGCGTCCACTTTCAACATGTAGAGTGTCGACAGCAGACCCCATTAGGGTGTCCTTATATCATCTTTTCTTCACGTTGACGGCTGGCCCCCTGAATTTGTCGGAATGGAGTTTTGATAGCTCCGGCTTCATCCACCATCTACATGAGATCTTTATTTTTCCTGCACACTGAAGTCAAGAAAAACAGTAAAATCCATTTCTTATCTATAACTCGTTTGCGGCTTACTATTCCCGAAAGAAATTTTTAGGTCGACCGCAATTCTATATACGATCAAGTGCATTTGCTTGTCTCCTCCAGGTCCAATCGTTTTCTGGACTCACCTTACTCAGGCCTGCCGGGGTGTAGGTAGAGTGGCGTACTTAGGGTGCAGGACCACGCTAATCGATAGCACACTCCGGACCTAGATTGGCTTGGCGTTCAAGCGAGTAGGCCATTCAACAATGTTAAGACCCGAGAGAATTAACAATGCAACTTGGATTATACATGAATTGTTCGAGCTAAAGTTTCTTGAGAATTGCACAACTTTGTTATAGACAAGAAAGAGAAAAATAAAAAATATTGAGCCCACACAAAATAAATGCACGTGGAGTCCGTTTTCACATAATGATATCTTTCATTATAGGTGCGGGGTACAGGGGAAACAAATACACTCTTAGGGTATGGAACCAGGCTAAGTGTGTTACATTTCTTGTTTGACCCAGGGTAACTAGCTACAATTTTAGTTCTGAGATTGTGTCAAGTGTTGCCTAAACTTTTGCGGACCTTCCGGGAAAGGTCCGGTTGTTCTCCCGGAGGAGCTACCCGACTCTGTACAATGACGTTATAACATACATCATATGTAACTACAGACTCACCTCCGTGATATTAAGTGTAGAACTTACGGAGGTGCTCAATGTTCCAAGGATTAGGGAGCGGTGTCCCATCCTCGGTTGCCAAGCGAGCGCATCTGGGACGGGATACTTTGATCACTCGAAAGGGTCCTTCCCAGCTGGGGGAAAGTTTGTTTAACCCTTCTCGAGTTTGTATTCTCCGTAGCACCAGATCGCCTTCCTCGAGTTGTTGATTATGCACATGCCTTTGGTGATAGCGCCAGAGCACTTGGCGGTATCATGCATTTCGAATAGCTGCTCGGCACCTTCCCTCTTCAACGAGGTCAAGGTCTTCACGCCGAAGCTGGTCCTGTGTGGCTTCGTCGAAGGTCCGGACCCGGGGTGACCCCAAGGTGATTTTTGGAGGAATGATTGCTTCAGCTCCGTACACTAGGAAGAAGGGTGTCTCTCCAGTTGACCGGTTTGGAGTTGTCCTATTTGCCCACAAGGTTGGCGGAAGCTCTTCAATCCAGTTGGCTCCATGTTTTTTCAGACGCTCATATGTGCGTGTCTTGAGTCCTTTTAGGATTTCTACATTTGCTCTCTCAGCTTGGCCATTGCTTGCCGGGTGAGCTACAGAAGCATAGCTGACTTGAATGCCGAGGTCTTTGCAATATCCTTGGAATGCAGAGCTTGTGAATTGGGTCCCATTGTCAGTTATGATCTTGTTTGGGACTCTGAATCTGCATACTATGGACTGCAAGAAATTGATAGCAGATTGCTTGTTTATTGTCACAACTGGAGTTGCTTCCGCCCACTTGGTGAACTTGTCGATGGCGACGTACAGGAACTTGTAACCTACGATGGCTCTTGGGAAAGGTCCCAAGATATCCACCCCCACAGAGCGAATGGCCATGTAGGAGGTATCATTTGTAGGGGTTGAGCTAGTGTCTGAATTTGCTTCGCATGAAACTGGCATGCTTCGCATTTCTTCACTAGCTTAGTTGCATCCTGGAGTGTTATAGGCCAGTAAAAACCATGCCGGAAGGCTTTACCGACCAACGTGCGGGAAGACGCATGGTTCCCACACTCGCCTCCATGGATTTTTACAAGGATCTCGTGGCCTTCTTCCCTTGTAATGCACCACATTAGGACGCCGTTGGCACCACGCCGGTAGAGATCTCCTTCTATTAGTGTGTATCTTTTAGCCAATCTGACTATCCGGTCAGCAGATACATTATCTTCAGGAAGGATGTTGTCTTTCAAGTAGCTCCGGATCTCCGAGATTCATGCATTGGAGCTAACTTGAGCATTTGAGTCTTGCGTGCTGGGTTGCTCGGAGCTTCCTGCAGCACCTACGACCCTTGATGGACGCCATGGTAATAGGGCCATCGGGACCGCCAGCTTCGAGTTGCTGGTCTCACCCCCTTCGCTCAGTTCGGAAGGTTGAGCTGTTGGTTTTGACAATCTCCGGATGAAGGTTCCGTCGGGAACCGGAGCTCCAGTTGAAGCTTTCGTCGAGAGTTCGTCAGCTTCAGCGTTGTTGAGACGCTGGACATGGCAAAGATCCAGGACTTCGAAGTCCTTCTGAAGCTTCTGGACTTCAAGTAGATATGCAGCTAATTGAGGGTTGTTGCAGCAATATTCACCTTTGATTTGTTTTATAATGAGATGTGAATCACCCTTTACCAACAACTGCTTGACACCATATGATAATGCCACCTTGAGCCCATAGATTAGTGCTTCATACTCCGCCATGTTGTTGGTCGCCTTGAAGTCAAGGTGAACCATGTATTTGACGTTCTCCCCGGTCGGAGCGAGGAGAAGGATTCCAGCTCCGGCCCCCTGTTTCTGCACGGAGCCGTCGATGTAAAGAGTCGAGTGAGGCTCGGTGAAGACCGGAACCTTAGGTTCCGGCTTCTGCTCACTAGGGCCCCCAGGATTTGATGGAGAGGGGGTCCATTCCGCCACAAAGTCTGCCAATGCTTGACTCTTGATTGCTTGTCTTGGGATTAATTCAAGATCGAACTCTGCCAATTCTGCTGCCCACTTTGCAATATTCCTAGTAGAGTTGGGGTTATGCAAGATTGCACGCAGTGGATAAGAGGTTACCACTGAAATCTTGTGAGCTTGGAAGTAGTGTTGAAGCTTCCTAGAGGGAATAAGAACTTCATATAGAAGCTTATGCACCTCTAAGTACCGAGTCTTGGCGTCATGAAGTACTTCGCTGATGAAGTACACTGGGCGCTCGACTGTCCGGACCCTCCCGGAAGGGCTCGGAGCTTTCTCCTCATCAACCCGGAACCTCCCGGAGGGGTCCGGATCTTCTTCGGGGACCTCCAGGTTCTTGTCAAAAGAACCCGAAGCTTCTTCTTAAGTGACCCGAACCTTCCTGGAGGGATCCGGATCTTCTTGTTCGGCAATAGTAACTCCCCCACTTAAAGGAGGTTGATCCTCTGGTGTCTCGCCTTGAGGATCCGGGTCTGGGAGTTGGGACCCAGACTCGCCTTCAGGTAGCTCCGGACCCTCCGGAGGGGTCTGGCTCCCTGAACTGGAGATGGTTCTGGTCTTTCCGCAACCAGGACCATGCTGACAACTTCGTCAGTTGCCGAAATGTAAAGCAGAAGTGGCTCACCAGGATTCGGAGCTACCAAAGTTGGTAGAGTGGTGAGGAGCTACTTTAGCTCTTGGAAAACCTTTTCTGCTTCTCCAGACCATTGGAATGGTCCGGACTTCCTCAATAATTTGAAGAAGGGTAGCGCCTGTTCCGCCAGTCTTGAGATGAACCGGCTGAGGGCAGCTAGACATCCAGTCAGCTTCTGGACATCCTTGACACGAGCTGGTGGCCGCATGTCTTCAATAGCTTTAATCTTCGCCGGATTCGCCTCTATTCCTCGGTGGTTCACCAAGAATCCAAGAAGCTTTCCATAGCTAACCCTGAAGACACACTTGTTTGGATTTACCTTTGTGCGTGTGATTCGCAACTTGTCGAAGACAGCTTGCAAGGTGTCAAGGAAACACAGTAATTCACACCCGGAGGTGGAATCCACTATCTGATCTATACTAGGTAGTGGAAATGGACCCTTTGGACATGCCTTATTTAGTGTAGTGTCGTCGATACACATCCGAAGCTTCCCGCCGACCTTAGGTACAACGATTGGGTTTGCCAACCATTTTGGGTGGAAGACTTCTCGCATGAATCCAGCTTCAAGCAACTTCTTCACTTCTTGACGTATGAAGTTTTGTTGCTCTACTGATTGCTTCCGAGGCTTCTGATTTACAGGCCGAGCATCGGGATAAATCTTCAGATTGTGGTCAATCACTTCCCTAGGGATCCCAGGAATTTGTGACGATTACCAGGCAAACACGTCGACATTAGCCCGGAGGAAAGTGATGAGCGCGAGTTCCTATTTGTCATTCGGACCTCCCAATATACGAGTGGTATGAGCAGCATTGGAACCGATTTGAACGACTTTGACGGGAATGCCGGTGTCGCCGCTTGGTTGCACACGAGGTGCGGAGGTTGAGCCTCGATGATGAATGCTCGGAGCCTTCAGAGCTTGTTCCTTTTCGGATTCTTCCTCCTGCGCTGTAGCAAGCACGTGGAGTTCTTCCAGAGCAGTAACTCTGGCGGTGCGATATCCGCGGATCCAGAGAACGTCTGAGGGTGTTGGCATCTTCAACACCAAGTAGCCACAATGAGCAGCAGCCATGAATTTGTACAAGGATGGCCTACCCAAGATGGCGTTGAATGGTAAGTTGATCTGCGCCACGTCGAAGACCAACTTCTCGGTCCTATAATTCTCCCGAGATCTGAAGGTCACTGGGAGAGTAATGGCTCCGAGTGGAGTGATGGCCCTCGGACCTACTCCGGAGAAAGGTCGGGAGGGGCGAAGATCTGAAGGTCGGAGCTGAAGCTTGACGAAGGCTTTGAAGCTTATGAGGTTCAGCCCCGAAGCTCCGTCCACCATTATGTGGTGGAGCTGGATGTTATTAATGGTCGGAGATACCATCAGTGGGAGTTGGCCAGCTCCTATCATGTTCCGAGGACAGTCCGAAGCATCGAAAGTGATGGCAATGTCCATCCACTTCTGGTGAGGCTCCGCCCTGGCGGTGGGAGCCACTAAGGCCATGTCCTGCCGCATTGTCTTAATGACATGGCGGGAGGTAATGTCCCACAAACTACCAAATATGGTGTTCATGGTCTTTCGACGCTCATTGTCAGAGACATCGTAGTCGTTGTCAACGGAGGTGTAAACAGCCTTCAAGACCTTTTTGGGGTCCTGAAAACCTAACTCCTCTTCAGCCGGAGCTTCGTTGACTTTTTGTTTTCCTTCCCTTTGACGGAAAGGAGCTTCTTCCCGGCACTTGTTGTAGCACTCGGCGAGGTTATGGACCTCTTGGCAGTTTTCCAAGTTGTGTCTGTCCGTCTTGTGTATGGGACACCACATCTTGGAGCTGCCACCATCTTCAGACGACGGCCAAGGTCGTTTCTCGAGGCATGGCCCCCGGCCACCCGGAGCTGCAGCAGCTACAGCAGTAGGTGTGCCATCCGACGGCTTCTTCTTGCTGTTGGACTTTTTCTTCTTCTTGCCACTCCCGAAGGTAGTGGCTTCACCCTTGGAGGACTTTTTGTTGGCCTCCGGAGGTGGTTGGAAGTGCATTTCATGGCCCTCAGCAGCCTTGGCACACTTGTCTGCCAAGCTGAAGAGTTCCATGACGCTAGTGACTTCCTTGGTCGCCAGCTTCTCCAACATCTTCTTGTCTTGAACGCCCTGTCTGAATGCTACAATAACAGAAGCGCTTGAGATAAAAGGAGTGGTATTACGCACCTGGGAGAACCTCTGGATGACAGATCGTAGGGACTCTCCCCCCTTCTGCTTGTCAGCAAAAAGGTCCAGTTCTGTGCCTGGTCGAGTGTATGAGCTCACGAAGTTGGCGGTGAACAGTTGGCACAGCTCCGCCCAACTGTTGGTAGAGTCAGACAGAAGGCTCATGAACCAGGACCTGGCAGTCCTAATCAAAGCAACAAGGAAATAATTGGCCATCACAGCCTCATTTCCTCCAGCCGCAAGGATAGCGGTGGAGTAGATTTGGAGAAATTCGGCGGGATTGACAGTCTCGTAAAATTTCTCCGGTAGGTGAGGCCGGAACTTCTGTGGCCATCTGACCATGCGTAGGTGCATGGCCAAGGCAGAACAACCTCCTAGTACTCCCTCAGGAGCAGGACTATCCCGAGCCTCTCGCGAGCACGGTCGATGTGTACACGATCGTCCTGTTGATGGTAACAACGATCGAGCTCAGCCCGGAGGTCATGAGTCGAAAGCCTCGTTATCGTGTGGATACGTCGCACCCCGAAAGGCAGCAACGTCGCCTGTTGGGATGCAGCACGCCTCCTATGCTGCGAAACGTGCGGATCAAGTCTACCCGACAAGGTCTGATGCTGTGATGGGGCTCACCCCGAGGGAGGAGGACCTGGATTGCTGATGCAATCGGCTGCTGCTGCAACCAAATGATCCACATCAGCTCTCCACTGCTCCATTGCACCTTGAGATGCTCCTGGAGGCGATGGACGTTGGAGAAGAGCACACACATCATGAAGCACGTGTTCGGGGTTGTTGTTCGCCGATGCAGTGATCGACGCAGACGCCCCATCTCGCTGTCTAGCTTGGTTCGCCGGTGCGAACGGTGGTAGTGGTGGCATGACTCCTGCTGGAGCCACAACACCTGCTGGCTGCTGCATGTTGGAGGGGTTGCCTCCAGCAGGTTGCGCAGCATGGTTGCCATTGGATGGTCCAGCAGCAGAATTCACCATTTTTGAATCCCAGGCGCCCCTACCTGGTGTGCCAACTGTCGGAGTGTGATTCCGGCAATTCTCCCGGTACTACCGTTGGCAGCCCGCTGAGTTCTTAGTCGGTTGTGGGCGCGCGGAGATTCAGAAGAAGGTGGCGATTTGACACAAGTATTTACGTGGTTCGGGGCGCCTGAGCGTAATACCCTACTCCACGGGTGTGTTGCTGTCGTATTGAAAGTTTGAGCGCTCGAGTGTCAGAGCCTCGTGTCTTGAGCACGTGTGGAAGTGTTAGGCCCCTCCCCGTGTATCGCTCGACCAGTCCTTTTATAGTATAAGGACTGGTTGTTACACCATCAGCCTGGCCCGACCTGTGGCCCTGGCGGTTACTGATGTCTAATACACGGTTAATGTACTTAATTCCTCTTAATAGCGTAGTAACGTCCCTTAATAGTGGCGTTACTGGTATTAAGGGTCATCCGATCGTGTGTCATTAAGATAGCATTAATGACACTTAATTGAGTCTTGAAATCTTTATTGTTCCTTGAAGGTCCGAGCCATTGGAGGTCGACCAATCTGCCTGTTGAGGTTGAAGGTCTCACGGTTGGACGCGTGGCAGCTCTGGAGCTTACTGTCTTGGATGAGTAGGTCCGGTGCTGTTGTACACGTGTCGGTACCGGAGCTTCCCTCTATCGGGAGTTAGGTCTGGGGGTGCCACACAGGTATCTAGTCCGGAGCTTTCCCATGTATGGAATGTAGCTCCGGTTTAACGATACACGTGGCGGCACTGAGACTAACCATAGAAGAGAGGCATGTCCGGTTCCGTATGACACGTGGGGCCTTTGGAGGTCTTCTACTCAGATAGGTGGAGTTCCTCTGCACTCTTCGCGGTTCCAAGGGGTATCCGGTATGCAGGGTACCGACAGCTTCGGAGGTGGCTTCAGAGGTCAGAAGGCGAGTGAGCCCTTGTTTGGTTTGTTGATGGTGATGCGATGTATTGACGATGTGTTGTGATGTGTTTTGTGACTGTTGTGACGTGTTTTGTGACTGTTTTTATATATTGTCTGTTATGTGTTTCTGGCTATCGAGCCGGGTAGCATTTTTTTAAAAATAAAAATAAAAAACCATATTTGCGACGACTTTTTATATCTGCGACGGCCTGGCCGTCGCAACTAAGGACCTATTTGCGATGGCTCGGCTGTCGCAAATGGCCGCATTGGTCCCATTGGCTAGTATAATTTGCGATGGTCTGACCGTCGCAAATTGGGATTAAATTGCGGTGGCTTGACTGTCGCAAATTGCCACATGGGGCCCATCAGCGTTTGAGCAATAATTTGCAACTGCTGCCGCGAGCCGTCGCAAATGGCCTTATTTGCGACGGTGACCGTCGTAAATAAGATTATTTTTTGGACGAGACACTTGCGACGGCTAGAAACCGTCGCAAATAAGGGAGACCGTCGCAAATAGCTTATTTACGATGATTTCTCCCTTATTGGCGACGGTCCTGGCCATCGCAAATCCACGGGATTCCCGTAGTATCGGTAGTGGTGCTGGAGTTTTTGGCATGACAGTTCAATGTGTTGGGGAGCATGAGTACGGGAGCAAACTTTACTTTAGCAAATAGTCAGGCAAACAACAGTGGCGTTTGCGATTTCATGAGTCATGTTGAGATGTTGTTCTCCGATCGTTCGATAAAAACCTTACAAGCGATGATTGCATATTGTTTCTATAGGCCCTGATGCAGTCTATCCTAGCCACTCGACCTTCAAGAGTTGAGCACCATATAAAAGATTTTCGGCCTGTTTGTTTCGCAGCCACATGTTTGTTTCTCGGTACGGCGCCGCCGCACTTGTGGCATCGATATTCGGCGCCACAAGTTAGGGGCGGTACGGCGGAAAAAACAACGGGAAAAGTGTGGCGGGAGCGTGGCACGCTGCAGCTGCGGCGTCGAAGCAAACGCGCGCCGCGAGTGCCGCAGCTGCGGCGTTGACCAGCGTGGCGAGCGGTGGCGTTAAACCAAACAGCCCTTTTGTTAGCTCTAACAAGCAGTTGGGTACCAGACTAGTAGTATATGTCTATGATTTAAGGATGAGATGTTATCCTTCTATTATACAGTTTTGAAGGTCAGATTTTTATATAAACTGGATCAGTTTTTCTTCTTATATGATACATCATCGAAGCTCCTAAATGATAAAAGGAGAAAAATCTATTTTACTTCTCTTAAGGATTTTTTTGTCTAATTTACTCACCCGAACGATTTAGATTGGTTTAATTCATTCTCAAGTGATTTTTATTTTTTCGTTTCTCTTTGTAAACATCATGTTGAGGAAAAAATATTGTGAGATTATACCTTATAACATAGAATATATAAGAAAAATATTCCAAGAAATTTTATGTATTTTTGTACTTTTAAGAATGTAGATAAATTTGGAATTGGAGGGGAAATAATGCAATAAAAAAATTAATGAGAAATTATAAAAATATTTTTCTAGCATAGTGTATGATGTCATCTACTACTCTACAAAATTTTAACTTCAAACATAACCGATACAAATAGAATAAAAAAATGACAAATTCAGTAGGGATGAGTTGAGTCAGTTTAAATAATTCAGGAGATAAATACAAACCGTTTTAAATTGATGACGCCTGGCGAGGTGGGCTTCTTGGGCTCTCGGAAGCTAAGGACTTGGGGCTTGGGCTGCGCTCATCCCGGTCCTCTTGCCTTTCACGATTAGACTGGGCTTCATTGCCGCAAAGCCCTTCCAGGGTGAAAGAGTCCGAGAAGGTTTTCTTGTTTCCTCGTAGAACGGACGGTGATGGCGGCGGCGGCGAGGGCGCTGGGGACAGCTTCGGCGAAGGATATGGAGAAGAACGTGGAGCTTATGAAGGAGGTACGGTAAACCTCTCCGTGTTTTAATTGCTCTCTCCTTCGTGTATTATGCTTCTTGTGCTAGCGGTTCTTGTTCGAATTCGGCCGGTGAGTTAGAGGGATTAACCACTTCCTCTTGGATTTGTATTTGGTTTGGGTAGGTGAGAGCACATGAGGTGGCGATCTCGGAGCTCAACGGCCTGACTCCCTCCCGGGTGAGCCTCCTTTGTCTTGCTCCTCTTTTCCTGCCTTGTTTTTTTTTTTAAAGAAAAAGTTGGTGCTGACAAACTGTAGCAATGCCTACTAGATTGTTTGAGTTAAAAAAATAGATTGTTTGTGAGTTAGAAAAGTAGATTGCTAGTTGGTGCTGAACCAGTGTAAATTAGTCCAATTCGTAGAATCACGATCTACACGCTACTAGCGATAACAACGTTTCACCTTCTGTCACCGATTCACCAGTGACGGCATGCGTCTGAAGCCACTCAAGGCGCAGTGCAGGGAGGTAGGAAGTGACGCGCGTGCCACGATTAGACTGGGAACGCAGGCGCGCGTCATTTCGGTTCAAGCTGGCCCATATGTGTGTTGGGTTCGGCTCGACGCTTGTCCACTGATTAAACATCCTCCAACGTCTTCGCAAGCTTGCTGATAGCCTCCATCAGGGCAGATTCAGAAGTCACCATCTTTTCGTCGATGAAGCGTGCCTGGGGTCCGGGGTTGAACTTCTTCGCTGTGGTCACGCCTCTCAGCCAATCCAACCAGAACCGGGATTTTACAGATTGAGCTGAGAGAAGCGCGAGCCCCACAAACTCCCGTCTCTGATACCAGTGTCACCGAAACAGGTGAACGCGATAGTGGTGGTGGAATTCCAGCGCTCCTTCCGCTAAACCCTCTCGAATTCACTCCCTGTAATGGCGCACAGGCGGGGAACCCTAGTGTGAGATTGGTGAATTTGGGAAGTCATGGAAGAGGAGAGAAGCGAGAGGGAAAATTTGGGAGGGAAGGCGCGACTAAAATTTCTATTCAACATCCCGGTACTGTGTACAGCATTTCACTTATTTAAACGTTCGCCCCTTGCAGCGTTTTTGAGGCGTCGCCTAGGCGGCGCCTAGGCGTCCAGTCGCTCCAGCATGGACACCAGACCCGATCGCCTCGCCTGGAGAGAGCTAGGCGCTCGCCTGGGACGACAAGGCGTCCAAGAGGCGTTCAGGCGTCCGGTTTCAGCCGCTCGGGCGAGGCAGAGGCGCGCCGAGGGAGGGGAGGAGAGAGGCGCTGGAGGCCTGGAGCCGAAGCTGGAGGGGAGGGGAGGGGAGGAAGACGGTCGCCGCTGGTGCCCTGCTGGAACGCGGACGGCGCGCGCCCGGCCGGCTGGTTGGAGACGAAAGCAGCCTCTCGGGGATATGCCTTTTGGATGGACGGTAGGATCTGTTAGATGAAAAATGGATGTCTGGATTGAAAGTTAGGTTTTTGACAGTTATTGGGCCTATTTGGGCCTTACCCATACCGCCGCCCCTGACCCCTGCCTCCAGTCTGCGCCCGTGTGCTTGCCTCCAGTCGGCATCTTCCTCGCGCTTGCGCCAAGTCCCGGCTGCGGCGGCCGCCGATTCCTCACGACCTCACCTGCTCCGACAGCCGGCGATCCCTCTCCTGCTCTGATCCGGTGCTAAAGACCTCCCGACGACTCCCTCCCCCGGCCCGCGCCTGTGCCCCCTCGGCTCTCCTGCTCTCCCCATCTCCTGCGGATCTGTTGTGTCCCTCGACTGGCGCTCACCTAGGCGCCCGCCTAGGCGTCGAGGCGCTGTTTTAAAACACTGGCCCCTTGGGATGGACCAAACCCAACACACACATGGGCCAGCTTGAATTGAAATGACGCGCGCCAGCGTTCCCGCCTCCCTGCACTGCGCCTCGAGTGGCTTCAGACGCTTGTCGTCACTGGTGAATCGGTGACACCCTGCTGTGAATAGGAAAAAGAAAGAAAAGAAACTCTTGGTGGACGAAATTTGGTACCCAATGATGTTGGCATGCTTCGCTTATATTGTTTTGGTAAAATAAATTTGGTTGCCTTGAATTGCAACAGCCGGTGTACCAGAAGGCTGGCAACCTCTTCTTCCGCAAGAGCATCAAATGGGTGGTAACGGCAGAGCAGAGTAGGTTCATCTGTCTGTGGTTCCTTTTATTTCTGCATTGCTTGCACTGTCTTAGTTGCCGCGGTAAGTAACATGATTTTCTTTTGTGATGTTGTCTTGCTATCCAGAGCAACTTGATTTGGCCAGGGACCGGCTGAACAAGCTGGATCAGGCCTAAAGTTCATGGCAGCGCTCGCAACGCCATCAAGGATTGAAGTTTACAGGCTTCAATGTTTCACCGCTCATTGCAAATCTGCTCATGGCTTTTATGCTGCCCTGTGTGGACCTTGTCTCACTACCTTTTGAGATGCAATTCGGAAGTGCTCCTGGTATTTCTAGGCTAGATTGAACTTCACTGTTGACTGTTCCATCAGCTTTCTGTGTGTGATGCACTGATGCCGTTGCAATGTTGTAGCCAATATAGAGGTTCAATTTGAAGAGGTTGCCTGCTGCCTCGCTTGTTGAAGGTGCCATTGTGTCGCCTTTACATAATCAAGTTGGTAAAAATGCAACACAGAGTAGGACACTTGCATGACTGCCCCTGATACCTCGTCCGATAACCCCATAATGTGACCAATGCTTGAAATCGGAATCAAAAGACTTCTCTTGTGATGGCCCAAACAAGACTTTGCAGGCAAATATATGAATCCATCTTTGTCAATTGGCAGAGTGACCTTACCACACGAAGTACGTGGAGTATTTTTCTCTATCCTCTGAGTTCATAAAAGGCAAAATAAGCCACTTTGTACTCCCAAGAGGAAAAAAAAAAGCTTCACATTATTGAACACTTAATGGAGGGGGAGTAGGCAAATGAACCCCCAAAACCAATTTTAATCTTTGTGCAGCCACAGGGAAGTCTTTATCCAGATCTTCAAAGAATGTACCACATTTGCATAGTACTAGTATTAGAGCTAAAAGTTGAAAAATTAGACTTTACAATATTAGCGTGTAAGTAGGATTACTTCTGTAATGTGTGTTGACTCCTGTTAAGTTACACTAATAAAACATCACTTGTAATAATGCCAAAAACATTTTGTCATAAGTGATTGCTATCCTTTATCTATATGTTCAATCATAAGTAATACATATCTTTTACTCTCTTCGCCTAATGGCGTCAGAAATTCTTGTTGACTTGCTAAGAACATTCTTAGCATTGATGCCAATAATACTTTATCAACGTATCCTAGGGTCAATACAATAGTAAATTCACAAGTGCATGGATAATACCATTGTAGCATTTCAATCGAAAATATTCAGGATATCGTATTTGTTTATCTCAAAGAAAGACAGTGAAGTAAAGTATAGAATATAACGTAATTATCATAAAAGAAATAAGTTGATAATATGGGATAGTGTGACACAGAGAATAAGATAACCTAAGTCTAGTGGGAGTTAGTCTAGAGAGAAAATTGTTCGTAATGTACTTTTCATCTACTGGTGTATAGCCTACTAGTATATATACAAAACTTGCCATTGTCGAATACCCATGAGTTAATGTTACGACTTCCTGAGCACAGACTAATCCTGGTCTGTCATACTCCTGCCAAGAGCTTACATTATAGCCGAATGTGGAGGATTACAATAGATGGATAGGGCTACCATCACATACTGTCTACCTCTACAACCTGTGGACTATGATAGAATTAATGCTACCTAGACTATTGAAACACCACATTTGCATGATTAAGTAGTATCCTAGGTCTCATGGAACATATAATCTAAAGCAATCTTACGAACACCAAACTCATATCGTAACATAAACCCAAACTACTCTACTCAAGCATGGGTTCCAATAAAAACAATAGTGGAGGTTTATGATGTATATGATAGTACGCTAATTGAGTTATCATGCTAGCATAATAACAACTATTCCTACTAGATACTTGGACTACACAATCAAATAAGAAATACTTCATCAAACACGAGTATATGAAAAGACTAATAACATTAATAAGAATAAAGTTACAACTAAAAAAAAAGATACATGAGTCATACCTTTCCAAAAATCGATTTGAGAACTAGAGAGGCTCCTCCCTAAGACTATTCTTCAGTAGAACATGGCAAAATTTCTATACTAGAGAGTGATTGCTTCTAAGTGTGTGTGATCACTTCAGCAAGCGACCACCAAGACTTGGGCTTCGTGAGCGAGGCCTGACCTTGAGCCTAGAACAACCTCCATCATGGGCACCTTAACCGCTGGGACCTCGGGAGCGATGCTTGAGCCCGACCCCTAATGGGTTTCCATAGCAAATGCCCCAGCCACCGGTGTCGCAGCAACTTCTGAGGACGCGCTCCATCCTCCGACCGGGAAGGGAGTCACCCCTAGTGACAACGTCACGAAGATGACCTCATCGGCTCGGTCGGGGAGCACCGGTGATCTCATCACGACCGGTTTAGAGGTGGACATCATCACCGCAGAACCGACCTGCATCTTGGGAGCAGCGAGCAAGGCGAGCCGGCGTGGCACCATTCTCACCGAAATGGGTTGAGGAGGGGGCAACCGCACCTCGAGCGCCGTTCAGCGCTCTAGAAGCAACAGTGCAGGCACCAACAACAACACTACCCCCACCTACTTCGTCGGCAAGCACGGAGCAGTCGAGGGCACCGGTGGAGGGAGGTTAACCACCCCACTGAACTCTTGGCCATGATAGAGACACCGAGCGTGTATGTCCTACATTAGGTGACCCGTGAGAAACACACACAACACTTCTTCACGATCAAAGCAACGAGCCAACTAAACTTAGCTGTTCGAGAGGCAAAAGATGGCGCTTGACCCACTTCTGAGCGTGCTCAGAGAACCGAACAGACGGGACACCGAACAAACCATCACCTCGGAGGCAGTTGATTGGACGGCAGATCGGGCCCTAAATTTCAGTTTCGCGCCAGCCTGGGCACGTTTTCGATCCTCCAGGTAGGGGTGGGCATTCGGTTAATCGGTCTAATTGGGTTCGGTTTTTTGGTTTTTTCCCAAATTCGGTTTTGGAAAACTGGAAGCCGAAATATAACTTATAAAAGAAAAAACCGATCCATTGGTTAACCGTCAATTTCGGTTCGTTTTCCAGTTAAGCGAAAAAAACTGGACTTCAAATCTAACCCTCTGTCTCTCTGTGGATTTTATCATCGAGGGCAAGGCAAAGGTGCCCGAGGCCATGGTGGCGTCGGGGACAGCCATGGGGCTCAGAGGCCTTCGTGCTCGGGGTCCAGGAGAGCACGGCGGAGCTTGGTGTCGCGATGGCCGGATCGACGGAGTGGCTGCTGGGGCACGAGTCAACTGCCACGAGTCGCAGCGGCCAGGGCGGCCAGTTGTCGGCGGTGATCTGCGAGGTGTGATTCCCGGTGGCGGGGTGCGAGGCGACGGGGCGCCGATTCGTCGGCGACGGGGGCGCATCACACCTTGTTGAGGTGGAATGAACAGGGTGGTCGCGAGTGAGGGGTGGGTGGTAGGCGCTGAGGTGTTAGGGTTATTAGCTGGGCCGACTGTAACTGTTGGGCCGACTGGGTGCTGGGCTGAATAATTATAAGTTTGGTTAATCTGGTTAACCGAAGAAAAAACCGAAACCAAATAAAAAATCGGTTTTTAGAAAATGGTAACCGAAATGTAATCCGGTTTTGTCGGCTCGGTTTGCTTGGTTTTTGTTACCGGTTAATTTGGTTTTGGTTTTTGATTTTCGGTTTTTTGCTCACCTCTACCTCCACGTCAACAATGGTTGGTTGCGAGGCAGTCGGAACCCCCGAGCTTAGGGCTATCGACATATTAGTGACAGGCTTCGCGGAGGACGACGAAAAAGGCTCAACGCTCGACCTGGCCCTTTTTTGGGCTAGGTCGACAGTAGGCCCAGCTGTCTGTTTCCTCTCAGCCTAGGCCACGTGGGTCTTCGACTCGCTCAAGCTAGGATCGCTCTCCTTGTCATCCTCGTCAGTGACTCCAGAGTAGATTTGTTGGTCGCCAATGCTAACGTCAACACCCACTAATACTAGACCCGGTGAGCTTTGTACTTGTCCTTCTTCCTCTTCTTGGTGGCAGCACAAGCGGCCTTCATCGCCCTCTTCTCCCGGTTTTCGAGCAGTTTTGAGAGGCTGATGAGACGACCAATGCCGCGAGCGGAGGGCCGCCCCACGACAAGCGGGGGTGGCTCAGGCCCGTCACCTCTCACGCCATTCAATCCCCTGATCCCGAAAGCACCAGGACAACTTGTCCCAAGAGAGCTCTTTCCCCGACTCCGACTTCCGGTCGCTAGTTTCAAAGTAGAGATACAAGGCATGCAGCCAACCCCGTATTGGATGCACCCTCCGTTCAAGAAAAGTCGAAGAGACAGAAACAGGGACGAGAAGCTTTAGGAAAAATGGTAGGAGCGCGTGCCGAGGGGGGGGGGGGAGAGTCGTAGTAGCTTATATAGCCAGCGTGGTAATTGGCACTCTGATGGAGTTAGAATGCCAACTGTCACCCATGATTCCTCATAACTCGCGCCAGACAAAAGCGAGCCAATGGACCGACTTAAAATCGCGCGCTCCACCACGATCTCCTTGATCCTCATGATGCGGGAGCCGAGACGTGCGGTGCCTCCTCATTTCCCACGACACCGGCTCAACAAGCCGAGGTAAGACGGGTAAGCTTCTGGTCCACTTTTGATGCCCGATCGAGTTTCGGGTTTGAAGATCGGCCCACAGAGTTCTGAGACCTCCCGGAACAAACCAGAGTGAGGGATGGACAAACGTGAAACAGTCCACATACGACTTTGGGGGTAGTGAATCCCCCCCCCCCCCCACGTCTCCAATGCTCCTTATACGAGTCCCATCTTGGTGACTCTGCGGTAACCCCTCGAAGGGTCGCCACTGAGCTGCCCAGGCCCCTAAAAGGCCCAGGATCCGCACGAGTGACCCAAGCTGGATCTAATGAAATGTGAGCATTGAGGCCCAACCAGGACGATCCTTAGAAATGGGATGACTAGTTTTCCTCATTGTTACAAAATAGGGAAACCAGTTTCACTCGGATTTACTCGATAAACAGCTCATCGAGCTCTGAATTGAGTCATTGAGGAAAAAGATCCGACCAGCTCATCTCCTTCGAGCCACGAAGAACTCGAGAATGGGGCGTGAAGCGGATTTGCGAAAAACGTTAACTTGACCCTCGTGAGGGGGCACGAGGGCTTGCTGCAAAGCTCAAGAATCGTAACCAGGGCAAACGTCCTATCATTTTGACACCAAAAATTGTGGCGATGGTGAGCGAACCTTGAACTCACGCATTTTCTTTCTTGTACTCAGTAGACACGATGCGTAGTACCAACCTCGAACCGATCAGGCTGCTCGATCAAAGGCTCAGAGGCTACTGATAGGGTTTCGTACTCTGGCTACCAGAAGGTGTGGATCACCAACCGAACACTAATAAGATAAGACACACAACATTACTCGCCCATCGACTTGGACAACCCCAAATACCTGGGCCCTTATCGACAAGGTCAATGATAGACACGGTCGACCCCTGAGGTCCGCATCGAAGCTGCCTAATCTCGAGCTTAGGGCAGGGTTGGCAGCGACAATCAATACATCGTTGGTGGAGTAGACATCTTCACTACCAAAGAGACTACCGCACTCAAGCGTTTTCCTTGCAGAGGCCACATGTCCTACCAACACTTTCGATGTCCCATCCCATCCGACGTGATGGCGGGCTTGCGCTTTAATACGGCGCTAGTAGGTGACAAGACTGGAGCAGGTACGACAGCGAATTTCGTGACCCAACACTTCAAGGCATGTCGGAGACTACGCCCTAGAGGTACGAATCCTTGTAACCCATGTCCCATTTATGAGAAGGTCGGAGGTAGATAAGGCGATGAGACAAGGCAAGCACCGATCCAATAAAAGGGGCCCGAAGGCCACCTCAGATGACACACACACACAAATGACTCAACATGCAGACACCAATTATTCATGCTCCCTGTAACACCATTTCCCCTCTTTTAATCAATAATGAGCAGGAGATCAACACTGATGTAGGGAACCTGCACGAACCAGCATAAACCTCTGTGTAGCCAGGCCATCTCAAACAAACGCACGATGAAATCGTTACTCATCAGTAGTATGAATATTGACATTGGTTATGACTTAAACACTTATGTTTATTGTGTTTTTAGCAAAACCTCCGATTGTGTTAAAATTACACATGATGTAGTGTTTGATGAAACTAATGGCTCCCAAGTGGAGCAAGTGATCAATTTGTCCTAGATGAAGAAGAGGCACCTTGTGTGGCCTTGAGCAGGATTCAATGTGATCCGGCGTAATGGCGGGTGTGTGCTGCAATACATTCGTCACAACACTATAGGGAACACGATCATTTGCGACGGCCAAAGTAATTTGCTATGGTCGGCCACCTCAAATAACTTAAATTGCGACGGCCCACCTCTGGCCGTTGCAAAAAGGAAGCCGTCGCAATTAGCCTTCTATTTGCGACGGCCGTAGTCGAAGCCGTCACAAATAGTCATTTATTTGCGACAGCCAAACCTAGGGTTGTTGCAAATTAAACACCATCGCAAATAGGAGGTTATTTGCGACGAACAAAAAAAAAACCGTCGCAAATAATATACATTGCGACGGCCAACCCTAGGGTCGTCTCAATTAAGTTAGCCGCTGCAAATTAATAGGATATACCTGGCCCGGTCGGCCCGACTCACTCACACTCACAATCCCGATCCCGACGACCGCCGCCGCCCCTGCCGCCGTGGCTGCATGCCCAGCGCTGCCGCCACCGCTCGTCGTCGACGCCTGTGTAAGTTCTTCCCCTCCCCTTCCCCTCCACGGCCAGCCCCCCTCCATGGCCGCCCCCCGTCCCGCCTCCCCCTCCCTCCATGGCCATCCCCACCCCTCCTTCCATGGCCGCCCCCCTCCCCCCTCCCCCTCCCTCCATAGCTGACCCCCCTCCCCTCCCTATCCATGGCCGGCCCCCTCCCCCTCCCCCTCCCTCCATAGCCGACCCCTTCCTGCTCCATGGCAACCCCTCCCCCCTCCATGGCCGACCCCCCCTCCCCCCCATGCCGACCCCCCTCCCCTCGCTCCATGGATTATGCAATTCAATTTTGAATTATGCAATACAAATTTGAATTATGTTAATTATATGTTTATTAAATTATTGATTATGGAATTAGATCTCAAATTTTAATTGTTAACATAATTACATGTTAATACTTACATGCAATTGCCTTCCTTAATGATTTTTTATATTTAATTGCTTTTGTTTAGGTCAATGCTTAATTATGTCTAAGTTTAGAATAAAATTGTTTATGTTTAGATTTATGTTTATTAATTGATAAATTACAATTTAATAATTGTTATGTTTTGAAATTGTTTACGTTTAATTGAATTGCTTAGTGTTACTATATGTACAAAAATAGGATTCGGGTCAGCTTGACCCAACACAACCCATCTAGGGCCCGACAAAGCCTATTTAGTTGGAAGTTAAAGTATGCATCTAAATGGACACGAAGACGAACGACGAGGTGCAGACGGCAAGCACCTACGCGTGTGGATGGCGGACCTCGACGGACCCACTTCCTTGTCTCTCTCTCGTTCTTTCCTCCTCTCTCGTCTTGAAGAGCTATAGCCACTAGCGAGCGGCGGACGCAGCGGCGGCCCCAGCGAGCAGCATACGCGACGGCTCCGAGACAGCACAGAAGCGAACTGCAACGGTGACACTCGCAAATAACGTCTCGTAGCCATAATTGGCGACGGTAACCGTCGTTCGTCCACAGGATGTTGTTACTTACGACAAGCTCCCGCGCGTGGACAACGGGCCCCGACGGATGGTTTTCTCCCGTTTATTTCTCCTCTTTCATTTTTTCCTCGCCACCTTCGTCGTTGCTGGACAGTTGACCCCAAAGCTTGAAGAACTGCACCATTTTGGGGGGTGCAGTGTAAAACAA
Source organism: Tuctoria greenei (assembly GCA_036927565.1). Classification (NCBI taxonomy): domain Eukaryota; kingdom Viridiplantae; phylum Streptophyta; class Magnoliopsida; order Poales; family Poaceae; genus Tuctoria; species Tuctoria greenei. The sequence continues at coordinate 165,639,096 of JAYESD010000004.1, forward strand.
GCGAGGTTATGCTGCCGAAATTTTATTTGAATTCAGGTTTTGTGACTCATCAGAAGCAGGATAAATCCTGCATAAATTAACGATAATTTCTTCAGCTTTAAACTGCAGAGTCAAACATTTGTGAGGACCGCAACTGGATGTATACTGGCTGGAAGAGAAGAACTGGTGGTCACTCGGATGAGTGGTACATGAAGTTAGATAAATTTTTGGATCGAGCATTTAATTGTCAACGGATGATAAGGTGCGGTGCCCATGTACGAAATGCCGGAACACCAAGTTTTTGAGCAGATTGGATCTTTCATTTCATTTAGGTCGAAATTGTTTCATGCCACATTATGAGGTGTGGACCTTCCACGACGAGACTAAATCTCGATTCATAGTAGAAGTGTGTGAGGATGATGATATAAAAGGGGTTGATAGGATGATAACGCGCGACGGATAAGGTGCGGATGATAAGGTGCGGTGCCCATGTACGAATTGCCGGAACACCATGTTTTTGAGCAGATTGGATCTTTTGTTTCACTTAGGGCAAAACAGTTTCACGCCACGTTATGAGGTGTGGACCTTCCACGGTAAGACTAAATCTTGATTCATAGTAGAAGTAGATGAGAATGATGATATAAGAGGGGTTGATAGGATAGATGAGATGCTAGAAGCTCTGGAAGCGGAGGATCCTCTTACAAAGGAGGCAGATGAGTTCTTCGAGGAGCTCAAGAAATCACAACAGCCATTGCATGAACACACGGATGTGAACGTCCTTGCTTTCTTGACCAGATTTATGGCAATTAATTCTAAGTACTTTTTTCTATTAACTGCTACAATAATCTCATATAATTGATCCGCGATATCCTTCCACAACCTCACATAGTGCCTAAAGATATGTATCAGTCGAAGATTTGGATATCTGGTCTCGGTATGAACTATGAAAAAATTGATGTGTGCCAGACAACTACATGCTATTCTGGAAAGAGCACGCCAACGAGAACATATGCTTCAAATGTGGTAAACCGAGGTATGTCGAAGTTGTTAATGACGATGGCAATAATGTGATGACATATGTCGCACATAAGCAGCTTCGTTACTTGCCTGTGACACCTCGGTTGAAGCGGTTGTTTCTTTTCCAAAATAACCGCAAGACACATGAGATGGCACAAAGAAGGTAAATGTGAGAACAAAGAATTCTTGACACATCCGTTCGATGGTGATGCATGGAAGGTGCTAGAACTTTTCGATCCAGAGTTTTCTCGTGATGCGAGAAATGTTCGCATCGGGTTAGCGATAGACGGATTCTCATCGTTCAGTACAAATGTCATGCCATACTCCTGTTGGCCCATCTTTGTCATTCCGTACAACCTGCCACCGGCTTTGTGTATGAAGAACGAATTCATATTCCCCAACCTCATTGTACATGGACCTGATCATCCTAGGTCACATCTCAACGTGATGTTGAAACCACTGATCGAAGAACTGAAAGTGTTGTGGACAGGAGTTGAAGTGTACGACAGCTACAAGAAGCAGAAATTCAACCTTCGAGCTGCTTATTTGTGGTCCGTCCATGATTTGCCGGCATACAACATGTTTTCCATATGGAGCAATCATGATCGTCTGACGTGTCCGATATGTGCTTCGGACACAGATTGCTTTCGACTAACTTATGGAGGCAATATATCTTACTTCGATTGTCACAGACGTTGGCTGCCTCCGAATCACATATTTATGCAATGAAGGCATGTCTTTAGAAAGAACACCATTGTCACTAAAGGACCACCGAAATGTCTCAATGGGTTAGGAAATTCTAATATGTTGGACAAACTGGTGGCTGATGAATGTTGTCCTGGATATTTCGTATGTTATGGAGAGGAGCACAATTGGACCCACATATGTGGACTTTGGGAGCTACCGTATGTGAAGTCATTGATTCGAATGCACAACATTAATGTCATGCATCACGAGCATAACATGAGCGAAAGTATCATAAGCACATGCATGGATATGTCTGGCGAAATGAAAGACAATATAAAAGCTAGACTAGATTTGGCAGACATTTGTCACCGTCCAACTCTTGAAATCTCTGAAAGTGGTGGTAAGCCACATGCTTCTTTCTTTCTTCGATCTAAAGAAAATGAAGAAGTCATGAAATGGTTGAAAACTTTGAAATTCCCAAATTGTTACGCAGCTAGCCTAAAACGAGCTGTGAATGTGAACACAGGAAATCTCACTAGGTTGTAGAGTCATGATTAACATATTATCATGGAAAGACTCTTACCTGTTATGTTTCGGGGCTATCTAGATGATGCGGTGTGGAAGGTTTTAGCCGAGATCAGCTATTTCTATAGACAGCTTTGTGCTAAAGAAATCAAGAGAGGGATGATGGATAAGTTAGAGAAGGAGATACCTGTACTTTTATGTAAGATGTAATTTTTTTCCACCGGGTTTCTTCAATCTAATGCAACATCTACTTATCCATCTTCCATTCAAAGCTAAAGTTGGTGGTCTTGTGCAATACAAGTGGATGTATCATATTGAAAGAGCGCTACGATATCTGAAACCAATTGTTGGCAACAGGGCGAGGGTGGAAGGGTGCATCACTGAAGCATATGCTTTTAAGGAAGTAGGATACTTTTCAAGTGTCTACTTTGCAGAAGAACACAATGTCAATACTTCGGAGATGCGGTACAATGTGGATCTCTCTAAGCGACCTCTCCATTTTTCAAACAAGAGGCACTACCGTTCGTAGCTACATGACCTATGTCCTACCCGAACGTGACAGGACTGCTGCTTTACTATAAATGTACGCAAATATAGAAGGCATGCAGGAATACTTCTAGTAAGTGTTTGTCCTACATTTATGCTAACTGAAATATTTTGCTACACATGTATTCTAAAATTTTTTTCATGTTCAATGAGTTCCACAAACAATGTTGTCCACATAGGCATCAACCTACGACCAAACAAGTAGAAGGGATGCAACAAGAAGGAATAAATGGAGGGTCGGGTTTCCTATCCTTGTTTCGAGATTATGTAATACTCTCTCATCTTCTATATATTATAGGTTACTATTATTAAAGAAGTATTATTTTAACTTACGATCATTTTTGACAGTGTCGGACTCACAAGGTCCATAAAGATTTGCGATAGCTATCTTATGGATTGGCGAACATTAGAAGCTATGGTCGATATGATGTAAATGGATTTCGATTCCGTACAACTCATTTTGAAGATCTTCGCCCTCTTGCTGCCACATCAAATTCCAGTGTTGTGACGAGAGCAATTGACACTCAAGGGATTGAAATCAACTATTATGGGATCATTAACAAAATCCTTGAATTTACTTTTACCAGAAATAAGACACTTTGAGTTGTATTTTTTGACTGTGACTGGTTTGATAGCACTCATGGAACTCGAGAAAACAAATTTGGAATGGTAGAAGTAAAACATAAGGACCGACTACGAGGTTACGATACACTTGTTCTTGCACACCAAGTGGAGCAAGTGTATTATCTACCTTATCCATGCACAAAGCTTAGTGCTTGGTGGGTGGTATATAAGGTGAATCCTCATGAGCGGTTATATACTCCTGGGGATGATGGTTACTATGATAGTGAAGACGTTGAAGAAGTGTACTGAGAAGAAGAGTTGCCAGACACTTTTATCGTCGAGCCTGGTGCAGGACTCGTTCAATTAGTTGGAGATTTTGAAGATGTAGAGACAGATGATATGCGAAAATGGAAATTAAAACAGGTCACGATGGAAGATTGTTGGGCTGGTTTAAGGAGTAGGGCACATGATAATGATGTTGATGAATTTTGAAAGTGATTACAAGTAACGTTTTCTTGAACATAGTAACATCAATTTTTTATATCTTATTTGCATATTTACTGATTATCTATTAAAACAAGATGGCATCAAATAAGGGTAAGGAGCTGGTGCTGATGACGGGGTTCTTCCCCTCTAGAGCTGAGGACGCTTTCGCTGGTGCCTCGTCGATTGGGAGCAGATGCTCTGAGCTGTTGGGGCATATTCAGAGTAGCTCTAGGGCTTCGTCACAGCGGCCCACATAGGTAAATTTCACTATTCTTCGACAAATTCTTCAAATTCACTTTCCAATTAAACTTACTTATGAATCATTTGAATGTTGCAGTCCTCACCGACTGACTCAGAGGCTACGACACCAATTGAGATTGGCTACTCTTCGGTTAGCCAGCCCTTGGCCAGCCAGCCCTTGTCTGGCGAGCCTTCTGTTCGTGAGCCCTTTGGCTCGGCTGGTGACGAGCCTTCTGGGTCACCAGACCTGGTGCCCCAGCAGATGCAGAGGACGAGGAGGACTCACTTTGTCAGTCCTCCTGCGGTCCCTTCACAGAGGATCATGATTCGTTCGATCGAAGACAAGTAATAAAATCGTAGTGTTCAATTCTGGTTTCTTTTTGTTACTTAAGTAATGAATCAATAAATGTCTTGCAACACTTGGTACAATGTGTCTTTCACCTGGTAGAGATACCACAGACCGATGAACGGTGTCCTCGGGTCCTTAGTGTGTTTGCACTATCTCGGGGTCATCGACAAGGTGCCGGCTACTTCGTGGGAGGACTACGCACGCGTCCATCACCAGGAGCATGACAACGTTCATGAGGCCGTATGGGCCAATTTTATGGTAAGTATGTTAAATAAAGTTTCTAAGTTTTAACTCTTAAACTCTTTTAGTGAACATCTCTTCAATATATTCTTTATCACGGGAACGGTATATTTTAGATAACCCGGACGACCCTCACATGTTTGAGCATGCGAGGAAAGTGTTTCACGTCAATGCTGAGAAGGCGGTTCAACAAGCTTTGTCAAACACTAACATATTTTTGATAATTTCCTCAATAGTATTTTTAACGACCTACAACTATGTGCAGGGCCACGTGAGCTGGTTGTAGGGTTGGTCTGATGCATACTGGGCCCTTTGTCGGTACTGGGCTAGCGATGTGGTTAAGGCTAAGTCCCAAAGGGCTCGAGGGTGCAGAGGGGTCGAGGTGAGGCACAACCACGACCATGATAACCACTTGCGTTTAGCTATACGCATTGTAACTGTATCTAACTTATGTTTATATATTCATAATATACTGTTTGTACTAACACGTATTGACATGAGCGCAAGACGAGGGTGCCGCCGACCCCTGCTGAGATCCGGAAGAGAGGTCACAGGGACCCTTCTTAGCCTCAGGGGTGCAGTAAGGCCGTAGCCGAGCGGTTGGTAAGTTTATAAATCATTCATATTAAATATAACTATATAGATTGTTGAAATTACACGATTTCCTTATTTTAGGCTTGGTACGGGGATTAGGCTAGGAGGATACATGGCGCAATTTCGATTGAGAACATGAACCAATCGATCCTCAAGCCACGTATGCAAGCGGAGGTAGAAAAGCCCACGTAAGGTGAGTTCAGAAGTCATTTATCGTTTTCAAATTAAAATATTCAAGATATTTCAATTTCGTATTACTAATTTTTTTAGGATTGCTATATTCGACGGAGTTGTCGACTCGAGGGCGGCGAGACCTGCGAGAGGCGGCTCCACACAGGCTTTGTCATTGGGCCCGAGTCACCATGTCTCGCAGGTGGAGACTCTCGCTCGTCAGGTCTAGGAGAGCCGCGAGCAGTACTAGTCAGACATGGAGGCGCAGAGGGCGGCGATGGAGGCGCAGAGTGTGGCGATGGAGGCGCAAAGGGCGGCGATGGAGGCCACCATCTCCTACCAGCGAGCCTGCATGGAGCAGATGCGACAGACGATGGAGATGCAGAGGCAGGCGATGACGGTAAGTTAAAGTAATTTAAATTCATCGCATTCTTCATAATATGTAATAACTTGTAACGTTTGCAATGATAGATTTTCCTCCAAGGCCACGAAGTCCAGGGGTTGCACCTCGAGCTACTTCCACTGCCATTGCCAATTCCATCGCCAGAAATGCAGTTACCACCGCCGGTGCACATTTATCTGGGTTTTCAGGTAATCAAAAACATTCTTACTTAGTCTTAATTCATTAAATGTAGGCAAATCTAATTCAACTTAGCTATTGTGGTCTTACTTAGTCTTAAATAATCAAACATAGCAAATCTAACTCAAATTATCTAAAGTAAGTTCAATATGATCAATTCTAGCTTGTTTAATTATTTTTAGTCAAAAACAATGTTCCAAACTAATCAATATGTCAAACAACTTCTATGTGTTGTAGGGATCGGCGACGGAGGCTCAAACTCCATCGCCGTCTATACCAGCGCCTGGATTGACGCGCAACGAGGATGTTGGCAACTCTGGAGGTAGTGGACGCTAGCTGATAGCCTCTTTTCTTTGTTTTTTATTCTTGTGAAGGGATGCGAGACGTTTTATGATGTGGTGACTGTAATGGATGTTGTTTGCTGTTGTTATATTTTATATTGTTTTCTGATATCTGTTGTGTTTCTGGCTATCGAGCTGAGCACATTTTCTATTTTTTAAAAATAAAAAACCTTATTTGCGACAGCTTTTTATACAGTACTGTCGCAAATAAGGCTTCTAGTCGTCGCAAATAGGGCCTGCACTATCTACGACGGCAGCCAGAAGCCATTGCAAATAGGTCCTTTATTGCGACGGCCACTGCAGGCCGTCACAAACAGTCGTGTGGGGCCCAGCGGCTGGGTCCAGTCTATTGTTTGCGACGGCCGTCGGAAGCTTAATTGCGACAAATCTCTTGCGATGTCCCAAAACCGTCGCAAATTGCTTATTTGCAATAGTTTTTGGCTTATTTGCGACGGTCATGGCTGTCGCAAATCGTCGGGATTCCTGTAGCGCAAGGGAAAAATCGAGGCCCAAATGATCCATAGCAATTTCAAGTAGTGCCTACTATTCAAGCTGAAGATCATGGTTGAGTTAAACACAAGAACCTCAAGATCAAGTCCATCAAGATAAAGATGACCAAGATCAAGAAGGTGATAATGATCAAGGGGGAGACAATGATGAAAATGAAGTTGATTCAAGACCACAAGTACCACACCAAAGAGTTGATCAATGTGTTCAACGGGACCATCCCGTTGGCAACATCCTTGGTGAAATCTCTAACGGGGTAACCACTCGCTCATGTATTGCAATCCTTTGTGACATTACATCTTTGGAGCCTTTTGTTAGTATTTCTTAACACCACAGATCATCTCTGGTGAGATATGAGATCTGCAAGCGCACAGAAGATACCGTTGTAGCATTTCACCGAAGAGTATTCCACAGGGTGTCATATTTATTCCAAAGGAAGGCGGTAAAGTAAAGGGAATACTATTCTCATGATCAAGGTATAGAGTAGTAAGTATTTATCAGAAGAGGGTTAAGATGATAATAGGGGTAGTGTGACACAGACCTAATCAATCTACTCTAACGTAAGGTTGTCCTAGTGAGGGTTAGGCTACGAGAAGGGGCTCCTTCTACTATGCTCTAATTACTTATATACATAGCCTATTAGTGTACGCATGAGTATGCTAACGATGAATACTAGGGCTTAGTGGTCCAACATATGGGGCACGGGTTTACCTCTGACAACATCAGGACGATTCCTACCTCGAGCCTGTGGCATAGCCGAACGTGAGCGATTACAAAGGACGGACATGGCTGTCACCACCTGCCTTCTACCCTTACAACCCGTGGGTCTACGAGGCATCCAATGCTACTTATCTATCTAAGCATCACACTTACAAGTTAAGTAAATACCTTAAGAGCCCGGGTACAATTACCATCCGAAGGTAATGACTAACCTAAACATCGTTGAATTAATGTTGGGACCAAGCACTAACATATTCATATTATCATAATCATGTCATTACCTAATTAGACTATAGTGGTGGTCTATGATGTTTATGATAACATGATATGAGCATTATGACTAGACCATAACAACATCTACACCTAGCACATACATGGACTCCACAATCAAACAAGAAATTCTTTGCCCAAATATATGAATAAATAGAGGCTAATAATAATATTATTATAATGCATAAAGTCAAATAGGGAAAGAAAGATACATGAGCCATACCTTCCCCAATTTGTACTTGGGAATAGAGGCTCCTTTCTACATCCTAACCTCCACTAAGGACCTAGGAGAACTAGTGTATACAAGAGGGAATGCTTGAGTGGTGTGTGTAGTGAAGTGAGCCCCCTCCCCCCTATTTATACATGGAGTTGAGGCGGTTCTCACCACCAAAAGTACGTGAACCAGTCACCATCGTTATCAGCTCACCGCAGGAGGTCGACACGTGGAAGCTCTCCGTGTTTGGATCTCTTACTAGGTCGGCCGAGCCAGAGGGTCGGCCGACCTGGTCAGTGCACCATTCGTGTGTGCTTCCTCCAGGTGGCTGAGAGGTGGGTCCTCTGACCATTTTAGGGCGCTACGCCGTTGGATGCCCTCATATACTTCTGTAGGAGGGCCATTTGATCCATGTGCTATCACAAGTTGGCGTCTGATTGACTGGGAAGGTATTCTTTGGGATTCCTCCCTTGGTTTCACTTCAATTTTGTATAAAATACCTTCATGCACTATTTTCTCCAACTACAAGTGGAACTAGGTATTTCTAAAAGCAATGCGTGTAAGAAATGTCTGCTCCATCACATAATTGAGTTATATTGACGATTGAAATTGGTACTTAATGACCGTCAAAAAACTTTCCCTAGTTTATCCTTTACTCGTCCAGAGGCAATGTAAAAGATGTAGGTTGTTGATCAGCAGTTGCTACTATGGCATATGCTTCAATAGTACCAAATGCACAATTAAACATTCTACTTGTATTGAACAAATCGGCAATGATACTCATGCTTTACCTTAGTCCTAACAGGGCTCTTGCCTTCTCCTCTCCTTGGGTGGTTAAAAGATAGAACAGTTCACAAAGCATGCATTATTCCTAATGTCTAAGTTCCACTCAAATCCGAGAGAATTCAAATAATTTTTAAAATTAAGCTTAAATTGTTCAATTGATACTCTCAATCACTCCTTCGTGTAAGTGGAATTTTCCTCATAAAGGCAATGCCTTTCTTGTCCTATATCTAAATAATGCTTTTTATGGATCTTGGTAGGGAACAAGAGTAGGCATATTTGCAACACATATATTGTTAAGTCAAAAGAGTAAGCTTTAGGAGAAAACAAATCATACCTCTAGATCCAGATTGTGCAAGTGTGGTGAAATATTTGTGGTGCTGGAAGATGCCTTTTTTTTATGCACTCTCTTTATTGCGGGAATGAAGCATTGCAATTTTTTCTTTCTTTCTCTCTCTCTTTTTTGCTCATGCTCATTCTTGGAGAGCATGCTTTATTCTTTTTCTCTCTCTTTTTTAGCCATGCCTTCTACTCCTTTTATTTTCAAAATAAATTGAAGGATGTTTTTGGCATTGAATATATGGAGTATCTTTTTGGAGGTGGAAAATAGAATGACAAAAAATTTGCTAACTTCCAGTGTAGAAGTTTAGCATGTGCACGTGTGTAATCATGATCATGGAGGTATGAAAAGATTTTCACATAGGTCTATACTAGTTTGACTATGCTCAATGTGAAAACAAATAGCATGTGCATGAGGTTTATCAATTTAAAATATCATATGGCTTTGGTAGGAAATTCAAATCAAATGAGGAACTCCATTTTAAATAATTTTGGAAATTTATCCAGACATCAAGTTTCACTTTGATCAGGAAACTAGCAGCCCTATGTTCTATATCATATCATAACAACCTAGAATTGGATCAAGCTTATGCTACCCACAATTTCTAAGTTCTAGGTGAAGTATTTAAAGCCAATAAACTCAATAGTTGAAGAATATTAAATTGTAACTTATTACTAAGGAAGAATAAAACATAACAACTATTTATCATTTCAACTTGTGAAGAAATCAAACATTCTTACCGCGCATATTTTATTTTATTAAATCATATCCTAAGTGTTTTTATTGTTTTTAATTGCAATTATGTGAAAAAGGGAAAATGAAATGCAAGGTGGAATGTGATACAAGTTACCTCAAGTGGGGGTCCTTCCCCAAGCTTGTTCTTGGTTGAGGTCCGTGATAGGGGTTGAAACCCTAACGACAGAGGTAGGCCATGAGGTTGGCCTACCCTTGTTGCAGCATGGGTTCGACATTTGAGGGTTGAGTGTCGATGTTGTGTTGCCTCCCATGGGTGCCGTGAGTATGGTCGAGGAGAGTGTTGTCGATGTCGCTTTTCCACGTCTCAAGATCTCCCATGTGTTCATTGTGATCCATTGTTCCCGTCTAATGTTAAAGTAACCTTTAGCCACAACAGAACATTGTGCACGCAACGATGGTGACAACTCTCTTGAGCTTGAATCGGTACTTAGAATAGTTGGGAGCATAGTGATCCCACTTATTCATATTATCCCATTGGTTGCTCATGGAAGGTTTCCATGTCAAATCTCTAGCCTTGTAAAGCTATGATTAGCCCTCGGGATTAAATCCTGATAGGTTTCAATCATGCTCGGTTACTCATTGGCCAAGAGATGTTGTCATGGTACCGCTAAATCTTCCTTCAACAATCGACTTCTTGTATGCCTACATAGAAACATTACTCTTGCAAGCTTCCCCTCTTGGATAGAGAAGGATGTTTAGCTCTCGACACATGTATAGCTAAAACTTCAAGTTAGATGACCTAATTTCATTTTTACACCCGGGGAAGAAAGATATCAAGGATCTATCGGGTTCAATTTTGAGTGCAACCATAAACAATGTGTGGTTCATTGATATAAGAGTGGACCTTTATAAATTAATCAATTGGCACATTTTCTAATGCTCCTACTCATAACAATGCAAGTGATAGATGTACTTTATGGGTTCCTTCATTTTCTAATCATCTTTACTTTTTATAAGAGCAATTTTTTTATATTTTGGATCATGGCAAAAAAGATTCTCAATTTTGTCCTCCTTAACATTTCTAATGTCATGCCTAGGAATTTGAAATCTTGTGATCTATGTATGCACGAGGTTCAAATTATGGACATCACTATTCCTAGGTTGCTACATTCCAATTCAACCATTAAGTTCTTCCATAAGATTTGTTTACTAAACCTGGGTAGGGAATGACTAAGTCAATTAAACAATGCTTTTGAATTTTTTAGGTACTTGTTTAAATTTATACTAAGTAAGGTGACATTCCTTTTGAAGAATCAAAAAGGCAATACCAACACTTAGTCTCGTGAGGATGCATAAGAATTGACTGATGAGGAGGTATAAACCTTCCTCGCCAATGTAAGAAAAATCATTCAATCATAATGCAATCCAAATGACGAAAGATTTTAAACTCATACCTCAATTGAAGAGCCGTTCAGGATGAAGGTCGTTGTGTGAGAAATTCACGATCATGGATTTTGGTGTAGCCTTCATGTTTGATGTTTTTTGCCAAGTTGAGGTTGGGTTGAAGATGAAGCTTCATCTTGCTCCTCCATCGGGCTATCATCTTTAGCATTCCTCCACCTTGATTTCAAAATGAGATCAGTGGAGGGATATGCTTTTGACTCCTCCGATGGTGCATAGAGTTCGATGAGGCTTTCCGACCTCTTTACACACTTCCTCCTAGCTGCAATAAAATCAAGAATAGGCAAAACAACTCGAAAACGTGTTACGTTAGCCCAAAGCAAATTGAACCTTTTGTCAAATTGTCTTGCCCAACTTGAACCAACTTGCAAATGCAATGAGGAATAGGGGAAATATTTTTGGTTTGAATTAGGAAGATGAATTCAAGTGGTTATGCCCAAAGTTCATATCCAAATAAATTTATTTCCTAATTAAAAATTTTAATTTTATGTTGGTTGGACATTTTACTTTCCAACATGCAAGTATGAAAACTCAAACATGCTAAATGCAAATGCAAGGTTTGATGAGAAATTCAAATATGAATGAAAATCAAATATGAGATAACTACCAATTGAACTATTGGCAAGGACTCACCGAATTTTTGTAGTCCGATGAGTGGGACTTACCTCCGTCCTTTTTAGCATGATGATGTGTCATCCATACCCGGAGATGAAAGCGTGGATCACTTCTATTAATTGACATGCCAAACTTCATTTGGCATGTCATTTGGACAAGTGGGCCACGCGGTGGCCTCGACATTTTCATTGCCTTGATGGAGACTTGTTGATCTTGCGAAAACTTTTTCTTGAAGATAATCTTTTATGACTTGGTGAGGCTTGTCCTTCTTCCATATTCTTTTGGTGGCTCAATGGACGTGGGCCATTTGAATGGCCCTTGCTTCTCCGTCTTGTTAGAATGTTATTGTGGATGACATGACGGAGTCCCCTCATTCCTTATAAAGGTAATGAGGTTGTCCACTTATGGGGGGTGTCACTTCGACCTTCAAGATACTCTTTTGATTCAATCCATGATTGATATAGGATTAAGAGGCTTCCTTGGGCATGATGACATGTGGACTCCACAATCAAACAAGAAACACTTCATCCACAGTGTCGTTTTACCCAAGGTTGCACGGGCTTGGTCGAAGTTTTAGGATCCAACAAGTGACTGTGGAACCCTTGGATCTTAAATGCTCTTCAAAGTGTCTTGTCCTTGGCCATATGATTCAAGTTTCATTGATTTCTCCATGGCCATGGACAAGATACTTCAGGGTAGGCTAGTTGAAGTTGAATTTGTTGGAATTCAAATTCACATATTCTCCTTAATTGTATTGATTCCACTTTTGACCCCCTTGTTAGTGGTGGCCTTTGGAGTTGTTTGGAAATGAAGGATCCTCATGGGTCTTAGGGAAATAGACCCCCAAGTGCCCCATGTTGACATGGATTTCACAAATTATGTGAATATTCATGGCTTGGATCATCCAAACACTCCTCCATTTGCTTTATCTTCTTGCTCTTTCAGGAGGAGGTCCTAGTTCTGTGGCTAGCATGTCAATTTTGTCAAATGTGTGCATGTCACAGTAATGGAACTAGAGCATTCATTGACCCACCCCTTGATGGTGACCATCTTCTCAATCAAATCTTCAACTTTCTCATGATGAATGAGAAGAGGTCACCTCCAACTTCAACATGAATTTGACCATGGGTCGATGAAGTCAACCAGTTGTAGGATTGTTTGTCAATGAGCCAACTATCCACCCCATGGTTGAGGCCATCCAAGATATAATCTTGGAGCCTCCCCCAAGCTTTGGGGATAGACGCCTTTGGCTCCTGTTGGAAGCTGGAGATTTTTCCGCGAAAGGCAATGGGTTGCCTAGCAGAAATTTGTCAAGGTACGCCTTGATATATCACAACAGAGCACTTGCGCCCTCATTAGCTTTTCCATGAAATGGGTAAACCAAACACTACCTTGTTTTCACACAAAAGGAGAAAACAAAGCAAGGGTAATACTGTGTAATAACTACTAGTACCTGTAGCTTAATCAAAAGCGATAGCAATCCTTCACTTTCTTTGCCTTCCTCGGCAACGGCGCCATAAATGCTTATTGATATTTCTTAACACCACAGATCATCTCTAGGGATAGATGAGATCCACAAGCACACGGAAAATACCATTGTAACATTTCACCCAAGAGTATTCTAAAGGGTATCATATTTATCCCAAAGGAAGGTGGTATAAAGGGAACACTATTCTCATGATCACGGTATAGGGTACTAAGTAATTATCAGAACAGGGTTAAGATGATAATAGGGGTAGTGTGACACACACCTATGCAATCTACTGTAAGGGTAAAGATGTCCTAGTGAGGGTTAAGCTACGAGAAGGGGCTGTTCCTATTGTGCTCTAATTACTCATATACATAGCCTATTAGTGAACACATGAGTATGCTAACGATGAATGCAAGGAATTACTGGTGCAACTCATGGGACACGGGTTTACCCTTGACAACAGCAGGATGATTCTTGCCTCGAGCCTGTGGCATAGCCGAACGTGGGGGATTACGAAGGACGGACAAGGCTATCACCACCTGCCACCTACCCCTACAACCCGTGGGTCTACGAGACACCCAAATCTACTTAACTGTCTAAGCACCATGCTTACATGTTAAGTAAATACCTTAACATCCTAAGTACTAACATATTATTATTGACATAATCATGTTATTACCTAATTAGACTATAGTGGTGGTGGATGATGTTTATGATAGCATGATATGAGCATTATGACTAGACCATAATAACATCTACACCTAGCACATACATGGACTACAATCAAACAAGAAACACTTTGCCCAAGTATATGAGTAATGAGAGACTAATAATAATATCATAATGCATAAAGTCAAATAGGGAAAGAAAGATACATGAGCCATACCTTTTCCAATTTGGACTTGGGACTAGAGGCTCCTTTCTACAGCCTAACCCCCACTAAGGACCTAGGAGAACTAGTGTATACTAGAGATAATGCTTGAGTGTTGTGTAGTGATGTGAGGCGTCTCCCCCTATTTATACATGGAGTTGAGGCAGTTCCTACCATCAAAACTGCGCGAACAAGTCACCAACGTTATCAGCTCATCGCAGGAGGTCGACACGTGGAAGCTGACCGCGTTTGGCACTCTTACCAGGTCGGCCGAGCTAGGGGGTCGTCTAGCTTGGTCAGTGCACTATTCGAGGCATGATTCCTCCAGGTGGCCGATAGATGAGTCCTCTGACCATTTTGGGGCGCAATGACGTTGGATGCCCTCAGATACACCTGTAGGTGGGTGTTGACATTTCTTACATCACAGATAAAAATCCGCAAGCGCACGGAAACTGTTGTGTAGCACTTCCCCTTAAAGAGTATTCCCAAGGGTATCAAATCTAAGGAACATATGTGCTAATATTACAAACTAATCCACCCAAGGACACAAAGTTCTTTGGTAGGCAAGGAATAGAGAGGAAATCAAAGCATTGATTCTAATTCAAAGGAATTTGCGGTAGCTGCTTGCTCCTGGCACGAGTTTACCCCTAGCAACACTAGTATGACTCTCGCCATGAGCCTATCACTGTAAGGATTCCGGTTTATCGCAACGAAAAAATCGTCGCAATAGGTTGTTTTTCGTCGCAATAGGTCGCTGTTGCAACGAAAAAGAGCGTGGCGATAGTTTTTACGAATCGTCGCAATAATTCCCGCGTCGATAGGTTATTTGCGACGCCTTGGCATCCATGGCGAATAGTATGGTATTGCAACAATTTTACATCGATGGCAAATAGGACGCTATTGCAACGTTTTCATGTATTGTGATGATTTAACGTATTGCAGCGAATTGTACAGTATTGCAACGGGTTCACGATCGTGGCAAATAGTACGGTATTGCAACGATTTCATATTCGTGGCAAATAGTATGTTGTTACAACGATTTAGCGTATTGCAACGATTTAACGTATTGCAACGATTTCACATTCGTGGTAATTGTATGTGGTTGCAACGATTTCACAGGCGTGGCAATAGTACGGTATTGTAACGATTTCACATTCGTGGCAAATAGTATGTTATTGCAACGGTTTAGCGTATTGCGACGATTTAATGTATTGCAACGATTTCACGTTCGTGGTAATAGTATGTGATTGCAACGATTTTCACATTCGTGGCAAATACTACATTATTGCAACGATTTTCACAGCCGTGGCAAATAGTAACATATTGCAACGAGTTATAGTGTAGCGACAATTTACCATATTGCAATGAATATCACGGTATTACAACAATTTCACATTCGTGGCAAATAGTATAGTACTGCAACAATATCACAGCCGTGGCAAATAGTATGATACTGTGACGGTTTAACGTCCGTGGCAAATAGGTTACTGCAACGAGTAAACAAACGTGGCGAATAGTACCGTATTGCAACAATTTCAGATCCGTTGGAACTAGTCTGGTACTACAACGATTTCGTATCCGTGGCGAATAGTTGGGTATTGCAATGAGTCCACAAACGTGGCGAATAGTACCATATTGCAACGATTTCAGAACCGTTGGAACTAGTATGGTACCGCAACGATTTTGCATCCGTGGCGAATAGTTCGGTATTGCAACGATTTCTTATCTGTGGCAACAGAGTTTTAATGCAATGCTTTTTGAGTCATTGCCAAATGTTTATACTGCAACGTTTTGTCATTATATTGCCACGTTTTATCATCCGTATTGGCAATAGCTTGCTATTGCAACAATTTATCATTCGTGACAAGAAATTCGTAATGCCACGTTTTAAAATTAGCGGCGGTAGAGCCCGAATGCACCAGGTTTGAAAATTAGTGGCAACAGAATCACGAGTTTAACAATAAACATCCATCACTTGATATTACAACACGCGTAACAACACTCAAGGATTACTAAAGCGACGTGTTTGCATGCTAAGAGTTTTCCTAAACTGACCGGGACTAATTGTTGGAGCAGGTGGCTTTTGGCGGTTCCTTTGGTGGACCTTCTGCGGAGTGGTCGCCATCATCATTTTGTGCATTTCAGTCAATGAGGTGCGCATGTCCTGCATTTCCTTAGCTGTCTGTTCACGATCAGCTGCTATCTGACCTTGTAAGTTCTGGACTTGAACGTTTAACTCTTCATTCTTCTGGTTTATGCAGTCCATCTGAGTGTTTAATCTATCATTTCATCCTTCCAACTCCTGCACTATTTGATTGAGGCCTGCATTTCTATCTTCTAAGTTTCGAACTTGGTCATTGAGGTGTTCAGACATCTGGATACGCATATGTTCACATTCGGGACCAGTTGGGTTAGCCATATAACCATGCCCCCGAACTTGTGATCCTGCACAACCGATTGAGGATTTATAACAACACTGGAAGATGTTGTTTCTCTCATCATTTGGAATTGGGCTTCCCTGCTCAGCTTCCATGTCGTCCACTTGGGCATGTGCCTGAATCTATATACGAAAAGAAAAGTCACAGGTAAATTGCAAATATTTATTTAATTGGGGATTGTTTGAAGTGTTACTCACATGTACAGCTTCTGCCAGCTTGTTTGCCCAGTTACCGTTCTCCAACAAATGGCATGCCTCCCAAAGTTGTATGTCATCGGGTTCTTCTCCGGTCTCTGGGTCTCGCTACATAAAATACAAGTAAACTTCAACATGTCGGTATGCATATTGTTTGCAACGCATAGTAAAAGTGTGATTTATTTTTCATACCTTCTCGTAACTAAGTTGGGTGTAGGATTTGGAGCCAAGCAAGTGACACGCCTTTTGTCTTCTTCGATTTTGAGAATTGGTCCTGCTTATTGACTGCAATAATTTTATGAATTAATTCCACGAATGAACGTAAATGAAATATTTTTGTATGATGTGAAGCTATTAAAAAGTTAGCTGACCTTGAATCGCTCAGACCCAAAATATTCTATTTGGTGGAACCACTCGGGTGTCGTTACGTCAGCAGGCATGTTTTGTATACGTTCTTTATCGGTAGAATAACTATAATAAGTGGCATGCAAAGTCGAGCGCCACCCCTTGTAGCGCTCACCAACAATTTCCAAAATTTTCTTGCGCTCTCTGGTGTGTCCTCCATGTCCCAGGAATCCTGTACTTTGTATAACAAGTTGCTGTAAACGTACAGGATGGAGATTGCAAGAAAAAAATACTTGTGTGGGGGTGTGACAACACTAACCAGAATGTCTCGTACTATATCTCTCTTGTTACTATGGCCAACCTCTGCCCACTTCATTGCACCGCTGAGGGATGCATGTCTTTTTGTAAACATAACCACATCATCGACAAAGTGTCGCTGATTAATACCAACTGCAGAACCCAACCTAGTGGAGAACTGAATTGGTAGCTTTACATGCTCCGTTCTACTAACTTGGGATGCATAGCGTATTCTGGCAACCTTAAGTCCTTTAGCCACACTTCTTCCTAGCTTCTTTCCCTCTGTTACATTGATTCAAACGGTAAATGATTAAAGCAAATTACCGCCTGAAGTAGTTTAGTATCATGTACAAACAGTGTGAAAAGAAGAAAAGTCTGATGTTCATACCATCTTCAGGGTGGTTGCGGCAAATACGAGCGTGGGACGACCGCGTCGTGCCAACACCATTTTGTTCTGTAGTACTCCCTCCTGGTTTATATTAATTGTCGTATCAGACCAACAAATGAATTAAAAATGAACTACTACAGTAGTTAGGACTGTCCGAATGACAAATATTTTGATGGGGGGAGGATTACATTATTGACTTCTTTGTTGCTGTTCATACCTTAAAATGAGTCATTAGGTACACATGTCAGTGGCGGTATGCACTCGTAGTACTGCAGAGTATTTTCAGTCCATGAGCGAAGCAGGCAAGACTAGGAGGGGGCATGCAACTGGCAACGCTAGACTAGACAAAGATAGGGTTCGCCGATTCGGTCTGACTGACATCAGCCGGAGCGTGTCTGGAAGAGAATTATTAGTTGCAGTGCAAGTAATGAACGCTATCAGTAGCAGGTGGCAAATGCAAGACATATAAGGTAGGCAGCTTGCAGGATTGAAATCCTCCGCAGTACTGCACCTGCATTAGCTGCCACTGACATGTGGGCCCATGAGACATCGAGTCTACTTGTCAGTGGCGGCTACTGCAGGTGCAGTACTGCATAGTGCCAGCTTGCGACGCTCAACAAAGCGAGGGTTCGGTCTCGCCGAAACTCTCGAGGAGGATTGGTGGCAGGGCGAGTAATGGACAAGGATTTGCGGGCGGCGGGGTAATCATGGCACGCGAAGGATGGGGCATGGCGATGGGCGAGGGAGACGCGTTGGAGAGGACACTGAAGTGACCAGCAGCAGGGCGTGGGCGCCGGTGCTGGCCGAAGTTGCCGGCGGCGAGAGAGCACAGCGTGGAGGCAATAAAAAATCACGCCATCACACAGGCTGATGAACTGTTAACTATAAAGACTAAGTACTAAGAAAGTAGAGCCGCAAGGCATGCTAAAACAATTAGTAGAGCCTAGGAAAGAATGCAAATGACCATGATACACCCATCATCAATACATCTAAAGGACATAACGTAGTCTCTTAAAATGCTCCAAATGCAATGCCAAAGAAGTAAAAAACTAACATGCTCTGCCAAAACAAATGGCACGGTAGAGAGGCAGGTAGTAATGTGATGTGATATGGGTCGTTGGAAGCTACTACCGAGGATAGAGTTGGAGTGGGACATTTTTTAAGCTCCAAAAGTAAAATTACGCTGGGGCAGAAGGAGTATTTCTGGTTTGTATATCTATACCTGCTGTTGGTTCATGCATCGTAGTACCAGGGAGTGAAGAACCTCGGGGTTCCTGAACATCATGTGCTGCAATATTCTCTGCGTACCATGCAAACGATTTAATGTTGTCTAAATTTGTTTAATTTTGATAGTAAACACATTTATAGTTATACCAGGTGCTTGTTGGCCACCATGAATGCTTGTAGACGACATCACGGCTTGATGTCTTGTTCCTAATGTAAATAGCATTGTAAGTAGTCATTCCAAATAACAGTGATAACGTCAGATTACATGACCAACGTAGATTTTGGATCGGACGATGTGCTTTCTATAAACTGCAGTGTTTGTTACTAAAGAGGAATTATAAAAGAAAGAATAGAAAAAACGTACGATCCGAGAAAGCCACAAGAAAGAAAAAAGTGTAAAAACCATGAGAACTAAAAATCTTAGGAATACAAATTTGTAAAACAAGAATGAGAGTACAACTTTTGGAGTGGTTGATCAGATAACCCGTGCGTCATTTACTTCTAAATCCAGAAATTACATACTACTACCTCTGGTTTTTAGTATTTGTCGTTCCCGGCCAGGAATTGAACTAGAAATACACTACCGTAATAAGCTGTCGGAGCAACATTTATTTAGGGACAGATGTAGTGTGTATATATATATATATATATATATATATATAACTAAATTTGTTAAACAGAAGACCACATTTCTTGTTTGTTAATTTATTTAATCTTCGTATATCAGGATGGATTGTGTATAACTTAACTAGGCCAAAACTGCATGGATCGTGTAGAACCAAGCCAATATAGCTCTATAAAAAGACGGCATGGATCGTGTAGTTTACCTAGCATAAAACTGGAGTCCGGGATACGATGTCGCAGGGAGGTGTCAGTGACAAAGAGGTTCGATAGAGCCCGTCAAACTTGGTCGCCCGACGTTGTACCCAGGAGTCAACACCACCAAGAGCTTCAATACGTCACTACGAGATCTATGGGGAAAAATTGTAAAAACCGTGGGAAATGAAAAACGGGAATTTCTTAGGAATACAAGTATGGAACACAGGACAGAGAGACAATACATTTGGAGTACTGCGAGATCACCGGAAGGGCGGGGCAGCGGTGTGTCGGGAACGGAGGCCAGTGTTTCTATTTATACTCATCGTGGCTGAAATAGGGTTACAATAATAGGCAGGACTGAAATTGGAGGCGCAGGTAGTGAAAATTGAATTGTCAAAATCTCAAATGTGGCGCGCCAAGTAGAACGATAAAATTTTCGCGGGAGTGGAGAATTTGACGCAAGCCGTGCCCTTGTACACGCATCCAATCGTGATTAATGACATCTCATGTCGCATCTATTCCTGCACATGGTGTGTGCAGCTAGAGGGGTAGACTTCGTCTTAGGACAACTTGATCACTTCTTAACTCATCTTTGTTGCCATGCATGGAGATCAAAATCTAAAAGCAGTCATCTGCTAGCTAGTGGGACATTCCAAAAAAATTCGAAAAAATATGAATCACCAAATGTATATGTGCTAATGCAAATGATATGCAAATATAGCCAAGTCCACGAAAGGACGATGGTAAACAATCAGCATTTTGTAACATTAATCACAATGAAATGATAACATGTAGTATATACTATTACATACTAAAAATACATTTCCCATGCACTGACTACAAATGAAAAAATTGAGTGAAAGAACACAAAAGAGGAGAAACGCAGCCTCAACCACGATCTCAATGGAGTTTCAACCAAGAGTCGTCGATTGTCGCAACACAACGAATTCTTGGCTAGACATTGAACAACAGTTATCTCGTCCCTTTTTCAGAAAGGAGTTGTTTTTCGATACAGCATAGGACGCATTGTTCATGAACAAAAAAGACATTTATCATTAAATCAGAAACAACACATATATTACAAACAAGAACTACAAAAGCACATAGAAAATAAGAAAAAGAAAAACTACAAATAATACTCTACTCGGTGCCGGAGGAGAGCTCCTCCACCTCCTCCGCCGCCGCCGCCTCCTCCTCCGCCGCTGCTGCCGTCGCCGCCTCCTCCTCCGCTGCCGCCTCCTCTGCTGCCGCCGCTGCTGCCGCCTTTTCCGGCAATTGAGTCCGAAGCTTCCGGGCGATGGTCCGCAGAAGATGCCGGCGGCCCTCCACCCCAACCACCTCCCTGATCGTCTCTTAGAGGATGTTGAGACGACCGGCCACAAACCATAACCCGAAGCAGTAGTGGTCGGCAGAGTCCATGCTGGTGCAGACCGGAAGTTTCCCAAGATCCAGACGGTCACACGAGCGAGATGTATCGTAAAATACATCCCGCACCAATTTGTCGAGCTTTTTTGTTCTCCCGGCGGTGGCGGGAAGGTGCTCGGTGGCCTCCTTCAGGCGCCGATCAAGTTCATCGAAGCAGTTTTCGACGAGGCAGACAATCTCCTAAACCCAAATGGGATGAGGAGGTGCGGGCACCGCGGGCGGAGAAGGGGACACAGGAGGTGCGGGCGCTGCCTCCAGTTCCACCGGCATTGGCTGCGACGGAAACGGAGAAGAAGGAGGTTCGGAGGACGTCGACAGCCTGGAGCGCTTCGGTGCGGGGCTACCCATTTGTGCGGTGACGGAGGTGCGGAGAAAGAGCGAGAGGTGGTCGGCGATGGTGCGGCGGTGAAGGAAGAGAAGGTTGTATGCTACAATCGATGGAGATGGAGTGGTGCGGCGGAGACGCAAGAGGACGGGTGTGACTTTATAGCGGGTCCTCGTCTTAAGACCATCCGCACCAGCGTACTCTAAAGCATACTCTGGACACTATTCTCCTTCAGCTTTTATACTACGTACTCTAAATTACACTACGAAACAGTGTATCTAGTATGCTTTACAGTATGCCACTGCGGATGGTCCGCGCGAGTGGAGATGATCGAACGCTTCAAAAACTGCGCTTTTGAATTAATCCAAACCGCGGTTGGCTTCCTCTAAGTTGTCGCAACGGCTCGACGCGTCCCACCTTTGCTTCACAGGCATTTTTTTTTAATTTGACATGCAAAGGGTCCATGGTATGTAGTGGCCCACCTAGCATAATTTGTAGGTCCATCCGACGGTGTTTCAGTTTTTTAGTTCCAGTTTTTAATTTTGACACGCAAAGGGCCCACCGGCCCAAGGTATATGCAATGTTCCAGTTTTTTTTTCAGTTTGTCACACAAAAGACCTCGATCATGTTTCATGACGTTACGTGTTTTCTCTTATTTTTTGAAAGATCGTCATATATATATATATATATATATATATATATATATATATATATATATATATATATATATATATATATATATATATATATAGTTTGGCTCGTTGATCATATGTTTGGGGCGTAGGGTAGCATGCATGGACAACTATAACATGCATGTGAGAGAGACGTCGATGATCATATGTACTCCCCCCCGTCTCCATGAACTTTTCGCTTTGTTGTAGTTCATTTTTTAACTACAAAAGCCGCATCAGAAGAGCTTATTTATTGGCTCATGGACAAGGAAAATTCTTTGTACGTAGTACAAAAAGTATAAGTTGGTCGGCGTTGCCGTTCGTACGCGAAGGATGCGGCCAGGTCGTTGCTCTTGCAGGTGTATGGTAATTATGTGAGTGTTTGGTCGGGTCATGTGGTTAGTCCACGATGCACCCTAAACCCGGTGTTGAGGCCGTGTATTTGTCATTTGTGCGTACACTCTAGTGACATGTGACAAAGTGCTCAGTCATCAATTGCGTTTGGTTTGACGTCGAAGTTGGATTGGAGATAGATCATCCATTTCTTTATGTATTGGATCATCCAAATTAATGTTTGGTTGGATGGACTGGACGATCCAATTTTTTGTTGGTAGGTTGGATGAAACTTGATTGGATTATTGAAACATCAAAGTTGATAATTTCATAATATTAATTGTTTATGTACTAATTATCATATTACTAGCAAATATTAATGTTAATATCATAATTGTAATTATTAATCAACAATAAACAAGGTAATTATCACTAATTACATTGCTAAGAAGCATAATTAGATAAGGTGGATGGACTCACATCCAACCAAATATCCTGGACCATCTCATCCAGCATTTGCGAGGAATATTTTATATTTCTCAAACCTGGATCACCCGTCTGACCGCGAAACAAATGACACATGACTGGACCATCCAATTAATCCAAGTCAATTCAATCCAAGACAAGCAACCAAACACATATCTTTTTGGCCGTGTCGTACGTGCTTTTGTGCATGATGATAGATCGTGCCGCCGAGCGCCGAGTTATTCGGATCGCTGAGAAAAGTTCGAACGTGGAGTTCGTGTGCCCGTGCATGCTGCAAGATTCTGTGCGTTCGCGTACGTGGCAATCATCAGGGCAGGGTGGTACAGCCGCGAGAACTGTGCAGTGCGCCCTTGGCTGTAAGATTTGGAGCGTGAATGTACGTGGCAAACATCTGGGCAGGGTCGCACAGAGACGGCTGTGTGGAAGGGCCGCAGAGAATTCGATTTCCGCACCAAGGGGTTAAGAGATAAGACCATCTGATTCGCAGTCCAGTAATAGTGTTTGGGAACACAGTATTTTTGGAGTTTTAGAGCAATTAGCAATACCGTGGTATTTGATATTACTATGGTATTTTTTACAGAATGGTGTTTGTCAACCAAACAGTCCTATGTATTGCAAAATCGTGGTATTACAAAACTGTGTTATTGAAATACTTTGGTAATGCCATGTCATTTAAAAAATTGTGGTTTCCAAATCTTTAGTATTAAAAAATTGTGCTCCCAAACACAGCCTAAAGCTTTACTGTGAACCACTGTGGATGGTCTTGAAGGCAGGTCCGGCTCTGGGCCTAGGCGGGCGGAAATAAATTTTTTGCGGCCCTGCCGCACAACGTCGCGCGTGCGCACCCGCCCCGCACGTTGTCCCATGGAAATCCCGCTGAGATCCTTCGCTTCGCGCTGCGTTTGTAGTCTGGACACCGAAGGATGGAAATCCCACATGTCCCGCTCCCACGATTATGCGATTTTGATCGGACGGCGTGCGAGGCAGGGGCGCACGCGTGATGCTGTGCGGCAGGATCGCAGAAAATTTGTGGGCTGCCTAGGGCAAGGCCATAGGGTGGGGGTGGTGGGGCGGGCACGATGACAGCTGGTAAAGAGAAAAGAATAAAATTAATTAGTGTGTAGCTTTTTATTTTCGTAATCTTTTGAAATATAATTCTACTACGTACGTCCTACTAATGTGTTTAATACTCCCTCCTTATCTTTTTAATTGTCGTTCAGACAGCAAGTTCTAGTTCATATATAGTTCAATGCTTTGTCCAAAATGTCAAATAAAAGAATAAGGAGGGAGTATTTATTAGATACAGAACAATATTACTAATGTGTTAATTTTCCATATGCGATGTTTTCGATAAAAGGAGGAGTTTTTCGTTAGTGCATATACTGTAGGACACATTGTTCATGAACATAAAATAAAAGACATTTTTCATTAACATAAACACAACATATATATTACAAACAAGAAAAAAACATATAGAAAACAAAAGAAAAAACTACTAATCTACTCGGAGGAGGACTTGTCCACCTCCAACGCTGCAATCGCCTCCGCCTTCGCATCCGCCCGCCAGCACCTCCGCCTCTGCCGCAACCACTGGTGGAGCATCCTCCAACACCAGATCAAACTTCTTCCGGCTGACGGCGTTCATGAGTTGCTCGGGAAACTCCACCCCGGCCTCCTCACCGATCGTCTCGTAGAGGCAGTCGAGACGAGCAGCAACAAAGCCTAACCCGAAGATGTAGTAGCCGGTGGAGTCCATGCTGGTGTGGTGGGGAAGGATACCAAGTCCCAGTCGGCGACATGAGTGATATGTATTGTGAAATACATCCTGCGCCATTTTGTCGAGCGCTTTTGCTTGCACGTCGGCAGCGAACAGGCTACCGATGACCTCCTTAAGCTTACCGTCAAGTTTGTCGATGCTTTCTTTGATGAGGCGGATAGTATCATCATAGTCAGAAGGAAGAGGTGCGGGTGCCGCCTCTAGCTCCACCAGCCTTGGCAGCGACGAAAACGGAGAAGGAGGTTCGGCGGACGTCGATGACCTGGAGCGCATCGGTGCGGGGCTACTCATTTGTGCGGCGATGGAGGTGCGAACAAAGAGAGAGAGGTGGTCGACAGTGGTGCGGCGGAGAAGCAAGAGAAGTTTGGAGGCTAAAATCGATCGAGAGGTGCGGAGGAGAAGAAGAGGACGGTGTGCCTTTATAGCGGGTTGTCGTCTAAGCGCGTGAGTGTTGATGATCGGACACTTCAAAAATTGTTCTTTTTGAATTGATGGTCAGAGTTACTCCAAACCGCGGTTCGCCTCCTCTCGGTTATCGCAACGGCTCAACACGTCCCATCAGACAGTTTTTTAATTTGACACACAATGGTGCGGAGATTGATGTGAACGCGCGTGGCAATCGACCGAGAGTCCATATCTTTTTTTTATCTGACCATTGCCGACCGAGAGTCCATATTGAACTGATAATTGTCGTGATCATGGATGATGGTAGACATGATCGTAATTCATGTGAAAGAGACTTGCGATCAGGCATGTTTGGTCACGTGTTGAGGATTTTTGTGCCCCCTTGTTGAGGAACATGTTAATTGGATGACATTGAGGATCGGATGTGGCTTGTACGTATTTTCACAAGTGTGTTCATTTGTTCCTAAAATCAGAACACGTAGCGGCTAGTGCCTACACCTACCGTTTCTTCAAAAGACGAGTACAACGATACATAATGGCAGCATGCGATCAATTAATTTGATGAACCACATACGTACGTAGTGAGAGCTGTGTGCTAGTCCACATTATATTCCTCGTACCGTCAAGGGAACATCCTTGTGTCAAATTTGTTATCTCTATTGATGACAGAATAATATTCTTCATTAGAGTCGTAGTTAAACTGCCATATAGGTTGAGAGCATACACACATGCATGGTAGATAATATGATAAATATAGAAATATATATACATGGTAGGAAATATTATTCTAATCTTGGAATAAATGTTTGGGACGTAGCATGCATATGTACGTCTAACATCCATGTGAAAGACCTCGATCATGTTTGCTGATGTTATGTGTTCTCTTTTTTGTTGAGAGATCGACATGTTTGAGGCTCGTTGATCATGTTTGAGGCGTAGCATGCATGGACAACTAACATGCATGTGAAAGACCTCAATGCATATTTTTGAAAGCAAGATTAAAGATCCAATAAACAAGCTCTTTTTTTCTATTCTTGCATGTTTTTCAAAGCAAGATATAGTGTTTCCTCAAGAAAAAATAATTTTATGAGAGATTGGGCGCACAAGCACAAAAGCTTGAACTTGAGCGATGCACCTATGAATTCCATATGCCGAGATGATCGATGGCAGCCGATCCGCAAACTCGGTGGTAAGATCAGTAGTCGCCGGAGAGCAGCTTGCGGTCGAACTCGAAGGAGAAGAAGGCATCGATGCACGCATAGCTGATCTGCTCGCCGGAGAGATTGTACGCATCCGAGTTGCTCGTCCTCACCTGATAATGCTTCTCCATGTCGGCGCCCATCACGGCGCTCGTGATGTCCTTCGGCCCCCGTGGTGGAGGCTCGGGCGATCCATCTCCTCCGCCGCGAGCTCGGCCAGGTCCACCATTTTGGCCACCTTCAGCTGCCAGTCCTTCCAAAGTCTGTCAGCGTCACCCTCCACGCTGACGCCAATGAAGTGGTAGTCGGAATCGCCGAGGAAATCTTCCAGCTCATCGGGGAAGTAGTCAGCGTGGATGACCTGGAAGACAAGGCAGCGGCGGCTGACGTAGAGCTGCAGAACGGCGACGGGGTTCTGGTCGGCGGAGTAGATGGGGCGCCACTCGACATCGAGCCCGACGACGAGATTGTGAAGGCGCCGACGATGGACGGAGAGGACCTCATTGAGCCAGTCCTCCACGACCTTGTCGGAGGACATCACGGTGGTGGTGATCACGTCTTCCTTGAATGTCACGTTGTACACCTGAGTCCCCGCCATTGGGTCTCTCTCCTTGTTGTCCCTACGGTTGCTGTTTGTGGCGGTGCGACGCAACTTCTCTCTTGTGCAAAACCTTCGTCTACACCTTTAGTTTGGATTTTAATTGTAAACGGGCCTGGATATATAACTGATGCAGTTACGATATGAACGGAGGAGTTTCCGAATTTGACGGGCCTGAGCCTGGAGTAAAGAGAGTAATGAAGATTTTTGAATCTTATATACTCTTTCTAATTTTTAATTCTTATCGTTATGACCACAAGTTGCATTGTCTTAACCTAACACCACTTACAACAACAACAACATTTCTCAGAAGCCCACCCACTGGATATGCCGGGTGGGCCACGGGATACCCTGGGTCCAGTCACCAAAGAGTAGCTAGTGTGAATACATGCTGGAGAGATCAGCAGAATCGGGAATTGGCCAATGAAGATGGATGTCAGCGGTGTCACAGTTCATGTATCGAAACGCGCGCCATCCTTTTTCTTCTTCTCCTTTTTCTTATAAGTTCGTATTATTTTCCACCAATCTTCTAACCCTCGTTTATTTGAAGTTGTACGGTTGGACCAGGATACGTGGCCGGCGTACACTTTATGACACACTAGTGAAAGTAAAACACCCGATACATTTTGTGACACACTTGTGAAAGTAAAATACCTGATACATTTTATTATTATGGATGTCTATAACTAAGACTCAAGCCAAACTGGGTAAAAATTTCGATGACCCTGACTTCTAGTTTGTTTTTGCAAGCCATCCGTATCAAGTCTTTTTTGTCTTCACCCTTTTGCAATGACGCCCACGAGCATCTAATCTGGGCTAAAGTTGATACGTACTCCAGAAACTGTTGTTGCATTTTTTGTGATTTACTACGTGCTTTGCTGTTTGATTACTCATTATATTGGAACCGTATTGGGTTTGAACATAGAGAGTAGGATTCTCCCTGCTGGTCCTGTCAGATAAACTAGGTGATAGTCACTTTCTAGAGCTCCATCTCAGTAGAGTTGGAAGTGGAAATATATTCAATTCTAGAAGATAAAAGAGATAAATAGTCCACTATTTTATCGTTAGAACATCAATATTAGAACTATTTTGCGCACCAATGAACAGAAATATAAAGTTCATTACCTTAAAACGATACATTACAAACAAGAAAAAAGACAAACACAAACTACAAACAAGAAAATAAAAACAACACAACTAAGACCATGAAAAAAAACTACTTGCACAACACCTCGCTCCACCTACTTCTCCTTCTCCCTCTCCTCCTCCTCCTTAGGCTCCTGGCTGTGCGGGGGCGCCTCCCGCGGCGGAGACGGGAAGCCCAGTTTCCTAGATGTCGTCGCCACCAGGTTGTCGCGACCAACGACGCCGAGCTCGTCTGCCAGTGTCTCCCAGAGGACGTCGAGGCGACCGGCCAAGTGCGTCATGCTGAAGACGTAGTGGCCCATGGTCCCCATTGCAGCATACTCTGGAAGGGGACCAAGCCCAAGGTGACGCATGAAGCGCGATGTATTATAAAATACATCGTGCGCCATCTTCCGGAGAGCCCACTCCTTGTCCGTGGGGGAGTCCGGTTGGGGACACTTCCCCTTGGCATCCTTCGACGGGCTTGGCAGCGGCGTTGTCTTGTCAGCCATGGTGTTCTTGGCGCGGTTTTGGGAAGAGAGGAAGAGTGGCTGTGCAGAGAAGACGATGGTGTGCCCAGGTGATCTTATAGCATAGTAGCAACCTGGCTGGAGTGCTCATCCTCTGCAATATTGCAGGTGCAGTAGAGGTGGCTGACATGTGGGTCCCACACCCTGTAGGGCCCTCATGTCAGCCATCTCTACTGCACCTGCAGTGCTGTAGGGGATTTGAACCCGTCTGGCTGTTCGTCACTCGACGCGCACAGTAGTGGTGATGGGACGCGGAGCGGTTCTAATTGAATTTGAAGATGCACATGCGCTGCGCGCATTTAAGGCGCCTCGGTGACTGGCGTGCACGTAAGCTCAGTGCGCCTGGTCGCATCAGCTGCCTGTACAAATGGCTACGGCTTGAATGAAGGACCAAACCTTATGCGGCAAACAACAATGTATAATACTTCCTCCGCCCCAACTCAACTCTATTTCTGTTTTGGTCGAACTAATTACCTTTGACCAATGATTTATATGGAATTTATTAACTTCAATAACATGTAGTACTAGATTGTATATTATGGAAATATTTTCATGGTGAATCTAAAAGTACAATTCTTGTGTTGTTAAAACGGATCAAAATTGTGTAAATCTCAAAGATAGATTTGACGAAACCTAAGACTTCTCTTTGAAAAAATTTTATATTTTACATTAGTTTTACATATGTAATATGCACATAGGATATATCACTTGATAGTTTTGTAAAAAAACATGGAGGAGAAATATGTATGTCCCATATGCTACTACTACGTAAATTAGGGGTAGGCAAATAAACCGAGACCGAAAAATCGAAACCGAAAAAACCGAGACTGGAACCGAAAAGACTGAAATATCGGGTATCAGGTACTTTTCGGGTAGCAAATATAAATAACTGAAAAATAAATGTTGGGTTCGGGTACCACTCTTGGGTAACTGAAATAACCAAATAGTCGGTCCATCAAATAATAAGTTAAATTATGCGTGCTAAACTATGTACAATTCAAATTTAGATATTTTATTTTCAAGTTGTGATGTCTGAAGTTGTTGGATTTAAACGTTTATTTTTATTTTTCATTTGTCAATTTATAATAAATTACCTCATGGGATTAAATTATCACTCATATTAAATTTGTGCAAACATGACATGGATATAATGTATAATTCGGATATATCGGGTAGGACCGAAGACCGAACCAGAATTTTGGTACCCAAAATGTTCGGGTACATACTATTATTACAACAATTTGGGTAGTGATTTCAAGAAACCGACTTTTGAAAAAGACCGAAATACCCAAAACAAAATATTGGGTAGACCGAATGCACACCCCTAACGTAAATCCATCCGAAATAATTAGCTAGTTTGAAGATGAATGAAGTTTAGCTTGTGAGCTTGATGAGCACCATCATTGTTTTGAGCAGCGATTAATTCATGGCACCACCAAATCTGGAGTAATTTTTCTAGATCATTTGGGACCGAAAAATTAGTTAAGACGCTATATATGAGGAGAAAGATTAGGATATGCTACCTATTGCTTGTGTTGAATAACCCTGCGCCGTGGACAACATATCTGACACTTATGGTCGCCAGGATCATTCTGCCCCAAGTCATCTAGGGCAGCAGGCGGAGGACCTTGATGATCAGGATAAGGACCCGGCAAGAAATCATTGGTCAAAGGTAAGTTTGACCAAAGCTAAAAATAGAATTGAGTTGGGACAGAGGAAGGAGTACTTTTTACAGACAGCTTTGTAGGCCCCGCTGCGGGCGATCTCTTGCCTACTGACAACTCCAGCGGCTAAAGTAGCGTACAGCTGCACTTTTGAAGCCGTAACCCCTGTTTGCATCAAAGGAAACTCACAGGACAGTTTAAAGGAATGGAATCCTCCAGAAGGGACAAACATTCATATGAGTTTCGCAAGTAGCATTCCAAACGGTGCACTTTAGAAGCCATAACCATCACTGCACGCGTCTCATCGTCTTCTCTGCGCGTACTAATAAAGACACACCATCCTCTTCTCCGCAACACACACAGGCCATCCTCTTCTCCGCGCGTACTCTTCCTCTTCGTCTCCGTCGTGCGCGCCCTCATTGGTTCCCTTTGAAGCCCATGGAGTTCCCCTTACCGCACGATATTGCAGTCCTGATCGCGAGGTGGGTCGCCACAACCTCCCCGCAGCCTATGGACGGCCTCTCCAGTCTACGCGCCACCTGCAAGGCCATGCACGCGGCGTGCCGGGATTGCACCATGGGCAGGAGCGTTGCACTGGAGCGGGAGAGCATCTGTAAGTTTAATTGGAGCTACGACCGCCTCGTGGAGCACCTAGCAATCGTCAGCATCCCTCATGCGTGCTATGTCACCTGGTTCGACCTCGTCTTCCTGCACGGTCACGCGCAGCTGGCACCAAGTTCCGTACCCAGGCGACCACGAACGCCCACATGGTGGCGGCCTACGTCCTTGCCATGCTCCGCTATGATGCCAACCATGGGTCCTGCGACGCCTTCGAGTATATTCGGCAGGTCGAAGGTGAGGCCCACGTCGGCTACAACGCGGCTGGGTCCGTCGCCATGAAGTGGAACAACAAGGAATGCTACCAGTGTCGGCATGAAGCCATGAATAGTATTGATGGTGTCGTCTTGAGGTTCCTGGGCAGGCCTCGTCCAGAAGCGCCGCTGGTGGCGGTGCCCAATATTGATGATGACGCTTGGGGCTGCTCAATAGGGGGGAACCAGGGAACTGCCCGCTGTGGCAGGCCTACGTGGGAGGAGTGGACAGTCTTCTGTACAGAGAACTATAGGATTAAGCACGAGCATGACCTGTTCTGCCGTCAGGCGTTGTACTCTATGGGTTATATTCCCTCCATTCCTATTTGGATGCACCCCTAGTTCTCCCAACGCCAATTAAAAGAGAACAAAGGGAGTATATAAAATAGACTTGTAGTATATGTGTTTCCCCTATGCCCGCTCGTCTCTGATGAATATTGCACTTGTTGTGTTTCCCCTATGCGCGCTCGTCTTTTGTTTAGCCCTGTTTGCATCAAAGGAAACCCACGGGACAGTTTAAAGAAATGGATTCTTCCAGAAATAAATACATTCAATCATACAGTAGTTTGGAACAAATGAAATCAGTGTTCCCTTCTCTGTGTTCATTTTCTCCACTTTTCATTCCAGTCGTCGCTAATCGACAGAACTAGCTGTTACATAATCCCCAATAAACACAAAATAAACTAATTGACACATCTAGTCCGCAGCACTTCCCTTGAAGCAGTGGTAATAACTTCTGGCCGCGTATATGAGTAGTGGTAATGATTACACCGTGTATAGGGGCATAGGGCCAGTGGTATGTTGGAGTTCTACCTATCTTTTTCTAACATTTTTCACGTCCTTTCTTTTCTTTTCTCTCTGTTGATTGTCTCCACTTTTCTTTCCAGTCGTCACTACCTGTTAGTACTGTATACTACTTTACAAACCGCTTTGCAGGCCCCACTGCGGGCGATCTCCTGGCACCTCTAGCGGCTAAAGTATCGTACAAGCAACTTTACAAGCCATCGGCGGTGTGGAGGGTCATTCATTAATATAGAGTACAAATAGAACAGATAGTTCACTAAACAGCAAATACAAAAGAAAATAACAGATAGAATAGACGAACAACATTGAGTTCATTATCATAAAACATTACAGCCACCTACCTATATTACTTGTTGTTAGAACAAGTTTTTTAGTTCATATTTGAACTACAAAACTTGTCCTAATTGGATCGATCTACATTACGGTCGTTGAATCTTTTTATTTAACCCCCTCCACCAGGTGGAGGGGTGGTGGTGGGGGTGGAAGGGGTTAAATGAAAAGATTTAATAACCTTAGGATGTATAAATCCAACAGATGAAAATCTTTGATTACACAATTTCACCGAAACTTTTATTGCATGTAGGGCTGTCAACGAGTCGAACTCGAGTGAGTTTGTTTCTACCATATAGAAAAATTGTGTCCCATAGAACATTTTTAATAGAGTTATATAGTTCAGTTAATCATACATACATATCATAATGACAACAACAAATGAGCTTACTCGAACTTTTCGAGCTTGAGCTCATCAAGCTGGCAATACTCAACTTCATCCTCAAACATTCAATCAAAACTAAGTTTGGTCCTTGAACTTTCAAATGGGTCAATTATTTAGTCCATCAACTTCAAAAAACCGTTTCACTTTTATCCTTACTCCGAGTTGGACATCCAAATTGGCATGCCACATAAGATAGTAAATGTGTTTTTAATCCTGTTAATTTGTTATAGAAGTTTGTTTTATTTAAATGTTTGAAGTATGCATCATTATATGCATGTAAACTCTTTCTCATGTTGAAGCAAGCAGGCAAGAGTTTAAGAAATGATTTGAATGGACCCCTTAGTTGGATAGCTGGGAAGTACAACGTTCGGATCAAAACAACCGGTGGATGCAACCTTTACTGCACGCATGCAGCAAAATGTCGCTACGTCAGGCGATCTTGGTCCAGGCAGGTATGCTCCGATTCCTATCCTCCAACTCCATCTAGGCTTCTGATGACGCAGGCGGTTCACCACCAGACTGTAGAAAGGATAAGCACGCACACATGTAACAGTTATTGTTGACTGCATTGGTCTAATGTCATTGTTTGACTGCGTAGGCTTACGTTTAGTCATTAACGCTAGCTTTTGAATCTGTGTAGTGCAAAAGAGTTTTTTTTGGTTTCACACTACACTAGCTAGCCTATATAAAGTGTATCTGTGTTCCCTGACGAATACACAGCAATCATTCTCCATACAGAATGAAACTTGCATGCCGCTTTCTTCTGCCGGAGGTTCGAAGGAAACTACTAGTACACGGCTGGACGGGTACACGTATGGTACGGGTGTGCCGGTGTACCTTAACCCCCCGTACGTCGTCCGTCCCCGATGGTTGTTGGGAAGACCCTTACAGGTATGCTCTGATTCCTATCCTCTTACTCCATCTCTAGGTTTCCAATGACGCAGGCCGTTCACCACCAGACAAACCAAAAAAGCCTCGGTGTTGAGCGGCATGCAAGTTTTTTGATGAAAAATTGACTGCGGCCTACTGACGCATCCATCTCTAGTTTTTTGATGACACTCCCGCTGACGTGTCATCATCTTATTTGTTGTGAAGGTATGGTAGTTAAACTAAGCATTATAAAGGGACCAATAACATTTTGACACATCAGCAGGATGACACATGGGAGGACAGAACGGGAGGGACACGACTTGTATACTCCCATTCAGTGCTTCCATGCGTGCTCCTACTTAAGTGTCATGATTTTATTGGCCTTTCATTTACCTAACATAATGCCTGATTTAACTTCAACCAATTAGATGATGACACATAAGCGGGAGTACGCATGGTAGCACAAATGGGAGCACCTAAGTTGCATCCGAACGGGAGGCCCCCGCAATCAGTTTGTCATCAAGAAATTTGCATGCCGCTCATCACCGAGGCTTTGCTAGTTTGTCTAGTGGTGAACCACATGCGTCATCGGAAACCTAGATGTAGTTGGAGGACAGGAATCAGAACATACCTGCAGGGGTCGTCCAACCACCACCGGGGGCGCACGATGGGGGTTAAGGTACACACGGCACACCCGGACCGTACATATGTGCCGGTGAAGATGGAACTCAACTGTCTCAGGCTTATGGATAGAAAAAATGAAGAAGAAAAAAATGGCACACGTTTCAATCTATGAACCGCGAGACTGCTAACTTCCATTTTAATTGGCCAGTTCTCGATTCCGCTGAGTCATTGTTGTTGTACGTGGTGTTTGGTTGAGACAATGCAACTTGTGGTCATAACGATAAGGATTAAAAAGAGGAGTATATCAGATTCAAAAATCTTCATTACGCCAGGTCGTATGATGGCCGGACACTCTCCAATCCACTTAGATTGAAGTGGAACCACTCCTACCCAAACGAGGAAAAAAAATTATTGATGCGGTATGCATATCCAAGGCTGTGCATACCGTTCCACATTTATGACATGTGTCCACATGAACGGACGGATGAAGCAGTTGCATGACTGTGACATGTGTGCACATGAACGAACGAGGTCGTATGATGGGCGGACATGACAGGGATAACGCCAAGGAATCTTATCCTCGTCACTTGCAATCTATGCACCACCTGGGCCGAGGTTGTGCACTGGTCACCTGTAGGATGAAAGAGCACGTGAAAAGCTACCATGGGGGGGGGGGGGTGAATGGTAGATTTAAAAAATCTTACGCAGCGGAAACAATTAAATCCCAATCCCTTCGGCAGAAAAAACGATCTGTTAAAGAAATCGTGTGTGAGACTAATCTAAACGTGTTTCACCGTGACAAAAGTAATATATATCAGAGAGAATCAAGTCACGAAGAAAAAACAAGAAGAATCACTCAAATCCGTTGAGAGAAACTCAAGTTATGGTCGAAAGATTGAACAAAGGTCAATCTGTCCTACCCAAGAAAAATAGTTCTGGAATGCTGCAAAGAAACTCGTGTAGATCGGAAACCACAAATCCAATGACCGTGAAATTTTGACATATGATATATAATCAAGTTGTGAAGACAACCCAAAAATAATCACATCAATTGGATCTGTAAAACTCGAGTCATGATAAAACCATCGACAAAAGGTAGTGCTGTCAAGAAACTCGACGAGTAAAACTTGTCTGGAACAAGTCGGACGAACAAGGCATAAAAGTTCCTTCAAACTATGAATTTTATTTAATAGAACACAAGAGGAACAGTCCCAAAGTCGTCTACCATGAGCTCTGGCCTCCCTTGCTTATATAACCAGCCCATATGCCAACTCAATCTCAACTAGGACTCTAATCCTACTCAGTTCACGAATCTTAACTTTCCATAACTGCTTAGGACTCTTCTATACGCAGATAGAAGCAATCTTAAGACTTCCAAACACCTTAGGAACATATCCCACATTCCTAAAACAACTCAAATTCGTGACCCACATGAAATCCTATCATAACCAACTCGATACTTTCCATACAGAGCCATAACTGACTCTGCCGCAGCCAAAGTCATCAACCGATACGATCCGATCCTTCCAACCAGATCTTCCCATCCATAAACCATCTTCATAACCATGTTGCCACGTCATGCACTGCATGTATACATGAAAACTCCTTCTTTCGATGTCCAGTAACCTTTATATGCATTGCCCTTGATTCAATCATCCTGTGCGACCTCCTGACCCGCTCAACCACAATTCCTCCTGAATTTGGTTGTTGGAACCTCATCTCCTCCCTGAGACTAGTCCAAAGGATCCTGTCACCAGCCATAACTTGAACTCAAGCAACACCTGCACATGAATAAACAACCAATCCGTGCGAGCCCAAGTCCGCGACTTGACTCAAGTCAGTTCTGAACACAACACCTTACATGAGCACCTCACATAAGCATGTTACAAAGCATATCAAAACGATATCAGCCATATCAACCAAAATGCACCAAAAACTTAGTAAAAGAATACTAAGCAAACTTTCCAAAAATGTAAAGCAAGTTCAAAATATTTCACATTAAAAGCCGGAACATTGCGATCAAGCTCCGAACCTTGCCAAAGCTAACCGGAGCTTGAGCTGGAGCTTACCAAAGCAAGTACCTCCTAGTGCCGGAGCTTACCAAAGCTAGTCGGACCTAGCGCCGGAGCTAACCAAAACTAGTTATCCCAAAAGTCGGAGCTAGAAAAACATGTCGGAGCTAACCAACATAAGTCGGACCTAGCAAAACATATCGGAGATTAACAAGGACATGCTGGAGCTATCAAAGACATGGCGGAGCTAAAGACAAAGCTCACCGGAGCTACCCAAAAACATGTCGGATCTAGACAAAGAAAGTCAGACCTATTGTCGGTCCTTGCAAAAATGATGTTATGGCAGCATTCAGAGTCGGACCTTGCTAAAAAGATGGTATGGCATCATTCAAAACTTTTATTGTCAAAGCCAATGTTTTCAGTACAAGCCAATGTATTCGGCACACATAGGTCTCACAATATCCCCCTTGATGAATGCATTGGCAACACCATATAAAATCCGGAAATTGGCATGAAAAGTTTTGAGAACAATTTTCCACCTTTTTTAAAAATCAAATGAGATAGAAATAAATTCCCCCCTATACATATCCCCCCCTTGCATAATTCACCATATTATCTCTCCCCCTTGCATAATTCACCATATTATCTCTCCCCCTTCAACAATGTATTCAACAAGGTTCAAAGGAGAAATTGTAATTATTATGAGCATATTATAACATATACATATGAACAAAGCTCATCCAAGGCATACTATCAAGTAACTTACACTATCATATCAATGAGATACATAAAGTAGTGTAAGCCACACTAGAGATCAAATGTAATTTTCAATTTAAGCAAGTCATGATCTAAAAAACTTAACTATTTCAATGCTTGAAAGCATGACACTTGTTGCTGCATTTTATTATTTTCAAGGCACAAATTTAGATCATATGATATTTGCAAGAGATTATATGCGCATCTGCCTTATTCTAACCAACCAAGCCAAGCCTATGTCATTTGACAATCAGAAGCTTAAGGAGATGGTTTTAGTCATACACAACTTCTTCCAAGTTCATATCTAAGTGCAATGATAAGCCATCTCAAAAGAAGAAGTGCAATGCATGCATATTCTCTTGATCTTTTCTCAACTTATATTTGTTCATAAAAACTCAACATGTGAGTTGATTACTTGATTAATCTTTATGATTAAAAGCACTTGTGAGCATGCAACAACTTCCAAACAGCAAGAAAGTTTGACCATGACCATATTTAGTGTAAGTAATTATTCCAATTACTAGACATGGCAAAAACTACAAAATGTATAACATGAGTAATGTAGTAAGAACTTTTAGCATGTAAAAGGAATCACAAAGTCATATATGTATGAAATATTATACTCATATTATTTTAAGTTCAGATTCACACATAGACTTTTGAAGTTTGAAACCTCCCCCTCAATGGAAGCCATGAGGATGCATAACCCCTATTTCACTATGAATAACACAAAAACGAGCGAAATCCAAAGGTTTTGTAAAAATGTCAGCCACTTGTTGTTCGGTATCTACATGGTGAAGCACAATGTTTCCTTTTTCAACATTATCACGGAGAAAATGATACCTAATATCAATGTGCTTAGTTCAAGAATGTTGCACAGGGTTTTTAGCAATGCAAATGGAAATAGTGTTATCACAAAACAGTGGAACACTATCTAGATCAACCCCATAGTCCTTAAGTGTTTGAACAATCCAAAGAATTTGTGAGCAAGCACTAGCAGCAGCTACATATTCAGATTCAGCTGTGGATTGTGCAACTGAATTTTGTTTTCTAGAGGACCAAGCAACAAGTGAATTACCATGAAAATGACAAGCACCGGAAGTACTTTTCCTATCAATCCTACAACCTCCAAAATCAGCATCGGAAAAAGCTTTCAAAGTAACGGTTGAGGAAGAAGGAAGAAAAATGCCAAATTCTTGAGTTCCATGTAAGTACCTGGGAATCCTTTTGTCGGCTTGACGATGTGAAGCACGTGGGGAGGCTTGAAATCGTTCACAAAGACATACGCTGAATTGTATGTCCGGTCTTGATGCCGTGAGGTACAATAGTGATCCGATCATTCTTCTATATTCTTTGGATCCACGGGTTCACCATCTTCATCAAGTTCAAGTGTTGTTGTTCCCATTGGTGTCTGAAGAGGCTTGCTTTTGTCCATATTGAAGTGCCTTAGGAGGTCTTTTGTATACTTCGTTTGATGCACAAAGGTACCCTCCTTGGTTTGCTTGATTTGTAGCCCCAAAAAGTACGTGAGTTCTCCCATCATACTCATCTCAAATTCTGAACTCATCATAGCTGAAAACTTGGACACAAGATCATGAGAAGCACAACCAAAGATAATATCATACACATACACTTGAACGAATAATGAGTCATTGCCATTCTTAAGCACAAAAAGAGTTTTATAAACCTTGCCCATGGTAAACCCCTTTTCAAGTAAGAATGTTTTTAACCTATCATACCATGCTCTAGGGGCTTGTTTGAGACCGTACAAGGCTTTGCACAGTTTGTAAACATGATTAAGAAATTTTGAATTTTCAAAATCCGGTGGTTGTTTGACATAAACTTCCTCATCTATGCAGCCATTAAGAAAAGCACTTTTAACATCCATTTGATATAACTTAAAACCTTTAGATGCAGCAAAAGCTACCAAAATTCTTATGGCTTCTAATCTAGCAACAGGAGCAAAAGTTTCATCAAAATCTAGACCTTCAACTTGAGTGAAACCTTGAGCAACCAACCTAGCCTTATTCCTAACCACAACCCCATCCTCACTTTTTTTATTTTTAAACACCCATTTAGTTCCAATTATAGTGTGACCTTGAGGAGGAGGTACAAGTTTCCAAACATTATTTCTTTCAAAATTTTCTAACTCTTCTTGCATGGCAATAATCCAAGATTCATCAGTGAGTGCGTGTGATATATATTTGGGTTCAAAAGAAGCAACAAAAGCAGAATGAGCATGAGAGTTTGGATCGCAAAACCTACACCGTGTAACTCGTTCGTGCAAGCTTCCAATAATCTGTTGCGGGGGATGATCTTTGTAAAACTGTAGGGGAACAGATGTCTCACAAGCTTCTTCTTCTTCATGTTAATCACAAATCGATGAGCTTGTGACTTGAGGACAATTTGAATCAGCATTGATGGTTGTCGGTGCTAGTTGAGAATTAACATTCGGAGCTGAACCATAGTCTTTAGCTGCTGATTTTCCGGGCAGCAGCTCCAATTCTTCCTCATCTTCAACGAAAATGCTCTCCCCCTGCGGATATGGATTTGGACCTGCAATGTTTGAGCTAGTACCTGGGCTAGCTTCATCAAAAGACACTTCACAAGTTTCCACAATTTTGTTAGTGTCAAGTAAAAACACACGGTAGCCTATAGTATGAGATGGATAACCAAGAAACATGCCATTAATAGATCTAGGTTCAAATTTATCAAGATTACCATGTTTCTTAACAAAGCATTTGCAACAAAGACCTAGAATGGCATAACACTAGGCCTATGTCCAAACCGGAGCTCATATGGTGTTTTACCTAGGTTAGCGCGCAAGAAAACACGATTTGAGACATAACAAGCGGTTGCAATCGCATCCGTCCAAAATTTCCTAGGAGTTTGATATTCATCAAGCATAGTCCTAGCCATCTCAAATAAGGTTCTGTTCTTTCTTTCCACAACACCATTTTGTTGAGGTACATATGGTGAGGAAAATTGATGATCTATTCCATTTTCAGCACAAAAGTGATCAAAAGATTGATTTTTAAATTCAGTTCCGTTATCACTTCTAATTGCTTTTAAAGATCTTGGGTGATCAATTGATAATCTAAGAAATAAAGTTCTAAAGTGACTAAAAGCTTCATTCTTAGACGCATAAAGTAAACCCAAGAGTATCTAGAATAATCATCAACAATCACAAGAACATACCATTTACCTCCGAAGGATTGAACACGTGAAGGTCTTACGGTGTCAAGGTGCAAATGTTGACCCGATTCAGTTGCCGTGATTATTGTGAGAGGAGTATGTGAACCTGCAACCATCTTAGCATGTCTACAGGAAGAGCACACAATTTCTTTGTTCCTTTAATCTTAGGCAGCCCAAGTATGCGATCATAAGCACTAACACGCGTTAGGTGATCAAAGCCTACGTGACCAAGTCTACGATGCCAAAAATATAAGTCCTTTGAATCATTAGCAACTAGACACCTTTGCTTAGAGGAAGGCATATCAAAATCAGCTTTAAAAACTCTTCCAAACCGAGACATGTTAAAAATAAGCTCACTATTTGAACCTACAACTTTGCAGCAGATTTTATTGAAAATAATTTCCAGATTTTCATCTAGCAATTGTGAAACAGAAAGCAAGTTGTATTTCAAATTTTTGACAAGTGCCACATCCTTCAAAGTGTAGTGATCATTTACTCTAACCGAACCTTTAGCAATTATAGGAGTTGAAGAATTATCGGCAAAAGTAACATTCTCTACACATGACACAAAAGAGAGGGAGGAGAACCAATCTTTGTTACCGGTCATGTGGCGTGAGCAACCTGAATCCACAATCCAAATGTTCTGCTTCCTCAAACGTGTAATCTACATAGAAGCACAATATGTCGATGACTCAATACTGGGGTTAGTCAAAAGGCATTTAGGAATCCAGTACTGAGTCACACGATGTGCAGCAGGAAAAACACGCAAAAGCTGAGATAAAACAGCAGGTTTACGAGTCAAAGTTTGGGGTTTTCTACACTTAACTACTGACCTATAAGATGTTACTTGAGTAGCAAAAAATCAGTAGCTCCGGAGGCAAAAACAGAAAGTCCGGAGGTAAACTTTGAATGTTTTTGACTCATAACAGCAGGTTGCATGTTCCTGTCATTCAGTTTAATATGTGTAGCAAATTTTGCATGAAAGTTATGAGATCTAGCAATCATTCTTTCCCTTTTCTGTTGTTTATCTAGTCTATAACAAAAATCTATGACATGACCATCTCTACCACAGTAGGTACAATGAAATTTAATTTTATGTTCATGTCTAGATGAGCAAGCAATATTTTTATTTAAAATCGAATGAGACAACACTCCTGCAGATTTGAAAACCACTTTTTTTTGTTTAGGAACTGTTTGAATCAAACCACTTCCTAATGACTTTACTATTTTAGGTGGATGTGCCTTAGCATGAGCATGAGAATCAAAACCTAAACCAGTTTTATCATTGCAAGATTTGGAATAATTTAGCAGCAAGTTTAGGTTCTTATTCCCATTACAAAACCGATCTAATGTCCTATGCATGTTATCATGTTTATTGGACAAATCAAGGCAATTATCACATGAAGTTTTTCCTTTTAATTTGCAATTGGAACAATATTTAACTTCATGACATCGTAAAGCATTGTTCAATATTGAAATTTCATTCATAGCATCTTTTAGTTTATTTTCAAGATCATTACAACTAGAACAATGCAAATCAATTGTAGAACAAGAAGCATCTTTCAAGTTTCTATCATTAAGTGCAGCAAGCTCTCTGTTCTTTTCTATTTCTAACTCAAGTTTATCAAGTGTGGAGGTGTGCGCACTTCTTAATGAGGACAATTGTTCATATATTAATTCACATGAGGAACAAGAATCATCACTATGAATCAAAGATTTCAAACGATTAATTTCAGATTCTAGCGACTCAATTTTAACAGCATTGTCCCTAAGATTTTTGTCCTTTTTTATTAAATATAATAGTGGCATGAGAAATAGCATCACACATTTCTTCGCAAGTAGGACATACCTCTTCATCGTCGCTGTTGTGTTCAGCCTCCTCCATACTTGATCTTGACTTGCCCGCCATGAAGCACAAGTTTGCCAAATCATCTTCATCTTCGTCACTTCCAATGTCCATGTCGCTTGAGCCATGTTCTTGAAGTGCAGAGATAAAAC
Source organism: Tuctoria greenei (assembly GCA_036927565.1). Lineage (NCBI taxonomy): Eukaryota > Viridiplantae > Streptophyta > Magnoliopsida > Poales > Poaceae > Tuctoria > Tuctoria greenei. The sequence goes on from JAYESD010000004.1 coordinate 165,681,455, forward strand.
TGCTCACCAATTGACGTCCTGTAAAACCCTTCTTTTTCTTCGTATCTTTTGTAGGGGAGTGCTTCATCCTTGTTTGCTTTCCATCCCGGGAAGTAGGACCTGGTTGCATCTCGAAGCGCATGTATTATTTCTTGAACATGTCTTGCCTTACCTCTTTGATTGTGATGGATCCTTCGTGGTAGTCACAAAGTGCTTTCCACACATCGTATGCAGATCGGAGGTGTGCAACACGGTCGAAGTCGTTTTGAGTTAATCCTTGTATGATCAAGTTCCGAGCCTTGTTGTTGTTGTCGACATCTCTCAGATTTGTAGCTGTAACTTGATCATTTGATGGCACTTCGGAAGGCTTGTATATCTCCTCCCATATTGCGAAGCCTTGAGCCCTGATGAAGGCCTCCATGCATGCCTTCCAAACCTGAAAATCAATACCAGCAAACACAAAAGGTTTGGCGGAGTATTTCTCCATGATGATTAGTCAAAAACATGTGCAAATCACAATTATTAGAGTACCGTGGCTCTGATATCAATTGTAGGATCGAAGAGCATGTGAAAAGCTACCATAGGGGGGTGAATGCTAGATTTAAAAAATCTTACGCAGCGGAAACAATTAAATCCCAACCCCTTCGGCAAAAAAACGATCTGTTAAAGAAATCGTGTGTGAGACTAATCTAAACGTGTTTCACCATGATAAAAGTGACATATATCAGAGAGAATCAAGTCACGAAGAAAACACAAGAATAATCACTCAAATCCGCAGAGAGAAACTCAAGTTATGATCGAAAGATTGAACAAAGGTCAATCTGTTCCTACCCGAGAAAAACAGTTCTGGAACGCTGCAAAGAAACTCGTGTAGATCAGAAACCACAAATCCAATGACCGTGAAATTTTGATCGATGATAGATAATAAAGTTGTGAAGACAACCCAAAAATAATCACGTCAATTGGATCTGTAAAACCCTAGTTATGATAAAACCACCGACGAGTGGTAGTGCTGTCCAGAAACCTGACGAGTAAAACTTGTCTGAAACAAGTTGGACGAACAAGGCACAAAAGTTCCTTCAAACTACGAATTTTATTCAATATAACACAAGAGGAACAGCCCCAAAGTCATATACCACGAGCTCTGGCCTCCCTTGCTTATATAACCAGCCCTTAGGCCAACCCAATCTCAACTAGGACTCTAATCCTACTCAGTTCACGAATCGTAACTTTCCATAACTGCTTAGGACTCTTCTATACGCAGATAGAAGCAATCTTAAGACTTCCAAACACCTTAGGAACGTATCCCCATTCCTAAAACAACTCAAATTCGTGACCCACACGAAATCCTATCATAACCAACTCGATACTTTCCATACCGAGCCATAACCGACTCTGCCGCAACCAAAGTCATCAACCGATACGATCTGATCCTTCCAACATGATCTTCCAATCAATAAACCATCTTCGGAACCATATTACCACGTCATGCACCACATGCATATGTGCAAACACCTTCCTTCGATGTCCAGTAACCTTCATATGCACTCCCCTTGATTCAATTATCCTGCGCGACCTCTTGACCCGCTCAACCACAATTCCTCCTAAATTTGGTTGTTGGAACCTCATCTCCTCCCTGAGACTAGTCCAAAGGATCCTGTCACAAGCCATGACTTGAACTCAAGCAACACCTGCACATGAATAAACAACCAATCTGTACGAGCCCAAGTCCACGACTTGACTCAAACCAGTTCCTAACGCAACACCTTACATGAGCACCTCACATAAGCATTTTGCAAAGCATATCAAAACAATATCAGCCATATCATCCAAAACGCACCAAAAACATAGTAAAAGAATACTAAGCAAACATTCCAACAATGTAAAGCAAGTTCAAAACATTTCACATTAAAAGCCGGAACATTGAGATCAAGCTCCGAACCTCGCCAAAGGTAACCGGAGCTTGAGCCGGAGCTTACCAAAGCTAGTACCTCCTAGCACCGGAGCTTACCAAAGCTAGTCAGACCTAGCGCCAGAGCTAACCAAAACTAGTCGGAACTAGTCATCCCAAAAGTCGGAGCTAGAAAAACATGTCGGAGCTAACCAACATAAGTCGGACCTAGCAAAACATATCGGAGATTAACAAGGACGTGCCAGAGCTATCAAAGACATGCCGAAGCTAAAGAAAAAGCTCACCGGAGCTACCCAAAAACATGTTAGATCTAGACAAAGAAAGTCGGACCTATTGTCAGACCTTGCAAAAAGGATGTTATGGCAGCATTCAGAGTCGGACCTTTCTAAAAAGATGTTATGGCAGCATTCAAAACTTTTATTGTCAAAGCCAATGTATTCAGTACAAGCCAATGTATTCAGCACACATAGGTTTCACATCACCTGGCATATTCCCTACGTCTGCCCCCGCGCGCGGTGTCTGTAATGAATTTGTGCGAGTGATTTTGACAAGCTGTGAACGATTTGTCCCACCTCGGAAAGTTGAGCTCGTTGCAACGAGAATATAAGGCAACGCACGCTATCGTAGTCAGACATCTGATTGAAAAAATATGTCATACAAGACTTCTGCACGCTCCGTTCGACATCGTCCACTCGTGCGGTCGAAGTAGAAAGGAATGTCTAGGAGGCGTGTACGGGGCTGACATTTTTTAGATAAAGCCCTATGCCCTTTCTGTGTCAAATTAATAAACTGCCATGCAAAACGCGATTTTTTATAAGCATAATTTTTCCCCGCAGACGATGGGCTGTTCGCATGTCAAATTAAAAATTTCTCCTTTTATCGAAAAACATCTCCTTTAACGACGCACCGGAGAGCAAGTGTATACCGTTTTCAGTTGGTGCCACACATACTTCCTTCTCGTGTCTTCAATTGATGTTCCCTTACCGTGGCACCATCTATATACCGCTGGCCCCAATGTAACACTAGCCCAATGCCCTATACACGGTGTAATCATTACCACTACTCCTATACCCGGTGTCCGTAACGAATTCGTGCGAGCGATTTTGACAAGCTGTGAAAGATTTGTCCCACCTCGGAAAGTTGAGCTCGTTGCAACAAGAATATAAGGCAACACACGCTATTGTAGTCAGACATTCGATTGAAAAAAGATGTCGTACAACACTCCTGCACGCCCCGTTCGATTTTGACCTGGTGAGCTCCATTTGACATCGTCCGCTCGCCCGGTCAAAATCAAAAGGGACGTGTAGGAAGTGTGTACGGGGCGGATGTTTTTTAGATAAAGCCCCGGGCCATTTTCGTGTCAAATTAAAAAACTGACAGTGAAGCCGATGGGACACGTCGAGCCATTGCGATAACCGAGAGGGATGCAAACCGCGGTTTTTTATAAGCACAATTTTTCCCCGCGTAGGCTGGGCACTTTGCCTGTCAAATTACAAATTTCTCCTTTTATCAAAAAACATCTCCTTTAACGACGCACCGGAGAGCAAGTGCATACCGTTCTCAGATGGTGCCACACGTACTTTCTCCTCATGTCTTCAATCGCCATTCCCTGATCGTGGCACCATCTATATACCACTGGCCCCAACATAACATTGGCCCAATGCCCCTATGCGCGATGTAATCATTACCGCCACTCCTATACCCAGTGTCCGTAACGAATTTGTGTGAGCGATTTTGACAAGCTGTGAACGATTTGTCCCACCTCGGAAAGTTGAGCTTGTTGCAACGAAAATATAAGGCAACACACGCTATTGTAGTCAGATATCCGATTGAAACAATATGTCGTACAAGACTCAGCCACGTTCCTTTCGACATCGTCCGCTCGCCCGGTCGAAGTCAAATGGAACGTGAATGAGGCGTGTACCGGGCGGATGTTTTTTTATGTTCTATTAGAGGGACACCAATGAGAATCCTATACAACCCTACTGTTGGAGCAAATCTCATTTCTGATTCTTGTGCTCTCGCCATTCTTGGCGATGCGCCATTGGCACCAACACGCAAATCCTTCCGAGATTCATTTGGAACCATTCTTGAAGGATGTGGGGTTCTGCAACAAGTGTCTGTTAGACACAAAGATGTTGAGGCTCTCCTAGATTTTCACGTGTTCGAAATCCAAGATTTTGACATCATGATAGGTATTCCCATAGAGAAATTTCTCATGGAAGTTCCTTTGGAAGGAAGCCTTAATATCAATCTTGGAGGGAGAAATTTCCCCATGCCTATCCTACATTCAAAGAACACATCTGCAGAATCTCCCATCCAAGATGAGCCAATGGAGGAGGTTAGGGCTCTTCAATTTTTAGAACCCCCTGAAATTGAAGGAGAAGAAGACTTCGTCCAAGAGGAGGATGAATTTCAGGAGGAAATTGAATTGCCAAAAGAAGAGCCCTCCCAAAAACCTCCTATTGAGCTCAAGATTCTACCTCCAGGCCTACGTTATGCCTTTCTAAATTGCAATTTGGAAGCCCCTATCATCATAAGTGACAAGCTTTCAGATGATGAAACGCTCAAACTCATAGCCATGTTAGAAAGGCATGGAGCTGTTTTTGGATATTCACTTCAGGATCTCAAGGGAATTAGTCCAGCGATATGCACCCATCGTATTCCTATTGACGCTGAGAGTGTCCCCTCAAGGGAACCTCAAAGGCGATTGAATAATGCGATGCGGGAAGTTGTCAAGAAAGAAGTCTTGAAACTTCTGCATGCCAGGATTATTTACCCTGTTCCTCATAGTGAATGGGTAAGTCAAGTTCAAGTAGTGCCTATGACAGTCGTTCAAAGTGAGAGGAATGAATTAATTCCTCAACGGACCGTCACGGGATGGAGGATGTGCATTGACTACTGAAAACTTAACAAGGCAAATAGGAAAGACCATTTTCCATTGCCTTTCATCGATGAGATGTTAGAGCGATTGGCAAAACACTCCTACTCCTGTTTTCTTGATGGGTATTCGAGATATCATCAAATTCCTATCCATCCTGATGATCAATGTAAGACCACGTTCACATGTCCTTACGGGACCTATGCCTACCGGCGTATGTCCTTTGGACTGTGTAATGCTCCTGCCTCTTTCCAGAGATGCATGATGTCTATATTTTCATACATGATCGAGGACATCATGGAAGTTTTCATGGACGATTTCTCCGTCTATGGAAAAACTTTTGATCATTGTATAGAAAATTTAGACAGGGTCTTACAAAGATGCCAGGAGAAGCACCTTGTGCTTAATTGGGAAAAGTGCCATTTCATGGTCCGGGAAGGCATCGTTCTTGGACACTTGGTGTCCGAGAGAGGGATAGAGGTGGACAAAGCTAAAATTAAAGTTGTTGAAAAACTTCCACCTCCTATCAATGTTAAGGGAATCCGCAACTTTTAGGTTATGCGGGGTTCTACCGACAATTTATCAAGGATTTCTCCAAAATCGCTAGACCCCTCACCAATTTATTAGCTAAAGAAGCTCCCTTTGATTTTGATGATAAATGCCTTAAATCATTTGATATACTCAAAAAGGCACTCATCTCAGCTCCAATTATCCAACCTCCTGATTGGACACTGCCATTCGAAATCATGTGTGATGCCAGTGAATTTGCTGTTGGTGCGGTCTTAGGCCCAACCAAAGAGAAAAAGCATCATGCAATAGACTACGCTAGCAAAACTCTAACAGGAGCCCAACTCAATTATGCCACAACTGAGAAAGAGCTCCTAGCAGTAGTTTTTGCTATCGACAAGTTTAGATCCTATTTGGTTGGAGCAAAGGTCATAGTCTACACAGACCATGCTGCTTTGAAATATATGCTTACCAAAAAGGATGCTAAACCAAGGCTAATTCGATGGATTCTTCTACTCTAAGAATTTGATCTGGAAATAAGAGATAAGAAAGGAGTAGAGAATTCAATAGCAGATCATCTTTCACGTATGGAAGTCACACAAACCATGGACATACCTATCAATGACTTCCTACGAGATGATACGCTCCTCAAGGTGACAGACTCTCACCCTTGGTATGCGGATATCGTGAACTATATGGTCACGATATACGTACCACCAGGGGAGAACAAAAAGAAAATCATTTATGAGAGTCACAGACACCTTTGGGATGACCCTTACCTCTATCGAGTATGTGCCGATGGCCTTCTTAAAAGGTGCATCCCATCAATCGAAGGTACCAAAATTATAGAGAAATGCCATGATGGCCCCTATGGTGGTCATTACGGTGTTTACCGTACTGAGGCAAAGATCTGGCAGAGTGGATTCTATTGTCCTTCAATGTATGAAGATACCAAGGAATTCATTCGTAGATGTTGGAAATGCCATAAGCATGGAGGAATCTCTGCTCGCAATGTGATGCCTCTAACATACAATCTCCAAGTGGAATTATTTGATGTATGGGGTATTGATTTCATGGGACCTTTTCCTAGGTCTTATGATTGCAAGTATATTCTGGTTGCCATCAATTATGTGTCAAAATGGGTAGAAGCATTGCCATGCAAAAATTCTGATTCCAAGCAAGCAAGGAAAATGTTCCATGAGATCATTTTCCCACACTTTGGAACTCCCCGTATGGTCATAAGTGATGGAGGGTCTCATTTCATAGATAAGACCTTCCGGAACTTTTTAAGGGAACTTGGAGTCCAGCATAACATTGCTACCCCATACCACCCACAGACAAGTGGTCAAGCAGAAACATCTAATAAGCAAATTAAGAATATTCTGCAAAAGACTGTCTTCGAAATGGGAACGGGATGGAAGCAAAATCTACCCGACGCATTGTGGGCATATCGTACTGCCTACAAGACACCTATCGGCATGTCTCCTTTCAAACTTGTCTATGGGAAGACTTGCCATCTTCCCGTAGAATTGGAACATAGAGCATATTGGGCCATCAAGCGGTGGAACATGAATCTTAACGAAGCTGGAAATCACCGATTGAAGCAAATCTCTGAGTTGGAAGAATGGAGAGATAAGGTGTACTACAGTGCCAGAATTTATAAAGAGACAACCAAAAGATGGCACGATAAGAGGATTACGCCGAAAGATTTCAAACCTGGAGATAAAGTTTTACTCTTTAACTCTAGGGTTAAACTCTTTGGACATGGGAAGCTTGGAAGTAAATAGGAAGGAACCTTCACTGTAGTAGAGACTTCATCCCACGGAGCAATCACACTCCAAGGTGATGACGGTCAACTATTCAAAGTGAATGGGCACCGACCCAAATTATTTCTTGATTCCCAAGAGGATACATAAAAAGAATTTGACATGGTAAATCTAATCGATTTCTGTGCCATTTCTTACAATTCTATTTAAATTCTCCACATCCAACTAATGGGCCCATCTAATTCTTCTTCTAGAAGACCCATTTAATCGACTAGAGAAAATGTGGCCCAAACGGAGCCAGAAGGGGTTCGGACGAACCCTAGGGTCGGCCGACTCTCCTTCGCGCCATTCACGTTCTATTTTCTCGTGTTGATCCTCCTCGATATCCTCCACAAAATCCTCGGTGAAATGCATCGGTCCCCGCCTATTTAAAGGACGGAAAGAGAGAGGAAAGTTGCACCTCATTGAATCATCATCTTCCCCCCGTCCTCGTAATGGCCGAGAAGAGTATTTTGCCTCATGTCTCCTCTAGCTCAACCTTCAACCTCAGCGGGGACGTTACGCCGGCCAACGACAAAACTTCCCTCGCCAGACAGCATAGGATGCTTACTACCTAGGATTTTAATTTTTTTTAAAAACATTTGTTTTCTAAAGCTAGGTTAAATAATGTAAGCATCCACATATTTTGATTTCAACAAAGTGAACTTACCCGTTCATCTAACACCGCTAAAGTTCCCCCTTTAGTTTATTTTGTTGAATAAAGAATTCAGGAAACAAGTGTGGGGGAAACATGTCCCCAAGTCACGAAATCCCGACGTGAAAAATTAACGTTGCATATCATAACACGTCACGACCGAATGAGCAAAATGACACGACGAAACAAAGCCACAGAAGAGCCAACAGGAGGTCGGCCGAACCCCCTGGTGGGCCGACCTATTTTCTGCTCCATACAACTCCATTTCGCTCCAGAAAATTGGTTTGGGTTTCCTATCCCCACATTTATACGCTACCCTGCTGTTTGAGTTGATTTCATATTGCATATATAAAATGAATCAACTCAACAAATTGAAATAAAATTTGGTAGTCAAGAATTTGCTTAAGCTGAAAATTTGAATACTTTATATTTCAATTCATTACCTTGTTTATGATTCCCATAAATCAATAGGAAAAACACATCATCTAGGTATTTGACTAGTGTGATATGGTAAATGAGTTCTTTAGAAATCATCCTTTCGCTTGAAATTTATTTTGACATTTGTAACTATTTGAAGTCTTGAACTTTTCCTAAATCTCTCATTGGAAATTTATATACCCACCAAGGCAATATGATATATTCATTGAAAACCACAAGCATATGCCACTTTGCTTTTCATTGAACTTTGTCAAACCTGTGACCCAATTGAGTGACATGCATGAACTTTTTGAATTGAAAACTTTGTGCACTCCATTCATGCAAAATTTCTCACATTGAGAGTTTGCATCCATCGATCACCCATCCGCCAAAAAGAAACTCCAAACAATACAAATGAAAGCCTCTCTAAAAATAAAAACGGGTAGAAGACATGGCTACAAGAAAAAGAAAAAGCATTCACTCTTGAAAAAGAGTAAGAGTGCTCAAAAAAAAAGTAGCCATGTTTGATCCTTAAAATAGAGCGAATTCATGGGAGTTATCACCTCACCCCTCCATTTCATTCATGTGCACAATAATTTTCCCTTCACTCTGTTCATTGCATAAGTCTCTCATAGGATCAAGTTTTTGACTTAGTAACATATGAATTGCAAATGTGTGCCACATTCATCCCTACCAAGCTCTGGATATAGCCACTTTTAGTATAGGGACAAGAATTGGCAAAACATGCCATGGTGAGGACTCAAACACTTTGAGAGATTTGAGAGATTCCAATCGAGAAGGCAAGGGAAAAAGTTCCTATGACTTTCAAATATAGCAATTGCCAAATCATTTCAGCAGAGAATGATCCAAGGGAACTTCATTCTAACCGTTCCACTTTTCAAAAACCCAAGATTGATGTGGTAGCCACATGCACAATGGGGAACCATGAATTCAGGTATAAGTTTAAATATCTAGTATCCTTATTCTCTACCTTATAGCAATTTCATGACAACACTCTAGTTCTTCTTGCCTTTACTCGAGGACGAGCAAAGGACTAAGTGTTGGGGAGTTTGTTGACGGTCCTTAAGTGCCACATTTTGACCATCAATTCAACTCATAATGTGCATAAAAGAAACACAAAACATAGTGGTAGGGTTATACACTAACCCAATTCCACAAGTGTTGGTGTTTATTTGTATGTAGGTGAATTATTACCCAAAATACCAAAACATGCAGGGATGAATCCATGAAAATGGATTTCAACCAATCAGGCTATGAAACGTGGCAACACATGGATCAAATGGCCCATAAATAGAAGAATATGAGGAGATCCAACGGTGTTGCACCCATATATATCAAGGGAGCCCACCTGGAAGCCACCTGGAGGAAGCACTCCCCGAGGGGAGGCTTGACCAGGTCGGTCGATCCATGGGTTCGGCCGACCCCTTCCTGGCGCCAAACCCGGTCAAATGACACGTGTTGGCTTCTCCCGGCTCCCTGGAGTCAATGGTGACTGATTCGAGCGTTAATTGTGGCAGGAACCGACCCTTCTCCACTTATAAATAGACCCCCTCACCTCACTTCTCACACACACGAAAAGTTGAGAATAGTGCTACACTCCAAAGGTTTAGAGTAGTCTTAGAGGATACCAAAGTAGAATGAGAGTGTGGTGAAGAGTCTAGGAGAAGGAGGCTTGGGCTTGTCAAGTTCCTCTTCTACACTTGTACCCCTACAAAGGTTTTATTCAATCAAGTAAGCCATTGTGAATTCAATACAAGTTTGATCTTTTATTCCTAGTAGTTTGCACAAGTAGTTACTTGTGGGTTCACTGCTTTAATTCATTAGAGGCCCTAGTTGTAGCTTTGTGTTCGAAACAACTAGAGTAGTGATTTAGAACGTAAGCGTGGTGCTTAGGTTATAATTCATCAGTGGATATCTCGTAGACCCACAGATTGAAGAGGTAGGCAGTAGGTGGTGACAACCCTATCTGTCCTTTGTAATCCTCCACGTTCAGCTATGCCATATGCTCTTGGTGGGAGTCGTCCTAGTATTGCTAGGAGTAAGCCTGTGCCCGAAGCAAGCATCCACTGCAAACTACCTTAAATTAGGATCAATACTTTGAATTCCTCTCTGTTCCTTGCCTACTAAACAAATTTGTGTCCTTGGGTGAGCTAGTTCAAAAGATTAGCACACACGTTCTTTGGATTCGATACCCTTGGGAATACTCTTCAAGGGGAAGTGCTACAACGGTATTTCCGTGCGCTTGCGGATAACTCTGTGGTGTTAAGAAATACCAACAAGCCTCTCTCCTCTATGTGAGCAAAGTTTTCCATCCTAGTACATGCCAAATGGAAAAGAATTTGGAATCCTTACCTACTTTGGAGATCAAATCCAGATCATAAGCTTTCGTATGAGAAAACTCACGATCTTTGATGAGCTTGCGTGCTTGATCTTTAACTTCACTTTGTATGTCGAGGTCGTCGTCGTGGCGGAGTTGGTGCGGGTTGCTCCTTTCACCCATGGGAGTGTCTTCACATACACTACTCCTCCGTGAACTTGGTGTAAAGACGGAAGAGGGACTTGCACTTGAGTCTCCACCACGGCTTGAGCTTGCAGCCTCCTTCCTCTTCCCAAACAACCTCTTCATTCCTTTCATGGCCACAACAACAAGAACACAACAAGGCAAGAACTCGAAAGTGGTGATGTTAGTGTAAGCAAAACCCCCCGACAAATTTTCCCTTGAAGAGCTTGAGAGCAAATTGAAAATGCAAACAAAAGCAAATATTTTTGCATGGTATTTTGAGCAAGAGTACTTCAACAAAGAGCAAGAAGAACAATGTGAGCAAGAGTGACTCTGGGGAGGTGTGAAATGAGGTCAAGTGTGAAGATGGGTGCTCTTCACGGCCACCATTTATAGTGTACACTCCCCAACGGTCACATGGTATCTAAATGTAGCCATTGGAGGAGAGAGAGCCAAAATGGCCCTTTCCCCATGTCGGGCGAACAGGGGGGTCGGCCGCACTGCAATGTGGGCCCCCCTATTCTCCCTTTTGGCAGGTGGCTTCCCAACGGCTATAAAATTAGCACGTTGGTGAAATGCCACATTTGCAGCTCAGAAAATTTGATTTTGGAATAAAAACTCTTTTTTAAAAACCCAACAATTTCTTTTTGTGGAAAATAAAGAAGTCAAAATAATAATTGATAATAAAATATTCTCAACTTGCTAACAAAAACCAAAAATGCAGTGGGGAAAATCAAACTAAATGGGGAAAACCAAATGAAGAGAAAAGAAAAAAAATAAAGAAAGGATAACTACCAATTTAACCTATTGGCTAGGTCTCACCACCGTACGATGAGATGGACATTCCTTCTTCTTCATTTCTTGACATCTTGGCCCAGAGAGATGGGCTTGGATGGCTTGTCTTGCTTTTTCCGCCATTTCTTTTTTGGCAGCGTGGTGGACTTGGGCCTTTGAGGAGGCCTGGACTTCTCTATTTTCTTGGGGTGTCAGTGTAGACGATAAGACGGGTTCTCTGCGTAAATCAATTTCCTTATGAATGCAATGAGCGGGTCCATCTTTGGAGGTGTGACATCGACCTCTTGAATGATTTTAACATTCGGCCCATATTTGATATGAATCATGGAGAGCATTACTGCAATTTTGGGCGAAAGTTAAACTTCTCCTCCTTGCCATTGATATGGAAGTGGATTTCTCCAGCTCCCACATCTATGCAAGCCTTCGCAGTGCTAAGGAATGGGCGCCCAAGAATGATCCGCGTATCCTTCTCGACATCCATGTCGAGTACCACAAAATCCATGAGTATGAAGCAATTCCGGATTTTCATTGGAACGTCTTCAACAATACCTGCCGGATAATGGACTGAAGAGTCAGCCAGTTGGAGTTGCTATGGTGTTGGAGTAAGCTCCATGAAGTTTAGTTGGTCGAAGACCACCTTGGGCATCACACTCAATCTTGCTCCAATGTCACAAAGTGCCTTATCGAAGTGGTGAGACCCAATCAAACATGAAATTGTAGGATACCCAGGGTCCTTCAGCCAGTTGCCTTGCTGTAGAGAAATCATGTTGACGTTTTCCACGGGAGGTTCGGGCTGTCCTGGCATCTTGCCATTCTCCACTGGTGAAACAACAGCTACCAGTTGAGCCAACTGAGTTTCCAACATCTTGTTAAAGCTCAATTGATTCTTGAAGGCAGATGATAGTACTTCAATCTTGGCATTAATGCTCTTTAGGGTCTTTTCATTGGCCAACAGTTTCTTGGATAGAGCATTATTGATCTTCAGCTGGTGCCACAGACTTCGCATTACCACAGTCCTCACCATTGGATTGTCCATCTATCTTCCTTATAAGGAGGTCCAATATGGCAGCGATCATGTCCACCTCCTTCAAGGTGTGCATGCCTCGCTGACAGGCATGGAGACGCTCGTCGCTACAACCCATGTTTGACACCATCTTCTCAATCAAATCTTTGGCTTTGGGCACCCTCAATGAGAAGAAGACACCTCCAGCCACAACATCAACATGGTCATGGGCGGAAGGGATCAACTCATTGCAGAAGTTTTGGATAATGAGCCAATCATCCATCCCATGGTGGGGGAAGGGTAAGATATACTCCTGCAGCCTTTCCCAAGCTCCGGGAATAGATTCCTTGGCATTTTACTAGAAGCTAGAAATTCTTCAGTGTAGGGAATTGGTCTTGCCCAACGGGAAAAACTTGGCGAGGAATGTCGTAGAACACTTCTTCAAAGTGTCTACAACACTTCAGTTCTCGTAGAACCACTGTTTCGCTCTCCCAAGGAGAGAGAATGGAAACATCCTAAGACGGACAGCATCAGGAGATACATCATTGATCTTAAAAGTGCTGCAGATCTCAAGAAACTATTGCAGGTGAGCACTTGCATCCTTGTTAGCCTTCCCACAAAATGAGTTTGCTTGCACCATAATGATCAGACCAGTCTTGATTTCGAAGTTCACATCTCCCGTGTTAACTATGGGCTAAACAAGCACATTGTTAGCAGAGGGAGTCGAAAACTCACAAAGGATCTTTGGAGCCATTGGCGTTTCAGTTGTTGGTGTAGTTACTCTGTCTTGCTTTGCAGCACGAAGCTTCTAGGGAGTAACAACAAGAGGTTGATCTCTCGGAAGGGATTTGGGATCTTCAACAAAGTTTTCGACAAGCGGAAACTAGACATACACTACAATATTTTCACCTAAAATGTGAAAACAAAGAAAGATTATCATACTAAAACCTACCCAGGGTCCTATTCTATTCACTCAATCATGCAATACTTCTGCTACCTTCCCAGGCAATGATGCCAGAAATGCTTGTTGATAGTTCTAAAGTAACACTAACAAATCATCTCTGGCAATGGCGATTGAAATGCTTGTTGATGGCTACTAACATAATAGATATAAATCTGCAAGTGCACAGAAGCTATCGATGTAGCATTTCCTCTTAAAGTGTATTCCCAAAGGGTGTCATTTATATTCTCCCAAAGAAAGGCTAGGTGGAAGCAAAGCAATCATCAAGTGGAGAGGATAGGTTGGTCTAGGTAGGGTTCTAGTAAGGATGGGTAAATGATAATTGGAGGTAGTGTGACACACACAAGAGCATTCTATCCTAAAGGGGTAAATGACGCAAAGAGCGACTAGGCTAAGAGTTAGGTAGATACACCTACTGTGCTTCTAATATACATATACATAGCCCAAGTTAGTTACTAATGATCATATTAATTATGAATTATCATGCTAATTTTATTAACACATCGAGCACGGGTTTACCCCTAGAAACACTAGGACGACTCCCGCCAAGAGCCTGTGGCATAGCCGAACATGGAGGATTACAAGAGACAGATATGGTTGTCACCACCTACTGCCAACCTCTTCGATCCATGGGTCTATGAGACATTCAACGCTACTTATCTATCCTAGCACCATGCTAGCATATTAAGTAATTACCTTAAGAGCCTAGGCACAAGCATCCTAAGGAAATGACTAAATCATCGGAAAACAAATTTTAATACATAGCATAAGTGATTCATAATAACATAATCATGTCATAGCTAATTCAAATATAGTTGGGGTTTCTAGTGTTTACGATTATATAACAAGAATGATATGGCATAATCAAAAATACTACTCCTACCACATATATGGAATCTACAATCAAACAAGAAATGCTTCATCCAAGTATATGAACAATAGAAGACTAAAGATAACATCTTTATGAAGAGAAAAGTCACAAATACAAATAGGAATATGAGAGCCATATCTTTCCCAATTAGGAATTGGGAAGAGATTCCTTCTACTCCTTTCCTACTTGGACTATGGACTAGATACTCTTTTCTCTACAGCCTAAACTCCTCTAAACCTATGGAGAATATTAGATACAATGGAATGAATGCTCAAGTGGTGCGTGTGTGAAGAGAGGGTAGGGGGTCCTATTTATAGGTGGAGAAGGGTTGGTTCCCGCAACCAAAAGCGTGCGAATCAGTCACCACTGACTTCTTCAAGTTAGGAGGAGCCAACATGTGGAAGCTGACCGAGTTTGGCGCTAGAATGAGGTCGACCAAACCACCAGGTCGGCCAACCTGGTCTTGGATCCAAACGGCTTGTGCTTTATCTAGTTGGCTTCCAATATGGTCCCATTGACTGATATAGGGTGTACACCGTTGGATGGCCTCGAATACTTATGTTTGTGGGCCATTTGATCCATGTCATGCCACATGTAGATGCTTGATTGGCTGGGATGATATTTTACAGGATTGCTCCCCCTCTTTTACCTCATTTCCTTCACTAATTCCTTGCATGCACTATTTCTCCATGGACAAGTGGAAATAGGTCAAATAAAAGGTGATGTGTGCAAGAAATGACAATTCCTTCACATAATTGAGTTATATTGACGGCTGAAATTGGTATATAATAGCCGTCAACAAACACCTGCGAGTCCTTGGTTCGCAAGCTTGGCTGCACCAAGCCGAGGTGCATGACGGAAAGGAGTGGCAACCAACCACGCCTCTGGCGAAGAAGCCATCAACGCTTTCTTCAACGTGCTAAAACCAAAGCCTAAGATTCTCGAGGGATAGAAGGACTCTATGCTCTGCCATGACGAAAGGAAGAGTGGTTACAATAGACCTCGCCCCCAGATGGACGATCGAAAGCTAGTCGCCGTCGTCGATCAGCGCCAAGACAAGAGACAGACCAGGCCGCCGACTGACTACTAGGAGAAAATGCTGGAAAAGCCGTGCACCCGTCACACGACCCTAGTTCAGCACGCCCTCAAGGATTTCCTCCTTCTCAAGCACTTCCTCAGAAAAAAAAACCCGGTGGCTTGAGCGACAAGGGAAAGGGGCCCGCGCCATCAAGCCTCGAGCCGGAGTAACCCATCTTCTATGAGCCCACATGCCTTACATTGGGCCTAACCGGCAAACAACGGCGGATATTTCAGGGATGGCGAAGAGCTCGGAGGCGGGAGCCGTAAATCTAGAAACGACATCAATGGACTTGGGGGCTTTGATGGTGTAAGGAGCCACCCAGAGTTTCTAGGAGACTGCGAAAGGCTCTAGCGACGACCGGTCCAGTGACATGATTCAAGACTACATGGAACATCAAGAGCCGTTGACACACCGACCCAAAAACTTGGTGGACCCTAAGGTAGTTTTGATCGCAGGCAGGCCAGACGGAAGCGCTGACACACGGATCCGCAAGGTAGTCCAGATGATCGAGTAACCCTCAGCTTACGCCATCCGTCCTATTCTACCTGGGATCTCCATGGAAAAGTCACCCCCTCCTCTACGCATCAAAGCATGATGACTAATTTATCTGTCACGAACCGAAAGTAGGCGCGAGATCGAAGAATGGGAAAGCACTCGAAAGAATAGATAATATCATCCAACATCGAAGAAGAGCCTTTACAGAAAATTACCGGAGGGGATGACACAAACACACACACACACACCACCTCACGCGCCGATGAGATTCACCTTTGACCCGACTCTCAAGATAGACCCTAGAGTGCCCTGGGATTCATGATTGTGGACAACGAGTCGGCTGTGGGCTCGATGTTCTGAGCAATTTTGGTGAGCTCCTCCACCGATCTCCCGACTGCGTATCCTTGTCCCACAGCCCGAAGGTCCACACTATCACAATGAGATGCCACGACGCAAGGGCGATGCGAGTCCCGAAGAGGTCCCCGAGCTTTTGAGCTCCGTGCCTCAGGCCGTCACTTGGTCTGAGATCTTGCGGAGCCAGGTCTCCAAGGAACCCCATCCTGCGGCTCCAAGTTCCAATGGCCCGAGCACCGACTCGTAAACCGCCGTCATGGTGGGGCGAATCTCCACGACCTCATCATGAATGAAGTCTAATCAAGCGGGGATACTTCCCATGTGACTCTCCAGGCGGGTCTCCACCTCTAACGGCCCGAGCACTCCAACATAAATGTGGGTCGCAGTTCTCTGAAGGGAACTGTTGACGGTCATTGTATACCAATTTCGACCGTCAATATACTCAATTATGTGAGGGAATAAATATTTTTGACACAAATCATAGTTAGATTTAACATAATTCCAATTCTACTTGGAGAATACTGCATGCAGGCGTTTTTATGTAGAATCGATGGAGAATGAGGGGAGCAATCTTGAAAAGTGCCACCTTAGCCAATAACACGACTTCATGTGACATCACATGGATCCATGGACCAATTCTTAGGCGTATTCAAGGGAATACAACGTCGATTCACGCGGGGATGGAACATGGGTCCACTTATCAGTTACTCGGAGGTAGGACAACCGATTGGGGGCCAAGACCAGGTCGATCGACCCCCTAGCTTGGACGACTTGGCCCTAGCGCAAAACTCGGTCAGCCTCCACGTGTTGGCTCCTCACGGCTCCCTGAAGGCGGTGAAGACTGATTCATGCACTAATTGTAGTGGGAACCACATCTACTCCGTGGTGTATAAATAGGGGGGGTTGCCTCACTTCTACCACACACCACTCAAGCATTATTTCTCGTATTACACTAATGCTCTCTTAGTCCTTAGTGGAGGTTAGGCTAAAGAGAGGAGCCTCTAGCCCCGAGTCCAAATTGGGAAAGGTATGGCTCATGTATCTTTTCTTTGATTGTGACATTATGCTTTATATTAATATTATTAGTCTTTACTTATTCATATATTTTGATAAATCGCTCCTTGTTTTGGTTGTGGAGTCCTTGTATGTGATAGGTGTAGATGTTACTATGATCTAGTCATAATGCTCATATCATGTTACCATAAACATCATACACCACCACAAGTCTAGTGAGGTATTAATATGACTATGTTAATAGGAGTAATTTATTGCTTGGTCCCAACATTGGTTTCAAAGATGTTTAGGTTAGTCATTGCCTTAGGAAGGTACTTGTACAACAATTCTTAAGGTATTTACTTAGCATGTAAGTGTCGTGCTTAGATCGTTAATTAGCAATGAATGCCTTGTAGACCCACGGTTTGTAGGGGAGGGCGGCAGGTGGTGACAGCCTCGTTCGTCCTTTGTAATCATCTTGATGTTGTCATGGGTAAACCAGTGCCCGATATGTTGGACCACTAAGCCCTAGTGCTCATCATTAGCATACCCATATGTACATTGATATGCTATGTATATGAATACTTAAAGCACAGTAGAAGTAGCTCCATCTCTAACTTAGCTCCACTAGGACATTCTTACCGTTTAGAGCGGTTTGCTTAGGTGTGTATCACACTACCCCACTACGTCATCTACCCATCCTACTAGACTCCTCACTAGAACACCCTCTTCTCTCCTTGATCGTGCCACTCTTCCCCTTTGCCTTCCTTTGGGATAAAAAAACGGTACCCTAGGGAATACTCTTCGGTGTAATGCTACAACGGTACTTTTTGTGCGCTTTCGGAACTCATCTTGTATTTTCTTAAGTTAGCCTAGTGCCTCTGCTGAACTAGCCTTTGCTGCTAGGATGACCTGTAGATGTTAAGAAATGCCAACAAGAATTTTTAAGAATTGCACATGTTATACAAGTACTTTGGACACTTATTCAAATTTACTATCTAATTTCATTGTTGCTAATCCTTGCTACGATATAAAGTGCCTTCCAAGCTAGACTTTTTCTTGAGTTGAATTCTTACACCTTTGCAATCACCCCACTCTCGATTGGTTCTTGACACTGGCGACAGTTTGCCACCTGCGGTGTCGGTAAGAACACTTGTAAGAGCGTGGTAAGATGCTTGAGACTGTGTGATTCCACTTTCACCTTGCCATTGCCATATCTAGTTGCTAGGGATAATATATTTTTGTTGTCTTCTATTTGCTACTAGCAATGTCAGGTAAAAGAGAGAATGGTGAATTTGCTCTACATGTTGAGTTTCTTGACATAATTAAGACAATGATGGGGCTGCTCACCATGAAACAAACACTAGTCGAGTCTGCACATGACATTCAGACCACCTTTACAACTCCTTCCACAAAAAAGTAATTATATTCTCCCATCTCTTCCTTCTTATGACAGTTTTGGTTATGATATATTACTTGGGAAACAGAGATTGATAAAATTTTTGGGCAGTGTCTTATGTGTGAAAGGAGAAAGATTAGGAGTATTACTAGTGCATTAGTTGATTGTGCATTAACTTGGTGGGACAACATAAGTGATTTAGAAAAACATCGAACATGGAAAGATATGAAAATTCTTATGCGAGAAACTTTTGCTAATGTATCTATTTGCAAAGATGAAATACATGAACTTAAGGAGAATTTTCTTGTTGTACCTCCTTCTATGCCTAACCTTTTGCAGAAACATGAAAAAATA
The DNA here is from genome assembly GCA_036927565.1 of Tuctoria greenei. Taxonomy (NCBI): domain Eukaryota; kingdom Viridiplantae; phylum Streptophyta; class Magnoliopsida; order Poales; family Poaceae; genus Tuctoria; species Tuctoria greenei. The sequence goes on from JAYESD010000004.1 coordinate 165,700,438, forward strand.
AATGTAGATGCAAATGAGAATGAGGTGTTGAACAACTCTTCTGAATTTTTTGATGAGTCAACCCATAATGCATTTGAACTTCTTGCTGAAAATGAGATTAATGTTAATGAACAATGCTATACATTTAACCAAGGTATGACATTTTCAGATATGCTGAATTTTGCCACCAATCATGCTATCGATGAACAGAAACAAGATGAACCTTTTCATAATGTAGGATCGAAGAGCACGTGTAAAGCTTCTAGAGGGGGGTGAATGGTAGATTAAAACTTTTCAGCGGAAGCAACGAAAAACCCCTCGGCAGAAAACCAATCTGTTAAAGAAATCATGTGTACGACTAGTCCAAACGTGTTCAACTGTGAAAAAACTAGTATAGATTGTAGAGAATCAAGTCACAAAGAAGTCACAAAAAGAATCAAAAAAATTCGTCGAGAGAAACTCAATTTACGATTGAAAGATCGAACAAAGGTCAATCTGTCCTACCGAGTAAAAAAACAGTTATACAATACTGCAAAGAAACTCATGTAGATCCAAAACCACAAATTCAATGACCGTGAAATTTTAATAGATAATAGATAATCAAATTGTGAAGATAACCCCAGAGAATCACGTCAATTGGATCTGTAAAACTCGAGTTATGATAAAACCACCAAAGAAAGGTAGTATTGTGCAGAAACTCGACGAGAAAGACTTAACGAAAACAAGTCGGATGAACAAGGCACAAAAGTTCCTTCAAACTATGAATTTTATTGATCAAACCACAATAGGAACAGCCCCAAAGTCGTCTACCACTCGCTTTGGCCTCCCTTGCTTATATAACCAGCCATGAGGCGAACCCAAACCAAACTAGGACTCTAATCCTACCCCGTTCACGAATCAAAACTTTCCATAACTGCTCAAGACTCTTCTATACGCAGATAGAAGCAATCTTAAGACTTCCAAACACCTTAGGAACACATCCCACATTCCTAAAACAACTCAACTTCATGATCACCACGTAATCCATTCATAACAAACTCAAAACCTTCCATATTTGAGTCAAAACCGACTCTGCTGCAGCCTGAGTCCATAACCTAGTCAATTGGACATTTTTGACCAATTTTTTACGTCCACATCTCTTCATCACGCCTCGGAACCATGTCGCTACGTCCATGCACTCCTTGCACACGTGCAAACATCTTCTAACGACGTCCACGATATCTTCATATGCATTGTTCTTGATTCAAACATGTTGCACAACCTCCCGATCAACTCAACCACAATTCCTCCAAAACTTGGTTGTTAAACAATGCTGGTAGTGGGCGAGGTTGGGCTGAACACTCGGACCGACCCATCGTATGAGGAATCAGCCTCTGCTCGGATTAGCCCATATCCACGTTGCTAAAACTCGAGTCTGGCTCGAACTTGCCATAGCTCGACTAACTCCTACGGGTTTTGCCCACGCAGCCCGACTGATGCATACGGGTTTTGCCCAGGCCCGACTCATGCATATCGATCTCCGGCCAATACTAAAATGGGCTACTCGATCTATTTTCTCAGAATACCCAGACTTGAGTTCTCTATTTGCTGTTATTTTAATTTGTTAACCACTCGAGTTCTCTACTTTTGTATGATGGTCTGATTTTAAATTGCACGTACAAGCTCAAGCACTATATTTGAATGTTGTTTGCTATTATATTTTCATGTACACACATGCACAAGCCCTATATTTGCACATTGTTTGCTATTATGCAGGCCACAACAGGAAACAAATAAACTACCCAATGACATATTATTCAGAACAGAATTATATAACCCAAGAGATTAACAATATCAAAGATCCTCCTCGTTATCTTATACAAAAAAAGCACCCTTGTGTGAGTTGTTCAACAGCTTGTCTGGGAAATGGAAAGAGAAGAATCCTGTGTATGCTGCTCATCCTAAATTCACAGCAACATTGAGCACAGGTTCTAAATGTACACCTTGAAGGCTTTCAGAAATTCAGCAGTTCAGCACCAATGGCACCTGCACAGAGTTTCAGTCACCAAAAAATTCATTTTCAGAAGATGCGCGTACATGCAGACATATCAAACGCGTAGGTACATACCATCAATAACCCTGTGATCACAGCTCAGTGTAGCTGAGATGAATAAACCAAACTCATACTGGCCATCAGGGGCACCAATATCATCCATTCACCCTCTTCTCAGCTGCTCAACAATGAAAAAGCTCAGGGTAGGTAGACCAAAAGCAGCATATAGCTAGAAATGTAATGCTAATGTTTGACAACTCATTACCAGAACCAATGGCCAGAATAGCCCCCTGAGGCTGGGGAGGATTTATGATGGCACGGAATTGATTAATTTCAAAATTCTTGCCCAATCAGCGTTATCAAGCGAACAGTGCATAGAACAAATGGACCACCCATGAACTTGTAACAGAATCATACAGAACAAATAGCATGCAATGAAAAGCTGTTTCGAGAATTCTAGTCTGGCATCTCGGAAAGCTTTCTGTACCTCCAGAAGACCATTGCGAGTTTCAGGTGTGCCTCCACTCTGTAATTTAAAGAACGAATAGGTATTTTAGACAAGTACATAGTACTAATGCAGCTGAGAGAAGAGGGGGCATGTATAGAAAACTGAGAAGTTTTAGTACCTTGGAAATGACAGTTTGATGATCAATTCCAGCAGGATCAGTGTCAAAGTCTTAGGCTTTGCATCCCTTAAAAAGACAAAAAGACCATAATAGAATATTAGTATGAGCAGATGTAAATGGTAAGGTAAGAAACTATATCAAACCAACAATCAATGTACCTTTAGTGAAAGGTAGGTATTTGTTCAAGTCAAAAGGAACCTCCTCTGGTCCAAACCAATCTTTAGAGCAAACAAGAGTCTCAAGTGTTTCACTATTCATTGAAGTGCGAAGGTGGTCTGTCAATCAGACCGCCGTACTAAACGCCGACTCATAAGCAACACTCGATGTTTGAACGGCCAAGAAATCTCTTGCCATCCTTGCAAGTGTAGGATATAAACCAGAATTGCTTTTCCAGTACTGCAGGATATCAAAGTTCTCCATATTTCTATCAACAAGCTTCTTTTGCAAATACTTGTCTAACTCAGACATTGTCATATTCTTACCACGATTTTCAGACTGGAATTGCTCAAATTCCTCATCAATCTCTTGTGTTCCACAAACATTTGATCTAGATTGGGATGATCAGACACCCAAAACTCGATCACTACAAGTAGAGGAACTCTCGTAATCCTCATAAAAACTTTTTAACAAACTAATAGCATTATCTAGTCTTGACTCATAATCATCTCCATATGCCTTCTTAAAGCAGAACTTTAGAAATACATCCTTGTATCGGGGATCAAAGACAGTTGCAATTGTCAGAATAAGATTCGGGTTAGACCAATATTTCTCAAACTTGCCTTTCATTTTTTGAGCTAGTTCTTGCAGAATTGTGCTCTCCAAATTCTCGTTCCACAGCAATTTACGAATTCCCCAAACTTCTTTAAGGTATGTGTGAGAAGAAGGTTTCCTAACATGTGAGAATGTTTTTGTAGCATTAAGAAAGGGCTCCAAGAACATTGTCATTTCTTCCGCATTTTTCACTCTTCTAAGCTAGGACCACTAACTTTCCAAGTGTCAGCGTACCTCAACAAAGCCTCGTTCAGCTCAACTGCTTCCTTGACCATTTCAAACGTTGAATTCCATCTTGTTGGACAGTCTAATATCAAACCATGCTTAGTATTCAGATTTAGACTAAATAAAATGTCGTTGAGAGCTTGAAGTCTTGATCCACTAGACTCAATATTTCGCAACATTTCTCGAATGTTTTTTAGTGCTTGTTGAATAATATTCATGCCTTCTTGCACAATCAGATTCAAAATATGCGCTGAACACCTCATATGCATATGGCTTCAACCAAACGGGATCTTATCTGATAGTTTCAATTCCAAGAACCTTACTGCACTATCATTCGCTGAAGAATTATCGAGAGTGAGTGCAAAAATATTGTTGTCCAACTTCCAGTCAACACAGATTTTTTCTACCATATTAGCGATGGATCTTCCAGAATGCGGATATGGAATTTTTCTAAACCCAATTATCTTCTTCTGAAAATTGAAATCCTTTTCAATCCAATGTCCTGTTAAGCACAAATAGCCCAATTTTGCACTTGAAGTCCATATGTCGCTGGTGAAAGAAACACGCGAATCTAATTGATGGAAACCATATAGTATCATCTCAGAACCATTCCTAAAGACCGCAACACAATCCTCTTGTACTGTCTGACGTCCAATGGCTTTGTATTCTGGTCTCATCACTACAGGAATATCGATCACTTACGTCGGTCAGGGCAACTTACGTCGGCCAGCCGACGTAAGTAAGTAACTTACGTCGGCTACTAGTAGCCGACGTAAGTTAAATAAATTATGTCGGCCGACCGACGTAAGTAAAGGGACTGACAATAATAAAAGTTACCCACGTCGGCCTCGGCCCAGAGCCGACGTAATTAAGGAGACCGACGTAATTTAGACCTAACTTACGTCGGCCGCGAAGTAGGCCGACGTAAGTTAAATAAGCCGACGTAAGTTATTGTTTAACCTAAACGCGCGAGCGGTGCGCGCCTTCATTTTACGCGCCTTCCCCCCGAGCCGCCTGCCCCGCCGCCGCCGCCTGCCCCCCGAGCCGCCGCCCCGCCGCCGCTCCCCGTCGCCGCCCCGCCACCGGCATGCCGCCCCGCCGTCGCCGCCCGGCCGCCCCCCGCCTCCCGCCCGCGGCCCCGCCCCCGCGGTACCGCCCCGACCCGCGCGGCCCCGACCCTGACCCCGCGCCGGCGCCCTGCTGCCTGCTCCCCCTCGCCGCCCCGCCGTCGCCGCCCGGCCGCCCCCCGCCTCCCACCCGCGGCCCCGCCCCCGCAGTGCCACCCCGACCCGCGCGGCCTCGACACCGCGCTGGCGCCCCGCCTCCTGCTCCCCCTCGCCACCCCCGCCGTCGCCGCCCGGCCGCCACCCTGCCTCCCGGCCGCAGCCCCGCCCCTCCGGCGCCGCCCCAACCCGCGCCGCCCCGACCCCGAGCCGCCGCCCCGCCGCCTGCTCCCCCTCGCCGCCCCACCGTCGCCGCCCGGCCGCCACCCGCCTCCCGCCCGCTGCCCCGCCCCCGCGGCGCCGCCCCGACCGGCGCGACCCCGACCCCGAGCCCGAGCCGCCGCCACCCTGACCCCGAGCCGTCCCGACCCCGAGCCACCGCTGCCCCGACTGCCCCCGCACCGTCGCCCCGACCCCGAGCCACTCCGACCGCCCCACTGCCGGCTCGCCGTCGCCGCCCCTGCGCCCCCGACTCCGCCGCCGATCTTCGTTGCAAGTATTTCCTCATCTCATGCATTTACTTTAATTAAATTGCTGTCATTTGAATTAAATTTCTCTCATTTGAATTATGGTTATGTTTAGGTTTATTGAATTGCTCTTATGGTTATGTTTAGGTTTATTGAATTGCTCTCATTTGAATTATGGTTATGTTTAGGTTTTGAATTGCTCTCATTTGAATTATGGTTATGTTTAGGTTTATTGAATTGCTCTCATTTGAATTATGGTTATGTTTAGGTTTATTGAATTGCTCTCATTTGAATTGAATTGCTTATGTTAGAATTGAGTTGATAAATTGATGAATTACAATGGATAATTGTTATGTTTAGGTTTATTTGAATTGCTTAGTTTTTTGAATTATGGTTACAATTTTAATTTTGATTGCTTGAGTGTTCAAGTACTATATATACATAAATGGGCTTTGGACAGGCTTGACAAGGCCCGACAAGGCCCATTTAGTGGTAAGGTAAAGTATGCATGTAGACGGGAACGAAGGCGAACGACGACGGTGAGGATGACAAGCACCTCCGCCAGCGTTGTCCAGGCGTCGCCTAGGCGATGCCTAGTCGTCGCCTAGGCGTCAAGTCGCTCCGGACCGGACGCCATGGCCGGTCGACTCGCCTGGACCAGGCTGCCGCCGCCTGGTTGCCGCCGACACTCTCCATTGCCTCTGTTCGCCCCTCGAGGCCTCGTCGCTGCTAGGTTGCCACCATCGTAGCCGAATCTCCACCGCCATTGTTGGATAGCCGCGGCCGCCGTCGCTGGAGTAGGGGTATCGAGGAGAGGAGAAGGGGATCGTCGCGGCCGCCGTATCTAGACTCTGGAGCGATGGAATCGTGGAGAAGAGAAAGGAAAATGAGTAGGGTTAGGTCAGGGAGGACTTTTATGTGGCCAATCTGAAGTGTGGACTGTCGGATATGATTCGATGGCTCACAATAACTGGGCCGATTTTACTCCTCAGGCCTACTCGCCTCTGTCCTCCGCCTCCCCCGATGGCTTAGTCCTCCGCCTCCTTCTCTAAGACCAACTTTCCTCTCAGTCTTTCTCTAGTTCTTTCCTCTCTCTTAAATGACCTCAAAATGAAAACGAGCAACGTAACCTATAGCAATGTATTACCCGTTTCGGATCGGCACGTCTCACATGACATTGGCATGTGAGACGTGTAGGTTCGGAATTGTCCCTTTTTGGACAGCCTCAGAGTGACCGAGGGGGCGTGGCTTGTGACAAGACATGGGTCCGGATTTGGATGAGATTTCGGTGGCGTAATCCTGTTGTTCTCTGCTGCACCATTTTTGGGCGTGCAGTGGAGAACAGCGGGGTTATGCTGCCGAAATTTCGTTCGAATCCGGATCACGTGTCTCGTCATGAGCACGCTCCGCTCGGTCACTCTTGGGTGGGTTTAGGATCTATCTGCCTAGGTTGTAGGGCCGTGACACATAACATAACAATACATTAACGACAATTTCTTTTGCGTTAAACTGCGGAGTCAAACATGGGCAAAGACCGTAGTTGGATGTACACTGGTTGGAAGAGCAGAACTGGTGGTCACTGAGATGAGTGGTACGCCAAGACAGAAGCTTTTGTGGAACGAGCTTTTTCGTTGTCAAATAGCGATAATGCGCGGTGCCCATGTACGAAATGCCGAAACGGAATGTTTTTGGACAAAGTGGAACTTACGTTGCACTTGTGTCGAAACGGTTACGTGTCACATTATGAGTTGTGGAACTTCCACGGCGAGACAGCTTCTCAAGCTGTACAAGAAGTGGAAGCGGACAATGATGATGCTCAAGAGGTTGATATGATGGATGAGATGCTGGAAGCTATACGACCAGAGCTTACAGAAGATACTCAAACAGCAGAGGTTAAAGAGTTCTTCAAACGTCTCAAAGATTCAGAAGAGGCTCTGCATGAACACACTAAAATGTCAATCCTCAATTTTGTGACTAGACTTATGGCAATTAAGTCTAAGTTCTTCTTTTCTAACAATTGTTACAACATGCTCATCGATTTGTTCAAAGATGCCCTTCCACAACCCAACAAAGTGCCTAAGGATATGTACAACTCGAAGAAAATTCTTTTTGGTCTCGGGATGAAGCACGAAAAGATTGATGTGTGTCCGGACAACTGCATGCTTTTCTAGAGAGAGCATGCCAATGAGAACAAATGTTTGAAATGTGGTCAATCGAGGTTTGTCGAAGTTGTTAATAACGATGGTAATACAGTGACGACGGAAGTCGCACGTAAGCAGCTTCGTTACTTACCTGTGACACCGAGGTTGAAGCGGCTGTTCCTTTCAAAAAAAACGGCCAATCGACCCCCAAGCCGCGTACGCAAGCGGAGGCGGGAAGGCCCACGGACGGTGAGTTCTTCGTGTGTTTCATTTCTTTTTCAATTAATCTTCTACTTAGTTTTTTCATTCTTTTGCAGGTTTGCCATTTTCGATGGAGTTGTTGACTCGAGGTCGACGCGACCTTTGAGAGACGCTTCATCGTCGCAGGCTTCGACCGTTGGGACCAGTGGTCGTCTCTCGCAGACCCAGCTGGAGCTCCAGGCCATGAGGGAGTCGCTGACGCAAACTCAGGCAGAGCTGGAGAGGACGAGGGAGGAGCAGCAGAGGACGGCCTTAATGATGGCCCAGATGCAAGCAACGATGGCGGTAAGTAATTTAAAGTACCGTAGTTAAATTTCACAGCACTTAATAACATATATCTGCTAATATCTTGCAATGGCAGGCTCTTGCTCGACAAAGCGGTCAGGACATCGAGATTCCTACGCTTCCGCCGCAGCAGACACCGAAGCAGGTAATATTGTCTATACCTAGGAGTTTCATTCCCTTTTCATTATGTTAAAGAAGTTACTTGCATCACATTTAATTTAGCAAATGTGTTACTCACACTATTGACTAGTTGTTTTATGGACTTCTAATTTATCCTAATTTTGATTCTTTTGCAGGATTCCGGAACGCGTCGAGATCTCGGAGGTAGTGGAGGGGCTAGCGTGTAGACACCGGAGCAGGTAACAAACTCTCTTTAATATTGTTGTATCCATTTTATTATTTTACATAGAGAGATAAGGAGGTACAACATAGAGGTAGATCTTGATGACTTGTCAGATATTGATTCCTATAGTGGTGAGGAAGTTAAGTGTATCTAATCAAGCTTTAGTAGTTTTTGACCATGGTAGAAATGATTAGTATATAGTGAATAAGTTGTCAGTGCTTCCATTTAACAAAAGGGCTAGTGATTATCACCGATGTTTCCTTCTTATGTCGAAACTGATGTTCACTGAGTTAACAAAGGGCTAGTGCTTCCATTTAACTAGTGATATAGTACATTACTTCATTTGAAACTACATCATGCTTCCTTCTTTTGTCACTGATGTTCTTGGCCTCTTATGTTATCACTGAGTTGACATTGATGCTTACTAGTGATTATGTTTCTTTTGCAGGGATCCGGAACGCGCCGAGCAGATCTCGGAGGTAATGGAGGGGCTAGAGTGTAGCCCGGTGGTTGTTGATGTTGATTGTTGCAAATTGTGTTGTTGTTGATGTTTTGAACTATATATTGAAACTGTTATGCTGTGTATGATATTATTTGTTTGTTCTGTGTTATCACCATCGAGTGAGGTAGTCAGTTTCTGTTTTTAAAAAAAAATCGAAAACTTAACTTACGTCGGCTATGGGCAGACCGACGTAAGTTAGCCCAGGTTAACTTACGTCGGTCAGGCCATACCGACGTAAGTTAAACAACTAAACTTACATCGGTTTGCCCTGGCTGACGTAAGTTACAACACTTTACTTACGTCGGCCTGCCCAAGCCGACGTATGTCCTCAGGCCCAGCCCAAGGCCCATCTCGACACTTAACTTATGTCAGCTTCCGCAGACCGACGTAATTAATATAACTTACGTCGGTGGCTGACGTAAGTCACCTTAATTACGTCCAAAAGCCTACGTCGGCTGAAAGTCGACGTAATTAAGGGAAAACCGACGTAATTAAGTTACTTACGTCGGTTTAAGCCTTACTTACGTCGGCTTTGGCCGACGTAAGTGACCGTTATTCCTGTAGTGCATTGACCGCATAGCCGGTTCCCAAAACCGGCTCTCAATTCCGTTAAAAGCCCACTCATTATCAATGAATAGGAGCGTCAAAAGACCACATGTTAGTTCTGGATCAAACTTGAAAGTAGCAGGATCAAACCAATCATCTATTTGACCTAGTATTGACGCTCTTTCTTCATCAGTGATACGTGGACAACTGTTTACAAGATGACGCTTAAGGTGTGAAGTTTCTGAGCCTTTGGTCTTGCTCAATGCATTTGAGCAATGTCTACAAATTACTTTATGACCAGCCTCATTAAAGTGGTTCCAAACAATAGATCTTTTCCTCGAGGAATTTGATCTTGTTCCAATAGCCTCATCACGGCTTTCAGTTTCCTCCTCCATAACAGCATCAATATCATGACTTAGTTGTTGAGTCGCTGACAAAGACATTCTACATCAAGGTAATAAGATGTTTAACTAATGATACTCATGTGCATTTAACTAATGGTACTCATGTGAATAAAATACTATATAAATAATACTTGAAAGGATTATAGGAACTAAAAGATCACAAGATAATGCAATTAAGTGACCATGGAAAACATTTGCTGCAGTACAAACACTTCACAAGAAAGTTTAGCAAAGTTTAGATTCAAGATAGCAACAATAATAACCAAAGACATCATATACCTTCACTGGCGGATGTGGTGAGGTTGCACGAGCAGATCACTGGCGCTCAATTCAGTGTACTGCACTGCAAGCTCCTCTGTACCTCACTCAGTTGCAGTCTTGCAGATGGTGCGCGTGGAGGGCAACACGAGGTAACAGCTTCATCAGTTTTTGGTTGCAGCAGCCGGCCAGGAACTAGATAGCTAGAACTAGAAATTCTCCTTGTGGAAGTCGAACTTGGTGCTGTCTTCCTGGAGAAGTCCTGCGCCAGCTCGGACAGCTCCTTGGTCAGCACGGGGGTGCTGCAGTAGAACACCCCTGCAACATTCATTCATCAGAGAAGCATGGGAGTGTCAGTGTCCATTTAATTTCAGAATGTTGTTGTAGCATACTTTCAGCTAATAAAAACTTGAATGTAATTATTAAGCATGAGTGGTTCAAGTTGGTCCTGATCTGTCACAGGATCTTGTTTAGCCTTCAGCATGGCTAGTTCAAGTTGAACACATGCACCTCAGGACTTTGGTGGTGTCGTACTGATCATGCATGTCATTGTCATCTAAGATTCAACTGGGAAGAAAGTTAGGCCACATTGCAGTTGCACTGGTAGCATGGCTTTTTTTTTATGTTTGCTAGAGCGCTTCTTTGACCTCCAAGACCAAGAGTAAGAGAAGCGTGGAGGCATGGACAATCGGTCGCTGGATGCAAACAAAGAGAGTGCATGGCTGGTGCTTACCAACGCGCTGGTCGCGGTGGTTGAGGGCGATGCGCTTGTAGACGTTGCGCCAATTGGGGCGGGTGAAGCGGTTCTTGACGCGGGTGCCTGAGACGAGCGTGTGCCGCGAGAAGAGGAGGACCACGTCGGTGGCAAGGAGCAGGTCCAGGTCCTCTCCATGGCCGTAGATGGCGAGGAGAGGAGGATCTCGTCGGTGGTGAGGGCGGCGAGCTCGACTGCGGAAGACGGTGCGCGACACGGTTAGGGTCGGTGGACGTTGGGATGAGGATGAGGAAGACGATAGGCAACGCGGTTAGGGTTCAGCGGGCGTCGGGATGGAGTCGCCGAGTTGGAGCTGCACTCGATGTTATGAAGTCGGGCTTTGACTCGAGCTTTACACGGGCCATCCATATAATATGCTATAACAAAAATATATTCAGGCTCGGGCCGAGTTTTAGGTCCAGATTGTAAGAGGCTCGGCCCAACAAAGTTTAATCAATCTTAGGCCCTATAAGTTAGAGAGCCGGCCCAGTCCAATACCAGCCCTGTTGTTGAACCTCATCTTCTCCCTAAGACTAGTTCAATGGATCCCATCACCAGCCATGTCTTGAACTCAATCAACACCTGCACATGAATAAAAAACCAATACTTCTGAGCACAAGTCCATGACTTGACTCTCGTTAGTTTCGATACCACAACACCTTGCGTGAGCACCTCACATAAGCATGTTGAAAACCATAGCAAATTGATATCAGCCATAACCACCAAAACACACCACAAACTTAGTAAAAGAATACTAAGCAAACTTTCCAAAAAATGTAAAGCAAGTTTGAAACATTTCAAGTTAAAAGCAAAACAATTTCAATCAAGCTCCGAACCTAGCAAAAACTAACCGGAGCTTGAGCCGGAGATTATCAAAGCTAGTAGGACCTAGCACCGGAGCTAACCAAAGCTAGTCGGACCTAGCGCCAGAGCTTACCAAAGCTAGTTGGACCTAGCTCCGGAGCTTACCAAAGATAGTCGAACCTTACGTCGTACCTTACCAGAGGTACACAAAACAACCCGGACCTATAGTACGACATTGCAGGAGCTCGGACCTAGAGTCAGACCTTAATAAAAGGGTGTTTTGGTAGTATTCAAAAGTTTAATCATCAAAAGCAAATGTATTCAGCACACATAGGTCTCACAATCTCCCACTCAATGAATGCATTGGCAACACCATATAAAATCCAAACATTGGCTTACTCACATTAAAAGTTTTGAAAACAATTACTCCCCCTTTTTGAAAATCAAATGAGATAGAAATAAATTTCTCCCCCTATACATATTTCTCCCCCTTGCATACTTCTCCCCCTTTGACAATATATTCAGCAAGGTACAAAAGAGATGTAGTGTAAGCCATGCTAGAGATCAAATGTAATTTTCAATTTAAGCAAGTCATGATCTCACAAACTTAACTATTTCAAGACCTGAAAGCATGACACTTGTTGCTGCAATTTTATTTTCTTTTGAGCAAAAATTTTGATCATATGAAATTTGCAAGAGATTATATGCCGCATCTGCCTTATTCTAACCAACCAACCCAAGTCTATGCCATTTGACAATCAGAAGCTTAAGGACATAGTTTTAGTCATACACAACTTCTTCCAAGTTCATATCTAAGTGCAATGATAGGCCATCTCAAAATAAGAAGTGCGATGCATGCATATTCTCTTGATCTTTTCTCATTTTTTTCATTTGAACATAAAAACTAAACATGTGAGTTGCTTACTTGATTAATTATTTATGATTAAAAGCACTTGTGGGCATGCAACAAATTCAAAACAGCAAGAAAGTTTGATCATGACCAGATTTAATGTAAGTAATTATTCCAATTACTAGTCATGGCAAAAACTACAAAATGTATAATATGAATAATGTCGTAAGAACTTTCAGCATGTAAAACGAACCACAAATTCACATATGTATGAAATATTATGGTCATATATTTTTTATTTCAGATTCACACATAGACTTCCCAAGTTTCAAAACTCTCCCTCAATTTAAGCCATGAGGATGTATAACCCCTATTTCACTACGAATGTAACAAAAACGAGTAAAATCCAAAGGTTTTGTGAATATGTCAGCCAATTGTTGTTCGGTATCTACATGGTGAAGCACAATGTTTCCTTTTTCAACATTATCATGGATAAAGTGATACCTAATTTCAATGTGCTTAGTTCACGAATGTTGCACAGGGTTTTTAGCAATGCAAATGGCACTAGTGTCATCACAAAATAGTGGAACACTATCTAGATCAACCCCATAGTCCTTAAGTGCTTGAACAATCCAAAGCATTTGTGAGCAAGCACTAGCAGCAGCTACATATTGAGATTCGGCTGTGGATTGTGCAACTGAGTTTTGTTTTCTAGAGGACCAAGCAAAAAGTGAATTACCAAGAAAATGACAAGAACCAGAAGTACTTTTCCTATCAATCCTACGACCCCCAAAATCAGCATCCGAAAAAGCTTTCAAAGTAACGTTTGAGGAAGAAGGAAGAAAAATGCCAAATTTCTTGAGTTCCATGTAAGTACCTGAGAATCCTTTTGACGGCTTAACGATGTGAAGCACGTGGGGAAGCTTGAAACTGTGCACAAAGACATACACTGAATTGTATGTCCGGTCTTGATGTCGTGAGGTACAAAAGTGATCAAATCATGCTTCTATATTCTTTTTGATCCACGGGTTCACCATCTTCATCAAGTTCAAGTGTCATTGCTGCTCCCATTGGTGTCCGAAGAGGCTTGCTTTTTTCCATGATGAAGCGCTTAAGAAGGTCTCTTGTATACTTCGTTTGATGCACAAAGGTACCTTCCTTGGTTTGCTTGATTTGCAGCCCCAAAAAGTACGTGAGTTCTCCCATCATACTAATCTCAAATTCAAAACTCATCAAAGATGAAAACTTGGACACAAGATCATGAGAAGCACAACCAAAGATAAAATCATCCACATACACTTGAACGAATAATGAGTCACTGCCATGCTTAAGCACAAAAAGAGTTTTATCAACATTGCCCATGGTAAAACCTTTTTCAATTAAGAAAGTTTTTAACCTATCGTACCATGCTCTAGGAGCTTATTTTAGACCATAAAGGGATTTAGTTAGTTTGAAAACATGATTAGGAAAGTCTGGATTTTCAAAACCCGGTGGTTGCTTGACATAAACCTCATCATCTATGTAGCCATTAAGAAAAGCACTTTTAACATCCATTTGATATAACTTGAAACCTTTAGATGCAGCAAAAGCTAACAAAATTCTTATGGCTTCTAATATAGCAACAGGGGCAAAAGTTTCATCAAAATCTAGACCTTCAATTTGTGTGAAACCTTGAGGAACCAACCTAGCCTTATTCCTAACCAGAACCCCATCCTCACATTGTTTATTTTTAAACACTCATTTAATTCCATTTAAAGTGTGATGAGGTGGAGGTACAAGTTTCCAGACATTATTTCTTTCAAAGTTTTCTAACTCTCCTTGCATGGCAATAATCCAAGACTCATTAGTGAGTGCGTGTGATATATCTTTGGGTTCAAAAGAAGCAACAAAGGCAGAATATGGATCCGGACCCGCAATATTTGAGCTAGTACCTGGCCTAGCTTTCTCAAAAGACACCTCACAAGTCTCCACAATTTTGTTAGTGTTAAGTAAAAGAACATGGTAGCCTCTAGTATGTGATGGATAACCAATAAACATGCCATCAATGGATCTAGGTTCAAATTTATCAAGATTATCATGTTTTTTAACAAAGCATTTGCAACCAAAGACCCAAAAGTGTGTAACACTAGGTCTATGTCCAAACCGGAGCTAATATGGTGTTTTACAAGCTCTGATACCAATTTTAGGATCGAAGAGCACGTGTAAAGCTACTAGAGGGGGGGGGGGGTAAATGGTAGATTAAAACTTTTCAGCGGAAGCAACAAAAAACCACTCAGCAAAAAACTGATCTGTTAAAAAAATCATGTGTACGGCTAATCTAAACGTGTTCAACTGTGAGAAAACTAGTATATATTGTAGAGAATCAAATAACAAAGAAGTCACCACAAGAATCACGAAAATCCGTCGAGAGAAACTCAAGTTACGATTGAAGGATCGAACAATGGTCAATCTGTCCTACCAAGTAAAAAAACACTTCTGCGATACTGCAAAGAAACTCGTGTAGATCCAGAACCACAAATCCAGTGACCGTGGAATTTTCAAAGACGATAGATAATAAAGTTGTGAAGACAATACAAAAGGAATCATGTTAATCGGATATGTAAAACTCGAGTTATGATAAAACCACCGAAGAAAGGTTGTGCTGTGGAGAAACTCTGCGAGAAAGACTTGATGAAAACAAGTCGAATGAACAAGGCACAAAAGTTCATTTAAACTACAAATTTTATTGATCAAACCACAAGAGGAGACAGCCCCAAAGTCGTCTACCACGAGCTCTAGCCTCCCTTGCTTATATAACCAGCCATGAGGCCAACCCAAACCAAACTAGGACTCTAATCCTTCTCCGTTCACGAATCAAAACTTTCCATAACTGCTCAAGACTCTTCTATACGCAGATAGAATCAATCTTAAGACTTCCAAACACCTAATGAGTATCCCAGATTCCTAAAACAACTCAACTTCGTGATCGCCATGAAATCCTATCATAACCAACTCAAAACTTTCCATATTTGAGTCAAAACCGACTCTGCTGCAGCCTGAGTCCATAACCTAGTTGGTTGAAACTTTCCGACCAATTTTTTAACATCCACATCTCTTCATCACACCTTGGAACCATGTAGCCACGGCCATGCACTCCTTGCACACATGCAAACATCTTCCAACGACGTTCACGATACCTTGATATGCATTGTTCTTGATTCAAACATGTTGCGTAACCGCCCGTTCAACTCAACCACAATTCCTGCCGAACTTGGTTGTTGAACCTCATCTTCCCCCTAAGATTAGTTAAATGAATCCCATCACCAACCATGTATTGAACTCAATAAACACCTGCACATGAATAAACAATCAATACTTCCGAGCACAAGTCCATGACTTGACTTTCATTAGTTCCGAGACCACAACACCTTATGTGAGCACCTCACATAAGCATGTTGCAAACCATAGCAAATTGATATCAGCCATAACCACCAAAGCACACCACAAACTTAGTAAAAGAATAATAAGAAAACTTTCTAAAAATGTAAAGCAAGTCCTAAACATTTCAAGTTAAAAGCAGAACAATAGCAATCAAGCTCTGAACCTAGCAAAAACTAAACGGAGCTTGAGCCGGAGATTACCAAAGCTAGTAGGACCTAGCAATAGAGCTAACCAAAGCTAGTAAGACCTAGCACCGGAGCTTACCAAAGCTAGTCGGACCTGGCGCCGGAGCTTACCAAAGCTAGTCGGACCTAGCGCCAGAGCTTACCAAAGCTAGTCGGACCTTACGTCGGACCTTGCTGGAGCTACCCAAAACAAGCCAGACCTATCGTCAGACCTTGCAGGAGCTCGGACCTAGAGTCAGACCTTGATAAAAGTGTGTTTTGGCAGCATTCAAAACTTTTTTCATCAAAAGCTAATGTATTCAGCACACATAGGTCTCACACGTAATACACCTTTACCACTGATTTATTTTCCTTATGATTCTTATGACAAAAATGAGTTGCGTGCCGATATTAATATTGTACATATGCTAGAACAACTGAATGAATTTGATACTTTATCAACCACTTGTGCAGAAATTAAGCATTTGATTCTAATTACATGTGAAAGGGATGACCTGAAATTATTGTCTTCTCTAAACACTTTGGGTTATATTGAATTTGACACTCTTTGTATCTAGATATTATAGAGAAAAGAATATTTTCTAAAACTAAATGACCTTTGTTGGTAAGAAATAGTTTTTATGCTACAGGCAAATATGAACATGGTCTTGTGTTTATGGTGCATAAAATTTACATATGTTCAGATGAGAAATCTCCAGTTGTGCTGCAACAACATGGCAAAGTAAAAGGATGGACTAACTCTAATAATGCCTTGTCAATTTTTTCTAGTATTTTTTCTTGCACCAGGGAGACCTTATAAAAGAGAAGCATTGTTCACTGTGGTTGTGCAATATGGACAACACTCATTCTATCCTCAAAGCAAGCCTCTTTTTTGGACATACGAGCAAGCCGGGGATGGCTTGTCATGAAGGGGGGAATGATGAGATCATGCACATTATAAATGCTTAGACAAACAGGGTACAATGTTTATTTGTTTAAAATCCTTGCTCAAGCGAATATTCATGCTTACTTGATAAAGATCACGAAGATGGTGCACTATGTCGTCCACCATCTTGGCCTCCTCCTTTCATGCATACAGGAGAATTTGATGGTGTTGCACTTTTGGACCCAAACATGAGAGAAGATGAGTTGAGTCGATGACGAATCCAATTCAAGAAGGGGAGGATGATGAGGACATCACACCTGTGGATACAAACAACACTTCGTTGAACATACGAGATGCAATCATTAGAGTTCACAAACAACAACTAATTTCAAAGGTGAGCTCGTTCTTATATGCTATTGAGAATAGATTGCTACCCAATGACTTTATTGTGATTAGGATCCATGGAGGGGTTCAAAGAGTACTTGGAGGAAGTCCTAGAGATGTGGAGGACCATATAATACGTGCAAAGAAGATGGAAATCGAGGCCAACTCAAAATCAAGTCCAACTCGGAGCCCAGGGGCACTTAGAACTAAAACAAACACTCGGGACGCATACGAATTCTGTTGTGGATGTTCTACATATGCACCGAAAGGGGAGAGGATAACCTTTCAAAGGCCACTGGTCCCATGTCAAAATTCAGTAGGAGTCAGTGGGAATCATTGAAAAAAAATCGTGTCCAGAATCTGTCAGGGTGCTGCGCCACCGTGTTGGGCCATTGGGCTTTGTATCAAGTATACATCCCTTGTTTTCGTATCTTAGTGTTAGGTCACGAACCTAACACCTCTTAGACGTCCTCCCACCTATATTTATCCATAGTAGCCGCCATAAACAATCGGGTTTGCTTAGATTAATATTTTTGCCATTTATCGGTTTGTGAAACCCCAAATTCAACAATTTCAGATTGCTTCTTCTATGTTCTTACTTGTGTTCTCGGTTGCACTTCCAGGGATTAGACTTCTTGGTGAGGTCAAGCGTGTGATGCATGGTTGATAACCAATGGAGCGGTGGTGTGGTGATTGCAGGGGCTGTTCATGTTCTACTCAAGAGCCTCATATCATCAATGTTGAGATCTCCATCAATTGACTTATCCATTACCTATCGGAAGATCAGGACCTACTCTACTCTTTTTCTTATCACTGCAGAACTAGCCTTTGCTGTTAGGATGACCTGTACACGTTAAGAAATGCCAACAAGAATTTCTTACGATGTTGTCGGGGAAGACACAAAAGATTTGCATGATCATGGGGTAGATAGAATTATAGTAGGTTGTTAGTCGGATGACCCTCCTTTGTTTTCACATTCTATGATGTGAAAATAGGGTAGTGTATGACCGGTTTTCATTTGCCAGCAAACTACGTAGGATATCCCGAGTCACCGCCGAGAAGAGTTTGACCTCATGTCGTTCCTCCATGGGTGATCTTGTGGGCTAGGAAACCCGTCAACTCTGCAACATCATGCTGCAAGGCAATTGCCCAGAAGACCCTATGTGAGTTCTCACCTCCCTCTGCTGACAATGTGCCTTCTAGGGTCAATGTCAACACGGGAGACGTGAACTTCAAATTCAAGACTGGCCTAATGACTATGGTGCAGGCTAACCCTTCTGTGGGAAAGCCGACAAGGATGCCAGTGCTCATCTACAACAATTCATTGAGATTAGTAGCACTTTCAAGATCAAGAATGTCACACCTGATGCCATCCGTCTTCAACTGTTTCCGTTATCCCTCCTTGGGAGAGCAAAGTCATGGTTCTACATGAACCAAATTGCTATAAACACTTTGGAGAAGTGTTCTACATCATTCCTCGCCAAGTTCTTTATATTGGGAAAACCAATGCCCTACGTGGAAGAAATTCAAGCTTCTAGCAAGAGACTAATAAGGAGTCCATTCCTGAGGATTGGGAAAGCCTACAGGAGTACATTCTAGCCTGTCCCCACCATGGGATGGATGATTGGCTCATCATCCAAAACTTCTACAATGGGTTGACTCCATCAGCCTGTGACCAAGTGGATGCTGCTACTAGAGGAGCCTTCTTATCGCTTACGGTGCCCAAAGACAAAGAGTTGATTGAGAAGATGGTTTCAAACATTGGTTGGAGCGATGAGCGTCTCCAGCCCCCACAGCGAGGCATGCACACCTTGAAAGAGGTGGACATGATTGCTGCCAAATTGGACATCCTAATGAAGAAGTTGGACTGTCAAGCCAGTGGCAAAGTATTTGGCACCATCCAAGCCTTAGACTCTCACATGACGTGTGAGGTACGTGGCAATGCATGTCATATGAGGAGTGACTGCACCAAGACCCGTGAGGATTCCTTACTTACGTCGGCTTTGGCTGACGTAATTGATCGATATTCCCGTAGTGCAACAATGGAAATTACAACAATGGCTACCGTCCAGAAGGTCAAGAGTGGGGCTAACCACTCCCTTTCTTCCACGAGGGCAACAACAACAATGGCAATGGAAACTAGCCACCCCTGAGAGAACTTGCCACTGGCTAGCTCAGGATCAATGATGCCTTATCCAAGAGGCTGTCGGCTAATGACAAGACCCTAGAGAGCATCAATTCCAAGGTTGAAGGTCTAGCTTCTGCCTTCAAGAACCAGTTGAGCTTCAACAAGATGTTGGAGACTCAATTAGCTCAACTGGTGGCTGATGTCCCGCCATTAGAGATTGGCAATATGCTAGGGCAACCCGAGCCTACAATAGAGAATGTCCCGCCATTTTCGCATAGCATGTTTGATTTTTCTTAGAGGGTTGGTAATTTTGTAGTCTCAACATAGATTTATTTTTTTAGAAAATAAAATAATATTTTCCCATAGCATGTTTATTTGAAAAACAATTTTTTGGAGCAATTTTGTGGTTGATTCACCCAACAGCTAGAGATATAGCTATTTGGGAACCACATGCCAAAAGAGGGACCAGAGGGGGGATACCTACAGGTCGACCAGCTAGGGAAGAGTGCCAATTTGGCTCTCTTCCCTAAAACGACTATATTCTTGCCTCTTGTGACCGTTGTGGGATTCTACACTATTTATACATGCCCGAGTGAGTGTGTTTCTTCACACTTCACCTCATTTTCACCTCCCCAACTCACTCTTACATTTGCTCAAGAATTGTTTTGCTCCTTGTTGCAACACTTCTCCCAATTTCCAGCCAAAAATATTTGCTTTCATCCCCATTTGCATTTTGCATTAGCATTTGCATGTTGATCTCATGTTGACAAGACAATTCGTCGAGGGTTTCCGTTTGGTTTTCACTGATGTAACCTGTTTCGAGATTGTTTTGTTTGTTCTGAAGTTGTGCAACCATGAATAGAATGATAAATTTGTTTGGGAAGAGGAAGGGACCTTCATCAAGCTCAAGCCATGGGAGGAACTCGAGCTACCACCTCTCTCTCGAGCTTACACCATGTCTACGGTGGAGAGGTGTGCAAGACGATGCCCCCGATGGAAGAAGGTGATGCCTCGCTCTGCCTCCTCAACGACGATTACCTTGACTTGAGGCATGACATTGAACGACAAGCCTACAACCTCCTACGAGTTCGTGACTTTGCCCACATGAAGGCCTACAATCCGGCACTACTCTCTAAAATAGGTATTGTCGGTACCCTGGGTACCGTATACCCCTTGAGATAGCAAAGATCTCAAGGAAATGTCATCTACTTGATTTGAAGACCTCCGGAGGCCCACATGTCAGACATAACCGGACCCGCTTCCCCAACATGGTTATTCCCAGGGTCGCCACGTGTACCATCAAACCGGAGCTACCGCCCACAAGGGGGAAGCTCTGAGCTATGTACCATAACGGCACCCCCGAACCTAACCCCAGACCGAGGGAAGCTCCAGAACTGACACGTGTCTGGTGGCACCGGACCTATCTGTTCCCCACAGTATGCTCCGGAGCTGCCATGTGTCCAACCTTTGGATCTTCAGCCTCAAACTTCCGGTAGAATCCACAACGGCTTCGGATCATCAAAGGGGAATCAAGGACTTCAAGAACCGATTAAGTGTCATTAATACTATGTTAATGACGCACGATCGGACGACCCTTATTACTAGTAACGACGCTGTCAAAGCCCGCAACTCGGTCATTAAGGGTAATTAAGCGCATCAAATGTGTATCAATATTAGTAGCCGCCGGGGCCACATGTCAGGCTAGGCCAACTTGTAACGGCCTGTCCTTGTACTATAAAAGGACAAGCCGACGATACATAGAGGACATCTGGTCTGATCGGCTCACACGCGCTCTCAACTCACGTCACCTGAGTTGAGTTCATACATCCAATACAACACCAACACACCCCGTGGAGTAGGGTATTACGCTCAGGCGGCCCGAACCAAGTAAATCTTTGTGTCTCCTGTGTCATTTTACATTTCACCTTCTTGAATCTCCGCGTGCCCACACCGAACTTCAAACTCCGCAAACACTTTTAGTAGTGTCGGGAGATCTGCCGGATCAAAATCACCGACAGTTGGCGCGCCAGGTAGGGGCACCTGAGATTTCAATAATGGTGAACTCAGCTGCTGAATCATCCAATGGTCATCCCGCTATTCAAGTTGTTGGGGGCAATCCCTCCAATATGCAGCCACTAGCAGGAACCTCAGTTCCAGCAGGAGTCACACTTCCACCACCGCCGCCTCCACCAGCAAATGAAGTCGGGCAGCGCGATGGTGCACCAGCGTCAATCAATGCGTCGGCGAATCATGACAACCCGGAACATGCGCTCCATGCAGCACGTGCTCTCCTTCAGTGCCCACCACCTCCGGATGCATCACAGGATGCAATGGAGCAGTGGAGGGCCGATGTGGAACACTTGGTTGCAGCAGCAGCTGACCACATCAGTAACCAGGGTCCTCCTCCTTCAGGACGGACCCCGTCACAGCGACGGACCTTGTCTGGCAGACTTGGTCCACACGTTTCCAACAACAGGAGACGTGCTGCATCACAGCAAGTGACGTCGTTGCCCTCCGGGGCGCGACGCACTCACACAGTATCAAGGCTTTCAACTCATGACCTCCGGGCGGAGCTTGATCGCCAATACCGTCAACAAGACGGCCAAGTCCATATCGAGCGTGCTCGTGAAAGACGAGAAGCTTAGGACATTCCTGCTCCTAAAGGAGTAGGAGGAGGTTGTTCAGCCCTGGCCATGCATCTGCGTATGGTGAGGTGGCCATAGAAATTCCGGCCTCACCTACTGGAGAAGTTTGATGGGACCGTTAATCCCGTTGAATTTCTTCAGATTTACTCCACTGCTATCCTGGCAGCTGGAGGAAATGAGGTCGTAATGGCCAACTATTTTCCAGTGGCTTTAACTGGGACCGCCTGGTCCTGGTTTATGAGCCATTCACACAACTCCATCAACAGTTGGGAGGAGTTGTGCCGACAGTTCATCGCCAACTTCGGGAGTTCATACACCCGATCAGGCACCGAATTGGACCTTTTTGCAGTCGTGCAAAAAAGGGGAGAATCCCTGCGATCATTCATCCAGAGATTCTCTCAGGTACGAATCACTATCCCTTCTATCTCTAGTGCTTGTGTCATTGTGGCATTTAGACAGGGTGTACGGGATAAGAAGATGTTGGAGAAACTTGCGATCAAGGAGATCACCAGTGTCACGGAACTCTTTAGCTTGGCCGACAAATGTGCCAGAGCTGCGGAGGGCTGTGAAATGCACTCCAAACCACCTCCGGAGGATCGCAATAAATCCTCCAAAGGTGAATCCACTACCTCCGGGAGTGGCAAAATGAAGAAAAAGACCAACGACAAGAAGAAGCTGTCAGTCGGCGCATCTAATGCTGCAGCTGCTATAGCTCCGGGTGGCCGGGGGCCACGCCCCGAGAAGCGACCTCGACCGTCTTCTGAAGATGGTGGCAAACCCAAGGTGTGGTGTCCAATTCATAAGACGGACATCCACAGTTTGGAAGACTGCCGGGAGGTCCAAAACCTTGCCGAGCGCTACAACAAGCACCGGGAAGAAGTTCCTTTCCGACAGAGGGAAGGAAAACAAAAAGTTGACCTAGCTCCGGCTGAAGAGGAGTTAGGTTTTCAGGATCCTAAAAAGGTCCTGAAGGTCGTCTACACCTTCGTCGACGACGATTATGACGTTGCTGACAACGAGCATCGGAAGACCATGAACACCATTTTTGGTGGATCATAGGACATCACCGCCCGCCGCGTCCTCAAGACAATGCGTCGGGACGTGGCCGCTGTAGCTCCTACAGCCAGGGCGGAGCCTCATCGGAAGTGGATGGACACAGCCATCACTTTTTATGCTTCGGACTGCCCTCGAAGCATGGTTGGAGCAGGCCAGTTACCTTTGATGGTATCTCCTACCATCAATTACATTCAGCTCCACCATGTTATGGTAGACGGAGGTTCGGGGCTGGACCTCATAAGCTTCGAAGCTTTTACCAAGCTTCAGCTCTGACCTTCGGATCTTCACCCCTCCTGACCTTTCTTCGGAGTAGGTCCGGGAGCCATTACCCCACTCGGTGCTATTACTCTCCCCGTTACCTTCGGGACCCGGGAGAAGTATCGCACTGAGAAGTTGGTCTTTGACGTTGCTCAGATGAACTTACCTTTCATCGCCATCTCGGGTAGGCCTGCCTTGTACAAATTCATGGCAGCTGCTCATTATGGCTACCTGGTGTTAAAGATGCCAACACCAGTAGGCGTTCTCCGGATCCGCGGAGATCGCACTGCTGGAGTAACAGCTCTGGAAGAACTTCATGCGCTTACTACGGTGCAAGAGGAGGACTCCAGGCAGGAGCAAGCTCCAAAACCCCCGAGAATTCGTCAACGAAGCTCGACTTCTGCACCTCGTGTGCAGCCAAGCGGCGACACCAACATTCCTGTCAAAGTCGTCCAAATCGGTTCCGATGCCGCTCAGACCACCCGTATATCGGGGGGACTGAATGACAAATAGGAACTCACACTCATCGCTTTCCTCTGGGCTAATGTCGACGTGCTTGCCTGGCAACCGTCACAAATGCCTGGGATCCCCAGGGAAGTGATTGAGCACAATCTGAACATCTACCCTGACGCCCGACCGGTGCACCAAAAGCCTCGGAAGCAATCCGTGGAGCGACAGAACTTCATTCGACAAGAAGTGAAGAAGTTGCTCGAAGCTAGATTCATCCGAGAAGTCTTGCATCCAAAATGGCTGGCAAACCCAGTCGTTGTGCCCAATGCCGGTGGGAAGCTTCGTATGTGTATTGACTACACAACACTAAATAAGGCGTGTCCAAAAGATCCATTCCCACTACCTAGAATAGATCAGATAGTGGATTCCACCTCCAGGTGTGAATTACTGTGTTTCCTAGACGCATATTCCGGGTATCATCAAATCAGAATGTCTAGGGAAGATGAAGAGCATACCTCTTTCATCACAGTAGATGGATTGTACTGTTATACAACCATGCCATTTGGTCTCAAGAATGCAGCTTCAACCTTTGTACGAGCTATGTACAAAACTTTTGAAGAACTCATTAGAGACATAGTGGAAGTGTACGTCGATGACATCGTGGTCAAGGTCAAGAACAAGGAGTCACTCCTTGACACCTTACAGGCTGTCTTCGACAAGCTGTGGGTCACCCGCACAAAGCTAAACCCAGACAAGTGTGTCTTCGGGGTTAGCTCCAGAAAACTTCTTGGTTTCCTGGTAAATCACCGGGGCATAGAGGCTAATCCGGCGAAGATCAAAGCCATTGAAGACATGCGGCCACCAGCCCGCATCAAGGATGTCCAAAAGCTGACTGGATGTCTAGCAGCCCTCACCCGGTTCATTTCAAGACTGGCGGAACGAGCACTTCCCTTCTTCAAGTTCTTGAGGAAGTCCGGACCATTCCAATGGTCTTAAGAAGCAGAAAAGGCGTTCCAGAAGCTAAAACAGCTCCTCACCACCCTACCAACTCTGGTAGCTCCGAACCCTGGTGAGCCTTTGTTGCTTTACATTTCAGCAACTGACGAAGTCGTTAGTATGGTCCTGGTTGCGGAGAGACTAGAACCATCCCATGCTCAGGAATCTAGACCCCTCCGGAGGGTCCGGAGGTTCCTAAAAGCGAGTCTGTGTCCCAGTTCCCAGACTTGAGTCCACAAGAAGTTACTTCAGAAGACCCAGACCCCTCCGGGAGGGTCCAGGTCGCTTCTGAAGAAGCTCCGCGTCCCTCCAGCAAGGACCCAGAGGTCCCCGAAGAATGTCCGGATCCCTCCGGGAGGATTCTGGTCAATGAATAGGAAGCTCCGGGCTCCTCCGGGAGGGTCCGGACCATCCAGCGCCCAGTGTACTTCATCAGTGAAGTACTTCATGACGCCAAGACTCGATACCTAGAGGTGCATAAGCTGCTCTATGCAGTTCTTATCGCCTCTAGGAAGCTTCGCCATACTTCCAAGCTCACAAGATTTTAGTGGTGACTTCTTACCCACTTCGAGCAATCTTGCATAATCCCAATTCAACTAGGAATATTGCAAAGTGGGCAGCGGAATTGGCTGAATTCAATCTCGAATTCATTCCAAGACAAGCAATCAAGAGTCAAGCATTTGCAGATTTTGTGGCGGAATGGACTCCCTCTCCATCAAACCCTGGGGGCCCCAGTGAGCAGAAGCCGGAACACAAGGCTCCGGTCTTCACCAAGCATCACTGGACCCTCTACTTCGAAGACTCCATGCAAAAGCAGGGGGCCGGAGCTGGAATCCTTCTCCTCGCACCAACTGCGGAGAAGGTAAAATACATGGTACACCTTAACTTCAAGGCGACCAACAACATGGCGGAGTAAGAAGCACTCATCTACGGACTAAAGGTGGTACTGTCATACGGTGTCAAGCAGCTGCTGGTCAAGGGAGATTCACAGCTCATCATTAAACAAGTGAAGGGTGAATGCTCCTGCAACAATCTCCAGCTAGCTACTTACCTCCTTGAAGTTCAGAGGCTTCAGAAGGACTTTGAAGTCCTAGACCTCCACCACGTCCAGCGTGTCCACAACGCTGAAGCCGACGAACTCTCGACGAAAGCATCAACCGTAGCTCCAGCTCCTGACGGAACTTTTGTTGGAGGTTGTCAAAATCCACAGCTCAGCCTGCCGAACTGAGCGAAGGGGGCGAGATCAGCATCCCGAAGCTGATGGTCCTGATGGCCCTCTTACCATGGCAGCCATCAAGGGTCGTAGGTGCTGCCGGAAGCTCCGAGCAACCCAGCACGCAAGACTTGCTCAAGTTAGCTCCGATGCATGGATCTCAGAGATCCGGAGCTACTAGAAAGACAACATCCTCCCCGACGATGATGTATCCACTGACCGAAGAGTCAGATTGGCTAAAAGATACACGTTGGTAGAAGGGGATCTCTACCGGCGCGGTGCCAACGTCGTCCTAATGCGGTGCATCACAAGGGAAGAAGGCTGCGAGCTCCTAGCAGAAATCCATGGAGGTGAGTGTGGGAACCACGCGTCTTCCCGCACGCTGGTCGGTAAAGCCTTCTGGCATGGCTTCTACTGCCCTACAACACTCCAGGATGCAACTGAGCTGGTGAAGAAATGCGAAGCATGCCAATTCCATGCAAAGCAATTTCACACACCGGCTCAGTCTCTACAAATGATACCTCCTACATCACCCGCTGTGTGGGGGATGGACATCTTGGGACCTTTCCCAAGAGCCGTCGGAAGTTACAAGTTCCTCTATGTCGCCATTGACAAGTTCACCAAGTGGCCGGAAGCAACTCCAGTTGTGACAATAAACAAACACTCTGCTATCAACTTTTTGCAGTCCATTGTATGCAGATTTGGAGTCCCAAACAAAATCATTACTTATAAAGGGACCCAATTCACAAGCTCTGCATTTCAAGGATATTGCGAAGACCTCGGCATTCAAGTTTGCTACGCCTCTGTAGCTCACCCGGCAAGCAATGGCCAGGCCGAGAGAGCAAATGCTGAAATCCTGAAAGGACTCAAAACGCGCACCTATGAGCGCTTGAAAAGACATGGACCCAACTGGATTGAAGAGCTTCCACCTACTCTATGGGCCAACAGGACAACTCCAAACCGGTCAACTAGAGAGACACCCTTCTTCCTTGTGTACGGAGCTGAAGCAATCCTTCCTCCGGAAATCACCTTGGGGTCACTCCGGGTCTGGACCTTCGACGAAGCCACGCAGGACCAGCACCGGTGTGAAGACCTAGACCTCCTTGAGGAGGGAAGGTGCCAAGCAGCTGTTTGGAATGAACAATACCGCCAAGCCCTTCGGCGCTATCATCAGCGGCATGTACACAACCGACAGCTCGAGGAAGGCGATCTGGTGCTACGGATAATACAATTCAGAGAAGGGTTAAACAAACTCTCCCCCTGCTGGGAGGGACCCTTCCGAGTGATTAAAGTATCCCGTCCCGGAAGCGTTCGCTTGGCTACCGAGGATGGGACACCTCTCCCAAATCCTTGGAATATTGAGCACCTCCGTAAGTTCTACACTTAATATCACGGAGGTGAGTCTGTAGTAACTTGAGGTGTATGTTATAGAGTCATTGTACAGAGTCGGGTAGTTCCTCCGGGAGAACAGCCGGACCTTTCCCAGAAGGTCCGCAAAGTTCATGCAACACTTGTCACAGTCTCAGAACTAAAAGTGTGGCTAGCTACCCTGGGTCAAACGAGAAATGAAACACGCTTAGCTTGGTTCCGTACCCTAAGAGTGTACTTGTTTCCCCTATACCCCGGACCTATAACGAAAGACATCTTCATGTGAAACAGACTCCACGTGCATTTATTTTGTACAGGCTCAACATTTTTTATTTTTCTCTTTCTTGTCTATAACAAAGTTGTGCAATTCTTAAGAAATTTTAGTTCAACCAGTTCATGTACAATTCGAGCTGTATTGTCAATTCTTTTGGATTCAAATATTGTTCATGGCCCAGTTGCCTGAATGCCGCCAAGCCAATCTAGGGCCGGAGTGTGCTATCGACTTAGCCTAGTCAAGCATCCTAAGTACGCCACTCTACCTACACCCCGGCAGGCCGAAGTAAGGCGGGTCCAAGTACAATTGGATCTAGAAGAAAGAAGGCAACGCATTCGGTTGTATTCAGAATTGTGTTTGACCTAAAACTTTCTTGGGAATCATAAGCTGCGACGAAGTTATAGGCAAGGAGTGAATTTTACTATTTTTCTTGGCTTCAGTGTGCAGGAAAAATAAAGAATCCACGTTGATGGAGAAAAGCCGGAGTAACAAAGCTCCGACTCCCCCTAGGTGGCTTGTGATCGATGTTAAACATTGAAAACAAGCATTACCAGAGCAACCAAGCTCCGGCAAAGCTTGGGGGGCAGCCGTCGACGCAGAATAAAAGATGGTGAGAAGACCCCACAAGCGGAGTCTGCTGCCAACAAGCTACGCGTTGGCAAAGGTCACTGCCGGAGCAACTAAGCTCCAAAACCCCAGAGGGCTAACTATTGATGCTCTAAGTGTTGAAAGGGACTATTGCCGGAGCTACTAAGCTCCAGCGATAGTCAATGCCGGAGCTTCTGAGCTCTGACAACCTCAAGGGGCCTTCACTATCGAAGACTTCAGACCTACACTCTACAAGTTCAAAGCAAACGAGTCTTCAACAAAATACAATATCCTCTTGGTACATGTTCACAATCAAATTGTGTTCATCTACCAGGGGGCCAAGTGAAGACAGAAGTGTTGAAGACAAAAAATGAAATTCATTAACAAATTGTGGATTTCATTCATCTGGAGACAATGGATTACAAAATTGGGGAAGAAAAAGAGAGAATACAAGTGGGAGCTACAGAGATGGTCCTAGACCCTATGGAAGAACTGGGCGACCTTCTGAGCAACCTCCGACACGTTGGCTCGGGTGGCTTCACCTTCTCCTTCGATGGGACCTTTAAGCATCGGGTCCAGAGGAAATTAGGGATCCCGGCTGGTGTAGCACATTAGCACATACTCTGCGACGTTCTTCGCCAGGGACTGCCCCTCAGCCTCCAACTGGTCCGCGATGGCGTCACCCACCTTGGAGAGTTTGTCACCCGCCGAGCTCAACGCTTGCAACGCTAGGTCCGGCTCTGGCTCCGGATCATCCGGACGCACAGGACTGAAGCCCATTGGTGTCAGCGCGTCATTGGCTTTGCTCAGGAACTCCCAAACCTGTAGGGAGTCCGCAGTCCTCAAGCCCTTCAGTTCCTCCAAGGATCTTTTGGCCGCCGCCAGTTTAGAATTCTCACGAGCAAGGCGCTCAACCT
The DNA here is from genome assembly GCA_036927565.1 of Tuctoria greenei. Lineage (NCBI taxonomy): Eukaryota > Viridiplantae > Streptophyta > Magnoliopsida > Poales > Poaceae > Tuctoria > Tuctoria greenei. Next base: position 165,729,656 of record JAYESD010000004.1, read on the forward strand.
CTTTGGCATTTTGCTGAATCTTTTCAGCAACCTGCTTCTCGAGTTTTCTGAGTTCCTCCCCCCGGAGGTGGATCTTGTTACGGCGGTCGACCAGGTCCTTCTCCCGGCCCCTAACTTTCTTCTCCCTGGCAGCGGTGGCACACTCTTGCTTGAAGAGTTCCTGCCCTCGCACCTAGGCCTTCTCCTCCTCCTCAATGCAACGCTCCTCCAATTTCTTGGTGCGCTCCTCGAGGCCCTTGTCAGCCAGAGCCACCTTTTCGGTGAGCTCCTCCTCCCTCTTCACGACATCATCCCGCAGCTCTAGGAGTTTTTGCTCTTCGTCTTCGAGCTTCTTCTCCCTCTTCTCAAGTGCCTCCCAGCGCTTGATGAGGCTAGTGTTAATGGCTTCAAGCCTTTCTTGGCGATCATCAGACGCACTATTAGCTGCCTTGGCCTGCTCATAAATGGCCCGAGATTAAGTGTCGAGGGCACGAGTCAAGCTCTCCTAATTATCCAATAATTTGTCCCAGTATTGGGTCCCACTCCACAAGAGGTCCCCTGAGCCTCCACGGCACTAGGGCCGTCCTCAGGGATAGCCTCAGTCGCCACCGAGGAGGGTCCCACAAGAGAAGTTACGACCTCCAAAAGTGGTTCTGAAGGCCCTGCGGCCAGGTCTTCATTTGCCCCCTCAGGCAGGGGGCCAGCGACTTCATCAGGGCACCCTGGCTCAGCAACAGGCACCTCCGCCGTCATCACTTCCGGAGCAGGGGCTACTTCCGGCTCCGGCTTGGGCTCCTCCTCCGCTGGTGGCTCGGGTGTTGGCGCCTCGACCATCATGGGTTCGAGTGCTGATGCCTCCGCAATGACCGGCTCGGGTGCTGGAAGGTCAACAACAACCGGCACTGAGGCCGGAGCTTCAACCTCAATTGGCTCAGGCGCCGGAAGGTCTTCAACTGCAACCGGCTCTGCAGCCGGAGCTTCAGTGGCAACCGGCTCCGAGGCCAGAGCTTCGGAGGTAGCCGGCTCAATCGCCGGGACTTCCTCAACATCCAGCTCGCTCGCCAGGACTTCAATAACCTCTGGCTCAACCGCCGGGGCTTCGACAATTTCCAGCTCTGGGGCCGGAATCACTACTTCCTCCGGCTCAGCGGCTAAATCTTCCAACATTTCAGCATCAAGACCCGGGGCTTCAACCTCCGGGGCAGTTGCCGCTGGCGCATCTTCTCTCCCGTGGTCCAGCGCTACCACGGGAGTCTCGGGGGACGAGTCGAGGTCCATGACCACAACAGCTGGCGCCGGAGCTGCCGCAGCTTCAGCCACCACTTGGGGCGGCACCGGGACAGGAGCAGAAGCCTCCGCCCTCACAGCTTCAGCTGCTGTGGCTGAGCGCGGAGCCTCACTCCTCTTCTTGGGGACACTGCAGATGATGGATGAAGAAACTTAAAAAACAGTTACTACAACAAAACAACTGTCTGAGGTAAAGATTAAAAATTACCTCGGAAGGCTTTCGCACCAGCTTGCACGGAATCTCTTTCCTGGGCGTTCTGGACTGACCATGGCCGCCGCAGGCGTGGTAGCTCTGGAAGGCCCCCCGGAACTTGTTGCAGCCGCAGACATTTCCTTAATCAAGGCCCCCTCGACCGGGAAGGACCTCCGGACCCAGAGACCTCAACTGGCCCTGGTACTGGAGTCACATGCCCGGAGCTAGCACTCCGGAAGACACTGCTGCAAGTGCAGCCGCCGCAGTTGTAGAAGACCTCCACCTCCGGGGAGAAGGAACTGCTGTAGAGGGTGCAGGCCTGACATACCTTTTGTCGGCATGCTTTAGATTCCTCTTCCGTCTCAAGGGTTCGGCCACCGACTCCTTGCCCTTGCCGACGACTTCGATACTTGGCCTGGGGGCAGGGGCGGAGCCACCTTCAGAAGCCCCAGGGATCACCACCCTGGATGTCGATCGTCTCTCGACGACACCGAAGTCGTCAAGCGCCGGCATCGTCCGCCGGAGCTCCCTGCTAAACTGTACTTCCACGTTCAGAGGGAGGAAAGCTGGTGGCGGGGTCAAGTCATCACCTGCGACGTCGATGCCGTGCTGGAATTTCTTGAGATGAAAATCCAAGGTCGCCCCCTCCATGTTGGACTTCAGCCCGGTCTCGACCCGGTCGTCATCCATCACACTGTTGAGGGTCCAAGCGAGTTTTTCTCTCCTCTTCAGCGGTTCCCACCTGTTGACCAGGAAATTCAAAATACCGCCTGAGAAGTTAATCCTCCCTACACACATTGGCGGATCCTGGTCAGAGCAGGGTTGAAGGCATCCGACAGCACCGGAGCTTCACTCCAGACTGCAGTGTCGATGTTGGGGAGGCCTTCGGGCAGCTCCAGCTTCTCGTGCTCCTCCACCCGGATGACTATCCAGTCTTTCTTCCAATCGTCCCACTTTCCAGATGGAAACGACCGGAGGTACTTGAATGGGCACTTCTTGCGCTTCACAAAGTAGTAGAAGCCAATGTACTCATCACTCCTTCCAGTGGTATGGACGGTGAAGAAGGTCCGGAAAAGCTCAATGCAGGGGGGATGCCCACCCACATTTCACAGAAGTGGACAAAGACAGACACTAGAGGAATGGACTGGGGGCCAAGGTGGTACAGCTGCAGACCATAGAAGTCTAGCAGCATCAAGAAAAAGGAGGAAAAAGGTGGGATCAACCCCACCATGGCGTACGCAGAAAAGTACACCATCTCGCCGGTGTGCTCCTTCTCGAATGGGAGCTTTCCCCCGGCGCGGACCAGGTGGTTGAAGAAGTCCGGGGATCACCCCATGAGGGACCGGACCTTCTTCAGGTCACTTCCGTTCTTCAAGCAGCTCTCACGGAGACCCAACTCCATCGTAGCACAGCGAGGCAAGGGAGGAAAAGCAAGCACAAGTTTGGGAGTTCGAGCGCAAGTTCAGATGAGAGGCGTAAAGAACCCCAGACGGTGCACGCTTTCCTTCTTAAGTAAGCCCCCGCAACGCTTGGATGGAAACCGCAGGGAAGCCGAAGATACTATTCAAAAATTTCACCCTGCCGATGATAAGAGGGCCCGGGACCACCCCGACAATCAAGTTGAGGTTCTTACCCAGGCGAACGGTTGTCATCATGAAAGGCAGGAAGCCCGAAGGCGGCGGCCTGACAAGGCGCACGGAACCGATACGGTTTTCGTATCGGGTACCGACGACCTTCAATTGCATGAGATCCGCACGCCAAAGATCTCATTTGCCGCACCCGGGATATGCCACGCGACGAGGATTTAACTCCAAAACTATCGCCAACGGCACATCTGAAGACCTTTGAAGACTTGGCTCAAAAGTTGAAGGATGGACCCACCTCTGGCGGAATGACTTCACCCAAGGGGTCTTCCCCAGAGTGCGCCCAGGGGGCCACTGTCGGTACCCTGGGTACCATATACCCCTTGAGATAGCAAAGATCTCAAGGAAATGTCATCTACTTGATTTGAAGACCTTCGGAGGACCACATGTCAGACATAACCGGACCCGCTTCCCCAACATGGTTAGTCCCAGGGTCGCCACGTGTGTTATCAAACCGGAGCTACCGCCCACAAGGGGGAAGCTCCGGGCTATGTACCATAACGGCACCCCCCGACCTAACCCCAGACGGAGGGAAGCTCCGGAACTGACACGTGTCTAGTGGCACCGGACCTATCTGTTCCCCACAGTATGCTCCAGAGCTGCCACGTGTCCAACCGTCGGATCTTCAGCCTCAATCCTCCGGTAAAATCCACAACGGCTCCGGATCTTCAAAGGGGAATCATGGACTTCAAGACCCGATTAAGTGTCATTAATACTATGTTAATGACACACGATCGGACGACCCTTATTACCAGTAACGCCGCTGTCAAAGCCCGTAACTCGGTCATTAAGGGTAATTAAGCGCATCAAATGTGTATCAATATTAGTAGCCGCCGGGGCCACATGTCGGGCCAAGCCAACTTGTAACGGCCTATCCTTGTACTATAAAAGGATAGACCGACGATATATAGAGGACATCTGGTCTGATCGGCTCACACGCGCTCTTAACTCACGTCAGCTGAGTTGAGTTCATACATCCAATACAACACCAACACACCCCGTGGAGTAGGGATATTACGCTCAGGCGGCACGAACCACGTAAATCTTTGTGTCTCCTGTGTCATTTTACATTTCACCTTCTTGAATCTCCGCGCGCCCACACCGAACTTCAAACTCCGCAAACACTTTTAGTAGCGTCAGGAGATCTGCCGGATCAAAACCACCGACTGGTATGGATTCCGAATTCTTTACCTTTGCCATGCATTAGGATAGGATAATTTTGCTAAGTAGATGAGGAAGGTTCACGCCTCCTCACTATTAAATTCCTATGCACCCTTTAAATAGGATTTGAAGGTGTTTCTTTTGGATTTTCTGAAAACAATACTTTATCCTATGGAAAGAATTTAGTGAACTCCTAGGCTTCCATAGATGTTGTTTAATATATTTAGACGCTTTGCCTACATTTAACAAACAATGTTTTTTGCAAGAATTGACTAGTGAGGTAGCATGTAGGAACCCTGGGAATAGCTAGTTACAAAACCCCACTGTACATTTCATGCATAGATGGGTGGCTATGACTATGTTTCCTAGAGGGGATGTTAGGATTGTGCGTGATGATGAACTTAGGACCCTTTATGCATGGTTAAAAAGATTAAAATTGCTCCTATTAAGGCTATCATGTCACAATGGTTGGAAAATACTAAAATGGCAGGATCAATTGAATGTACTTCATTAATTACCCGCATTGCTATGAGAGTAGGGGCTTTAGAAAATGCTTCAATTGAATATATTCCAAGTTGCTACTTAATAGATGTGGACTATCTAGTGCAAGGACACACTCTTAAACATGATCTGGATGGAACCTTAGTGTTTTTCTATCCTGGCTATACAATTGAAACTCAGTTACCTAAGCTGGATTTTCATTTATATAAGTGCCAGCAGCTAACCATTGATCTTCAGTCTATCGAAGAGGTTCATAGGAGTAATGTTTATGGCAGGGTCACAAGGAGCCGTTCACGTAGTGCAGCCATGGAGATGCCACCACGATCTACTTCTACCTATGAGTATCAAGAGTAAGTGGATCCAACAGGTGATGCACCTGGTTGGACCCAACCTCAAATGTATGAGGTCGTAGGATCATTGTGGGAAGAGTGGACTACCACTAGAGGGAGATGGGACCCTTATGGTTCCAACTCAAGCTCTAGTAGCTTGCCTCTTCCATTGATGGGTACACGCCGTTTCTTTTCGGTCTGAGGTTCTCGTGACCTGGGCAAAGGAATGGCGGAACTCACTCAACGGATGGGAGACCTTGAAGTGAGGACCGACGATGTCCTTAAGACACTTCAAGACCACATCCAAGGTACCCACGCCTGGCATCAACAAATCTACTTGCAGTTTAGCAACGTCAACCCCACACTGCAACAACGACAGGCCGACCTCATGTCCTACTTCCGTCATCAAGGGTTCAACCCTTATCATGGAGATTGAGAAGAACAAGCTTAGGGGAGGACCCCCACTTGAGGTAACTTGTATGGACACCCCATCTGCATTCCTTTATTTTATTTCTTTCTTTCCACCACATTTGCATCTAAAAAAATGTATTATAGATTAGGTTAATAAAATAAAAGGTGTGCGGTAAGAATATTTTTACTTTGCATAAGTCGAAATGATGAATAATTGCTCTATTTTATTTTCTCTAGTCCCTTACATACAACTTGGTATTCTCCAAGTATTGCATTGGCATAGAACATTCTTGCCTTAAAACATGGAAATTGTGGGTGCAAAAGCTACATTCAATGCTAGGTTGTTGTGGGATATGATATAGTGATAAGAGATGCGAATATCGTAGTTGAAATTGAAACTTAATTTCTTGGAGAAAATCTAAAATGGGAGTTCCTCATTTGATAGAAATTCCTACCAAATCCATACTATGATTTGAATTTGATAAACCCTATGCATATGCTATTTGCTTTCACATCGAGCCTAGTCAAACTAGTATACACCTATGTGATAATCTTTACATGCTTTTAAGATCAAGATTGCAAGCGCACATGCTAAACTTCTACACTAGAAGTTAGCAAAATTCCATCATACCATCTCACCATCAAAAGATACTCCATGATTTCCATGCACAATCCTCTCTTCAAAATAGTTGAAAAGAAAAGAGGAGTAGAAGACATGGCTACAACAATAATGCATGCTCATATAAAAGAGCATGAGAAAAAAAAGAGAGTGAGTAGCTATGTTTTATACTCACAAAAAAAAGAGTGCATACAAAGGAGTTATCTTCATATTTCCACTCCACAAATATTCAATCACACTTGGACAAATCTTGATCAAAAGTATGATTCGTTTTCCTAAGGCTTACTCTTTTGACTTTGCAATAAGTGTTTTGCAAATGTTCCTACTCTTGATCCCTACCAAGCTCCACCACAAGCCTTATTTAGATGTAAGACAAGAAAGGCATTGCCTTGGTGAGGATACAAATACCACTTCCACATAGGAGCGATTGAGTGCATATTTTGAGGAACTTCAACTCAAACACCATGTGAGACCTATGTGTGTTGAATACATTGGCAAATTAAATAAAAGTGAGGGTTCACATGTATAGGTTTGATTATTGCTGAAAATCCCACTTCGGACTGTCCGAACTTGCATGAATCCCTTTTGCACTGTCCAAACTTTCAGTCACAAGAGCGGCATGTGCTTTTCACTTCGAACTGTCCCAACTTTTCCTCACATGAGTTGCACGTGTTTTCCAATTTGCAGTGTCCGAACTTGTAGCCCACGTAAATCACATGTGCTCTTTGTTTCACCCTGTCCGAACTTTGCTCACATGAGTTGCACGAGCGAATGCTTTGGAGTGTCCAAAGTTTTCTCGCACATTGCATATCGGCTGCTTTGGACTGTCCAATCTTTCATCTGCTGAAATATTCGTGCGTCTGTTCTATTTTTATTTGCAATGTTTCGAACTTGCTTTTTCGGCTGATAGGGAAGTTTGCTTAGTATTCTTTTACTATGTTTTTGATGTGTTTTGGCTGATTATGGTGGTTCAACATTATTGTGGTTTGCAACATTCTTATGTGACATGATCACATAAGGTGTTGTGGTTTTTGAACTAACAAGAGTCAAGTCGAGGACTTGGGCTCGCAAAGATTGGTTCTTTGTTCATGTGCAGGTGTTGCTTGATGTCAATATGGCTTGTGACGGGATCCATTGAACTAGTCTTAAGGAGAAGATGAGGTTTAACAACCAAGTTCTAGAGGAATTGTAGTTGAGTTGATCGGAAGGTCACGGAACATGTTTGGGTCAAGAACAATTCATATGAAGTTATCGTGGACGTTGTTGGAAAGTGTGTGTAAGTATGCAAGGGGTGTGTGGATGTGGCAACATGGTTCCAAGGCGTGATGGAGAGAAGTACACACGAATATGTGGCCGAAAAGGTCCAACCGGATGGATTATGGACTCAGGCTGCGGATGACTCAGTTATGGCTCAAATATGGAAAACATTTGAGTTGGTTTTGGTTAGATTTTGAGGTGAACACGAAGTTGAGTTGTTTTAGGAATTTTTAGTACGTTCCTAAGGTGTTTGGAAGTCTAAAGATTACTTTTATATGCATATAGAAGAGACTTGAATAGTTATGGAAAGTTTCAGTTGAAACTGAGTAGGATTAGAGTCCTAGTTAGGACTGGGTTGTCTCGAGGGGATTGTTATATAAGCAAGGGAGGCCAATACTCATGGTAAGACGACTTTGGGCTGTTCCTCTTGTGTTATATTGAATAAAGATTGCAGTTTTAGCGGAGGTTTTGTGCCTTGTTCGTCCGAATTGTTTTTGTCAAGTCTTTCTCGTCGAGTTTCTGGATAGCACGATGTTGGCTTGGTGTTTTGATCATAACTCGAGTTTTACAGATCCAATCGACGTGATTCTTTTGTGTTGTCTTAAAAACTCAATTTTTTATCATCTGCGATAGTTTCAGAGTCATTGCATTTGTGGTTTCTGATCTACTTGAGTTTGTTTGTAGTGTTGCATATCTAGTTTTTACTCGAGTAGATCAGATTGACCATTGTTCATATTTTCGATCATAACTTGAGCTTTTTTTAACGGTTTTACATGATTCTTGTTTTCATGTGTTCGTGACATTATCTCTTTTACTTTTGTCATAGTTGAACACTTTTAGATTAGTCACCCTCCTTGTTTCTTTATCAGATTGATCTTCCGCCGAGGGTTTTTTGTTGCTTCCACTGAAAAATTGTAATCTACCATTCAACTCCTTCTCTGGTAGATTTTCACGTGCTCCTCGATCCAACAATTGGTATCAGAGCCATGGTGATCTAATCTTTTCGATTTGCACGTGTTTTTGACTAATCAACATGGAGAAATACTCCGCAAAACCTTGTGTGTTCAGTGGCATTAATTTTCAAGTTTGGAAGGCACGTATGGAGGCTTTCATCCAGGTGCAAGGCTTCGCAATATGGGAAAAGTTGTACAAACCTTACGATGTTCCACCAAACAATCATGTCATGACTACAAACATGATAGATGTCGACATCAACAACAAGGCGCGGAACATGATCATACAAGTATTGATTCAAAGCGACTTCGATCGTGTTGCGCACCTCCGATCTGTGTATGATGTTTGGAAAGCTATATGTGATTATCATGAAGGATCCAACAATATCAAGGATCTAAGACAAGACATGTTTAAGAAGGAATACTTGCGCTTCGAGATGCATCCCGATGAGTCAAATGATGACCTCTTTGCTCGCTTTAACAAAATTCTCAACAACTTGCATAGTGTCAACGTTAATTTTTCAGATGCTAAGAATGCTAGGTAATTACTAAGTGCATTATACATGTCAATTTGGGAGATGAAAGTTACATCTATTCGTCAATCAACTGTCACGAGTACACTTACTTTGGATGTGCTATATTCTAAGTTAAAAACTCATGAAATTGACATAATCTCACGTAAGAACCCCAACAAGTCTCTTGCATTTGTTTCTCAACGTGACAGGCCTAGATCTAGCCAATCTTCGTCATGTGGTACACTTGTTTTGTTGTCATCTCTAAACCTTGAAAAGATTGAAGAGTTTCAAGAGGAGGAGCTAGCACTTCTCTATACCCGGTTCTCAAAAGCATTGCAAAATGTGAGAACTAGAATGAGAGAAAGTGTCAGTTATCAACGATGCTTCAAATGTGGTAAGATAGAACATTTTCCTACAGATTGCCCTAACCCTTCATGTCCTACCACCCATGATGAAAAGTAAACAAAGTTTAAGACCTCTTCTGGCAACAACAAGAAAAAAAGACGTTTACAAAACGACAAGTGGCAGAACACATTCTCTCAGCACTCCTCGATAATAATTTGAGCGATGTGGACTCCAGGAGTGATGAAGATGAAGAAAACTTGGCGACTATGTGCTTCATGGTGAGCAACTCAAGATGAAGTATGAAGGAGGCAGAACACAACAGCAACGATGAAGAGGTATGCCCCACTTGCAAAGAAATGTGTGGTGCTATTTCTCGTGTCACTGTTATAGTTAAGAAAAGGGACAAAAAACTTAGGGACAATGCTGTTAAATTGAATCACTAGAATCTGAAATTAATCATTTGAAATCTTTGATTCCTAGTGATGATTCTTGTTCCTCATGTGAGATTATATATGAACAATTGCCCTCCCTAATAAGTGCACACACCTCCACACTTGATAAACTTGAGTTAGAAACTTAGAAGAACAGAAAGCTTGCTGCACTTAATGATAAAAACTTCAAAGATGCTAGATGTTCAACAATTGATTTGCATTGTGCTAACTGTGATGATGTTAATAAGAAATTGCATAATGCTATGAATGAGATTTCTATATTGAACAATGCTTTACATTCTCATAAAGTTAAATATTATTCTAATTGCAAACTAAAAAGAAAAACTTCTTGTGAAAATTGCCTATACTTGTCCAAGAAACTTAATGACATGAATAGGACACTAGAGCGGTTTTGTAATGGGAATAAGAATCTGAACTTGCTGCTGAATTCCTCTGAATGTAATGATAAATCTGGTTTAGGTTTTGATTCCCATGATCATGCTAAGGCACATCCACCTAAAATTGTAAAGTCTTTAGGATGTGATTTGATTTTAATAGTTTCTAAACAAAAAGAAGTGATTTTTAAATATGGAGGAGTGTTGTCTCATTCGGTTTCTAATAAACTGCTGCTTGCTCATCTAGACATGAACACAAAGTTAAATTTAATTGTACCTATTGTGGTAGAGATGTTCATGTCATAGATTTTTGATATATACTAGCTAAAAAATAGAAAAAGGAAAGAATGATTGCTAGATCACATAACTACCGAGTAGAACTTGTTGTGTGTTCTGAACCGAATGTTAGGAACATGCAACCTACTGTAATGAGTCATAAACATGCAAAGTTTTCTCCCAAACCTACTGTTTTTTGTGCTACACATGTAACACCTCGTAGGTCAGTAGTTGGGTACAAGAATTCTCAAACTTTGGCTCATAAACCTGCTATTTTATCTCATCTTTCAAGTGTTATTCCTGCTGGACGTCGTGTGACTTAGTACTGGATTCCTTAATGCCTTTTCACTAACTCTAGTATTGAGTCATCGACGAATTGTCCTTCTATGTAGGTTACACACTTGAGGAAGGAGAACATTTGGATTGTGGATTCAGGTTGCTCATGCCACGTGACCAGTAATAAAGAATGGTTCTCCTCCCTCTCTTTTTGTGTCACAAGTAGAAAATGTTACTTTTGCCGATAATTGTACAACTCCTATAATTGCTAACAGTTCGGTTATAATTAATAATCACTACACTTTGAAGGATGTGGCACTTGTTAAAAATTTGAAATACAACTTGCTTTTTGTTTCACAATTGCTAGATGGAAATCTAGAAGTTAACTTCACTAAAAATTGCTGCAGGGTTGTAGATTCAAATGGTGAGCTTATTGTTAACATGTCTCGGTTTGGAAGAGTTTTTAAAGCTGATGTTTATAGTCATCCTATAAGCATAGGTGTCTAGTTGCTAATGATTCAAAAGGCTTATATTTTTGGCATCATAGACTTGGTCACGTAGGCTTTGATCATCTCACACGTGTTAGTGGTCTTGATGGCATACGTGGTCTTCCTAACCTTAAAGGGCATAAAGAAATTGTCCGCTCTTCTTCTACACATGCTAAGATGTTTGCAAGTTCACATCCTCCTCTCACAATAACCATGACAACTGAACCAGGATAGCTTTGGTACCATGACACTATAGGACCTTCACGTGTTCAATCCTTTGGAGGTAAATGTTATATGCTTGTGATTGTTGATGATTATTCTAGATACTCTTGGGTTTCCTTTATGGCATCTAAGAATGAAGCTTCTAGTCACTTTAGAACTTTATTTATTTGATTATCAATTGATCACCCGGAATCTATAAAATCAATTAGAACTGATAATGGAACCGAATTTAAAAATCAATCGTTCGATCACTTTTCTGCTGAAATGGAATAGATCATCAATTTTATTCACCCTATGTACCTCAATAAAATGGTGTTGTAGAAATAAAGAATGGAACCTTAGTTGAGATGGCTAGGACCATGCTTGATGAATACCAAACACCTAGGAAATTTTGGGCTGATACAATTGCAACCGCTTGTTATCTCTCAAATCGAGTTTTCTTGCGTGCTAAGATATGAAAAGCACCATATGAGCTTCCGTTTGGACATAGGCCTAGTGTCACACACTTTAGGGTCTTTGGTTACAAATGCTTTGTTAAGAAACATGGTAATCTTGGTAAATTTAAGGCTAGATCTGTCTAATACTAGAGTCTACCGTGTGCCTTTACTTGACACTAACAAAATTGTGGAGACTTGTGAGGTTTCTTTCGATGAAGCTAGCCAAGGTACTAGCTCTATATTGCAGGTCTAGATCCATATCCACAGGGGGGATAATATTTTTATCAAAGAAGATGAAGAAGTGGTCCTGCTACCCAAAAATTCAGAAGCAAATGATGTCGATCATGTTGCTGATTTTGCACCACGACCAGCACCAACAACTACTGCAGCTGGTACATATCGTCCTCAAGCCACAAGTTCTTTGATTTGTGTTGAACAGTGTCGGTGTTTTGGAACCGGTAGATCTCCCGACACTACTTTTGGTAGATCGAGGAGTTGTAGTTCGGTAATGGGCGCTCAAAGATTCAAGAAGGTGAAAGACACGTGTACACAGGGATTTACGTAGTTCGGGCCGCCTAAGCGTAATACCCTACTCCACGTGGTGTGTTGGTGATGTATTAAGCTCGAGAGTCTAGAAGAAGCTCCAGAAGAAGAAGCTCGTCTAGCTCAGAGTGTTCTGCGGTGGTCTAGAACCGTCCTTTGTGTATCGCCGACTAGTCCTTTTATAGTACAAGGACTGGTCGTTACAACGTCAGCCTGGCCCGACAGGTGGCCCCGGCAGTTACACACGCTTGATACACAATAAATGGGGCTAATTACCCTTAATAGCCTGGTAAGGGGCCTTAATAGTGCCATTACCGGTATTTAGAGCCATCCGATTGTGTGTCATTAATATGGCATTAATGACACTTAATCGGGTCTTGAAGTCTTTGATTGATCCTTGAAGGTCCGGAGCCGTTGGGGGTCCTCCGGCCTGATAGTTGAAGTTGAAGGTCCGACGGTTGCCATGTGGCAGCTCTGGAGCTCACCGTCGTGGGCGGGTAGGTCCGGTGCTGTTGGACACGTATCAGTACCGGAGCTTCTCACTGTCTGGGGTTAGGTCCGGGGGTGCCATATTGATATTCTGACCGGAGCTTACCAGGTGTGGGTGATAGCTCCGGTCTTGTGATACACGTGGCGGCCCTGGGACTAACCATGTTGGGGGAGCAGGTCCGGTTACGCCTGACATGTGGGGCCTTCGGAGGTCTTCAAATCTGGTATATGGAGTTTCCTTGTGATCTTTGTAATCCCAAGGGATATCCAGTACGGAGGGTACCGACAGTGGCCCCCTGGACTCACCTCTGGGAGAGACCTTTTGTATGAAGCCATTTCGCCGGAGGTGGGTCCATTCTTCAGTTTCTGAACCGTGTCTTCAAGGGTCTTTGGTTGTGCCATTGGCGGTAGTTCAGAGTTAAACTTCTGCTGCGTGGCGTATCTTGAAGGCGGTAGGTGAGATCTTAGCGTGCGGATCTCACGCAATTGAAGGTCGCCGGTTCCCAATACGAAAATCATATTGGTTCCGCGCGCCCTGTCAGGCTGCCGACTTCGGGTTTCCCGCCTTTCATGATGACAACCGTTTGCCTGGGGTAAGAACCTCGACTTGATCATTGGGGTGGCTCCGGGCCCCCTTGTCATTGGCGAGGTGAAATCTTTCACTGGTATTGTCGGCTCCTCTACGGTTTCCATCCAGGCGTTGCGGGGGCTTACTTAAGAAGGAAATCACACACCGTTTGGGGTTCTTTACACTTTTCAATCGATCTTGCGCTCAAACCCTCCAAACTTTTGCTTGCCTTTCCTCTCTTGCCTCGCTGTGCCGCGATGGAGTTGGGTCTCGACCAAAGCCGACTGAAGACCGATGATTATTTGAAGAAGGTACGGGCCCTCATGGGATGGTCCCCTGACTTCTTCAACCACCTGGTCTGCACCGGCAAGCTTCCGTTCGAGAAGGAGCACACTGGTGACATGGTGTACTTCTCCGCGTACGCCATGGTGGGACTGATCCCACCTTTCTCCTCCTTCTTCTTGATGCCGCTAGACTTCTATGGTCTGCAGCTTTACCACCTTGGCCCCCACTCCATTCTGCTGGTGTCCATATTTGTCCACTTCTGCGAGGTTTGTGTGGGGATTCCCCCCTGCATTGAGCTCTTCCGCACCTTCTTCACTGTCCAGATCACAGGTTGGAGCGACGAGTACCTTGGCTTCTATTATTTCATGAAGCGCAAGAAGTGCCCGTACAAGTACTTGCGGTCGTTCCCTTCTGGGAAGTGGGACGACAGGAAGAAGGACATGATTGTAATCAGGGTGGAGGAGCACGAGAAGCTGGAGCTGCGAGAAGGCCTCCCCAACATCGACACTACAAGTTAGAGTGAAGCTCCGGTGCCGTCGAATGCCTTCGATCCTGCTCTGACTAGGATCTGCCTGTGTGTGGAAGGAGGAGTGACTGCCCAGGCGGTGTTTTGCAACTTCCTGACCAACAGGTGGGTTCCGTTGAAGAGGAGGGAGAAGTTGGCTTGGGCCCTCAACAGTATGCTGGACGACGACCGGATCGTGACCGGTTTGAAGTCCAACATGGAGGGTGCAACTTTGGATCTCCACCTGAAGAAATTCCAGCACGACATCGCCGTCGAGGGCGACGATTTGGCTCCGCCGCCAGCTTTCCTCCCATTGAACATGGAGGCATCATTTAGTAGGGAGCTCCAGCGAACGATGCTGGTGCTTGACGACCTTGGTGTCGTTAAGAGGCGCTCGACCACCGGGTTGGCAATCTCCTAAGCTCCGGAGGGTGGCTCCATCCCCGCCCCTAAGCCAAGAACCGAAGTCGTCAGCAAGGGCAAGGAATTGGCCGAGCCCTCGAGCCGTAAGAGGAAGCATGCCGACAGGAGGGCCAGACATTCTTCTTCCGCAGCGTCCCCTTCTCCCCGGAGGGGAAGGTCTTCAACAGCGGCGTCTACTCCAATTGCGGCATCTTCCCGGGGTGCTAGCTCCAGCCAAGTGACTCCGGTCTCAGGGCCAGCTGAGGGCGACAGGTCCGGAGGTCCTTCCTGTTCAAGGGGGGCCTCGACCAGGCTACGCCGACATCAGCAGCAAGCTCCGGGGGGCCCTCCGGGACTACCACGCCAGTGTCGGCTGGGGCCAGTCTGGAGCATCCGAGGAAGAGGTTCCGCGGGAACTGGTGGGGAAGCCTTCCGAGGTAATTTCTGATTTTTTACCTCAGTCAGTTGTTTTATTGTTAACTGTATTTTGAGTCTCTTCGTCCTTCATTCACAGCGTTCCCATGAAAAGGGATGAAGCATCGGTCCCTGCAGCAGCAGTTGAGGCTGTGCAGGCTGAAGCTCCAGCTTTGGTTCCAGCGCCGCCCCAAGAGGTGGCAGAGGCTGCGGCAGCCCCGACGCCGGCTGTCGTGGTATTGGACGACTCATCCCCAGAAGCTCCCGTGGTAGCGCCGGACCACGGGACTGAAGATGTACCAGCAGCGCTAGCCTCAGAGGTTGAAGCTCCAGGCTTGGATGCTGTGATGTTGGATGCTCCAGCCGCAGAGCTGGAGGAAGCTACGATTCTGGCTCTAGAACCAGATGTTGTTGAAGCCCCGGTAGTCAAGACGATGGTTGAGGAGGTCCCAACAGTAGAGCCGGGTGTTTATGAAACTCCGACACTTGAGCCGATCGTCGAGGAAGCTCCGGCGGCGAAGCCGGTTGCTGCAGAAGTTCCGACTATGGAGCCGGCTGTTGAAGAGGTTCCAGCGCTCGAGCCAGTTGCTGCGGAGGTGACGACGCCTGAGTCTATAGCGGTCGAAGCACCAGCGCTGGAGCCCATGATGGCTGAAGCGCCAGCACCCGAACCAGAGGCGAAGGAAGCGCCTGTGCTAGAGCCAGAAGTAGCTTCTGCTCCGGCTGAACCTTCAACGCCCATTTCGGAAGCAATGATCTCGGAGGTGCCTGTTGCCGAGCCAGAGTGCGAGGATGAAGCTGCTGGCCCCACGCCGGAGGGACCAATTGTTGATTACCTGGCGGCTGGGCCTTCGGAACCAATTCTGGAGGTTGGTACTTCTGCTGCAAGAACTTCCTCGGCGGCGGCCGAGGCTATCCTGGAGAACGGCCCTAGTGCCGTGGAAGCTCAGGGTACCGCTCTTGTAGAGTGGGACCCAATATTTGTTGCTGAAGATCCGCTGGAGCCAGCGGACATGACTCCGGCAGGTCTGAACCCGATCCCCCTATCATTGTCTATTAACAACGCCTGCTCCAGCCTTCACCAGGTTCAACTGGCCTTCTACCACGACAGCAAGACCGTCGAGGAGGAGCGCCAAACCCTTAGAAGGTGGCGCAACCGACTCCATTTTGAGACCAAGCTGGCGCAGTCGAGGCTAGCTGACGATAAGGAGTGGGTGCGAAGGGAGAAAGCCTGCCCAGAGTACTAGGGTAAGTTGTTGGATGAGAGGGAAAGCATGACGCAGACCCTCAACAACCAATCCCAGGCCATATATGATCAGGCCAAGGCTGCCAATAGTGCAGCTAATGAACGCCAGGAAAGGCTCTCTGCCATCCACGATAGTCTTGTCAAGCGCCAGGAGGCTCTTGAAGCTCGAGAAAAACGGCTCGAAGATGAGGAGCAGAAATTCCTGGAGCTGCGAGACGACCTCGTGAAGAGGGAGGAGGAGCTTGTCCAAAAGATAGCTCTGGCTGATAAGATCCTTGAAGAACGCACCAAAAAATTGGATGAGCGTTGCAAGGAGGAGGAGAAGAAAGCCTGGGAGCGAGGGCAGGAACTCTACAAGCAGGAGAATTCCATCGCTGCCCGGGAGAAGAAAGTGCGGGGCCGGGAGAGAGATTTGGTCAATCGCCGGAATGAGATCCACCTCCGGGAGGAAGAGCTCAGCAAGCTCGAAAGGCAAGTTGCTGAAATGATTCAGTAGAATGCCAAAGAGGTGGAGCGTCTTGCTCAGGAGAGCTCGGAACTGGCGGCGGCCAAAAGATCCTTGGCAGAGATGGGTGGTGCAAGGGCTGTGGAGTCCCAACAAGTTTGGGACTTCCTGGGCAAGGCCAATGACGCGCTGACGCCAATGGGCTTCAGTCCCGTGCGTCCGAATGATCCGGAGCCAGAGCTGGACCAGGCATTGGAGGCGCTGGGTTCAGCAGGCAACAAACTCTCCAAGGTGGGCGATGTCATCGCGGACCAATTTGAAACGGAGAGTCAGTCCTTGGCGAAGAACGTCGCACAGTATGTGCTGACGTGCTACATCAGCCGGGACCCTCAATTCCCTTTGGACCCGGTGCTTGAAGGTCCCATTGAAGGAGAGGGTGAAGCCGCCCGAGCCAACGTGTCGGAGGTGGCCCAGAAGGTTGCCCAATTCTTCCATAGGGTCTAAGATTGTCTCCCTGTCGCTCCTGCTTGTACTTTCTCTTCTTCCTCCCCAACTTTGTAATCTCTTGTCTCCAGATGAATGAAACCCAAATTTTTGTGAATTCGAATTTCATTTTTTGTCTTCAACACCTTTGTCTCGCTTGGCCCCCTGGTAGATGTACACAATTTGATTGTGAACATGTACCAAGAGGATGTACCAGTTGTTGAAGACTTGCCTGCTTCGAACTTGTACAATGTTGGTCCGAAGTCTTCGATAGTGTAGGCCCCCTGAGGCTGTCAGAGCTTTAGTGGCTCCAGCATTGACCATCGCCGGAGCTTAGTAGCTCCGGAGCTTCGATGGTTAGTCCTCCGGGGTGTCGGATCTCTGGCAGCTCCAGCAGTGACCTCCATCAACACATGTTGTGTTAACGTTAGACTCCACTTTAGAGACTTTCCACCATCTTTACGTTGATGACTTGCCTCCTAGATTTACCAACACTGAGTAGCTCCAGAGATGCTCGATGTCAATGTTTTAACATTGACCACAAGCCGCCTAGAGGATGTCGGAGCTTATTTATTTTTCCTGCACACTGAAGTCAAGAAAAATAGGGAAATCCGTTTCCTATCTACAACTTCATTGCAGCTTATTGTTCCCGAGAAATTTTTAGGTCGAGCATCCTTAATAAAATCAAGAGCAATGTCTTGCTCCCTTCGGGTCCGACTGTTTCCGGACTTGCCTTACTTCGGCCTACCGGGGTGTAGGTAGAGTGGCGTACTTAGGGTGCAGGACCAGGCTAAGTTGATAGCACACTCCGACCCTAGATTGGCTTGGCGGCATTCAGACAAGTAGGCCATCAACAATGTTTGAACCCGGAAGGACAGACAATGCAACTCGAATTGTACATGAACTGGTCGAGCTAAAGTTTCTTAAGAATTGCACAACTTTGTTATAGACAAGAAAGAGAAAAATAAAAAATATTGAGCCTGTACAAAGTAAATGCACGTGGAGTCTGTTTTCACACAATGATGTCTTTCATTATAGGTCTGGGGTACAGGGGAAACAAGTACACTCTTAGGGAATGGAACCAGGCTAAGTGTGTTTCGTTTCTCGTTTGACCCAAAGTAGCTAGCTACACTTTTAGTTCTAAGACTGTGACAAGTGTTGCATGGGCGTTGCAGACCTATCAGGGTAGGTCCGGCTGCCCTCCCGGAGGAGCTACCCAACTCTGTACAATGACTCTATAACATACACCATATGTAATTACAGACTCACCTCCGTGATACTAAGCGTAGAACTTACGGAGGTGCTCAATGTTCCAAGGATTTGGGAGAGGTGTCCCATCCTCGGTTGCCAAGCGAACGCATCCGGGACAGGATACTTTGATCACTCGGAAGGGTCCCTCCCAGCTGGGGGAGAGTTTGTTTAACCCTTCTCTGGAGTGTATCCTCCGTAGCTGTCGGCTGTGAACATGCCATTGGTGATAGTGCCGAGGAGCTTGGTGGTCTCGGGCATTCCGAACAGCTGCTCGGCACCTTCCCTCTTCAAGAAGGTCAAGGTCTTCACGCCGGAGTTGGTCCTGCGTGGCTTCATCGGAGGTCCGCACCTGGAGAGACCCCAAGGTGATTTCTGGAGGAAGGACTGCTTCAACTCCGTACACCAAGAAGAAGGGTGTCTCTCTAGTTAACCAGTTTGGAGTAGTCTTGTTGGCCCATAAAGTGAGCGGAAGCTCTTTAATCCAGTTGGCTCCATGCTTTTTCAGGCGCTCATATGTGCGCGTCTTGAGTCCTTTCAGAATTTTTGCATTTGCCCTCTCGGCTTGGCCATTGCTTGCCGGATGAGCTACAGAGGCATAGTTGACTTGGATGCCGAGGTCTTCGCAGTATCCTTGGAAAGCAGAGCTTGTGAATTGGGTCCCATTATATGTTTTGATTTTGTTCGGGACTCCAAATCTGCATACTATGGACTGCAATAAATTGATAGCTGATTGCTTGTTTATTGTCACAACTAGACTTGCTTCCGTCCATTTGGTAAACTTGTCGATGGCAACATACAGGAACTTGTAACCTCCGATGGCTTTTTGGAAAGGTCCCAAGATGTCCATCCCCCACACAGTGAAAGGCCATGTAGGAGGTATCATTTGTAGAGGCTGAGCCAGTGTATGAATTTGCTTTGCATGAAACTGGCATGCTTTGCATTTCTTCACCAGCTCAGTTGCATCTTGGAGCGTTGTAGGCCAGTAAAAGCCATGCCGGAAGGCTTTACCGATGAGCGTGCTGGAAGACGCGTGGTTCCCACACTCGCCTCCATGGATTTCTGTGAGGAGCTCGCAGCCTTCTTCCATTGTGATGCACCGCATTAGGACGCCGTTGGCACCGTGTCGGTAGAGATCCCCTTCTACCAACGTGTATCTTTTAGCCAATCTGACTATCCGGTCAACGAATACATCATCATCACGAAGGATATTGTCTTTCAAGTAGCTCCGGATCTCAAAGATTTATGCATCGGAGCTTGCTTGAGCATTTGAGTCTTGCGTGCTGGGTTGCTCGGAGCTTCTTGCAGCACCTACGACCCTTGATGTCTGCCATGGTAACAGGGCCATCGGGACTGCCAGCTTCGGGATGCTGGTCTCGCCCCCTTCGCTCAGTTTGGCAGGCTGAGCTGTGGGTTTTGACAACCTCCGGACGAAGGTTCCGTCAGAAGCCAGAGCTCCGGTTGACGCTTTCGTCGATAGTTCGTCAGCTTTAGCGTTATGGAGACGCTGGACATGGTGGAGATCCAGGACTTCGAAGTCCTTCTGAAGCCTCTGGACTTCAAGGAGATAAGCAGCTGATTGAGGATTATTGCAGGAGCATTCACCCTTCACCTAGTTAATGATGAGCTGCGAATCTCCCTTGACCAACAGCAGCTTGACACTGTATGATAGTGCCACCTTTAATCCATAAATGAGTGCTTCATACTCTTCCATGTTGTTGGTCGCCTTGAAGTCAAGGTGGACCATGTATTTTACCTTCTCTTTGGTTGGAGCGAGAAGGACTCCAGCTTCGGCCCCCTGCTTTTGCATGGAGCCGTCGAAGTAGAGGGTCCAATGAGGTTCGGTGAAGATCGGAGCCTTAAGTTCTGACTTATGCTCACTAGGGCCCCCAGGGTTTGATGGAGAGGGGGTCCATTCCGTTACAAAATCTGTCAATGCTTGACTCTTGATCGCTTGCCTTGGGACAAATTCAGGATCGAATTCGGCCAATTTTGCTGCCCACTTTGCAATGCTCCTAGTAGAGTTGGGACTATGCAAGATCGCACGCAGTGGGTAAGAAGTCACCAGTGATATCTTGTGAGCTTGGAAGTAGTGGTGAAGCTTTCTGGAGGCGATGAGAGCTGCATAGAGCAGCTTGTGTACCTCTAGGTATCGAGTCTTGGCATCATGTAGTACTTCGCTGATGAAGTACACTGGGCGTTGGACTGTCTGGACCCTCACGAAGGGGCCCGAAGCTTCCTCCGCATCGACCCGGACCCTCTCGGAGGGGTCCGGACCTGCTTCGGGGACCTTCGTGTTCCTGCTAGAGGAACCCAGAGCTTCTGTTGGAGTGACCCGGTGTAACACCCTCAATTTTTGCATCATGCATTGCATACATATTCATACATTAAACATTAGTAGAATAAATAAAAAATAATAATAATAAAAGATGGAGCATATATACAAATGTATGTAGCAAAAGAAGAAAAAGAAATTAATAGCATAAAAGTTGTAATAGGGAATAAGTATAAAAATAATAATAACATATAAAAATAAAATAAATAAGAATATATATAATAATATATATTTAATGATAATATTTATATATGTAAAGAAAAAGAAAATATATATATATATATATAAAACAATATAAAGAATAAATAAATAATCATATATTTATAAGAAAAAAAAGAAGAAGAAGAAAAAAAAGAGAAAAAAACAAAAACCAACCGCCGGCCAGGCCAAACGGTCCAGCCAGCAGCCGGCCCACCACGCACGCGCCCGACTCCCGACCGACCCCGACGTGGTCCTGCGCTCGCCCTAGCCCCGATCCCGCGCAGCGCTCCCGCGCCGCCAGCTCCGTGGCTGGACCCCGCCTGCACCCGCACCCGCTCGCCAGCGCGATGCGCCGCACGCTCCCACCCGCGCGCCAGCCAACCGGCCACGCACGCGCACTGCCCGACCGCACTCACGCGCGCGCCGGGCGATGCGCTCGAAGCCCCGCCCCGCTGCAGCACGCCCGCGCCGGCCCTAGGTGCCGCGTGCCCTAGCCGTTGGCTATAAAAAGCCACGGAGACTTCGTAAGTTCTTCGACCCCAGAAAACAACGCCGCCGCCAGAGGCAGAAAAAGCCCTAGCTGCCGGTACAGGAAAAAAAGGGAGGGACCAGCGGGCTGCGCCGCCAGGGAAGAAAAGAGGAGGAAGAGGAAGAAAAAAGAGGAGGGTGCCGTCGTCTGCCGAAGATCGTCGTCGTCATCGCGTCACCGTCGTCGTGCCGCCGGAGGACCCTTGCGCCATCCACTTCGTCTACGGATCGCCTTCACCCTCGCGATCTTCGAAGCCATCACGTCTATGGTATGGTTCGTTTTTCCAATGCGAATTTTAGCGACGTATTAGATCTAAACGCCGTAAATTGATTTTAGTTGCATCGTCTTTTTATTTTCAGCAGCATTAATCCTCACTAAAACCCCATAAACTCGTATGAACACGTATGAACTAGTTGCATCTAATCAATAAACAACCGTAGTTAATTAATTATTAAACCTTGTATGCATGCATGTCATTGCATGTTGATTATTTTGTGTGCATCATATTGAATTGTATGTATTTTCTTGTATGTGTGATCACGAGTAGAGGGAAGTGCTCAAGAGATCGTGTACGAGGATTTTCAGAATCAAGATTTCGATGCGCTTGAGCAACCCTATTCGCCGGAGCAAGGCAAGTGTCCTTGAAGAATATTGATGCCGTTTTGAAAATAAATGTTTTGTTTGCAAACTGCATGCTTGTGTCAATTTGATGGGGATCCTATGGTAGGAAGTTTACTAGACTTGTTAAACCACCCTTGTCACCTGGAAATTATGGTAGAGAGTCGCGAAGGGGTTTTACCTTTTTGCTTCGCTTGATTAATTGGGATGGAAAAACAATACTACAAATTTAATTATGTATTAATGATATTCTGGTTAATGTGAACTGGTCAATACGGTATGGTAATGGGTGATCTAAGCAAGCCTGGTATGTGGATGGGTTGGATGTTATGGTGGTTTGCTTGCTTTAGATCTAAGGACTGGTTCAGGCGAGAATAGGCCAGGACTACAGTGCCACCACGAGGCCAAGTATGGGTGCGGCGTAGCTGATTAATTAGGGCTTTGCTAGTGCTGTTTGGACCATTGTGGATGCTCGGGGAAGGGGTAGTCGGATTGGGTTTGTTGATGATTGGTGGGACTACCCTGGGATCCGAATGGCTCAAGAGGGGGCCCTTGGTTGAAGATGTACTCAGTTGGAGGCATCGCCGCCGGTGAAACCTCAGTGGGGTCTAAATAGGCTAGTAATCCCTTTGTAAAGGCTATTCTGTGATCTCTTGGCCATACACCAAAGGAAGTGTAATTGGCATAAGGGAGGTTCTTTAGTCGCCGACGGGTGATGAAATCACAAACGCGTGGGTAAAGTGGTACAAACACTGCAGAGTATTAAAACTATCATGATAGCCGTGCTCCCGGTTATGAGCGCCTGGATGACCTACATGATTAGAGGGAAATGGGGATTTGGGATGGTTATAGTTTGGTAATGGTTATGGTTATGGTTATGATTATGGTTATGGTTATGGGATGGAATCATGGTTTATGACATTGATTATGGTTATTGGCAATGGTAGATTATGGACTGGTATTATGATGGTTACATGGTTTATGATGGGTTTACTTCATATAAATATGATACATTGCTTTTCCAAATGGTTTTACTGTACTTTTCAGCACTTAGCCATTATTATTGTCATCATTTGAATCAGCCACATGTCATACTTTCCACACTTGCTGAGTACGACATGTACTCACTCTTGCAATCCCCCCCCAACAGTTGCAGGTCAGAATTGTGAGTTTAATGGTGATAATGTGGAGATCTAGGCCATGTCTACCGTCAGCTTTGCCTGTGGTGTTGCATGGAGCTGCGCTATCCCTTTTGCTTAGTTTGCTTAGTTGCTTAATTAGTTTATTTCCGCTGCATTAGTTGAACTTGTCATTAATATTCATTAGAGCTTGAATTCTAGGATAATATGGTTTGTGTAATAAAATTTGATAATTAATCTTGTTTTGTGGTAATTTTTTGTATACTCTTTTGTGATTGCACTCGTGTATGTGTGTTGAACATCCTGGGCACACATATGCGTTAGCTTGGTTCATTTTTGGAACTGGGTGTCATAGATTGGTATCAGAGCTACAGGTTGACCGTATGACGCAGCCTAGATAGAATGGACACTTTAGAGCACATAGGAGCACTCAGGAAGCGCTGTGGTTTTGTTGGTGTGCTGTTTGCTATATATATATATATATTGTTTGCTTGTGTGCTTAATAGAGGATTTTGGGATGCTCTAGCATTGCCATGTCCACCTAGGCTACTATAGCTAGTTGGTTAGCTTCATATCCCTTGATGCATATAGTTGGGGACGTTTCTAAATTCTTACCTATTGCTCTCCTTCAGATGGTGAGGACTCGCAATCAGTGGGATGTCAATGGTGAGGAGGAGAACCATGGAGTACCTCAGAACACTACTAGACAAGGACCTGCTCATGGAGCCATCAATATCGAGCAGCTACTAGCTATGCAAAACCAGCTCATGCAGACCATGATACAAACTATGGGACAGCTGCAGGCTGGCAATAACATTAACAATCAGCCCCACATGCCTCCACCGCCACCCCCGCCTCCTCATAACAGATTGGAAGAGTTTATGAGGACTAGGCCGTCAACCTTTGCTCAAGCTGCTGACCCTATGGATGCTGATGATTGGCTCAAGTCCGTGGAGAAGAAACTTGCTATTGTCCAATGCAGTGACCAAGAGAAGGTCCTATTTGCTTCTCATCAACTCGTTGGAGCAGCTGCGGATTGGTGGGATGCTTATTGCAATGCTCATGAGGATCAAGAGAGGATCACCTGGGCGGAATTCAAGTAGAGTTTCCGTTCTCATTATGTGCCGGAGGGTGTTATGATCTTGAAGAGGCAAGAATTTGAGAATTTAAGGCAAGGAAGATCGAGCGTGAGTGAATATCTCAATAAGTTCACTCAACTCTCACGGTATGCGCCTGAGGATGTTAGTCGGGACAGCCGGAAGCAATATTCGTTTGTGAGGGGTTTGAGCAATGAAATCCAAGTGCAACTACTCAATTGTGACTTCGCAAATTTTCAGAAGCTCGTGGACAAAACAATTGTGGTCGAGAACAAGATTCGTGAGATGGAGCAAGAAATCAAGAGGAAGGCGCCATGTCAAGGACAGTAACAAGGAAGTAATGTGCGCCCTCGCTTTGCGCCGCCCAATGCGCCTTGCTACAGCTCCTCTATTCCTGCTCAGCGCCCTGGTTATGCACCGCGCCCAACTCAGTATGTGCAACAGCGCCCTGTCATGCAAGCACCTAGGCCTCCAATGCCTTATGCACCTCGTGCTAATTTCCCAAATGCAAATGCTCAAAACCAAGCTCGTCCCAATAATTCTGGTGGAGTTAAGAGGTGTTATACTTGTGGAGAAGCTGGACACTTTGCGCATCAATGTCCTAAGTCAGGACTTGGTAAAGGAAGCAATGCACCGAGGCAAAACCCAAGACCCAACGGAGGACAGCCACAAGGGAACCGTGGACATCAAAATTTTGCTCGTGGCAACGTGAACCATGTCTCTACGGAGGATGCTCAACAAGTGGATGACGTTGTCATTGGAATGTTTCTCGCCAACTCCAACCCCGCGACTATGTTATTTGATTCTGGAGCATCACATTCATTCATTGCATCGAAGTATGTTGCCAAGTATAGTTTGCCTATCTCCCATATGAAGTTTACTCTATTGGTTAAGTCTCCTGGAGGAGAGATGAGGACAAATATAGTATGTCCAAAAGTAAGCCTTAGAATAAGGGGGGTAGACTTCTCCGCCAACCTCATTGTTTTGGATTCTCAAGGGTTAGATATTATACTTGGTATGGACTGGTTGAGGAAGCACAATGGAGTTATTGAGTGTGCCACAAAGATGGTGAAGTTGACTAATGAGAAAGTGATCACCGTAGAATTTGAAGCATCTCAAACCGCACCGAAGCAATCGGAGCTGAATAATATGGACGGTGCCGCAATTGAGGAGATTCCGGTAGTGTGTGAATTTTTGGATGTGTTTCGAGATGAGTTGCCAGGTATGCCACCTGATCGAGACAATGAGTTTGTTATTGATTTAATACATGGAACTGCACCTATAGCTAAGAGGCCATTTAGGATGCCTCCTATGGAATTAGCGGAGCTCAAGAAACAAATTCAAGAGCAACTAGAGAAAGGTTTTGTTCGCCCTAGTTCTTCACCTTGGGGAGCGCCTGTGCTGTTTGTGGACAAGAAGGATGGATCCCAAAGGATGTGCGTGGATTACCGAGCTCTCAACGAGGTAACAATCAAGAACAAGTATACCTTGCCACGCATAGAAGACTTGTTTGATCAGATGAAGGGTGCTTGTGTCTTCTCTAAGATTGATTTGAGGTCAGGTTATTTTCAAATGAAGATTAGACCATCGGACATACCCAAGATAGATTTTAGGACACGGTATGGATCTTATGAGTACACCGTGATGTCTTTTGGATTGACAAATGCACCTGCCTAATTTATGTACCTCATGAATAAGGTCTTCATGGAGTACTTGGATAAGTTCGTTGTGTTGTTTATTGATGATATTATGATCTACTCGAAGGATGAGAAGGAACATGAGGAACACTTGAGGCTTACGTTGCAGAAATTGAGGGAGCATCAATTGTATGCCAAGTTCAACAAGTGTCAGTTTTGGTTGAGAGAGGTGCCATTTTTGGGTCATATCATCTCAGGAGGAGGAGTATCGGTTGACCCCGGTAAAGTGAGGGATGTGTTGAAGTGGGAACCGCCACAAAATGTCAAGGAAATAAGGAGCTTTCTTGGGATAGCTGGATATTACCGTAGATTCATCAAGGACTTTTCCAAGATAGCCAAACCTATGACAGAGTTACTAATGAAGGGAAAGGCTTTCCAATGGACTCAAGCTTGTCAAAACAGTTTTGAGGAGTTGAAGAAGAGGTTGACAACAGCCCTAGTTTTAGTACTGCCGGATGTGAGCAAGATTTTCGATATTTATTGCAACCCATCGAGACAAGGACTTGGATGTGTATTGATGCAAGAAGGTCAAGTGGTCGCCTATGCGTCGAGACAATTGAAGAAACATGAGCAGAATTATCCTACACATGATTTAGAACTTGCAGCCGTGGTACATGCATTGAAGATTTGGAGACACTATATTCTTGGCATAGGTGTGAAATTTATACGGATCACAAGAGTCTTAAGTATATTTTCACACAGAAAGATCTGAAGCTGAGGCAACGAAGATGGTTGGAGCTCATCAAGGATTATGATGTGGGGATCAACTATCATCCAGGAAAAGCCAACGTAGTGGTTGATGCCTTGAGTCGGAAAGGTGTAAGTAATCAACTCACTGTTCGAGAGTTATCGTTCGAGTTATGTAAGGAGTTCTAACGGTTGAACCTTGGGTTTGTAAATGAGAAGGAGATGATGGAGTTAAGTCCGAACTTGGAGCAAGAAATTAGAGATGCACAAACCGTGGATGAGGAGATCAAGGAAATCAAGGAAAGAATCGAAGAAGGGAGAGAATTCAGATTTGATGAAGACGAATATGGTACCTTATGGCTCGGAAAGAGAATAGTTGTGCCTAATGTGAGGCATATTCAGGAGACAATATTAAAGGAGGCACATGACTCGCCGTACTCAATTCATCCCGGGTGTACCAAGATGTACAAAGACTTGAATACATGTTATTGGTGGGCCAGCATGAAAAAGGACATAGCCGAATATGTTGCATTGTGTGATGTGTGCCAACGAGTTAAAGCAGAACACCAAAGGCCAGCTGGATTATTGCAACCATTAAAGATTCCGGAGTGGAAGTGGGAAGAGATTGGTATGGACTTTATAGTTGGATTACCACGTACACAGTCCGGATATGACTCGATTTGGGTAATTGTGGATCGATTGACAAAATCAGCTCACTTCATTCTTGTCAAGACCACATATACCACCGTGAAGCTAGCAGAATTGTATATGGAGCATATTGTGTGTCGACACGGAGTACCGAAGAAGATAGTCTCGGATAGAGGTTCTCAGTTTACCTCCAGGTTTTGGCAGAAATTGCATGAAGCTATGGGTATAAGGTTAAACTTCAGTTCGGCGTATCACGCTCAAACAGATGGACAAACCGAGAGGACCAACCAAATTTTGGAAGAAATGTTAAGAGCTTGTGCTTTAAAGCATGGGAAAAGTTGGGATAAAAGTTTGCCGTATGCTGAATTCTCGTACAACAATAGCTACCAAGCAAGTCTGAAAATGTCACCCTACGAAGCATTGTACGGAAGGAAGTGTAGGACTCCCTTGTTTTGTAATGAAACCGGAGAGAATCAAGTGTTTGGTCCCGACGTGTTACAAGATGCTGAAAGGCAAGTCCAAATAATACGGGAAAACTTAAAGGCTGCCCACTCTGACAGAAAGGTTATGCTGATAATAGGCGAAGGAGTCTGACTTTTGAAGTTGGAGATTTTGTATACCTCAAAGTGTCACCTATTAGAGGTCAACGACGGTTTAACGTCAAAGGAAAACTGGCACCACGTTACATCAGACCGTTCAAGATTTTGGACAAACGAGGAGAAGTGGCGTATCGACTTGAGCTGCCGACGTATATCTCCGATGTACACAACGTATTTCACTTCTCTCAACTCAAGAAGTGTCTCAGGGTACCGGAAGAACAAGTGCCGATGCACGAGTTAGAACTTTAAGAGGATTTGTCCTATGTCGAGCAACCTATCAAGATCATGGACGTAATGGAAAGAGTCACGAGAAATAAGAGGATCCGTTGGTGCAAAGTGCAATGGAAACACCATACAGAAGCTGAAGCTACGTGGAAACGTGAAGAAGACCTGAAGGCAGAATTCCCTCATCTTTTCTCCACGCTATCGAATCTCGAGGGCGAGATTCACTTTAAGGGGGGTAGGTTTGTAACACCCTCAATTTTTGCATCATGCATTGCATACATATTCATACATTAAACATTAGTAGAATAAAGAAAAAATAATAATAATAAAAGATGGAGCATATATACAAATGTATGTAGCAAAAGAAGAAAAAGAAAATAATAGCATAAAAGTTGTAATAGGGAATAAGTATAAAAATAATAATAACATATAAAAATAAATAAATAAGAATATATATAATAATATATATTTAATGATAATATTTATATATGTAAAGAAAAAGAAAATATATATATGTATATAAAACAATATAAAGAATAAATAAATAATAATATATTTATTAGAAAAAAAAAGAAGGAGAAGAAAAAAGAGAAAAAAAACAAAAACCAACCGCCGGCCAGGCCAAACGGCCCAGCCAGCAGCCGGCCCACCCCGCACGCGCCCGACTCCCGGCCGACCCCGACGTGGTCCCGCGCTCGTCCTAGCCCCGATCCTGCGCAGCGCTCCCACGCTGCCAGCCCCGCACTTGGGCCCCGCCTGCACCTGCACCCTCTCGCCAGCGCGATGCGCCGCACGCTCCCACCCGCGCGCCAGCCAACCGGCCACGCACGCGCCCGGCCCGACCGCACTCACGCGCGCGCCCCCGCGCGCCACGCGATGCGCCCGAAGCACTGCCCCGCTGTAGCACGCCTGCGCCGGCCCTAGGTGCCGCGTGCCCTAGCTGCTGGCTATAAAAAGCCACGGAGATTTCGTAAGTTCTTCGACCCCAGAAACTAACGCCGCCGCCAGAGGCAGAAAAAGCCCTAGCTGCCGGTACAGGAAAAAAAAGGAGGGAACAGAGGGCTGCGCCGCCAGGGAAGAAAAGAGGAGGAAGAGGAAGAAAAAAGAGGAGGGTGCCGTTGTCTGCCGGAGATCGTCGTCGTCATCGTGTCGCCGTCGTCGTGCCGCCGGAGGACCCTTGCGCCATCCACTCCATCTACACGTCGCCTTCACCCTCGCGATCTTCGAAGCCGTCACGTCTACGGTAGGGTTCGTTTTTCCAATGCGAATTTTAGCGACGTATTAGATCTAAACGCCGTAAATTGATTTTAGTTGCGTCGTCTTTTTATTTTCAGCAGCATTAATGCTCGCTAAAACCCCATAAACTCGTATGAACACGTATGAACTAGTTGCATCTAATTAATAAACAATCATAGTTAATTAATTATTAAACCTTGTATGCATGCATGTCATTGCATGTTGATTATTTTGTGTGCATCATATTGAATTGTATATATTTTCTTGTATGTGTGATCACAAGTAGAGGGAAGTGCTCAAGAGATCGTGTACGAGGATTTTCAGAATCAAGATTTCGAAGCGCTTGAGCAACCCTATCCGCCGGAGCAAGGCAAGTGTCCTTGAAGCATATTGATCCTGTTTTTAAAATAAATGTTTTGTTTGCAAACTGCATGCTTGTGTCAATTTGATGGGGATCCTATGGTAGGAAGTTTACTAGTCTTGTTAAACCACCCTTGTCACCTGGAAATTATGGTAGAGAGTCGGGAAGGGCTTTTACCTTTTTGCTTCGCTTGATTAATTGGGATGGAAAAACAATACTACAAATTTAATTATGTATTAATGATATTCTGGTTAATGTGAACTGGTCAATACGGTATGGTAATGGGTGATCTAAGCAATCCTGGTATGTGGATGGGTTGGATGTTATGGTGGTTTGCTTGCTTTAGATCTAAGGACCGGTTCAGGCGAGAATAGGCCAGGACTACAGTGCCACCACGAGGTCAAGTATGGGTGCGGCGTAGCTGATTAATTAGGGCTTTGCTAGTGCTGTTTGGACCATTGTGGATGCTCGGGGAAGGGGTAGTCGGATTGGGTTTGTTGATGATTGGTGGGACTACCCTGGGATCCGAATGGCTCAAGAGGGGGCCCTTGGTTGAAGATGTGCTCAGTTGGAGGCATCGCCACCGGTGAAACCTCAGTGGGGTCTAAATAGGCTAGTAATCCCTTTGTAAAGGCTATTTTGTCATCTCTTGGCCATACACCAAAGGAAGTGTAATTGGCATAAGGGAGGTTCTTTAGTCGCCGACGGGTGATGAAATCACAAACGCGTGGGTAAAGTGGTACAAACTCTGCATAGTATTAAAACTATCATGATAGCCGTGCTCCCGGTTATGAGCGCCTGGATGACCTACATGATTAGAGGGAAATGGGGATTTGGGATGGTTATGGTTATGGTTATGATTATGGTTATCGGATGGAATCATGGTTTATGACATTGATTATGGTTATTGGCAATGGTAAATTATGAACTGGTATTATGATGGTTACATGGTTTATGATGGGTTTACTTCATATAAATATGATACATTGCTTTTCCAAATGGTTTTACTGTACTTTTTAGCACTTAGCCATTATTATTGTCATCATTTGAATCAGCCAAATGTCATAATTTCCACACTTGCTGAGTACGACATGTACTCACTCTTGCAACCCCCCCCCCCCCAACAGTTGCAGGTCAGAATTGTGAGTTTAATTGCGATAATGTGGAGATCTAGGCCATGTCTACCATTAGCTTTGCCTGTGGTGTTGCATGGAGCTGCGCTATCCCTTTTGCTTAGTTTGCTTAGTTGCTTAATTAGTTTATTTCCGCTGCATTAGTTGAACTTGTCATTAATATTCATTAGAGCTTGAATTTGAGGATAATATGGTTTGTGTAATAAAATTTGATAATTAATCTTGTTCTGTGGTAATTATTTGTATACTCTTTTGTGATTGCACTCGTGTATGTGTGTTGAACATCCTGGGCACACATATGCGTTAGCTTGGTTCATTTTCGGAACCGGGCGTCACACTCGGATCCTCCCGGAAGGGTCCAAGTCTTCTGGGATAACTCCCTGTTGATCCAAGTCTGGGGGCTGGGACCCAGACTCTCCTTCAGGAACCTTCGAACCCTCCCGGAGGGGTCTGGATTCCTGAGCTTGTGATGGTTCTGGTCTCTCCGCGATGAGGACCATGCTGACAACCTCGTCGGTTGCTGAAATGTAAAGTAGTAAGGGCTCACCAGGGTTCGGAGCTACCAAGGTTGGTAGAGTGGTGAGGAGCTGCTTTAGCTCCTGGAACGCCTTTTCTGCTTCTTCAGACCATTGAAATGGTCCGGACTTCCTCAATAGCTTGAATAAGGGTAGCGCCCGTTCCGCCAGTCTTGAGATGAACCAGCTGAGGGCGGCTAAACATCCAGTCAGTTTCTAGACATCTTTGATGCGTGCTGGTTGCCGCATCTCTTCTATGGCTTTAATCTTCGCCGGATTTGCCTCTATGCCCTGGTGGTTTACCAGGAAACTGAGAAGCTTTCCGGAGCTAACCCCGAAGACGCACATGTCTCGGTTCAGCTTCGTGCGGGTGACCCGCAGCTTGTCGAAGACAACATGCAAGGTGTCAATGAGTGACTCCTTGTCCTTGATTTTGATGATGATGTCATCAACATACACTTCCACTACGTCTCTGATGAGCTCTCCAAAGGTTTTGTACATTGCTCGTACAAATGTTGAAGCTGCATTCTTGAGACCAAATGGCATGGCTGTATAACAGTACAATCCTTCTACTGTGATAAAAGAAGTATGTTCTTCATCTTCCCTAGACATTTTGATTTTATGGTACCCAGAATATGCGTCTAGAAAACACAGTAATTCACACTCGGAGGAGGAATCCACTATCTGATCTATTCTAGGTAGTGGGAATGGATCCTTTGTGCATGCCTTATTTAGCATTGTGTAGTCGATACACATCCGAAGCTTCCCACCGGCCTTGGGTACAACAACTGGGTTTGCCAGCCATTTTGGATGGAAGACTTCTCGGATGAATCCAGCTTCGAGCAACTTTTTCACTTCTTGTCGTATGAAGTTCTGTCACTCTACGGATTGCTTCCGAGGCTTCTGATGTACGAGCCGAGCGTCGGGATAGATCTTTAGATTATGCCCGATCACATCCCTAGGGATCCCAGGCATTTGTGATGGTTGCTAGGCAAACACGTCGACGTTAGCCCGGAGGAAAGTGATGAGCGCGAGTTCCTATTTGTCATTCAGACCTCCCGATATACGAGTGGTCTGAGCAACATCAGAACCGATTTGGACAACTTTGACAGGGATGTCGGTGTTGCCGCTTGGTTGCATGCGAGGTGCGGAGGTTGATCCTTGCTGACGAATGCTCGGGGGTTTAGGAGCTTGCTCCTGCCTGGATTCTTCCTCCTGTGCTGTAGCAAGCGCATGGAGTTCCTCTAGAGCAGTCACTACGGCAGTACGGTCTCCGCGGATCCGGAGAACGCCAACTGGTTTTGGCATCTTCAGCACCAAGTAGCCATAATGAGCGGCAACTATGAATTTGTACAAAGAAGGCCTGCCCAGAATGGCATTGAAGGGCAAGTTGTTCTGAGCGACGTCAAAGATCAACTTCTCAGTGCGATAATTCTCCCGAGTCCCGAAGGTCACAGGGAGAGTAATGGCACCGAGCGGTGTTATGGCCCCCGGACCTACACCGAAGAAAGGTCGGGAAGGGTGAAGGTTCGAAGGTTGGAGCTAAAGCTTGACAAAAGCTTTGAAGCTTATGAGGTTCAGCCCCGAACCTCTGTCCATCATCACATGGTGGAGTTGAATGTTGTTGATGGTAGGGGATACCATCAGAGGTAGCTGGCCAGCTCTGATCATGTTCCGAGGGCAGTCCAAAGCATCAAAAGTGATGGTAGTGTCCATCCACTTCTGATGAGATTCCACCCTGGCTTTAGGAGCTACTGAGGCCATGTCTTGCCGCATGGTCTTGAGGATACGGCGGGAGGTGATGTCCCATGAACCACCAAAGATGGTGTTCATGGTCTTTCGATGCTCATTGTCGGAGACGTCGGAGTCGTCGTCGACGGAGGTGTACACAGCCTTCAGGACCTTTTTAGGGTCCTGGAAGCCCAACTCCTCTTCAGCCAGAGCTTCGTCGACTTTCTAATTTCCTTCCCTCTGACGGAAATGAACTTCTTCTCAGCGCTTGTGGTAGCGCTCAGAAAGGTTTTGGACTTCCCGGCAGTCCTCCAAGTTGTGGCCGTTCGACTTGTGGATAGGACACCACATTTTGGAGTTGCCACCGTCTTCAGAGGATGGCCGAGGTAATTTCTCAGGGCGTGGCCCCCGGCCACCCGGAGCTGCAGTAGCTGCAGTGGTGGATGTGCCGGCCAACAGCTTCTTTTTGCCGTTGGACTTTTTCTTCTTTTTGCCACTCCCGGAGGTAGTGGCTTCGCCTTTGGAGGATTTTTTCCATCCTCCAGAGGTGGTTTGGAGTGCATCTCACGGCCCTCCGTAGCTTTGGCACACTTGTCTGCCAAGCTGAAGAGCTCCGTGACGCTGCTGATCTCCTTGACCGCCAGCTTCTCCAGCATCTTCTTATCTCGCACGCCCTGTCTAAATGCCATGATGGCAGAAGCGCTAGAGGTAGAAGGAATGGTGTTTCGTACCTGGGAGAACCTCTGGATGAATGAGCGTAGGGATTCTCCCCCCTTTTGCACCACTGCAAAAAGGTCCAGTTTGGTGCCTGGTCGGGTGTATGAACTCCCAAAATTGGCGGTGAACTGTTGGCACAATTCCTCCCAACTATTGATAGAGTTGTGAGGAAGGCTCATGAACCAGGACCTGGCGGTCCCAGTCAAAGCTACTGGGAAGTAGTTGTCCATTACAGCCTCGTTACCTCCGGCCGCAAGGTTTGCGGTGGTGTAAATTTGGAGAAACTCGGCGGGGTTAACAGTCCCGTCAAACTTCTCTGGCAGGTGTGGCCAGAACTTTTGTGGCTATCTGACCATGCGTAGGTGCATGGCCAGTGCAGAACAGCCTCCTCCTACTCCCTCGGGAGCTGGGTTGTCTCGAGCTTCTCGCCTTTCGCGAGCGCGCTCGATATGGACACAGCCATCCTGTTGACGGTAACGGCGATCAAGCTCCACCCGGAGGTCATGAGTTGACATCATAGTTATCGTATGAGTACGTCGCGCCCCAGAGGGTAGCGATGTAACTTGATGTGATGCAGCACGCCTCATATTCTGGGAAGCATGCGGACCAAGTCTGCCAGACACAGTCCAATGCTGCGATGGGGCCTGCCCCGAAGGAGGAGGACCTTGATTGCTGATGCGGTCGGCTGCTGCTGCAACCAGATGTTCCACATCAGCTCTCCACTGCTCCATTGCACCCTGGGATGCACCTGGAGGTGGTGGACGTTGGAGGAGAGCACGTGCTGCATGAAGCGTGTGTTCAGGGTTGTTGTTGTTGTTTGTCGATGTAGTGACTGACGCCGATGCACCGTCACGTTGCTCAGCTTGACGTGCTGGTGTAGGCGGTGGTGGTGGAGGCATGACTCCTGCTGGAGCCATAGCACCTGCTGGTTGCTGTGTGTTGGAGGTATTGCCTCCAACGGGTTGAATGGCAGGGTTGCCGTTGGATGATCCATCAGCTGTGTTCACCATACTCAAAATCTCAGGCGCCCCCCTACCTGGCGCGCCAACTGTCGGTGTTTGGAACCAGCAGATCTCCCGACACTACTTTTGGTAGATCGAGGAGTTGTAGTTCGGTAATGGGCGCGTAAAGATTGAAGAAGGTGAAAGACACGTGTACATAGGGATTTATGTGGTTCGGGCCGCCTGAGCATAATACCCTACTCCATGGGGTGTGCTGGTGATGTATTAGGCTCGAGAGTCTAGAAGAAGCTCTAGAAGAAGAAGTTCGTATAGCTCAGAGTGTTCTGCGGTGGTCTGGAACCGTCCTTTGTGTATCGCCAACTAGTCCTTTTATAGTACAAGGACTGGTCGTTACAACGTTAGCCTGGCCCGACAGGTGGCCCCGGCGGTTACACATGCTTGATACAAAATAAATGGGGCTAATTACCCTTAATAGCCTGGTAACGGGCCTTAATAGTGCATTAGCAGTATTAAGAGCCATGTGTTATTAATATGGCATTAATGACACTTAATCGAGTCTTGTAGTCTTTGATTGATCCTTGAAGGTCCGGAGCCGTTGGGGGTCCTCCGGCCTGATAGTTGAAGTTGAAGGTCCGGCGGTTGCCATGTGGCAGCTCTGGAGCTCACTGTCGTGGGCGGGTAGGTCCGGTGCTGTTGGACACGTGTCAGTACCGGAGCTTCCCACTGTCTGGGGTTAGGTCCGGGGGTGCCATATTGGTATTCTGACCGGAGCTTCCCAGGTGTGGGTGATAGCTCCGGTCTTGTGATACACGTGGCGGCCCCGAGACTAACCATGTCGGGGGAGCAGGTCCGGCTACGCCTGATATGTGGGGCCTTCAGAGGTCTTCAAATCTGGTATATGGAGTTTCCTTGTGATGTTTGCAATCCCAAGGGATATCCGGTATGGAGGGTACCAACAAAAATGAAGAAGAAGGAGCTTGTGAAGTGTCTACTCCCCTCCACGTCCTCAAAAGTCATCCTCCAAAACAAATCATTGGAAGCTTGCACAGACAAGTCACACGGTCCAGGTTTTGCGATCCAAACTCTCATGCTCATTATGCTTTTGTTGCTTCTTTTGAACCTAATGGTATATCACACACACTCAGTAATGAATCTTGGATTATTGCCATGCAAGAAGAGTTAGAAAATTTTGAAAGAAATTATGTTTGGAAACTTGTGCCTCCACCTCAAGGTTACACCTTAATTGGAACTAAATGGGTGTTTAAAAAGAAACAAAGTAAGGATGGGGTTGTGGTTAGGAATAAGACCAGGTTGGTTGCTCAAGGTCCACACAAGTTGAGGGTTTATATTTTGATGAAACTTTTGCTCCCGTCGCTAGATTAGAAGCCATAAGAATTTTGTAAGCTTTTGCTGCATCTAAAAGTTTCAAGTTATATCAAATGGATGTTAAAAGTCCTTTTCTTAATGGCCACATAGATGAGAAGGTTTATGTCAAGCAACCACCAGTTTTGAATATCCAAATTTTCCTAATCATGTTTACAAACTATCCAAAGCCTTGTACTGTCTTAAACAAGCCCCTACAGCATGATATGATAGGATAAAAACATTCTTACTTGAAAAGGGGTTTAACATGGGCAAGGTTGATAAAACTCTTTTCGTACTCAAGCATGGCAATAACTCATTATTCGTTCAAGTGTATGTAGATGATATTATCTTTTGTTGTGCTTCTCATGATCTTGTGTTTATGTTTTCAGATATAATGAGTTCAGAATTTTAAATGAGTATGATGGGAGAACTCACGTACTTTTTTGTCTACAAATCAAGCAAACCAAGGAGGGTACTTTTGTGCATCAAACGTAGTATACAAGAGACCATATTAAGAGTTTAAACATGGACAAATCAAGCCTCTTCGGACACCAATGGGAACAACAACAACGCTTGAACTTGATGAAGATGGTGAACCCGTGGATCAAAAAGAATATCGAACCATGATCGGGTCACTTTTGTACCTCACGACATCAAGACCGAACATACAATTCAGCGTATGTCTTTGTGCATGATTTCAAGCTTCCCCACGTGCTTCACATCATCAAGCCATCAAAAGAATTCTCAGGTACTTACATGGAACTCAAGAATTTGGAATTTTTCTTCCTTCTTCCTCAACCGTTACATTATAAGCTTTTTCGGATGCTGGTTTTGGGGTTGTAGTATTGATAGGAAAAGTACTTCGGGTGCTTGTCATTTTCTTAATAATTCACTTGTTGCTTGGTCCTCTAGAAAACAAATTTCAGTTGCACACGAATATGTAGCTACTGCTAGCGCTTACTTACAAATTCTTTGGATTGTTCAAACACTTAAGGACTATGGGGTTGATCTAGATAGTGTTCCATTGTTTTTTGATAACACTGGTGCCACTTGCATTGCTAAAATCCTATGCAACAATATTGAACAAAGAACATTAACATTAGGTATCACTTTCTCCATGATAATTTTGAAAAAGGAGACATTGTTCTTCATTATATAGATATCAAACGACAATTGGCTGACATTTTTACAAAACCCTTGGATTTTACTCATTTTTTGTTTAATTCGTAGTGAAATAGGGGTTATGCATGCTCATGGCTTATATTGGGCAAAGTTTTTGAAAACTTGGTAAGTCTATATGTGGATCTAAATTTAAAATAATATGATCATAGTATTTACTACATATATGACTTTGTGATTCCTTTTACATGCTGAATGTTCTTACTACATTACTCGTGTTATACATTTTATAGTTTTTGCCATGTCTAGTAATTGGAATAATTACTTACACTAAATCTTGTCATGATCGTATTTTCTTTCTGTTTTGAACTAGTTGCATGCTCACAATTGCTTTTAATAATGAAAAAATAATCTATCAACTATCCACATGTTGAGCTTTTATGATGAAATAGAAAAATGAGAAAAGATCAGGAGAATATGCATGCATCACACTTCTTCTTTTGAGACTGCTTATCATTGCACATTCATATGAACTTGAAGAAGCTATGCATGACTAAAACCATGTTCTTAAGGTTCTTATTTTCAAACGATATAGGCTTGGATTGGTTTGTTAGAATAAGGCTGGTGCAGCATATAATCTCTTGCAAATGTCATATGATCAAAATTTTGTGCTTCAAATGATAATGAAAAATAAAAAATGCAGCAACAAGTGTGTAAGGATCGAATGCCCAATATGGGGGAATTGGGCTTCTTTTCTAAAATTAAAGCAATAAAACCTAATTATTAAAAGCCCAATTCCCGATGCAAACAACCTATGCATTCAAGTGAATAGTAACTTTGCGGTATAAGAAATGCATAAGTGTAAGGGGAGAGGAAGAAAGCGCAAACTCCCGAGGAGACATGAAGACACGGAGATTTATCCCGTGGTTCGGCAAGATCGTCAAGATCTTCCTACATCCACGTTGTGGCACCCACCAAAGGGTATAGCCACTCCCAAGTCACCGAGACCAGGGATCTTCACTATACTTCTCCGTTCGCCAACCTCGGCAAGGTGGAGCTCAAGCCTTGTACAAGTTGGATCCTCCGGGCTTCCACAACCGTCTTGGTAAGCTCCGGAAGGCTCTCTCCAATACAATCACCAAGGGACACTCCCTTACAGCTCTCTCTACACTAGAGACTCTAATCACCAAGAATGGACGCACACAAGCACTATCTCTAGTAAGTTATAGCCTATCTCTTGGTGTACAAGTGGTGAAAATGATATGGAGGTGGTAGCTCAATGCCTTGAATGCTTGGTAATGTGTAGAGTAAGTCTGGGCTTCAAGTCATGTCTAATAGACTGGTTGAAGGGGTATAAATAGCCAGCCTCCACGAAATAGCCATTGAAAAAGTAGGCTGACATCACTGTTCTGCGAACACCGGATGATCCGATGTTCCCCCTTCAGTTGTCATCGGTCGAATCTAAATTAGCTGATGTCACTGTGTCAGATATGACCGTTGTTAGACTGATGATACACTTGCCTTCTCATTGGATGATCCGGTGGCACTTCATCTAGAATTGGTTCAGAATTGATGCTTACTGGAGTAATTGACCGATGTGTTTATAGTTGAACATCGGATGGTCCTGTGTTACACTTGGTCCAGGGAAATTGCTTACTATACTGATGGATCGATGTAACATCCACTTCATCATCGGATGATCCGGTGAGTACTTTGTTCTGAGGTCTTCTTCTTCTGCTAAACCAACTCGACCGATGTATTGTTTTCTAGAAACATCGATTGATCCAGTGAGTTGATTTTGTTTGCTTCGAGTTGTTCTAAGTGATTCTTTTGGAATTTTCTCGAGTGACCTCTTATACATTGGTTTGAAATATTCTTCTGATGATTTTCAAGCATTGAGTGCTGTCAATTTTGGTTGAATAATTTTCACATATGAGCTTTTACTTCTAATCTTCATAAAAATCGATTGACCTCATAGAATGATTGTTTAGGGGTCTCCAATTATATCCAATGAGCAGTAGATGATATTCATATATATTTCATTTGATTGTGATGAGTGATATGGGAGACCTTTCATCCACAAAGTCATTAGTAAAATCCAACGTTGTCATTAATCACCGAAACCATACCTCATGGGGGCCTAGATGCTTTCAATGTGTCATGCCTCCAGAGTTTGAAATAGTTAAGTTTGTGAGATCATGACTTGCTTAAATTGAAAATTACACTTGATCTCTACATGGCTTACACTACTTTATGTATCTCATTGATGTGAAAGTGTAAGTTACTTGATAGTATGACATGCATGAGTTTTGTTTTATATGTATACGTCATATTAT
This sequence comes from Tuctoria greenei, assembly GCA_036927565.1. Lineage (NCBI taxonomy): Eukaryota > Viridiplantae > Streptophyta > Magnoliopsida > Poales > Poaceae > Tuctoria > Tuctoria greenei. The sequence goes on from JAYESD010000004.1 coordinate 165,769,252, forward strand.
GCTCATGACAATTGAAATTTCTCTTTTGAACCTGGCTGAATATATTGTCAAAAACGGAGAAATATGTATACGGGGAGAAATATGTCACACATTGCACATTCACAAGTTTTACATGTTCTTCTCATGGGGAGAATTTGTTTTCGAAATTCCTTTCTAATTTGATTTTATGTTTTAAAAAGGGGAAGAAAATTGGGGGGGGGGTCGTTAGACCTATGTGCGCTGAATACATTGACAATTTAAATAACAGTGGGTGTTCACACATAAAGGTTTGAATATTATCGAAAAGCCCACTTCAGACTGTCCGAACTTCTGGGAATCCCTTTTGCACTGTCCAAACATTCAGTCAATTGAGCAGCACGTGCTTTTCGCTTTGGACTGTTCGAACTTTTCCTCACGTGAGTTGCTCGTGTTTTCCAGTTTGGAGAGTCCGAACTTTTAGTGCACGTGAATCGCACGTGTTGTTTGTTTCGCTCTGTCCGAACTTCGCTCACATGAGCTGCACAAGAGCGAATTCTTCAGAGTGTCCGAACTTTTCTAGTACATTGCATAGCGGCTGCTTTTACTTATTCGATCTTTCATTTGCTGAAATATTCATGCGGGTGTTATGTTTTTATTTGCAATGTTTCGAACTTTCTTTTTTGGCTTATAGGGAAGTTTTCTTTGTAATCTTTTACTATGTTTTTGATGTGTTTTGGCTGATTATGGTGGTTAAACTTTGTTGTGGTTTGCAACATGCTTATGTGACGTGCTCACGTAAGATGTTGTGGTTTCTGGACTAACAAGAGCCAAGTCGAGGACTTAGGCTCACAAAGATTGGTTGTTTGTTCATGTGCAGGTGTTGGACATTGCTGGTGACGGGATCCATTGAACTAGTCTCACGGAAAATATGACGTTCAACAACCAAGTTCGGGCGAAATTGTGGTTGAGTTGATCAAGAGGTCACACAACATGTTTGGGTCAAGAACAATGCATATGAAGGTATCGTGGATGTTGTTGAAAACTGTTTGCACGTATGCAAGGGGTGCATGGATGTGGCAACATGGTTCCAAGGCGTGTGAAGAGAAGTGTATGTGAAAATGTGGTCGGAAAGGTCCAACCTGCTGGATTATGGACTCAGGCTGCGGTTGAGTCGGTTATGGCTCTAATATGGAAAATATTTGAATTTGTTTTGGTTAGATTTTATGGTGAGGACGAAGTTGATTTGTTTTAGGAATGTTTGTGTTGATACCCTGCATACCAGGTATCCCTTTGTACCAGAAGAAGACGCATCGAGTTCCACCTTCCAATCTTGTGGACTTCTGGTGCTGCCACGGGTCCCATAGTACCAGACCTGCCTCCCTTCATAGGGTGACTCCAGTTCTACCACGTGTCCGGGGGCGATGGATCTTCCTCCCCAATAGGTGAAGCTCCGATGCTGCCATGTGTCCAGCTGTTCCAGACTTGCCTCCCCAAGGAGGGAAGCTCCGGAGCTACCACATGTCACACGCCCGGACCCATGTCTATTACGGGAAGATAGTGGGATCTCCAACAGCGTAGACATTCAAGGGCTATCAAACGGCCCTTAAAATACCTGGTTAACATGTCATTAATGCCATATTAATGATGCATGATCAGAGGACTATCAAGACCGGTAATGCTGCCATTAAGGCATGTTATCACACTATTAACCACCCATAACACTCTAGATTGTGTAGAGGGCGGTTATTATAGCCAAGGCCACATCTTGGGCCTGGGTGCACGTTGTAATAGTCAGTCCTTGTCATATAAATGGGCTACATTGCATGGTAGAAATCTATCTCATTCCAGACTAAGCTTAGGCTTACTCAAGCTCATACAATCAACACACACCCTGTGGAGTAGTGTATTACGCTCAAGCAGCTTGAACCATGTAAAATCCTCTGTGTTCACCCTTGTTCTCAATCTTGATTAGCGCCCCCTCTAAATATGAACCTCCGCAGACTATTTCTTAGTAGTACCGGGGGAAGTGTCTGTGTCTACATTTTGACATTTGGCAAGCTAGGTTGGGGCGCTCAGTCTCAAGATCTCCAATGTGGTGAAATCTGCTGCTTCTTCCAATGGATTGTTTGCCCAGGCCATTAGGGGAAATTCCTCCAATGTTTAGCAGATGGCCAACATTGTTATCCCGGCAGGCGTCACACCACCACCACCGCCATTTGCCGCAGCAACCAATGCTGGATAGCAGGATGGTGAATTCGCGTCGGTCACAGCATCGACAAACAACACAGAGAATGCACTGAACACAGCGCAGACTCTACTTCAGTGTCCTCAAGCACCAGGAGCTCCTTCCGTCATGCTAGAACAGTGGTGCGCTGATGTTGATCATCTGGTTGTGGCTGCAGCCACTGCGATCAACAACCAAGGTTCACCCCATGTAGAGCAGGCACCTTCACGTAATAGGACCTTGTCTGGAAGGCTATGTCCTGCGGCATCATAGCCCAGGAGACGTGCGCCCTCTTAGCATGCGACATCATTGCCCTCTGCGGCTCGTTGTACTCATACGTCGTCAAGGCCCCAAACTTAGAACCTTCGGCCAGAGCTTGACCCCCAGTACATGAGGTGGGATGGCTGTGTCAACATCGAGCGTACTCGTGAGAGGCGACTCGCTCAAGAGAACCCTTCTGCTCTGGGAGTAGGAGGATGGTGTTTGGCTCTCGCCATGCATCTCTGCATGTTATAATGCACTCAAGTTCCAACCTCATCTACCAAAGAAATACGACGGGACAATCAACAATGTTGAGTTTCTTCAGATCTACTCCACGCCAGCCTCGTGGCTGGAGGGAATGAGGTCATAATGGCCAACTACTTTCTCGTGGTTTTGACTGGGATTGCTAGGTCCTGGTTTATGAGTCTACCCCGTGACTCCATCTACAGTTGTGGGGAACTATGTCGCTAGATCACCGCCAACTTCGAGAGCTCCTACACACGGCCTGACACTGAGATGGACCTGTTCGTCGTACAACAGAAGTTGGTAGAGTCACTGCGATTGTTCATCCAGCGATTCTCTCAACTACGGAATGCTATTCCTTCTATCTCCAACACTTCTGTTGTGGTTGCATTCCGACAGGAGTTAGAGACAAGAAGATGCTTGAGAAGCTAGCAACCATGGATTTCAGCAGCGTCATGGAACTCCTCAATATAGCTAACAAAAGCTCTAGAGTTGCAGAGCGTCGTGAAATGCACTCCAAACCAGCTATGGAGGCTGGACAATCTGCCTCCAAAGACGAAGCTACTTCCCCTGGTAGTGGAAAAAGAAGGAAGTCAAGTGGCAAGAAGAAGTAACTGGCCGGTACACCTACCACTTCCACTGCCATAGCACCTGGTGGCTGGGGGCCACGCCCTGACAAGTCACCCCGACAATCGTCTGAGTACGGTGAAAAGATGTGGTGCACGATTCACAAATCTAAAAGCCACAATCTTGGAGACTGTTGCGAGGTCAAGAGGCTTTCTGAACGCAACAACAAGCATCAAGACGAGACCCCTTCCCGCTAGCGGGAAGGAAAGTAGAAAGTCAGTGATGAAGCTTCATCTGATAAGGAGCTAGGCTTCCAAGATGCCAAGAAGGCGTTAAAGGCAGTGTACAACAGTGTCGACAATGACTCTGACACCTACGACAATGAGCATCGGAAGACTCTCCATATGATGTATGGAGAGTCCTGGGACATCACCTCCCGGCGCATTCTGAAGACTATACGTCGGGAAATGGCTACTGCTGCTCTTACTGCCAAGGCGGAGCCTCATCAGAAGTGGATGGATACTTCCATTACCTTTTCTACTTCGGACTGTCCAAAGAACATGGAAGGAGCTAGACAATTGCCCCTAATGATCTCCTCGACTATCAACAATATCCAGCTCTTCCATGTCTTGGTGGATGGAGGCGCGACAGTCAACCTCATCATCTTCACAAACTTTGTGAAGATCCAACTCAATCTCTTGGACCTCAGGCCCTCACCCCCATTCTCTGCTGTGGGTCTGGGAGTTATCGCGCCTCTTGGGTCAGTTACTCTGCCGGTGAGCTTCGAGACACCATAGAACTATTGGCCCGAGAAGCTGTTCTTTGAAGTGGCACGCATCAATCTTTTCTTCAACGCCATCCTAGGCAGGCCAGCCGGGTATAGGATTATGGCGGTAGCCCATTACGGTTACCTTGTGTTGAAGATGTCAACTCTGTCAGGTGTTCTCCAGATTTGAGGGGATCGAACTGCTGGAGTCACTGCGCTGGAGAAACTTCATGCGCTTGCAACAGTGCAAGAAGATGAAACCAGCCAGGGGCAACCTGCTCAAAAACCACTGAGCTCGCGCCAGCGCGGCTCATACTCTGCACCTCGTCTGCAACCAAGCGGCGACACCATGGTTCTAGTCAAAGTTATCCAAATCGATTCTGATGCCACCCAAACCACTCGTATATCAGGAGGTCTAGGTGACAAATAGGAACTCGCACTTGTCACTTTCCTCAAGGCATACATCGATGTGTTTGCATGGCAACCGTCACAGATGCCTGAAGATCTACCTCGACACATGACCTATACAACAGAAGCCTCGGAAGCAATCTGTTGAGCGGCAAAATATCATCCGAGAAGAAGTTAAGAAGTTGCTCGACGTTGGATTCATCCGGGAGGTTCATCATCCACGATGGCTGGAAAACCCAGCTGTTGTACCAAAGGCTGGCGGGAAGCTTCAAGTGTGCATTGACTACACCACACTGAATAAGGCATGTCCCAAAGACCCCTTCCAACTACCAAGAATCGATCAGATACTGGATTCTACCTCCGGTTGTGAGCTTTTGTGTTTCTTAGACGCATACTCTAGTTTTCATCAAATTCCAATGTCTAAGGAAGATGAAGAGCACACCGCTTTTACTATGTTAGATGGCCTCTTTTGCTACACAGCTGATGAGGACATCACAACAGCAGAGACGCGCATTGAACTGCAAGGACCAATCACAAGAGCACGGGCACGGTTATTAAATCAGCAGGTGAATTCGTTCTTAACTTCTTTTGCATGTGAGTTTGAGAATAGATTACTATGTGATGATTTAATTGTTATTAGGAATAATGGAGAAGATCAACAAGTAAAGGAAGGAGGCCTTGGGAGCGTGGACAACCACCTGGGACGTCCACAAGTAGATGGAAATAGTTTACAACTCGGACTCGAGTTCAACTCGGAGTCCAGGAGCAGTCCACCTTAAAACAGACGCCCAGGAGGCATACGGACTCCGTTTTCGACGTTCTACATATGCACGGAAAGAGGAGAAGATAAACTTTCCAATGGTTCTGGTCCCACCTCAAAATTCCTCCGGAGTCATTGGGAATCGTCGAAACAAGTCGAGTCCAGATTTCTATCCGGTGCTGCGCCACCGAATCGGGCCTTTGGGCCTTGTATCCCGTAAGAGTCCATTAGGGACGCGTCTAATCGTGTTTTGGTCGAAACCTAGCCTATAAATACTGCAGCCGCCGGTCATATTCGGTGGGTTTTGCTTAGATCAATAAAATCGCCGTTCTACAGTTTGTGAGACCCCAATTTCGCGATTTCCGATCGTGTCTTCTACGTTCTTGCTCGTGTTCTCGATTGCACTTGCAGGGATTAGCCTTCTTGGCTAGGTCAAGCGTGTGCAGCACGGTTGATAACCAACGGAGCCGTGGTGTAGTGATTGCAGGGGTACTCGAACCGCTCGAGTGCCGCGGATCATCAACGTCGAGTTCTCCACCCCAATCGACATACCTTTCGAAAGATCGGGCCTAACCGTACTCATCAATTGGTATCAGATTTCCAGGTTGCCCGTGAGGTATCTTTGTTTTCCTTCCTTCCATTAGATTGATTTTGTTTCGTACCTAGAGTCCACAAAAAAGCCACAAAAAAAAATTAGATCGTTTTTACCGCTTCCCAGACTATAGTGCTTGCAGTTTCGTTTTTCAGTTTGCATTGTTGAGTTTGCATTCGTGTGGTTGAGTCTTGTTGCTGGTTTAGCTTTGTGTTTTTTTGGTCCTAGTTATCGTGTTTCGTCCTTGTTTTCTTGCTATTCGACACCTATTCCACAATCCCTAAATAACAAACCGATCCGCCACGTTCATCGGTTTGCCCTAGCTAGCCGCCTTGCGTGAACTCCCGCATCGCCAGCCCTAGATTAGGTGACAAATATTTGTGCCATTCATCCTTGAATCATCACACACCACCCCATTAGTTGCTGTGCAAATTCCCGATCGTTTTCGTATCCGTTTGCGAGTTCTGTTCTCAAACCGAGTTGAAATCAACATCCAAAAAAACGTAACTCGGACAGCCTACCTTAAAACGGCCATAACTTTCGCATACGAACTCGAAATCGGGCGAATTTTTTTTTCAAATTCATCTACGCGAAATTTCGCATCTGATTTTCCGCCGCGTAGCCGCGTTCGGCGAAATTAGATTGCCCAAATTCCCCTCGGAAGATACGCTATCCGGCCTCCGAAGTTTCAGCACGAATTTTAAAGAACCTTCTTGATTTTCTATAGGCCGTATATTACATCCAATTGAGCTGCAAATTTGTGTGCTTCCTATATTTTTGCTACTGAGTAAAGAAAAAATATCAAAAAAATATTACAAAAAAGAAAAAAAAATAGTGAAGAGCACGCATATTAAAGCAATTGGCCTATACCACTTGGTGCTGTTTGTTTGGTTATATCATTCTGTCTTTCTTTTGCCTTGATACTTCCTTGTGTTGTGCTAGGCTCTAGGGCACTCAGTTGACCAGCAACAGTTTCCTACATTGAATACTTATTCAACTTTGTTTAGCTGTTAACGATTTTCTGCTTATTAGCCACCATATTATACCATCCAAGCTCCACCTTTCTCTTGAGCATAACAGGTACCTTTGCAATCACCCCACGCTTTATTGGTTCATCTCACCGTCCACACCACCTGCTGTGTCGGTAAGAACACTTGTAAGAGCGTGGTAAGACGCTTGAGCGAGAGAGATTCTTTTCTTCCACCTTCCACATTGTCACTGTAGTTGATAGGGATAACATTTTTTTGTTGTCTTTTGTTTCCTTCTAACAATGGCAGGAGAAGAAAATAATGACGAATGTGTTCAACATGTTGAGTTACGTGATATGTTCGCCAAATACAACGCATCAACGGAGGAGTCATTGGCGAACTTGACTCGCAAACTGGATGACCTTGCTCTTCGGATGAATACTTTTGAGGCTCGGTTGCCTCTCGCTGGAAGACAAGAAGACAATGCTTATGATGAACTGGAAGATCACAGTAATCAGCCAAGACTGCCACTTTATCGTCGAGGTATGGGAGGTAATAATCATAACAATTATAACCGCCCTCCTGATGATCCTTTTGCTAAAGTGAAATTTACTATACCCTCTTTTTCTGGTGCTTATGATGCTGAGGCTTATCTTGATTGGGAGATGACAGTAGAGCAAAAATTTAATTCCCATCTTGTTCCTGAACAACATAGAGTTCATCAAGCCACTAGTGAGTTTAAGGACTTTGCTATCATATGGTGGAATGAACTTGTTAAAATTAGAACTGATCCTCCAACATGGGATAGATTAAAGGAAGCTATGCGTGTTCGATTTGTTCCTCCATCTTTTCAGCGGGACCTTCGCAAAAAATTGCAGCGTTTAGACCAAGGTAACATGTCCGTAGAGGAGTATTATCAAGAGTTACAAAAGGGTATGCTGCGTTGTGGGGTAGTGGAGGACATGGATGATAAAATAGCTCGTTTTTATGGGGGGTTGAGGCGTGAAATTCAGGACATTGTTGATTACAAAGAATATGATACTGTTAACAGATTGTTTCAGCTTGCTATGTTGGCAGAAAAAGAATTGCAGGGCCGACAACAACAGCAACAACGCACGAGGAGCAACTTCACGCCGCGTGCAGCAACTACACCATCCAAAACAGCACCATCTTTGGCCCCCCGTGCAGCGACTACACCACCCAATGGCGGCCAATGAACTATACCTGCTGCTCCACCTTCTCGCGTGCCGGAAGACAGCAAGGCGACATCATTCAAGCCTTCGTCGTCCACTCCTTCTACGGGTCGTACTTCTGACATTAAGTGTCACCGCTGCCAGGGACTTGGTCATATGATGAGAGATTGCCCGAGCAAACGAGCATACATAGCACGCGACGATGGCGGGTATGATAGTACTTCGGATGTTGAAGATGAATGTTCTCTTGCTACTGACTTTACAGATCCAAATGACGAACACACCGAAGAAGAGGTACTTGGTGCAGCGGCGACGGAGAACTATAGGAGCATCATTGTGCAGCGTGCCTTGAGCTCCAAAGTGGAGACCGACGACAAGCTACAACGACACAACCTCTTCCACATGTTTCTCATCGTCAAGGACTGCCGTGTACACACTATAATTGATGGAGGTAGCTGCAATAACTTGGTAAACACGGACGTCGTCAAGAAACTCGGTTTGACAACAAGAGCACACCCTCATCCGTACCACATTCAATGGTTCAACAATAGCGGTAAGGTTCAGGTAACACAAACAGCGAGAATCCATTTTTCAATTGGTTCATACCATGATTTTGCTGATTTTGATGTTGTTCCTATGGATGCTTGTTCTCTTTTATTGGGTCGTCCTTGGGAATTTGATACAGATGCTATTCATCATGGTAGAACCAATAAATATACTCTCATGCATAAGGGAAAGAAAATCACTTTGCTCCCCATGACTCCTGTTGAAATTGTGCATTTTGAGAAGAGTAAAATTCGTGAGGGCAAAGCAACTAAATTAGAATCTGAAAAACAGCAAGTTATTAAGTTAAAATCACCATCATTGCTCGCAACTAAATCTGAACTTGCTGATTTATTCGATGCTAAGGGGATGTGCTATGCTTTAGTTTGCAAAGAAGCCATGTTTTCACTTCATGAATTGTCTATTGCATTGCCCCCTGCTGTTGCTAACCTTTTGCAGGAGTTTGAGGATGTGTTTCCCTCCGAGATACCCCCTGGTTTACCACCGATGAGAGGCATTGAACACAAGATCGATTTGATTCCAGGAGCAAGTTTGCCAAATCGTGCAGCTTACAGGGCGAATCCACAAGAAACTAAGGAAATTCAGCGACAAGTCCAAGATCTTTTGGACCGCGGGTACATTCGTGAAAGCCTTAGCCCTTGTTCCGTTCCTGTTCTTTTGGTTCCTAAGAAAGATGGTAGTTGGCGCATGTGTGTTGATTGTCGAGCGATTAATAACATCACCATTCGATATCGTTATCCTATTCCTCGATTAGATGACATGCTTGATGAATTGAGTGGTGCTATCATCTTCACAAAAATTGACTTGCGTAGTGGTTACCACCAAATTAGAATGGCACTAGGAGATGAATGGAAAACTGCATTTAAAACCAAGTTTGGACTTTATGAGTGGTTAGTCATGCCTTTTGGTTTAACTAATGCACCCAGCACCTTTATGCGATTAATGAACGAGGTTTTACGTGCTTTCATTGGACAATTTGTGGTGGTTTACTTCGATGATATCCTCATTTACAGCAAGTCATATGATGAACATCTTGATCATTTACGTGCTGTTTTTACTGTTTTGAGAGATGCACGTTTGTTTGGTAACCTCGAAAAGTGCGTTTTTTGCACCAATCGAGTCTCGTTTCTTGGCTATGTCGTTTCCTCGCAGGGAATTGAGATGGATGAGGCAAAAATTGAAGCAATCACCAGCTGGCCAGCCCCAACTACCGTCACACAGGTTCGTAGTTTTCTTGGTCTTGCAGGATTTTATCGGCGCTTTGTGCGGGATTTCAGCACCATTGCAGCACCTCTACATGAGCTAACGAAGAAGGGAGTTCCATTTCGATGGGGCGAACAGCAGCAACAAGCTTTTGATGCTCTCAAATCGAAGCTTACACAAGCACCATTACTACAACTTCCTGATTTTGACAAGACCTTTGAGCTAGAATGCGATGCAAGCGGCATTGGTATTGGAGGCGTTCTCATACAAGGAGGTAAACCCGTTGCTTTCTTTAGTGAAAAACTTCATGGTCCTTCTCTGAATTACTCCACTTATGATAAGGAATTGTATGCCTTAGTCCGTGTATTACAAACTTGGCAACATTATCTTTGGTCTAAGGAGTTTGTCGTACATTCCGATCATGAATCATTGAAGTATCTTAAGTGTCAAACCAATCTGAATAAACGACATGCTAAATGGATTGAGTTCATAGAGTCGTTTCCATACATCATTAAGCATAAGAAAGGGAAGGAAAATATCATTGCCGATGCATTATCTAGGCGTTATACCATGCTGTCCCAACTTGATCATAAAATCTTTGGTTTGGAAACAATTAAAGCATTATATCCTACTGATTTGGACTTCAAAGTTGCTTTTGAAAATTGTAGAGAAGGAAGAACTTGGAATAAATATGTGCTGCGAGAGGGTCTCCTCTATCGTGCTAACAAGCTATGCGTTCCAGCTAGCTCCGTTCGTCTATTGCTTTTGCAGGAAGCACATGGAGGAGGTTTGATGGGACATTTTGGAGTGAAGAAAACTGAAGACGTGCTGTCCACACACTTCTTTTGGCCAAAGATGAGGCGTGATGTCGAGCGCTACGTGTCACGATGCACTACTTGCAACAAAGCTAAGTCTCGTCTTAACCCACATGGTCTTTATATGCCTCTTCCTGTTCCTAGTGTACCTTGGGAGGATATTTCTATGGACTTTGTTTTGGGATTGCCTAGGACTAAGAGGGGGAGGGATAGTATTTTTGTAGTTGTTGATCGTTTTTCCAAAATGGCACACTTTATACCTTGTCATAAGAATGATAATGCCTCACACATTGCTGATTTATTTATGACGGAAATTGTTCGTTTACATGGTGTGCCAAATACCATTGTTTCTGATCGTGATGCAAAAATTTTAAGTCATTTTTGGAGAACTTTGTGGTATAAATTGGGAACCAAGTTGCTGTTTTCAACTACATGTCACCCACAAACGGATGGACAGACCGAGGTAGTTAATCGTACTTTATCCACTATGTTACGGGCTGTCTTGAAAACAAATTTGAAGTTGTGGGAGGAGTGTTTACCACATATAGAATTTGCTTACAACAGATCCGTTCACTCCACGACAAAGGTAAGTCCATTCCAGGTAGTGTATGGTTTCAATCCCCGTGCTCCTATTGATTTACTACCTTTGCCTCCTTCTGAAACTATAAATTTGCATGCTACACAACGATCTGAATTCATTCTTAATATGCATGAAACTACAAAGAAAAATATTGAAATGATGAATGAGAAGTATAGGATTGCAGGTAGTAAAGGTAGAAAAGAAGTAAAACTTGAACCGGGCGATTTGGTGTGGTTACATTTGAGAAAAGAGCGATTTCCCGACTTGAGAAAATCTAAACTTATGCCACGAGCTGCTGGTCCTTTTAAGATCGTTGAAAAGATTAATGATAATGCATATAAGCTTGAATTGCCTCCCGATTTTGGGGTTAGTCCTACATTTAACATTTCAGATTTGCGACCGTACTTGGGAGAAGAAGATGAACTTGAGTCGAGGACGACTCCAATTCAAGAGGGGGAGGATGATGAGGACATCACAACAGCAGAGACGCGCATTGAACTGCAAGGACCAATCACAAGAGCACGGGCACGGTTATTAAATCAGCAGGTGAATTCGTTCTTAACTTCTTTTGCATGTGAGTTTGAGAATAGATTACTATGTGATGATTTAATTGTTATTAGGAATAATGGAGAAGATCAACAAGTAAAGGAAGGAGGCCTTGGGAGCGTGGACAACCACCTGGGACGTCCACAAGTAGATGGAAATAGTTTACAACTCGGACTCGAGTTCAACTCGGAGTCCAGGAGCAGTCCACCTTAAAACAGACGCCCAGGAGGCATACGGACTCCGTTTTCGACGTTCTACATATGCACGGAAAGAGGAGAAGATAAACTTTCCAATGGTTCTGGTCCCACCTCAAAATTCCTCCGGAGTCATTGGGAATCGTCGAAACAAGTCGAGTCCAGATTTCTGTCCGGTGCTGCGCCACCGAATCGGGCCTTTGGGCCTTGTATCCCGTAAGAGTCCATTAGGGACGCGTCTAATCGTGTTTTGGTCGAAACCTAGCCTATAAATACTGCAGCCGCCGGTCATATTCGGTGGGTTTTGCTTAGATCAATAAAATCGCCGTTCTACGGTTTGTGAGACCCCAATTTCGCGATTTCCGATCGTGTCTTCTACGTTCTTGCTCGTGTTCTCGATTGCACATGCAGGGATTAGCCTTCTTGGCGAGGTCAAGCGTGTGCAGCACGGTTGATAACCAACGGAGCCGTGGTGTAGTGATTGCAGGGGTACTCGAACCGCTCGAGTGCCGCGGATCATCAACGTCGAGTTCTCCACCCCAATCGACATACCTTTCGGAAGATCGGGCCTAACCGTACTCATCAACAGCGATGTCTTATGGTCTCAAGATTGCTCTCTCTACTTTTGTGCAAGCTAAGCACAAAACTTTGGGGAGCTCATTCGGGATCTATTGGAGGTCTATGTCGATGAAATCGTCGTCAAGGTGAAGAACAAAGATTTACTCCTCGACAACCTTTGATTTGTCTTTGAAAAGCTGTGCTAGATGCACACGAAGCTCAACCCCAACAAGTGTGTCTTCGGGTTAACTCCAGAAAGCTTCTTGGGTTCTTGGTGGCCCACCAAGGAATTGAAGCAAATCTGGCAAAGGTCATATCCATCGAAGCGATGCTTCCTCCAGCCCGTGTCAAGGACATCCAGAAGGTTACTGGATGTCTAACTTCTCTCATCCGGTTCATCCCAATGGCTGGAAAAGTGGGCACTTCCCGTCTTCAAACCGTTGAGGAAGTCTAGGCCATTAAATTGGTTTGAAGAAGAAGAGAAGGCATTCTAAAAGCTCAAGCAGATCCTCACCACACTACTAATCATGGTAGCTCCGGAGCCTGGTGAGTCTCTTCTGCTTTACATCGCTGCAACTGTGGAGGTTGTCAATATGGTTCTAGTTGCGGAAGGAGCATAAGCATCTTCAACTCAGGAGCATAGACCCCTCTGAGAGAGTCCAGAGCTACCTGAAAGTGAGTCTAGGTCCCAACCCTCAGGCATGGATCCTGAAGGCAAGATGCCTGTGGATCAACCTCTCTCATCTGAGGGAGTATCTACTGCTCAAGAAGGAGACCCGGACCCCTCTGGGAGGGTTCGAGTTGATGAAGAAGAAACTTCGGACCCCTCCGAGAGGGTCCGAACTGTTCAAAGGCCGGTGTACTTCATCAGCGATGTACTTCATGACGCCAAGACTTGATACATTGAGGTGCATAAGCTGTTGTACGCAATTCTTATCACCTTAAGGAAGCTTGGACACTACTTCCAAGCCCACAAGATATTAGTGGTAACCTCTTATCCATTGCGTGCAATTTCAAATAATCCCAATACAATAGGAAATATTGCCATGTAGGTTCCAGAACTGGTAGAATTCAATGTCGAATTTCTTCCTTGACATGCAATCAAGAGTCAGGCCTTTGCTGACTTCGTGGCAGAGTGGACACCTTCTTCATCAAGTCCGGGGAGCCTCAATGAGCAGAAGCCAGAACCTAAAGTCCCAATCTTCATTGAGCCTCACTGGACTATCTACTTCGATTGCTCCATGTAGAAGCAGGGAGCTAGAGCTGGAATCCTTCCCCTCACTCCGACCGGGGAGAAGGTCAAGTACATGTTGTGCCTCGACTTCAAGGCAACCAACAACATGGCAGAGTATGAAGCTATCATCTTCGGACTCAAGGTGGAGCTATCATATGGGGTCCGATAGCTCCTGGTGAATGGTGACTCGCAACTCATCATCAAACATGTCAAAGGTGAATGTAGCTGCAATAACCCTCAACTTGTTGCATATATTTGCAGAAAGACTTCCACGTCCTGGACCTCTGCCAGGTCCAGCATCTCAACAACGCTGAAGCTGATGATCTTTTGACCAAGGCTTCAACCGAGGCTCAGGCACTCGACAAGGTTTTTGTCAGATGATTACTAACACCTGTCGCTCAGCCTGCTGAACTGAGTGATGGGGGCGAGACTAGCACCTCGAAGCTGGTGGTCCAGGTGGCCCTGTTACCATGGCATCCACCAAGGATTGTAGACGCTACAGGAAGCTCCGAGCAACCAAGCGTGCAAGATCAAGAAGCTGAAGTTAGTCCCGATGCATGTATCTTGGAGGTCCGAGACTACTTGAAAGACAACATCCTTCCTGAAGTCGGTGTATCCGCTGAGCAAATTATCAGATTGGCTAAAAGATACATGTTAGAAGAAGGGGATATGTACTGACGTGGCGGCAATGACATTCTAATGTGGTGCATTTCATGGGAAGAAGGCTACGAACTCCTCGCAAAAATCCATGGAGGCGAGTGTGGGAACCACGCGTCATCCATCACGGTGGTTGGTAAGGCTTTCCAGCAAGGTTTTTATTGGCCTAACAACACTCTAGGATGCAGTCGAGCTGGTAAAGAAGTGTGAAGCGTGCCAGTTGTACGTGAAGCAGATTAACAAATCGGCGCAGTCACTGTAGATGATTCCTCCCACGTGGACATTTGATGTGTCGGGGATGGACATTTTGGGATCTTTCCCAAAAGCCATCAAAGGGTACTAGTTCTTATATGTCGCCATCGACAAGTTCACAAAGTGGCCGGAAGCTGCTGCAGTTGTTGCAATCAACAAGCAATCTGCCATCAACTTCTTGAAGTCCATTGGGTGTAGATTTAGAGTTCCAAACAGAGCATCACTAACAACAGCACCCAAGTCACAAGTGCAGCTTTCCAATAGTACTGCAAAGACCTCAACATAACTATTAGCTATGCATTAGTAGCTCATCTGACAAGCAATGGCCAAGCTGATAGAGCAAATGTAGAAATACTCAAAGGACTCAAGACGTGCACTTATGAGAGCTTGAAGAAACATGGCGCCAACTGGATAGAAGAGCTTCCGTCTGTGTTATGTGTGAGTCGGACAACCCCCAGCTGGGCAACATGAGAAAAACCCTTCTTCTTGGTGTACGGAGCCAAATGAGTTCTTCCTCCTGAGATCACCATGCGTTCTCTCCGGGTCCACACCTACGATGAAGCCACGCAGGACCATCTCCGGCGTGAAGACCTAGACATCATCGACGAGGCAAGGTGCCAAGCAGCTGTCCGAAACACGCGCTATCGCCAGACGCTCTGGCGCTATCACCAAAGGTATTGGCGCAACCGGCAGTTGGAAAAAGTCGATCTGGTGCTGCGGCGAATACTCACTCGTAAAGGGATGAAGAAACTTTCCGCAAGCTGGGAAGGTCCCTTCCGCCTTGTCAATGTTTTCCGTCCCGGATGCGTTCGTTTGGCAACATAGGATGGGATACCACTTCCCAACCCTGGAACATTGAGCACCTTCGTAAGTTCTACACTTAGTTACACGGAGGTGAGTCTGTACTTGTATAAAATGTATTTCATAGAGTCTATGAGCAGAGGCGGTTGGACTTAGATCACAAGCGCATTTAACTTGGTCCTATACTTTAGGTGTGTCTTTACATTCTCTGGGTTAGGACAAGATGAATAGCACACTTGACTTGATCCTGTACTTTAAGTGTGTCCTTGTCTCCCCTGTTATTCGGACTTATAATGAAATACATTTATGTGCAAACAGACTCTACATGCATTAATTTTGCGCATGCTCATTATTTTTATCATATGTTACCTTCTTGTCAATAGAAAAGATGTGCAATCCACTTGAAATTTAGTCCTAGAGATTCATGTGATATATAAGTTTTATTGGTAATCTTCTATCGGATCTTAGTATTGCTAGATGGCCTACTCGCCTGAAAACCAAAGCTAATGACAGGTCCGGAGTGCACTATCGAGTTAGCCTAGTACGCCACTCTAACTATTCTAGTGGGTCTTAGTAAGGCGGGCCCAGAAAGCATACGGATCTCAGGAAGTTGAATCAGTATACTTATGTTGTCACAGTGAGTTTGTAAGGATCTAAAATTAAAAAAAAAGATAATAAGCCACGAATGAGCTATAGGCAAGAGGATGAATATTATTGCTTTTCTTGTCTCTCCTGCGCAGGAAAAATAAACAATTGACGGCAATCTGCCTGGCGATGGTGGATATTGTCAAAGCAACAAGCTCAGACAATCCTATGGGGCCCGCTGTCGATGTTTTACGCGTTGACAGTGTGCACCGTCCAAGCTATTGAGCTCCGACAACTCCTAGGGGGCCCGCCGTCGATGTTTTACGTGTTGACAGTGGGCGCCGTCGAAGCAATTGAGTTTTGACAACCCATAGGGGACCCATCGTCGACGTTTTACGCATTGACGTTGGGCACCGTCGAAGCAATTGAGCTCTAGCAACCCCATGGGCCCGTCGTCGATGTTTTACGCATTGACAGTGGGCGCTATCGAAGCAATTAAGCTCCAGCAACTCCCAGCGGACCCGCCGTCGACATTTCACGTGTTGACAGCGGGCGCCGCCAAAGCAATTGATCTTAGATAACCCCAGTGGGGCCCGCCCGACTTTTTACGTGTTGACATTTGGCGCCGTCGAAGCAATTGTGCTACGACGAACCCCAAGGCGCCCGTCGTCGACATTTTATGCGTTGACAGTGCGTGCCGTCAAAGCAATTGAGCTTCGACAACCCCCAGGGCCCGCTATCGACATTTTACACGTTGAAAATGGGCGTCGTCGAAGCAATTGAGCTCCGGCAACCCCCAGGGGGCCCTCTGTCGACGTTTTACACATGTTGACAGTGGGTGTCGTTGAAGCAATTGAGCTCCGACAACTCCCAGGGGCCCGCTATCGACATTTGACATGTACGTTTTATGTGTTGACAGTAGGCGTCGTCGAAGCAATTGAGCTTCGACAAATCCGAGTAGGCCTATCGTTGACGTTTTACGCATTGACAGTGGGAGCTGTTGAAGCATGTAAGCTCCAAAAACTCCCAGTAGGCCTGTCATCAACATAACAAAGGGTCCTTGGAGATTTCCAAAGCAAGCTGTGAGGACCGGGTCCACACATTCCAGGAATCGCAGAGGGTGGTGCCATGCGATGCGACGCCCAACAGCACACACAAAAGGAATATGACAAAATACAAAGTTTTATTTATAGAAACAGTGGAAGTCTTTCACAATACTTAATATATAGTGGAAGTAATACTCATAGCTAAACTCTCAGCCTAGCTATGCAAAAGTGCAGCCGTCCAGCTCGGGGACGCTACACACTAGCAACACACAACAATTCAAGGCAGTGTGCAGGGCTTCCATTGGGCGGTATACCCCGACGGGGGCATCGCCTCATCTTCGGGCCCTTACTCATACGTCTCACCTGCAAACAACTTAATATAGCAACAGTGAGCACGAAGGCTCAACAAGACATAAACATCTCACCTAAACGTGGAACTCTAAATGCAGGGATACTTAACATAGGAATAGATATATCAGTAAATGACTCGCGTACATGTTGATCCTTAATTTTCAAGTTATTAGCAGCAGAATAAAGATTCAATAAAAGTAACTTTAGTGAACATATTCTATAGCAATCATAGTTGCAAAGCAATTATAATTCAATACATCATATTCTCCTGGCTTCCTTAGTATTTACTACGTCATAGTGCAGTGAACAAGCGGTACTCAACTAACTGTGAGGGACGGTGATTGCAATCAGTAGACACCCGGATAACTCGTCACATACACCCATTTCGGAAGTGGAGCAAGTCACACTTCAATACTATGTTGTATGCAGCAATATTTCAAAGGAAACCCAAATGCCAAACCGGTCCTTCTGTAACGGGCAGGAGGTCCCCGCGCAGAGCGTGTCTGTCCCCGCCGGCATATTTACACCTTGCTGCCCTCAACCCACTCCTATAAAATAGTAGGGTAAGCCTCAACACCCAGTTTAACTAATTACATCGAGTTCCTGGTTTCCATATAGCCAGTATGCATCCGGTACAATTCAAACTTGTCCAGCAGGGCCGCACACGAATCGGTCCTCAATTGACACAAGCAGGGCTACGGACATGAGACCACGTCTCGCTGCATCCTATCCGCTGCTCGGTCTCAAATTCATATTCATAAACCATTCTTTGATCAAATCCGCCCTGTGTGATAAAATCCTATCTCACGAGTAGATTCCAACTACTCGACTTCTATCGGATTCCTCAAAACTTTAACATGACATTTTCTACTCGTCAAGCTGTAGACCTACCCAATACTCCATGGGATTTATGGGTGATGCAAGTGGAGTAACAAGCGCCTTAGCCCTAATGCACAATACTCATCCTAGACATAAGTTGATGAGGACATCACTTCTATGGATACAAACAACACTCCATTGAACATACAAGATGCAATCAATAGAGTTCATACACAACAATTAATTTCAGAGGTGAACTCGTTCTTATATATTTCCTTATATGTTTTTGAACATAAATTGCTACTTAATGATTTATTTGTGATTAGGATCCATGGAGAGGTTCAAGGAGTACTTGGAGGGAGTATTAGGGACGTGGAAGACCAGAGAATTCGTTCAAAGAAGATAGAAACCGAACCAAACTCCAAATCGTATCCAACTCGGAGTCCAGGAGCAGTACGCACTAAAACGGACGCCCAGGACGCATACGGACTCCGTTTTGGACGTTCTACATATGCACGGAAAGGGGAGAGGATAACCTTTCCAATGGCACCGGTCCCATGTTAAAATTCCTTCGGAGTCGACGTGAATCGTCGAAACAAAATCAAGTACAGAATCTGTCAGGGTGCTGCGCCACCGTATTGGGCCATTGGGCCTTGTATCAAGTCTAAGTCCATTATTTTCGTGTCTTAGGGTTAGGTCACGACCCTAACACCCACTTGGACGTCCTCCCACCTATATATACTCCATGGTAGCCGCCATAGACAATTGGGTTTTGCATAGATTAATAATATCGCTGTTCTACAGTTTGTG
Source organism: Tuctoria greenei (assembly GCA_036927565.1). Taxonomy (NCBI): domain Eukaryota; kingdom Viridiplantae; phylum Streptophyta; class Magnoliopsida; order Poales; family Poaceae; genus Tuctoria; species Tuctoria greenei. The sequence continues at coordinate 165,788,207 of JAYESD010000004.1, forward strand.
AAACCCCAACTTCGCGATTTCAGATCGTGTCTTCTACGTTCTTGCTTGTGTTCTCGGTTGCACTTGCAGGGATTAGCCTTCTTGGCGAGGTCAATCGTGTGAAGCACGGTTGATAACCAACGGAGCGGTGGTGTAGTGATTGCAGGGGCTGTTCGTGTTCTACTCGAGAGCCTCGGATCATCAACGTCGAGACCTCCATCAATCGACTTATCATTACCTTTCGGAAGATCGGGCATCATCATCTTTTTTTTCATCAATTGGTATCAGATTTCCAGGTTGCCCGTTAGGTAATTCATCTATCCATTACATTAGTTTTGTTTTTCATACCTAGAGTCCACAAAAAAGCCACAAAAAAACTTGCAGTTTAGTAGATCTGTTCATTACTTTGTCCAAACCACATTGAGCCTTTGCAACTTTGTTATTCAGTTTGGTTTTGTTGAGTTTGTGTCCGTTGTTGAGTCATATTGCTGGTTTAGAAAGTGTTTTTGGTCTTAGTTTGAGTTTGCATTGTGTGATTCATCCTTTTGAATCACGTCATCACGTCCAGATTAGATTCGCCTCTGTCCAGTTCGGTATTTTCATCATATCTCGCTCATACGAACTTGGATTTTAGAGTTCTTGTACTTTCTAGAAAGCTTAAGAAGTTGTCTATAAATTTCTTATTCATCACTCTCCCAGAAAATATAGTTATCGATGTCGAAATTGCAATATATCTGAATCTGTTATTGATCTAGAAATTCTGAACAGTCTGTATTTCGGGGGCAATATCTCTCATTGTTCTTATCCAAAATAGATCTTCCATATACTGAAATTAAAGAGGAGAGATAGATCTATAATACTTCTGTTCAAAGTTTTTAGATTTGGGGACTATAAAGGTGCTTAATTGTCCTTAGAACATTGAGCAGAAAATCTGTAACAGACATACGAGATATCTTTGAGTGTTTGCATTGTGTTCTTCTTTTGCAGCACATTCTGAAAAAAAAAGGAAGAAAAAGAAAAAGGCAAGTGCAAAAGAAGATACAAAAGCCGCACAAAAAAGGAGAAAAAAACAATAAAAAAAAACAGAAGTGCTTGCATTCTTTGTGTCATCTAGTTTTGTCTCATGTCTTGCTAGCTTGAACTACTAGGAACACATTTAGGCCAGCAACTTTGACAAATACTTTGGACACTTATTCAACTTTACTATCTGATTTCATTGTTGCTAATCCTTGCTACATATAAAGTGCCATCCAAGCTACACCTTACTCTTGAGCAGAATCGATACACCTTTGCAATCATCCCATGCTTCATTGGTTTCTTCATACCGTCCACCGTTTGCCACCTGCAGTGTCGGTAAGAACACTTGTAAGAACGTGGTAAGATGCTTGAGAGTGTGTGATTCCACTTCCACTTTGCCATTATCTTTGTAGTTGATAGGGATAACATATTTTTGTGTTGTCTTCTGTTTGCTACTAACAATGTCAGGTAAAAGCAAGAATCATGCATTATATGCTGAGATGATGGACATGATGAAGACCGCGATAGAGTTGCGCACTAAAAATCAAACATCAACCAAGGATTCACATGACATTCAGACCACCTTTACAACACCTTCCACAAGAAGTAATTACATTCTCCCATCTCTTCCTTCTTATGATGGTTTTGGTTACGATGAATATATTGCTTGGGAAATAGAGTTGGATAAAATTTTTGGACAATGTCATATGTGTGAGAAAAGAAAGATTAGAAATGTTGCAAGTGCATTAGTAGGTTGTGCATTGACTTGGTGGAACAACTTAAGTGATTTAGAAAGACCTCGAACATGGAAAGATATGAAAATTCTTATGCGAGAAACTTTTGCTAATGTATCTAATTGTAAAGATGAAATACATGAACTTGAGAAGAATTTTCTTGTTGTACCTCCTCCTTTGCCTAACCTTTTGCAGGAACATGAACAAATAAATGGAGATGCAAATGAGAGTGAGGTGTTGAACAACTCTTCTGAATTTTTTGATGAATCAACTCATAATGCATTTGAATTTGTTGCTGAAAATGAGAGTAGTGTTAATGGACAATGCTCTACAGTTAACCACGGTATGACATTTTCAGATGTGCTGAATTTTGCTACCAATCATACTATCGATGAGCAGCAACAAGATGAACCTTTTCATAATACACCTTTACCATTAGTTGATTTTCCTACTGACTCTTACAACAAAAATGAGTTGTGTGCTGATAATTATATTGTTCCTATGCTAGAACAACCAAATGAATTTGATACTTTATCACTCACTTGTGCTGAAATTAAGCATTTGATCACAACTACATGTGAAAGGGATGAGCTGAAATTGTTATCTTCTCTAAATACTTTGGGTTATATTGAATTTGACACTCTTTGTGATCTAGATATCGTAGAGAAGAGAATATTTTCTCAATCTGAATTGCCTTTGTTAAGTAGAAATATTTTTCATGCAGTAGGCAAATATGAACATAGTGGTGTGTTTATGGTGCATAAAGTTTATGTTTGTTCAAATGAGAAAACTCCTTTTGTGCTGCAACAACATCCTAAAGTAAATGAATGCACTAACGCTAATAATGCTTTGTCAAGCTTTTCTAGTATTTTTTTCTTGCAGCAGGGACAAAAAATAAAAGAGAAGTATTGTTCGCTGCAGTCGTGCAATATGGACAGTGTTCATTGTACCCCCAAAGCAATCCTTTTTCCTGGAGATACGAGCAAGCCGAGGACGGCTTGTCATAAAGAAGGGGAGAATGACGAGATCATGCACATTATCATTGCACCTACAAATATGGTACAAAGTTTATTTGTTTGGGATCCTGGCTCAAGTGAATGTGCGCTCTTGTTTGGACAAGATCAAGATGGTGCACTATGTCGTCCACCACCTTGGCCTCCTCCTTTCATGCTTACAAGAATATTTGATGGCATTGCACATATGGACCCACACATGATAGAAGATGAACTTGAGTCGAGGACGACTCCAATTCAAGAAGGGGAGGATGATGAGGACATCACTTCTATGGATACAAACAACACTCCATTGAACATACAAGATGCAATCAATAGAGTTCATACACAACAATTAATTTCAGAGGTGAACTCGTTCTTATATATTTCCTTATATGTTTTTGAACATAAATTGCTACTTAATGATTTATTTGTGATTAGGATCCATGGAGAGGTTCAAGGAGTACTTGGAGGGAGTATTAGGGACGTGGAAGACCAGAGAATTCGTTCAAAGAAGATAGAAACCGAACCAAACTCGAAATCGTATCCAACTCGGAGTCCAGTAGCAGTACGCACTAAAACGGACGCCCAGGACGCATACGGACTCCGTTTTGGACGTTCTACATATGCACGGAAAGGGGAGAGGATAACCTTTCCAATGGCACCGGTCCCATGTTAAAATTCCTTTGGAGTCGACGGGAATCGTCGAAACAAAATCAAGTACAGAACCTGTCAGGGTGCTGCGCCACCGTATTGGGCCATTGGGCCTTGTATCAAGTCTAAGTCCATTATTTTCGTGTCTTAGGGTTAGGTCACGACCCTAACACCCACTTGGACGTCCTCCCACCTATATATACTCCATGGTAGCCGCCATAGACAATTGGGTTTTGCATAGATTAATAGTATCGCTGTTCTACAGTTTGTGAAACCCCAACTTCGCGATTTCAGATCGTGTCTTCTACGTTCTTGCTTGTGTTCTCGGTTGCACTTGCAGGGATTAGCCTTCTTGGCGAGGTCAATCGTGTGAAGCACGGTTGATAACCAACGGAGCGGTGGTGTAGTGATTGCAGGGGCTGTTCGTGTTCTACTCGAGAGCCTCGGATCATCAACGTCGAGACCTCCATCAATCGACTTATCATTACCTTTCGGAAGATCGGGCATCATTCATCTTTTACTATCATAAGTCATACAAATAGAAACTTTGAAATAGCACTTAAATGCAAACCGATGCTTGCCTGGCTGCAGGTCAGTTTCAAAGTTAGCTCCTGGGAGGATTCTGTCCAAGGCCTCCGGCTCCTCCTCGATCTCTGTCACTATATGATATGCAATATATAAAGTACATGAGTGATAGTGAAACTATATTAATGATCTTTTAACCACTGATCAATTAAGAAAATGATTTTAATTGGCTTTGGGATTTTTACAGTTGACATAGGTTCTATGAGGAGAACTGGACCAAGAATTGGAGATGTTCAAGGAAGCTTGTTGTCTCTAAAATTCCAACAAATAAAGCATTCTTTGAAATTTTGTATTAAATCTGGAGCTTTGTCATTGCTAACAGTGGATGATCATGGTAGGTCTTACTGGTTATAGGAAAATTTGTTTCATAATTTGCTGAGCTTCCTATAGGGAGGAAGTGATTTTACAAGTTTGCAATCGACATAGGGGATTTAAATGTTTCTGTACATTTCTCATTTTTCTGACGACATAGGGGATTTAAACAATGTTTGGTCCAGTAAAATAAGTCCAATGAACTTGAAATTGTTACTAGATATCAAGTGTATTATACTGAAGGTACTGACCAAAATAGGGAATTTTCCAATTAGCAGATCAGGAGTAATTATTTTCTGAAGCAGTTAGCTCAAAGGAATTAATTATTACAATTCCGGAACTTTCATGTCCAACAAATTGCGCCACTACAAAATAGGGATCAATATGAGTCTACCAGAACTTATTGGGAATTATTTGAGCAATTCAACGAGGAGTAATTGAATTTTGAAGTTTGCTCAAAATCTGGAATTATTTTTAGTTGAAAACGTTTGAATTAATCAAACTGGGTCCACTTCATTTAAATGGGCCAATCATAAGAGAGCCACACCGAGGACCAGGATTTTCATGCGCGTAGCCACACTTAATCCAATGGCTACACCAGATCCCTCTCGTTTACAGAGGCTGACAATCGGGACCCGCCAACCCCTTCGTCTTCCTCGCGATAGGCGCGGCGCCCGTGGGTGGCGCAGCGGCGCATGCTGGCAAGGGCTGCCAGAACTGCTCCCCCGTGCATCTCCCCACCTGGTACCGGCCGTCTATGCCTAAAAACATGCGCTGAGCATATTGGAGTGGTTGGCGCAGGGCGGCGGTGACCGGAATCCTACGTGCGACGGCGGTGTCGGCCATGACCAGTCCTGTGAGGTCGAAAACGCCGCTTCATGGCTCAAACTCTGTGGAAATTGGTTGAGAAAATTTCTAGGAACCTCAGGAACTTTAATATGGTTATCAAAGAGGTTGGAACCGATAGAAATTGTGAACTCAATGATGAACGGCGGCAATTTAATTGGCGGTGGGAAAACTCGAAAAACTCGCCCGTCACTCGATGGATTCCACTGATTTTTGGTCCAGATGTGCGTTAGGAAATGGTGAACGGATTACCTAACTGGATTAGAGAATGTTCGCACATTGAAAGGGAATTAAGCAGATGACCTAGACCCGATGCTCTGTTTTGCCGTCGGGAAAAACAGGAAACACTTGAGCTACACTGCACACCTCCACTTGAAACATTGTGAGCACAAGTAGCTCGGTTAGGCACACAATTTTGCAGTTGACGGTGAAGCGTGAGACGGCCTAGAACGTCGGCTCCACGGTGATGCAGAGATGGTCTGATGGCGGCACTCCCTGACAGCCGAAACAGACCTTCACAATACCACAAATTCAGGCAAGAAATTGACAAAGGAAATGAAGGAGAGGATTTAGAATCATTATGCGCCTCACTTTGCTTCATGAAGCTCAATCGATCAGGGACTGGATGGCTCGGGCGAGCAGGAGCAGAGGCGGCGAGCTCTGTTCTTGGCGGAAGAAAGAAAACAGAGAGAGGAGCACGTTGGTTGTTCCACTCTGGCCAAAGGAGTAGAGATAGAGACGGGGAGGAGTATGGAACACGCTATGAAGCAACCAAGCAGGCAGCTCTGTGGCGTGCATGCCGTGCGGTGTTGCCACGGTGAGAAACAGACGCGGTTCACGTAATAGCCTCACTGACCAGTGTGTCCCACCGCCCTCTCAAGTCTATCTTTTCTGGTCTTTCAATTCTCCCACATACATTGCTCCAAAATTCATAGATAATTTCTGGTAGACTAATTCGAAGGTGTATAATTTGATTCTGGACTCAAAACTTTGGTTCAATCAATTTCAATAATCTTCAAATTCAAATTTGAATTTGAAAGAATTCAATGTTTCCACTGAATTACATAGCAAATGTGCTTGAAACATTTTGAAATTTTGCATAGATGCTATTTGGAATATTTGGAATTCACTGGTTAACTTAGATTTTTATTTTGACATGATTTGAACAGGAGCTTGTTTCGAAATTTTTAAATTCCCTCTCTCGAGGTTTGAATTGGTTTGATTTTTCAATTGCCATTTTGATTTATTTTTTCCCATTCAATTTTTTTACATTACTATCTGAACTTTAAACTATGAAATTTTTGGGCATTTACACAAGCCTCGAACCTCGGAGCTATCATACTGACTACGAGTTCCGAGCAATCAAGTTTTCAAGACATTGTCAAATTCCTTATGGTAGATGTCCTCAATTGATTGAACACATCTACCAAGGGTCTAACAAGATAAAGGGCAACACATTGAATACAAAAAATGGAATTCAAAAGGATTTCATTCATTAAAAAATGGAGATTTACAAGGTGAAGGTACAAAAATAAAGATCCTAGCTACTGGAGTTCCTCACGAAGTATGAAGCAACTTTCTGGGCAGCTTCTTGGACGCGGGCCTTGGTAGCTTCTTCCTCCTTGGCGATAGGTTCTTCGACCACCTGAGCTAAAGACATCAAGGGGTCTCAGCTTCAGATACACGTCAGCACATATTTTTTAACATTCCTAGCTAGAGACTTCCCTTCGGTCTCTATCTGGTCGATGACCCCGTCTCCCAGTGCATCCAGCTTAGTGCCGGTGGAGTTCAGCGCCACCAAGGCCTTGTCCATCTCTTGCTCCGGGTCAGCTGGTCAGACCGGGCTAAATCCCAGAGGCACCAGAGCGTCATTCGCTTGCCCGACGAAGTCCCAGACATGCAAGGACTCAATTGCTCTTATGCTCTGGAGCTCCACCAGTGACCTCCTTGCAGATGAAAGCTCCATAGAGCCCTCCTTCGAGAATTGATCGAACTCTTTGGTGTGATGTTGAATCTGTTTATCCAGCAACCTCTCTTAGTCAGCAATTTGCTTCTCCCTTAGGTGTATGCGACCTCGCATTTTTGCAAGGTCCTTCTCCTTCGCCTTCACCTTGTCCTCCCTAATAGAGACAACATTCTCTCTTTTGTTGTCACCTTCCCCTGCCAGCCACACTTGGTGCTTCTCTTGTTCGCACCAAGACTTGAATTTTTCCACACGGTCAGCTAAGTCCCGCTCGCCACGTGCAAGCCTCTGAGGGAGTTCATCCTCCCTATTTTGTATTTCATCTCTCATTCTTGGAGTTTATCCTACTTATTATCATGCTCATCCCAACGCTTGAAAAGTTGATCCCCCAAAGCTTCGAGACTCTCCGAGCCACTGCCAGCCACTTCGTTGGCCTTTCTAGAGTGCTCATAGATCTCCCAAGTCTTCTCATCGAGGGCCTTTATGGCAACCTCCCTTTTGTTCAGTGCGTTGTTCAAACGCGTATGCCAGGCCTTCTCCGCTTCCACCCATTCCCTCTAGTTTGCAAGTTGGGACTGCGTCAGCTCAGTCTTGAAGTACAGTTGTTTGCGCCAATGCCTCAGGGTGTCACTCTCTTCTTCAAGGGACATGCACTCGTAGTCAAAGGCGAGTTGGACCTAGTGGAGGCATGAGAAGGCATTGTCAATTGACAATGCCATAGTGATTGGCTCCTGACCCGCTTGAGGTTCGTCCTCCGGTTCCTCCGGGTCATCTGGAATGGATGTTGGAGCCCATGGCACGAGCATGGACTGCAATAGCTCGACATAGGCGGGGCTGAGTTCCGGAAGCTCATCTACCTATAGCGCGTACGAGGAAGTTCCCACAGCCGGATCTTCAGCCAATAGCACTGTCACCTCCGCAGCTGGTGTCGAAGCTTCAACCGCAGCTTCTGAAGTCTCCAGCACTGGCACCGGTACATCCGGTGCTAGCTCCAGAGCAGTTGAACCGTGCTCCGGTATTTCTTCCATATACTCCAACGCAAACACGGCTTCTTCTTTGGCTGCTGGTACCGAGGTCATCTCGGTGCTACTAGGCGCCAGAACTGCATGGTCGACTGACTCAACCACCGGAGGAGCCGTTTCAACAACAGAGGATCCAGGCGGTGTAGTCTCTGGGGCCGTGGCACTGGCAGGTGCTGTAGAAGAAGCTCTCGATACTCTGGAAACAGAGGAATAGAGAGTTCAGGAAAAAGCAAAAAGCAAAAACAAGACTCAAGTTCAGGTGCCGACTATTACCTGGTAACACTACCGCTCCAATCGGCACGAAACTTCTTCCTTGGATGCCTGGAGTCAGAACCCACCATTGTTGGTGTGGAAGATGCTCCAGTCTTTGTCCTAGGAGTTGAGGCAGCCACCACCATTGCCTCAGTTGGTATCTCCCTCGCCAGAGGAATTACTCCGGACCTAGGGCGTACCACTGGCACCGGGACAGGAGTAGACGTGCCGGACATAGTGCCCCCTGTGGACACTGGATCCAAAGATGATTTACCTGTTGGAGCAGGAGCTACCTTTGCTGGGGGCACTACCAGTACCAACTTGAAGGTTGGGCGAGCTGTCGGCTCTACCTCTATTGGACCTGATCTGATGAAACTGTCATCAGATCGCGTCAGCTTCCTCTTCTGGCTATAGGTGTCGACGGGTTCCTTGCCTTTACCCCGACTTGAGTCATGTTTCTTTTGGCTTGAAGCTGCATGAGCCTTGCCCTCTGAAGCTCCAGGGATTCAAATCCCTGCAGGCGGACTGCTCCTCTGATGCACCGCAAGACCCGTGTCGTCAAGCAGCACCATCTTCTTCTGTAGCTCTCTCCTAACCTCCAGAACTATGTTAAGAGGTAGGAACTCAGTCGAAGGTTCAGGGTCATCCCTTGAAAAATCCTCAATATTCAGCTTCTAGAGATGGAGCTTCAATGTGCACTCGTCAAGATTGGTACCTTGGCTCACTTCAATCCGGAGGAAATCCATTTCTCTAGAGGAAGACCAAGATGCGAACTATCGCTCCTTGAGCGGCGCCCAACGGTTGGTTAGGAAGTTGATGAGGACCATTAGAGACATTAGTCCTCCGTCCACCAATTCTTGGATCCTTGTCAGCACGGTCTTGTACTTTTCAGACAGCTTCGGGAGCTCCACCCAGGAGTCTGTGACACCCTGTTCTAAAAAACGAACCAAGTGCAGTGTATGTGTGCCCACGATGTTGCTTCACACATACACATCAACATGACAAATGATAATCAGAATTTAACCATGTCACGAGTAATAAATATACCTTGATTCTATTGTAGCGGGAAATAATCTAGCGTAGGCGACTCCAACTCCACAGGCAATCAATGGTAGTACGCACGCCTAGTACTCCATGTTGTCTTCGAAAATATCTAATGCAGCCGAATTAAGTGGGAAAATAGCAAGAGTGAGTACATGTCATACTCAGCAAGTGTTGGAAAGTATGACATGTAGCTTAAAACAGGGACGATAATAAATAGTGTTTATTTGCATAAAAGTACATTGTAAAACATATGAAAAAAAGCATCCTACAATGTCCATGTGAATTTCATCCCGTCATAACACAAGTAATTATCATAAATTGTATCCAACATTTTCATTTACCATCATACCTCATCCATCAATTCAATAATCATCCATATACCAATTTCTCACTTTCATAATCAATCATCTGTTTATTATAACCCAAACTATAACCCAACCAATATCAATCCATCCCAAATCCAAAGTTCCACTCTAATCATGGAAGTTGTCCAGGTGCTCGTGACCAGGCTATCATGATAGTTTTTAACACTCTGCAGAGGTTGTACCACTTTACCAACATGTTTGTGATTTCATCACCTTTCGGTGACTAAGAACCTCCAATATGCCGTCTCACACTTCCGTTGGTGTGTGGCCAAGAGATCACAAAATAGCCTTTCAAAAGGGACTACTAGTATGTACAAGCCCACTAAGGTTTCACCAGCAGGCTTTAATCTCCATTCTCCCACCCACGGGCCCCCTCGTGTGCCATGCGGATCCCAGGATAGCCCTCCTCGTCTCCCATTCCCCGCATCATCCAATGGTCCATACAATACTAGCAGCACTCCTAATTATTCAGCTACGCCGCATTCATACTTGGACTTGTGGTGGCACTGTTGTCCTGGCATATATTTGCATGAACCGGTCCCTAGATCTAAGGAAAGCAAAACCACCGTACCATCCAACCCATCCCACAGAACCATGCTTGTTTATATCACACAAATCCCATATTACTAAAATGATTCACAATAATTCCATCATCATTAATCCACATAATTCCAGTCTTTAATAGTTCATAATTAAGTCATTTGGTTATTCCCAATCCCAATTTAGTAAGAGGAGCAAAAGTATAAAATACCCTTCCCGACTCTCTACACCATGACCCGAGCGACAAGGGATGGCCAGCAATACTAGTAAACTCCTACTAATAGGTTTCCCATCTAGTTGACACAAGCATGCAATATTGCAAACAAAACATTTTAAAACATAGGTTCAATATGGTCAAGGACACTTGCCTTAATATTCCACAATTTGATGGTCAAGCAAATCAAAGTCTTGTACACGAAGATCTTTGCATATTCGCTTCTTGATCGTAACTTCTTGAGCGTACCCGTCTATTCGCAATAAAGCACATACACAAGCAACATACACAATAAATACATTACAATCAACACTAACAAATATGCAATGGCATGAATCACGTGAATAATTTGTTATGATGATTAATAGCTTATTACATGGGTTTCATATTTACTACAGATTATTTAAGCAAGTTTTCCGATTAATCACTATTAACTTAGAATTTAAATAATTATCCTAGAATAAGAATTAGGTTTAAAATATCATAAAATACTTTCTATAATTTATTCTGAATTTTCTACAGCTTTTAAATAATTTTCTCTAATGATTTACTATTTATTTGAGCAAGTCTGGAATTAATTAAAATAAATTCAGAGGAAAAATATTTATTGCAGAACATTAAATATGCTGAAAATAATATTAGTAACTTACTAGAATTTATTCTAAATTTTGAGAAATTTTTTTGGATTTAATTTGATACTCTATGAATTAACTAGGTTTTAATCTTCTTTATAAAATCTGAAAAACAGATTAAATAATACTGAAAATATAAAATTTAGTAAATCTAGAATAACCTACTGATGGTGCATGATTTAATCTAACTTGTGAGTTCCAAGTGATATATGATGATCTGTTGATGATTAACGGCCGCTCAAATAAAACATGTCCTACGCGTGATTTAATTCATGTATTAGAACCAAAATAGTTGTTTAGATCTAGACCCTAATACCTATCATGTGCGCATCTAGACCGTACAGTCATGGAACGGTGGCACAACGTGTGTCTCCGGGATCTAGAGTTCCGTTCAGAAGATGACGGCAGCTTGATGTAGACGAAGAGGACGAAGGCGTGACGTAGATGAAGGAGACGGCGATGCGATCCTCCGGTGGTGCGAAGACGGCGGCGCAACGAATTCTGGAGAACGGCGGCCTCATCCTATTTTCTCTTCCTTCTATTTTTTTTTCTCCTCTTTCCTCTCTGGCACAACCTCGGCTAGGTTTTTTTTACCAGCGACACTAGATCGATTCTGGGAAAAAAGAATGGAGCCTACGGTTAATTATATAGGCGGTAAGGGCAGCGCTAGGGCGCCGACCGACTCGGGCGCGTCGGGCGCGCAGACATGCTGGCACGCGCGTGCGACCCCGCCCAGCCTAGTGGCCTGGCACCAGCTCGGCCTGGGCGCCCCCGGCGCGTGGTGGAGTTGAGTCAAATTCCTTCCTATTGTTAACTCTAAATTCCCATTTAAGTTTTTAATTTTCCAAAACTCGAAAACACGGTGTTACTATTCTACCCCCTTAACATGAATCTCGACCTCGAGATTCGAGTTGACCGGAGAATAGATTTTTAAATAAAACTAAAGATTCTTATTTAAATTCGATTTAGCCAAATTTTTTTGAAAAATTGGAGATGTTACAGAGTCGGAATCCATCGTCAGAAGTCCTTCAGGCAGCTCTAGTCAGTCGTGAGGATCCACCCGGATCACCACCCAATCGGTCTTCCGCGTCTCTCACTTCCTAGAATGAAAGGTCTTGATGTACTTGTATGGGGCATTTCTACGCTTTACGAAGTAGTAGAACCCGAGCAAGCAGTTACCTTTGCCTGTCGTCTGGAGGGTGAAGAAGGTCCGGAAGAGAGGCATGCAGGGTGGCACACCCACCCACATCTCGCAGAAGTGGACGATGATCACCACCAGCAAGATGGAGTCAGGTCCCTGGTGGTACAGTTGGAGCCCGTACGACTCCAGCAGCATCAACAGACAGTCAGACACTGGTAGAACTAGATCAACCATGGCGGACGCACGTGAAGTAGACAATGTCACCGATGGACTCCTTCTTGAACAGGAGCTTGCCGCAACGAATGGCATTGTTGGAGGAGTCACTTTGCCAGCCCATCAGCTTTCGGACTCTAGTGAGATCTTCATCGCTCACAACATTCTGGGTGAAGTCCAAGTACATCGCTGCATATGGAGCAAAAGTGGGAGTGCGGTGCAAGTGTTCAAGTGGAGAAATTTATGGCAAGAATAGATCGGTGCGTAAGAGTTCTTTCACCTTGCAGCACTTTTTCTTTTATTAAGCAACGCTTGGACGAAAACTGCATTTGGACTAAAATCACACTCTGCGAAGTTACCTCATCAATGAGAAGGGGGCCCGGGTCCACTTTGTTAAAAAGTAGCACCAGGTGAACCATTGTCATGATGGGAAGTTGGAAGCCTGAGGGCGGAAACCTCACAGGGCTACAAAGATTACGCTGGGAACTGATACGAAAATCGTATTGGGAACTAGGGACCTCCAATTTCGTGAGATCAGTACGACATGCGTCTCACCGACCAAATCAAGAAAGGTCACATGTTCCAAGTGGAAACTTGAAGCAACAATAAGGGAGATATAATGGCCCACCTCCGCATCGAAACCTCATAATCTCACTAAAGGTGGGCTCGGGGGTCATTGTCGATACCCTGCATACCAGGTATCCCTTCGTACCAGAATAAGACGCGTAGAGTTCCACCTTCTAGTATTATGGACTTCCAGTGTGGCCACGTGTCCCGTAGTATTGGACCTACCTCCCTTCATACAGTGGCTCCAGTGCTGCCACGTGTCCTGAGACGCTGGACTTGCCTCCCCGACAGGGGAAGCTCCAGTGCTACTACATGTCCAGTAGCTCTGGGCCTGCCTCGCCACAGAGGGAAGCTCTAGATCTACCATGTGTCACGCACCCGAACCTAAGTCAACTATAGGAAGACAGCGGGATCTCCAATGGTGCAGGCATTCAAGGGCTATCAAACAGCCAGTACAAGACCTGGTTATCACATCATTAATGCCATATTAATGGCGCACGATCAGAGGACTATCTAGATAGGTAATGCTGCTGTTAAGGCACGTTATCATACTATTATCCACCCATAACAACATAGATCGTGTATAGGGCGGCTATTAGAGCCAGGGCCACATGTTGGGCAAGGGTGCACACCATAACAACCAGTCCTTAGCGTATAAAAGGGTTGTGCTGCACGGTAGAAATCTATCTCATTCTGGACTAAGATCGGGCTTACTCAAGCTCATACAATCAACACACACCCCGTGGGGTAGGATATTACGCTAAAGCGGCCTGAACCACGTAAAATCCTCTGTGTTGACCCTCGTTCTTGATCTTGATTAGTGCCCTATTCGAGTACCGGGGGAAGTGTCTTAGTCTACACTTCGACAGTTTGGTACATTCCTAAGGTGTTTTGAAGTCTTAAGATTGCTTGTATCTGCATATAGAAGAGTCTTGAGCAGTTATAGAAAGTTTCAGTTGAAACTGAGTAGGATTAGAGTCCTAGTTAGATTGGGTTGGCCCGAGGGGCTGGTTATATAAGCAAGGGTGGCCAGAGCTCGTGGTAAGACGACTTTGGAATGTTCCTATTATGTTCTATTAAATAAATATCGTAGTTTTAGAGGACATTTTGCGCCATGTTCGCCCGACTTGTTTTTTTTTCAATGTCTTTCTCGTTGAGTTTCCGGACAAAACAACGTTGGCTTGGTGTTTTGATCATAACTTGAGTTTTACAGATCAAATCAACGTGATTGTTTTTGTGTTGTCTTGACAACTCATTTGTTTATAATATTTGATAGTTTCACAGTCATTGGATTTGTGGTTTCTGATCTACACGAGTTTCTTTATAGTGCTGCATATCTGGTTTTTACTCAGGTAGAACAGATTGACCCTTGTTTGTTTTTTCAATCATAAATTGAGTTTTTTTTGAAGGTTTACGTGATTCTTGTTGTCGTGTGTTCATGACTTGATCTATATTACTTTTGTTGCAATTTAACATGTTTAGATTAGTCGTACACATTGTTTCTTTATCAGATTGATTTTCTATCGAGGGGTTTTCGTTGCTTCTGCTGAAAAAATTTTAATCTACCATTCATCCCTCCTCTGGTAGCTTTTCACGTGCTCTTCGATCCTACACACCATTTAAGATTCTCTGGAAATTTGAGTGGAACTTAAACATTGCTCACTTTGTTGTTCTATCCTTCAACCATCCAAGAAAAGGGTGAGGCATAAGCCCTGTAATGACTAAGAAAATGGGGTTAGGTACCATAGTCAATTTATTCAATGCAAGGTAGAATATTTCGTTGTGCACTTGGTACTTTTGCAAAATAGAACATTGTTGGAACTCCTAATAAAAAACCTAAGTCTTCATCTTTGCTTTGGGGCGAGCAAAGGGTAAGCTTGGGGGAGTTTGATGACGATCATCATATATAGATTTCGATAGTCAATATACTCAAATATGTGAGGCTATATATATTTATTGCACACATTATAGTTATATTTAACATAATTCCACTTGTACTTGGAGAAATAGTGCATGCAGAAGTTTTTATGCAGAATTGATGGAGAATGAGGAGAGCATTCATGAAAAGTGCCACCTCAGCCAATTAAGCAATGACATGTGGTATAACATGAATCCATGGACCCATTCCCATGCGTATCCGAGGGAATCCAACATTGATTCACGTGGGATGGAACAGGGACCCACTTATCAGACATCCGGATGAACCACAATTGAGGGGCGGGCTAGGACCAGGTCGGCCGACCCCCTAGCTTGGCTGACTTGGCCCTAGCGCGAAACTCAGTTAGCCTCAATGTGTTGGATCTTCATGGATCCCTAAAGGTGGTGAAGACTGATTCATACAAAAATTGTTGTGGTGACCGCCTCTACCTCATGTATAAATAGTTGTGTGCCTCACTTCTCCCACACACCAGTGAAGCATTCTCTCTTGTATTACACTAATGCTCTCTTAGTCCTTAGTGGAGGTTAGGCTCTAGAGAGGAGCCTCTAGTGCCAAGTCCAAATTGGGAAAGGGATGGCTCATGTATCTTTCCTTTTATTTCTGACATTATGCTTTATATTAATATCATTAGTCTTTACTTATTTATATACTTGGATAAAGCTTTCCTTGTTTGGTTGTGGAGTCCATGTATGTGATAGGTGTAGATGTTAGTATGATCTAGTCATAATGCTCATATCATGTTATCATAAACATCATACACCACCAGTATAGTCTAATTACATATTAATATCACTACAAGGATTCTGCCTTGTTGCAACGATTGTACTACAAAGAATACTAAATCGTTGCAGAAAGCTTGGTCTTTTGCCACAACTCACTAGTTCGTGGCATTAGGATCTATCGCCACGATTCTATTGCCATGATTCACTATTTTGTGGCATTAGCATCTATCGCCACAGAATACGATCATTGCATTAGGATTGTTGCCACGATTCACTAGTTCGTGGCATTAGGATCTATCGCTACGAATCTATTGCCACGATTCACTAGTTTGTGGCATTAGCATCTATCGCCATGGAATACGATTGTTGCACTAGGATCTGTTGCCACGATTAACTAGTTCGTGGCATTACTATCTATCGCCACGGAATATGAACATTGCATTAGGATCTGTTGTCATGATTCACTAGTTTGTGACATTAGGATCTATCGCCACGAATCTGTTGCCACGATTCACTAGTTTGTGGCATTAGCATCTATCGCCACAAAACATGATCGTTACATTAGGATATGTTGCCACGATTCACTAGTTTGTGGCGTTAGCATCTATCGCCACAAATCTGTTGCCAAAATTCACTAGTTTGTGGCATTAGAATCTATCGCCACGGAACACGATCATTGCATTAGGATCTGTAGCCATGATTCACTAGTTCGTGGCATTAGCATCTATCGCCACGGAGTATGATTGTTGAATTAGGATATGTTGCCACGATTCACTAGTTCGTGCCATTAGGATCTATTGCCACAGCACAGAATCGTTGCATTAGGATCTGATGCCATGAATTAACGGTTTGTGGCGTTAGGATCTATCGCCACGATACACGATCGTTGCATTAGGATATGCTGCCACAATTCACTAGTTTGTGGCATTAGGATCTATCACCACAGCACACAATCATTGCATTAGGATCTAATGCCATGAATTACTAGTTTTTGGCATTAGGATCTATCACCACGGAACAAAATCTTTGCATTAGGAACTTTTTCCATGAACTTCCAGTTCCTGGCGTTAAGATCTATCGCCACAGAATATAATCATTGCATTAGGAACTTTTGCCACGAATTACCTGTTTGTGACATTAGGATCTATCACCACGGAATAGGATCATTGCATTGGTAACTAACGGCACGATTCACCAGTTCGAGGCATTAGGACATATTGCCACAAAAAACAATTATTTCATTAGGAACTTTCGCCATGATTCAATAGTTCGTGGCGTTAGGATCTATCGCCACAGAACACAATCGTCGCATTAGGAACTTTTGCCACGATTCACCAGTTCATAGTGTTAGGATCTATCACAATAGAACAAAATCGTTGCATTAGGAACTTTTGCCACTAATTACTATTTTGTATTATTAGGATCTATCACCACAGAATATGATCATTGCATTGGGAACTTTTGTCATGATTCACCAGTTTGTAGCATTAGGATCTATCACCAGGAAACACAATCGTTGCATTAGGAACTTTTTCCACGATTCACCAGTTCGTGGCATTAGGATCTATCGCCATGGAACGCAATCGTTGCATTAGGAACTTTTGCCATGATTCACCAGTATGTGGTGTTAGGATCTATCGCCACGGAACACAATCGTTGCATTAGGAACCTTTGCCACGATTCACCAAGTTGTGGCGTTTGGATTTGCCCCTACAGAACACAATCGTTGCATTAGGATCTGTTGCCTCAATTCACCAGTTCGTGGCGTTAGGATCTATCATCACAGAACACAATCCTTGGCTTCACGATATACTACAAAACGTTGGCCACTATGTGAACGAATGAATGTGTGGTGTGTTCATCGTGTTCCTCAGGAATCATAAGGACAAATTTGTTTATTTTCTGGACAAGTGAATGATTTAGTTATCAAGTGAATGTGGTCTAAGTTCAGTGATGTGTGATATCAACATTGAACCGAAGCAAAATGTTGAAAATCACGAAGCTAAAAGGAGACGTCGTGGGGACGATGCGCTTTTCATATAAGAAACGCACTAAGCTGCTAATTAAGCGCATCTCCATTTGGCTTCTACAATCGTTGCATGAGGATCTATTGCCAAGATTGTACTAGTTCGTGGCCTTAGGATCTATCGCCATGGAACACACTTGTTGCATTAGGATCTGTTTCCAGGAATCACTAGTTCGTTGCATTTAGAATTTTTGTAGGTGCATCATTTCAAATTCTGGGTATCTTCTAAAGTGGTGGGATTATTCAATATCGGCTTGCTTCTAAGCATGCTGCTAAATAGAAGTGCGGCTTCTATCTTTTCAAAAAAAATCAAATAGTTCACGTACAGCTAGCTCACAGAGTACTTATATAAAAAATCATCATCTTCGCTGTTGCCACCCTATATTGGAAGTACAATACCATCATTGATATATGTATCATCGTCTTCGTCGTTGTCATATTCATTTTTTGATTGAACTCTATATGCCTCAAACTGATCACATGTTCTCATTTGAAGAGCGGAAGTATCACCGGTGGCTCCCTCAATGTCATTCCTAGCCCATGTGGTCCTATCCTCATTTATGTGTGGCATATTGATATCAGTAAGTCGTCGATCATCAAATGTCTCAGCCTCCATCGTCTCAGTGACATTATTTTCACTGTCTCAAAGGGGCATGGCAAAAAGGTTTTGAGGCTTCGTTTTAACATCTGAAGCCCATTTAGGTTTCTTCACACTTCGAACGTAAAAACCTTGTTATGCTTGGGTGGCTAGAATGTAAGGCTCATACTTAATTTGAGAAAGAGTAGTGTCAACATCTATCATTCTGTATCGATCCATTTTGTAGCCTCTGCTTTGGCTCTGACCGGTACGAGGACGATCAAACCAGTCACATTCAAATAACATAACCTCTTTACATATTTTTTCAAATCAACATGAATCATTTTCTTGGTTACTCCAAACCACTCATGATCAACATCCCGAACAACAACACCATTGTTTTGCATATGTAAATTTTTTTTGACCTTTGCAGTTTGAAAGAAGAAGCCATTTATGAATAATCGACTAAAAAATGTGCCTGACGAGCAGGTCCTCTAGATAATGCATACAAATAATCAGTTACTTTTCCTTGTTTGTGTAATGTCGTAATCTGTACACATTAGTATAAAAGGGGTCATTGATAAACCAACTTCAGAACACATATTTGTTCAATATTTGATCAAACTAAAAACTTGCATGTACTTACTCGTTTCTGAAACCAATAAACAAACTCATCTCTATGGCGTTTTTCAACATCACGAGAATGAATATTTTTTAGCTCTTCAAAATGCTCACTGAAAAGGGTACAAAATTAAATTAGCCATCTACAATAAGCATGATCCAATATAGTATAGAACACCTGAGTTATACGTACTTGATCCATGGAGCGGCCTCTTCAACATTAGAAATAATATAATGCCTGATGTTATGTAGTTCCACTATAGTAAGTTGGCCCCATTTAAACCCTTTTCTAGAATTATCAACTTCTGTAAATATATTAGACTCGAGACAAGGTTCATTCCTAGCTGCAGCTTCATGACGTTCTGTCCTATTATGCTTGGTGCTGATGTTATCCAAAAACTGAATACAAAAAGTCATACACTCTTCCATAATATATCCCTCAGCTATAGAACCCTCTGGGTGAGCTCTGTTATGTACATGCCTCTTCTGTTTACCAACTTACCTATCAGTTGGATACATCCATCTTTCAGAAACAGGTCCACCCAAGCGAGCTTCTTTGGCAAGATGGATTGGAAGATGTACCATGATACTAAAGAAAGCAGGAGCAAGCAACATCTCAAGCTTACAAATTGTTTCAGGAAATTGTTCGATCATCTTATCCAAATCTGGTTTCGCCAATTCTTTAGAACAAATTACCAAAAAGAATCTGCTAAACTCAATTAAAGGTGCAACAACCTTTTCATACAATATGTCATGTATTGCAATAGCAAGGAGCTTCAGAAATATAATATGGCAGTCATGAGTTTCTAGATCTGATACCTTATGTGCTTTTATGTTCACACATCTCTTGATGCTTGAGGCATCACCATCTAGCATCTTCACATCCCCAAAAACTTGCCCAAGGTGGTCTTCTCATCTTTATGCAAAGTATATGATGCTGATGGAGAATCATACTTCCCATTTATATCCACCGGATGTTGTTGTGGTCGTATACCCATATCCTTCATATCCAGCCGAGCTTGTAGACAATCTTTTGTTTTACCATCCATATTAAGCAACATTCCTAATATGCTATCACAAATGTTTTTCTCAATGTGCATGACATCCAGGTTATGCCTTATTAGCAATGTCTTCCAATACGGGAGCTGAAAAAATATATTTTTCTTCTTCCAACTATGCCACCTATCTTCCTTAGTGTGCTTTCTCTTATTATTCGACTGTCCAAAACTCACTGGATCAAAACTCTCGTATTGTTGGAGTACTTCGTCACCAGAGGGTGATGTTGGAGCCTCACTATTGTCTATCTTGTTGTTGAAAGAAGCTTTGTCTCAACGCCACCTGTGATTCTGAGGTAGGAAATGACGATGACCCATGTAGCAATACTTTCGTCCATGTTTCAACCTCAAGGCGTCAGTGTTTACGTTGCAGTATGGACATGCTAGCTAACCTTTTGTGCTCCATCCACATAGCATTGCATATGCTGGAAAATCATTTATTGTCCACAATATAGAAGCTCGCATGTGAAATGTCTCTTTCTTTGAATTGTCGTGTGTTTCAACACCATCAGACCATAATTTCAGTAGCTTATCAATCAAAGGCTGCAGATACACATCAATGTTGTTTTCAGGTGACTTTGGCCCAGGAATTATCATTGACATCAACCAATAAGGCTGCTTCATACACAACCAACGTGGTAGATTATATAGGATTAGATTCGCATGCCATGTGCTATAAGAAACATTCATTATTCCAGAAGGATTGAAATCATCAGATGCTAGCCCAAGTCTTATGTTGCGAGGATCAGATGAGAAATTTGGGTGAATGCTATCAAAATGCTTCCATGCTTTTGAATCTGCAGGATGGCGTAATATTCCATTCTCAATACGTTCTTCTTTGTGCCAGCGCATGTTTGATGCCATTGATTCTTCCATAGAAAACCTTTGAAGATGGGGAATAAGAGGGAAGTATCATAGAATCTTGCGTGCAACAAGCTTTTTGGCTTTTCCGCAAGGTAATGCCTTTCTTGCATCCCCACCAGTACTATTTTTCCATCTTAATTCACCACATTTTGGGCATCGATCCAGGAGAGAATAGTCCTTTCGGAATAGCACACAGTCATTGACACATGCATCGACCTTTTTGTAGCCGAGCCCGAGGTCACAAACAACCTTTTGAACTTTATCAAGTGTATTAGGAATGTAATGGCCCTCTGGAAGCACATACGAGAATAGTTCAAGGATCAACTCACACAGTTTTTTGCTCAAACCAGTTAAACACTTTATCTGGTACAACCTGACAATGAAGTATAATTGGGTCACCTTCTCACAACTTGGATACAACTCCTTTTTGGCATCATTTGATAAGTCATAGTATGCCTTTGCACACCCAATTGGCTCCTACTGGTTTATAGCATTTTCTGGATCATCAACATCTGCTGAAGTACCACCATGATCTGTGCCTCTAAGTAGACTGGACGACATATTTTCCATAGCAGCATCATCAGAAATTATCTCCTCATTATTTGTTGATTGCTCAGCAATATTTTTCTCAACTCATTTTCACCATAGTGTACCCAACAAGTATAATCAAATGACATCCTATTACAAAGCAAGTGAAGATGAACTTCCTTGCGTGTCCCGTGGCAAATATTATGACATTTCATACAAGGACAAGGCTTAGCTTCTTCTTCACGAGTGCCCTGGAATGCTAAATTTAAAAATGACTTCATTGAATCCTGCCACTCCTTCGTACGCCTATCTTTTCCCATCCATGTCTTATATTCTGACATGGCTTCCTACAATTCAATCAGCGTATCCGTAAGAGGATAGAACTAAAATAACATTATGTAAGCAAATGTACCTAGCGCTATTGCTCCTCCACGTGCGGCGGCCGGTGGATGCTCCTCCACGTTGGTGGCCGGCGGATGTTCTTCCAAGAGCGTGGCGGTCGTCAGATGCTCCTCCAAAAGCATGGCCGTCGGCGGATGCTCCTCCAAGCATGTTTCATGCAGTCGAGAGAGGGGCTGTAGTGGATCGAAGTGTCCCGTGTGCAGGTAGTGAGGACAAAGCGTACGTGAAGCTATCAGAGTAGGCCCAACGCTGCGTTGGGCCGCTTGTTATTTGTGGGCTGAAACTACGCTGAGTCACTTTGTATTCGTGGGCCGAAACTACGCTGGGACGCTTGGTGTTTGTCCCTATGACGCGTGAGCCCATCTACGGGTGCGCGTCTGGCTCTCGCAATTTGTTATCTAAATAAGTTAATGTAGCAATGGGGGTGGTATTCCGATCAAAATAAAGCATACGCATAAAATCTCTTGAACCGCAATAGCACAGTGATATAAACAAAGATTAAATACTAGATATAAATATTTACGGAACCAAACAGTAGTGTTCAACATACCATTCCAGGCAACAAACTAATCGACAGAACTAGCTGTTACATAATCACTAATAAACACAAAATAAACTAATCAGCACATCTAGTCCGCAACACTTCCCTTAAAGCAGTGTTAATAACTTCTGGGCGTGTATAGGAGTCGTGGTAATGATGACACCGCGTATAGGGGCATTGGGCCAGTGGTACGTTGGATTTCTACCTATCTTTTTTCTAACATTTTTATTGTCCTCTCTTTTCTCTCTCTTCATTGTATCCACTTTTCTTTGCAGTCATCACTATGTGTTGCGTTTTCAAGTTACTGCGTACTAGTACTGTATACTACTTTACAGACTGCTTTGCAGGCCCCGCTATGGGCAATTTTCTTCTGGCACCTCCAGCAGCTAAAGTACCATACCGGCCACTTTAGAGGCTACTGGTGGTGTTGAGGGCCGTTCATTAACATAGAATACATATAGAATAGATAGTTCACTAATGAAATAGATAGAAAATGAAATAATAGTTGGAACAGACGAACAACATTGAGTTCATCAACATAAAACATTACTACAAAACAAGAAAAATGACATCATGAAACAAGAAAAATAACATCACATAGCCTTATAAGTCTTATATATATAGCCCATACCGGATAACACTTCACGGCAGAATGCCAAATGCTCGTGTATAATCCTGCAACCGCTCCACCCTTGCTTCCCGCAGCCAGCAGCCGTGCACGGGTCAACCTCCTTGTTGGGCAGCGACACCATCGGCAGTCTCGAAGGCGGGCGCAGATGCGTCCACGTGAGATTAACGATTTCAGTCAGGGCTGGAATCCGACACTGCTTGCACTCATTGTTGGCCCTCATGATGGCGAGGACTCGGCCGCTTTCTCACCGATATCGACCTCGCCTTTGACTTGCAAAATATACTCGAAGGCGTCACGGGCCCCACGGTCGGTGTCGTAGCGGAGGAGGCCAAGGAGTTAGGCCGCCTCCACGTGGCCAGCCCTGGCCGCCCGGACGAGAAACTAGGCGTCGGGCTGCGCGGGATCGTCCGCAAAGACGAGCTCGAGCCTGGTGACGTAGCATGAACAAGGGTTGCTGACGATGGCCAGGTTATCCACGAGAGCTTTGTAGCGCCCCGGGTCGTGCGACATCCTCCGGGTCACCCGCTCCAGTGCCACACACCTACCCATAGCGCCATCCCGCACGGCGCATGCATGGTCTTGCATGTGGCACACTTACTTGAGAGGTCGTCCAAGGGTCGCAAGGAGCTTGCGGCGAGGTGCCCCGTGATTTCGACCGCAATATCGTGTGTGGGCGGCAACTCCATATGCTTCGGCATCACCGTGTTGCGAAGGGAACCAATGATGGTGCGTGCAGTAAGGACAAAGAGGAAGCTAGAGTACTTACGGGGAAGACGGTGATGTGTCTTCATATAGTACGCGCGGAGAAGACGATGGAGACATTATATAAAGACACACACCATCGTCTTCTCCACGTGTACTGATGGGGGTCACACGCAGTGATGGTTCAGCTTCCGGCGGTGCCGGATTCTACATCCTCTACAGTACTGCAGGTGCATTAAGGGTGGCTGACATGTGAACCCACATCCTATGGGACCCACGCCTCTCACATGCACTTATGGGACGGGCGAAGTAATGGAACCGCTCTATTTTCAACACCAGCATAACAAATAATATCCTATCATCAATAGAGATAATATACTATGTTTGACAGTAATCTGCGCCGAACATTTCCTGTTTTACAGTTTGGTTCTCCATGCTCTTTCACCATAATTCGTATGTACGTACTACCTATCTTTTTCTAACATTTTTCTGGTCCTTTCTTTTCTTTTCTCTTCGATCATTGTGTCCACTTTTTATTCTTGTGTTGCTAATTGACGAAACTAGCTGTTACATAATCCCCAATAAACACAAAATAAACTAGTCGGTACATCTCGTCTGCAGCACTTTTCTTCAAGCAGTGGTAATAACTTCTAGACGTGTATAGGAGTAGTGGTAATGAATTCACCGCGTATAGGGGCATAGGGCTAGTGGTACGTTGGAGTTCTACCTATCTTTTTTCTAACATTTTATCGTATTTCCTTTTCTTTTATCTCTGTTCATGGTCTCCACTTTTCTTTCCAATCGTCGCTACCTGTTGCATTTTCCTATTAGTATTGTATACTACTTTACAAACCGCTTTGCAGGCCTCGCTTCGGGTGACTCTTGGCACCTCCAGCGGCTCAAGTATCGTACATGCCACTTTAGAGGCCACCGGCGGTGTGGAGGGTCATTCATTAATAGAGAATACAGTAGAAAAGATAGTTCACCAAACAACGTATAGAAAACAAAATAATAGATGGAATAGATGAACAACATTGAGTTCATTATTATAAAACATTACTCCCTCCTTCCTATATTACTTGTCGGTAGAACAAGTTTTTTAGTTCATATTTGAACTAGAAAACTTGTCCTAATTATTAACGACAAGTAATATGGGAAGGGGGAAGTACAAAACAAGAAAAACAACATCATGAAAGAGGAAAAAATAAAACATCACCAAAACAAGAAGAGAAAATCATCACGACTTGATTAATCTGTGTCAAAAGATTTCTTGTTTTAAAGTTGGGTTCAACTAGAATGTAATTAGATGTTTGGTGCAATCGCGCAATCAACCATCTTCAACTGTTGGATCGATCTACATTACGGTCGTTGAATCTTTTTAATTAACCCTCTACACCAGGTGGAGAGGTGGTGGTGGTGGAAAGGGTTAAATGAAAAGATGTAATAACCATAAGATGTAGATCCAATGGATGAAAATCTTTGATTATAGGATTGCACCAAAACTTTAATTGCATATAGGGCTGTCAACGGGTCAAACTCGAGCGAGCTTGTATTTCTAAGCTTGAGTTTGATAAAACACCAAGTCAATCTGATGTCGAGCCAAGAATTCATGTATATACAATAGAACCTACCAATTTAGGTTCACAACTAATTAATGGAGTAGGAAGGTGGACGATGTTGCACATTTTTTGTTTCTATCATATATAAAAATTGTCCCATAAAACATTTTTAATAGAATTATATAGTTTAGTTAACCATCCGTACATATCATAGATGACAACAATAAATGAGCTTACTCGATCTTTTCAAGATTGAGCTCATCAAGCTCGCAAGCTCAAGCTTGGCTCGTTCAGAATTGGCACAATACTCAATTCATCCTCAAACTTTCAATCAAAACTCAGTTTGGTCCTTGAACATTCAAACGGGTCAATTATTTAGCCCATCAACTTCACACAACCGTTTCATTTTCATCCTTAGTCTGAGTTGGACATCCACATTGGCATGCCACATAAGCTATTATTCCATGTACATCATCTACCCTGGCCACCTAACTTAGAAAAAGATAATAAATTTTTATCAACTTATAAAATAACAAGCTACTAATTGGGGTGGATTTACGTAGTTGCATGGGTCTCCTCCATCTTTTTTTTTTTTTGCAAAACCATCACGTGATATATCTTATGTCATATTACATATGTACAAATATTGTACAACATAAAATTTTTAAGCCTAAAGAAGAGCAAACAGAGAGGAAGAGCAAAATTTTAAGCCTAAGGAATAAAATATAAAACGAAGCTACACAGCTGGCAGTGTACACGTACGGTCCTAGAAGGTGTGCCGGTGCACCTTAACCCCCGTCGTGCATCTCCGGTGGTTGTTGGGAAGACCCTTGCAGGCAGGATCGCCTGACGCAGTGAATTCTATTGCATGAGTGCAGTAAAGACTGCATCCACCGTTTGTTTTGATCTGACGGCTATACTTCCCAGCGATCCTCAACTGGGACCAACAGAGGGGTCCACCTGAATCGTCTCCTCTCCTATTGCCTGCTTGCTTCAATGTGAGACAGAGTTTACTCTTACTGGTACATACTTCAACCATCTAAATAAAACAAACTTCTATAATTGAGGACATCAGGGAGGGTTTTGAAAAATATTTGGCTATCAATTATTTCACGCATTTATTGACAATCTTTTTCATATATCATTTTTGCAAATTAAGGGTTGTTATAATACCAAAAGTATTATCTATTTTCACATTATTTATTTGCAATGGTTGATTAATAAGTGATCCTTATAATCAAAACTTAATTCTAACATATGACAAAATTAATATTTTTTCTATAGTCCATACATTAACACAACCTTATTTTTACTGGTTATTTTACAATAAACATAATCTTTAGCAATTAATAGAACATCAGCATCGTCGAGCACGTGGTAGTTAGGTTTCATTCAGAGCATATTAGGGTTGGGAGGAAAGAGGCGACGATAAGTTGATTTGCACGAATCTCAAAAGTAGAATCAATTGTCACCTAAAAGAAATCCTATTTTCAGGAGTCTTAAATATGGTAATTTCTCATTAATTATTGCGTTCTATACGACACTTCATACTCCAGGCAAAAAAAAGAGATTGTACTTCATGCTGATGCAAAATAGAGGCAATAAAAATAAAAACTCTTGAGTTCTTGTCAAGTTTACAAAATGAAAGCATCGGAACCCTCCCTAATGTCCTCAATAGTTAATATGTTTTAATCCTTCTAATTTGTTATAGGAGTTTGTTTTACTTAGATGTTTGAAGTATGAATCATTATATGCATGTAATCTCATTCTCATGTTCAAGCAAGCAAGCAAGAGTTTAAGAAATGATTTGAATGGACCCCTTAGTTGGATAGCTGGGAAGTACAGCTGACGGATCAAAACAAACAGTGGATGCAGTCTTTACTGCACGCATGTAGTAAAATGTCGCTACGTCAGGTGATCCTGGTCCAAGCAGGGATGCTTCGATTCCTATCCTCCAACTCCATCTAGGCTTCTGATGACACAAGCGGTTCACCACCAGACCGTAGAAAGGATAAGCACGTACACATGTAATAGTCATTGTTGATTGAGTTGGTCTACTGTTAACAGTCATTGTTTGACTGCGTTGGCCTACGTTTAGTCATTAACGCTACCCTTTGAATCTGTGTAGTGTGAAAGGGTTTAGTTATGGTTTCACACTACACTAGCTAGCCTATATAAAGTGTATATGTGTTCCCTGATGGATACACAACAAACTTTCTCCATACATAATAGTCTAGTAACCATTCTCTATATGGTATCACGAGACCAGTAATATTTTCTTGCATGCTTCTTCTTTCCTCTGCCATGATGTCGAGTCCAAAAGCAGCAAAGCCTTGGTGATGAGAGACATGCAAGTTTCTTGATGAGAAACTGACTGTGGGGGCAGGCCTCTACATGCTTGTTTCACAGGAAGGATGTTCCCTCGAGGGTTTGAGGATAAAAAGTACTCCCTCCATTCCACAATAATTGTCATTTTGGACAAGATTTTTATTTCTTTTTGAACTAAAAATGTACTAAAAATCATGACCAAAATGATAATGTTATGGGAGGAGGGAGTATACTATCTAGGCAGCCAACCGGAGATTCGAAGAAAGCTACACGGCTGGCCGGGTACACATACTGTCCAGGTGTGCTAATGTACCATAACCGCTATCATCCGTCCCCGGTGGTGGTTGGGAAGAGCCTTGCAGATATGCTCTAATTCCTGTCCTCCAACTCCATCTAGGTTTCCATTGACACATGCAGTTCACCACGAGACAAACCAGCAAAGCCTCGGTTATGAGCGGCATGCAAGTTTTTTGATGAAAAACTGACTGCAAGGGCCGCCCCCGCAATCATTTTTTAATCAAAAAAACTTGCGTGCCGCTCATCACCGGCCCCTGCAGTCAGTTTTCATCAAAAAACTTGCATGCCGCTCATCATCAAGGCTTTGCTGGTTTGTCTGGTGGTGAACCACATGCGTCATCATAAACCTAGATGGAGTTGGAGGACAGAAACCATAACATACCTGCAGGGGTCTTCCAACAACCATCGGGGACGCACGATGGGGTTAAGGTACAATGGCACACCCGGACCATACATGTGCCGGTGAAGATGAACCTCAACAGTCTCACGGTTCATGGATAGAAAAAAGGAAGAAGAAAAAGGATGGCGCGCATTTCGATTCATGAACCGTGAGACTGCTGACTTCTATTTTAATTGGTCAGTTCCCGATTCCGCTGGTCTCTCCAGCATGCATTCACACTAGCTACTCTCTAGTGGCTAGACTCAGGGAATGCCATGGCCCACCACTACTACAAAAAGCATTTTTACAGGCGCCTCAAATTTTCAAATACAGGCGGTCCTTAAAAATATGCGACTGTGATGACGAATGATATAATAACCGCCTGTGATGACAGAACAACACAGACGGATTTTAAAGAACAACCGTCTGGGTAAATACATGATCTTCACAGACGGTTCTTAATTAAGAACCGTCTACAATGCAATGAACTTCACAGGTGGATTTTAAAAAACAACAGTCTGGGTAAATACATGATCTTTATAGGCGGTTCTTAATTAAGAATCGCGTGCAATGTTATGAACTTAACAGACGGATTTTAAAAAACAACCGTCTTGGTAAATACATGATCTTCGTTGACGGTTCTTAATTAATAACCGCCTGTAATGCAATGAACTTCATAGACGGATTTTAAAAAACAACCGCCTGGGTAAATACATGATCTTCGTTGACGGTTCTTAATTAATAACCGCCTGTAATGCAATGAACTTCATAGACGGTTCTTGGTTAACAGCGGTCTGAGAAGATCATGTATGTAGTTGTTCAATTATCATAAGCGGTTTTCATTGAAATTACAGGGATGTAGGCATTGCAATTATCACAACCGTATGTAGTCGTTGCAGGGAAAATTGTATCAGGAAAAAACACAGATGAGCGGATACTAGTACAGTAATGCATTGTAGGAAATGCTCGATCACCAGTGAGGCTAGCTTAATTGTGATAATACACCATTAGAGGCTTTACAATTGTTCAAAGATAATTTCTTTACACACTGAACAAAAATCATGCTACATTCATTGTAGATCGACGATGAAGCTCCCATCGATCAATCTAAATTGTACCATCCTGCTTGCTCCCGAACACGTCTCTTATATTCCGCTGAATCCTGAAAATATTGACATTATTTAAATTAACAAATGTCGAAGGAGGAATGAATAACCTACATTGGTCACTAAGTCAAAGTGTCATCTAACCTTGATAAGTAGATTATAGCAATCATTTTCAACATCAGGCACATTTGGCTGATGCAGCAAACGCTGAACTTCAAGTAGTATAGTTTTGATTGTAAAAGCACTGCACCACCCCTACGAAATATAATTTAAGCAATATAAGAAACCAGTTCAAATAATTTCGACAACAAATATAAGTAATAATTACATGAACAAAATAGGTCTATCTTACAGTCTCTTGATCAAGAATCCCGATGCAGAGTGCTCCCGAACGATAGACATTTGGGTGGAAGAACCCAATTGGAAAGGTGCATCTTGGAGGCACCAAGGGATAGTCCTCAGAGAAGGAGATTGTCAGGGGGTAGTAACCATCTTTCCATTCAGTCTGCAAAAGAAATTTATTAATAGGAGGACGATGGTTAAACTCATATTGTGCTTGTTCTTCATGACTTACCCCTTCTTTACCAGGGACGATGCACTGCCACTTCAATAAATCTCCCGATTCAGGCTTCGCAGAGAAACCCTACGCGGAGAAATTGAGAATACCAAAAACAAACAAGACAGAAAAACAAAATACAGTTAAGTTCATCATTCCATTACAGATACATATGTATATACAACCATGTGACCGGTGTGCCATATGTACATACATGGGGATGGTTCTTGCGCCACGCCAAGCGTTCCTCCTTCAATCGGCTACACGCCCGAGACATCATTATCTGAAAGACTAAACTTCCAAACTTCCAAATCATTGAGTCCAAACGCATATGTGTACACAAATGCAAAAGGACACAATCCATATACCAACATTGTTCTAAGTTGATTTCAGAAGATACAAATATATACAATATATATCATCTCGCATTGCTATATACATTTTTTCCAGCATTGACATCTTCTCGCATATAGGGTTTCGAATTCTTTTTAATGCTTCTATCTACGCGCTTGATGTTTTCTGGTTCGGTGAAAAGGTACATCTCTTCATACTGATTATATTCCTCTTCATTATCTCCCACATTGTCAACCCCAACAATATTTTGCTTTCCAAAAACAACTACGTGCAACTTCTCAGTTTCTGGATCTTGAACATAAAAAAATTGTGCAACATTATCGGCGAGAACCCACAGGTCATCTTTGTAACCCACTTTATTCAAGTCTACTAGTGTCAGCCCGTAATTGTCCACTTTCAAACCATCAGGATGTTTGACCCATTGGCACTTAAATACGGGCATTACCATTCTTTCGCCATAATCGAGTTCCCATATTTCCTCTATGAACCTGAATTATGTGGTCTTCTGCCCTTGTGAATCATAAGCCTCAATACGTACACCACTATTTTGTGCAACACTCTTACCGTCTTTTTCTTTAGTGTAAAATGTGTAACCATTGATGTCATATGCTTGCCATGATGTTACCAAAGCAGATGGGCCACAAGCTAACTTCTTCATTGTTGCCTCTTCTATAGTGTTTCCGTATGATATATTTTTGTCCATTAACCATTCAGTGAAACATCTTATGTGCTCTTTCATGATCCAGTCCTCTTTGCGGTCTTGGTTTTTATCACGAAGCTCAATTTGGTGTTCCTCGATGTACGGCTCAGCTATTGCGAGCTGTTGTAGTACACCAAAATGTGCACGGTGTACATTCTTGTAATCTTGAACAATAAAAGTTTTCTTACCCACTTTTCCTCTCCCACGTAGTCTACCCTCATGTACCGGTATAGGCACACCTATCGATTTTCCATCTTTGATGTAATCAGCGCAACCCTCAATCACTTCTTCAGTGGTGTATCCTTCCATAATTTAACCCTCTGGGTGAGCACGGTTCCGCACATAACCTTTTAATACTCCTAAATATCTCTCCAACGAAAACATATGATGTGAATATAGTGGCCCCAATGCTTTTATCTGATCAACAAGATGTATGATTAGGTGTACTTGCATATCAAAAAAGGATGGTGGGAAACACATCTCAAGCTTGCACATTGTCTCGACGATGTATGTTTTCAGATAGTCTAAATCTTCACGTGCTATCACCTTTTGCGATACTGCATTGAAGAAGTAACACAAACGTGTGATGACAACTTTTATATGCTCAGGTTTGATTACTCTTATTGCAATGGCAAGGAAAACTGTCATCATCATGTGACAGTCATGAGAATTATAACCGAATAAAGACAAGTCTTTCATCGAGACTAGTTTGCAGATATTGGATGAGAAACATGTGGGCACTTTGATCCCACGCAAGCATTCGCTCTCTTCTAGTGTCAAGTTGTAGCTGGCTGGGGGAAGGTAATGCTTCCCGTTCGCCTTTTCTACTGGATGAAGCTCTGGTCTCAAATCAAGATTTACTAGGTCTATACGTGAATTTAATCCATCCTTTGTTTTCCTCGGCATGTCCAGCAAGGTCCCAATGATGCTGTCAAATACATTCTTTGTAACGTGCATCAAATCAATACTATGGCAAAATTCCAGATTCTTCCAATATGGAAGATACTTGAAAAAAATTGATTGTTTCTTGAAAGCCATGTCAGTTGTATCATCCGAAGATGTACTTTTCTTTCTCTTAATTCCTTTACTCTTTTTTCCCTTACCGAAAGCAATATGAATGTTCTTGACCATTTCAAACACAAGTTTTCCACTGTAAGGTTTTGGTGCAGTATCTTTTTCGATTTTGTTATCAAATTGTTCTTTCATCTTCCTATACTTGTGTGTATCTGTCAAGAACCGTCGATGTCTCATGTACACCATCTTTCTGGATGAAGTGAGGTATAGAAATCCAGTTCTATCCAGGCACCTAACGCAACCTTTCTTCCCTTTCATTTGTCCCGATAATGTAAACAGTCCGGGATAATCATGCACAGTAACAATATCATTGCTCTTAGCGTGAAATACTCCCGCTTGTACTCATCCCATGTACGTACCCCTTCATTCCACAATTTCACCATATCTTCCATTAAAGGTTCCAAGAACACATCAATTTCGATGCCGGGTTGTTTCGGACCTTGGATAAGAACAGATAATAAGATATATTTCCTTTTGTGACACAACCACATCGGTAGGTTGTACATAGATAAGACCACGGGCCATGTGCTGTGTATGCTCCTTTTTTCACCAAACGGATTCATTCCATCTGTACTCAAGGCAAACCTCACATTTCTGATTTCCTTCGCAAATTCTTGATACTGAATATCAAAAATTTTCCACTGCGTTGCATCACCAGGGTGTCGTATATGTTTTTCATTCTTCTTGCGTTGCTCGGAATGCCAACGCATAAGTTCAGCCTCCCTAGGGTTTGAGAACAAACGCTTCAAGCGATCAATTACCGGAAGGTACCACATCACCAATGCAGGAATTTTTCTCTTATTCTTCCCGTCTGCATCGCCAGAAGTATCGTCATCGTCACCTTCAGGACAAATAATAAACTTCTTATTCTTCTGAGTATTTTTCATGTTGGTAACATACTGGTGATTGTAGTCCTTCTTGTATCTACTAACACCACAAATGGGGCATCTAGTTGCGAGCTCATGCTCTTTGCGATACAGAATACAATGGTTCACACAAGCGTGTATTTTTGTCACACCTAGTGCCATCGGGCAAAGAAGTTTCTTCGCTTTATAAGTGCTTCTGGGCAATTTATTTGGATTTGGAAGAATTTCTGCCAGAAGATTCAAAAGATCAGAGAAACTACAATCGGACCATCCGTGCGTAGCTTTCAACTTTATTAGTTCTAAGACTGCACGCAATGTAGTAAATACTTTATCACAACCGTTTGATTCATCATATAAAAGCTCTGTAGCCGCATTCTGCAATGTCTCCATTTTACTTAATCCTTTGCTTGCTCCCATAGAAGTCAGTACATGTGGTTCAATGTGACGCAACATCTCCTCACAATCGAACTCATCATCATCATCACCAGCTTGATTGTCACTACCATTGTCGGTATGAACATTATCATCATCTGAGCCTCTCTCATCATCTTTATCCACATCATGTTTATCTAACTCACCATGCTCTGTCCATATTGTGTAGTTATTTTTGAAACCTCTTTTCACCAAATGAGATTGGATTACTATAGTATCTGTCCAAGCAATCTTATTTTCGCAGTCGATACATGGACATAATATGTCATTTATCTTTTGCAACTTCGCATGTCTCTTGGATGCTTCAATAAAATTTGCAACATTACGAATGTACATAGGATCGGGTCTTGGCATGTTATACATCCACGCTCGACGGTCCATGCTTCAATAATAGAATTTTTTCAGATTTACAAAATTTGGCCACAAATATTCTCTAAAGATCTTCTATAAAATGAATTTATAGAGACATAACAAGTATGATTAGGGCGACTAATGTAGGAGACGGGTGACGTCTTGAGGCGGACGGAGTCAAAGGGGGAAATAGGCCCAGCAGCATGGGCTAGGTCTGGGTGGGATCCGGTCCGTTATATCGGGAAACAGGCCCAAATGCATCTTATATATATTACAATAGCATCTGTTAATTAAACATCATATTCATGTCACATAATAGGTACAGAAAGGAAACAATCCATATAGTCTATACATCAATATACCAGAACACAATCCATAAAGTCCTTACACATGCAAAAGGACAGAATCCATATACCAGAACACACAAAACTAACAGCTTATCAGCTAATGAAAATATACAAAGAAAAAGTAAGGAAACTACATTTACCTTGCAGAGGCGTCAGCACGGTGGGGAGGCGTCAGCACGGTGGGCCGACTGGGTGGAGAAGTGGCGGTGCGGGGTTGAGCGGCAGCGCGACAGTATGGGCTGGGCGGCGGAGCGGCGGCGCGGCGCAGGGAAATTCAACAGCCTTGCGGCGTCGATATAAATTCTCCAGGGTTGCGTTTTGACTGCGGTGAGGGGTCCTTATATAGACGTCGGTTTTTCACAGGCGGTTTTTAACTTTATCGCAGGCGGGTTTTACTTACCAACCGTCTGAGAAGATGTTTATTAATTAAGAAGTAAATATCTTCACAGGCTGTTGTTACTTAATAACCGCCTAAGAAGACTTTTATCTCAGACGGGTATTACTTAACAACCGTCTGAGATAATGCCAACTGAACAAAATATTTTTAAAACTTCTATAGCTGACATTGTAATATTTTGGTAAATATCAAATTGATTTCTACTCACATATTATTCACATTTGTGTATCTCATAAAAAAAAGATCCTTCACTCAAAATTGTTGGTATGAACATATTTGTATAATTTATACATGTATGAATTTTTTTAAATTTTTTAAAAGCACTCCAACATGTCAAACTTCAAATTATCCACCAGTATTCATTGACACTTGATTGAAATATGTACAAAACACAAGAAATATGTACAAGAACACTTGATTGAAATCCTAAAACTACACTACGGCCCCGCCTCCTCCATCCTCTCCGCCAACTTCTCAAACCAAGCCAAGCGGTCCTCCTCCGACTCGTCGTCGTCGTCGTCGTAGTCGTCACCATGGTGGTGGTCGTCGTCGTCGTCGCCGTTGTCGGAGGACGACTCGTCGTCGCCGTCGTCGGAGGATAACTCGTCGTCGCCGTCGTCGGAGGATGACTCGTCGTCACCGTCATCATCATCGTCATCGTCGTCGAAGTCGTCGTCGTCGTCCTCCTCCTCCTCCTCCTCCGGCGACGATGCAGCAGGAGAGAGGGTCGGCTGCTCCGGCTGAGCCGGTGGCTCCGGCTGTACCGGTGGCTCCGGCTGCACCGGCAGTGGAACGCGCTGGTCGTCATTCACCCTCTCAGGGGAGCTGCAGCGTATCCGCTTGCAGGGCGGCTGCCTCAGCGGGCTAGGTGGCGGATGGTTGGCCATGGCTGTGGTGGTTAGTCGGCGCCGGGCTAGGAGAGGTGGAACGATGGAAGAAGAAGAAAGGAGTGGAAAAGTTCTGTGCTTGTACATAACCAACGACGCGCCTTATATATGGTCCGTGCGGAGTAGACGAGGGAGCGGTTCGTTTCCCGCGCATTGAACTCTTTGCAGACCTCGTGCGGCGCACAATTAAACCACTATGGAAGACGATCTTCAGATATCCTTCCGTCGCACGCGTCCCTGCACCACGGCTTCTCAACTTCTCCACAGACCTCGTGCGGCGCGTCAGTTAATTAACACTTCTCAGGCTGTTAATTAACATATTGTAGTTTCAAAAATGATTATCTCAGGCGGGTATTACTTACAAACCTCCTGATAAAAATAGCATTTGTTGTTACTTAACATCTTCTCAGGCCGTTAATTAACATCTTGTAGTTTCAAAAATATTTATCTCAGGCGGTTATTACTTAACAACCGCCTGCGATAATGCCCGATACTGTTCTTCTGTTTCCTTATCCCTTGCTTCTTTTTTATTTAGATTCCAATATAAATACTCAAACATGTTTACATTCTGCAAATTGTGTTCAAATTCGATGATTCTTTCTTCTATATTTGTATAAAATTAACATCTACCAACTGAACAAAATATTTGTTCATTGCGCATTGAACTCTTTGCAGACCTCGTGCGGCGCACAATTAAACCACTGTGGAAGACGATTTTCAGAGATCCTTCCGTCGCACGCGTCCCTGCACCACGGCTTCTCAACTTCTCCGCAGACCTCGTGCGGCGCGTCAGTTAATTAACACTTCTCAGGCCGTTAATTAATATATTGTAGTTTCAAAAATGTTTATCTCAGGCGGGTATTACTTACAAACCGCCTGAGAAAAATAGCATTTGTTGTTACTTAACATCTTCTTAGACCGTTAATTAACATCTTGTAGTTTCAAAAATGTTTATCTCAGGCAGTTATTACTTAACAACCGCCTGCGATAATGCCCGATACTATTCTTCAGTTTCCTTATCCCTTGCTTCTTTTTTATTTAGGTTACAATATAAATACTCAAACATGTTTACATTCTGCAAATTGTGTTCAAATTCGATGATACTTTCTTCTACATTTGTATAAAATCAACATCTACCAACTGAACAAAATATTTTGTTCATTACGAATTGAACTCTTTGCAGACCTCGTGCGGCGCACAATTAAACCACTGTGGAAGACGATCTTCAGAGATCCTTCCATCGCACGCGTCCCTGCACCACGGCTTCTTAACTTCTCCGCAGACCTCGTGCGGCGCGTCAGTTAATTAACATCTTCTCAGGCGGTTGGTACTTACCAACCGTCTGAGAATATATTTATCTCGGGGACGGGTGTTACTTACCAACCGCCTGAGATAAGCCCATGGAGTTCCCCTTGCCGCACGATATTGCGGTCCTGATCGCGGGGTGGGTCGCTGCAACCTCCACCCAGCCCATGGACGACCTCTCCAGTCTGCGCGCCACCTGCAAGGCCATGCACGCGGCGTGTCATGATCCCACCGTGGGCAGGCGCGTGGCGCTGGAGCGGGAGAGCAGGTGGGAGTGGTTCCAACGGCACTGGAACGGGAGCTACGACGCCCTCGTGGAGTGCCTGGCCAACATGGGCAACCCTCATGCATGCTACGTCACCGGGTTCGACCTCGTCTTCAACTACGACCGCGTGCAGGCGCAGCGGGGCACCCAGTTCCTTGCTCGGGCGGCTGCGAATGGCCACAAGGTGGCGACCTACGTCCTCTCCATGCTCCGCTATGGCGCCGACCGCGGGGACCGCGACACCCTCGAGTATATCTGGCAGGTCGAAGGCGAGGCCCATGTCGGCGACAACGCGGTCGGGTCCGTCGCGATGAAGAGGACCAACAAGGAGTGTTGCCGGTGTCGGAATCAAGTCATGCAGAGGCTCGATGTTTTCGTGAGCTGGAGGTTACTTCGTAGGCCTCCTCCCGGACCGCCGCCGGTGGCGCTGCCCGACATAGACGATGGCGTTTGCCGCTGCCCAACAGGGGGGAACCAGGGGCCTGCTCGCTGCGGCAGGCGAGGGTGGTCCGAGACCGCCTTCTGTACTGAGAACTGTAGGATTGAGCGCGAGTATGACCTGTTCTCCCATAACGTGTTGTACTCTATGGGTTATATTAGTTAAGAAGTAAATATCTTCACAGGCGCTTGGTATTTAATAACCGTCAAAGAAGATATTTATCTCAGGCGGTTATTACTTAACAACCGCCTGAGATAATACCCGATACTATTCTTCAGTTTCCTTATCCCTTTTTTATTTAGATTCCAATATAAATACTCAAACATGTTTAGATTCTGCAAATTGTGTCCAAATTCGATGATTCTTTCTTCTACATTTGTATAAAATTAACATCTACCACCTGAACAAAATATTTTTAAAACTTGTATAGCTGACATTGTAATGTTTTGGTAAATATCAAATTAATTTCTACTCACATATTATTCACATTTGTGTATCTCATAAAAAAAAATCCTTCACTCAAAATTGTTGGTATGAACATATTTGTATAATTTATACATGTATGAATTTTTTTAATTTTGTAAAAAGCATTCCAACATGTCAAACTTCAAATTGTCCACCATTCTAACTAAATGCTCATATACATATGAGGCATTCATCAAATTATGAACACACATTGATTCAAAAAAACTTAAAAAATATGAAAAAATTCGTAGAGGTTGGTATGATGATTAAAAATGTCCACTGAAAAAATAAATTAAAAAAG
Organism: Tuctoria greenei; assembly: GCA_036927565.1. NCBI lineage: Eukaryota > Viridiplantae > Streptophyta > Magnoliopsida > Poales > Poaceae > Tuctoria > Tuctoria greenei. Next base: position 165,826,295 of record JAYESD010000004.1, read on the forward strand.
CATTATATTCATCAAGATAGAAAAATGAAAAATAGCATTTGTTGTATGTTTTTTATGTTCTGACCAATTTCAAAGGATTTATGAAGTGAAATTTAATGGTAACCTTTACTTATCAATAATATTACCAGAAAAAGTGGATTTTTGCCTTTTAAAGGACCACATTTAATCAAGAATAATAATTAAGAAGAAGTAAATATCTTCACAGGCGGTTGGTACTTACCAACCGCCTGAAAATATATTTATCTCAGGCGGGTATTACTTAACAACCGCCTGAGATAACCTTCTTCTCAGACGTGAAATTTTAATTAACGATGAACACACTACACATTCATTCATTCACACAGTTGAAGAACACACAAGATGCACAATATTTACACAAGAACACACAAGATACACAAGTAATATTCAATCACATAGATGAACAAAGATAGATTTCATTCATTAACAATATTTACAAAACAGAAGCGACTAAAAACAATAAAAAGAAAAACTAATTAAATCCTACTCCTACTCCTCTTCCTCCTCCTCCTCCTCGTCCTCCGGCGGCGACTCCGGCACCGGTGCAACAGACAGGGCCGGCTACACTGGCGGTGCAACCCCGAGGTTGCTAGCCGTCGCCTCCACCAGCGTTCTACGGCCCTTGGGGCCAAGAACCTGGGCCATCGTCGCGAACAGAATGTCGAGACGATCAGCCACCCCCGTGAGGGCGTAGAGGTAGTGGCCCATGGTACCCATTCCAGTATACTATGGAAGGGTACCGAGCCCCAAGGCACTCATGGCGCGAGACTTATTGTTGTACACCTCTCGCGCCATGAGGAGGCGCTGCTCGGTGTTGATCTTCTCGCGGGAGCTGCAACATAGTTTCTTGCGAGGTGGCTCCCTCGGAGGGCTTGGCGGCGGAAGGTCGGCCATAGTGTTGTTGGACTGTCGGAGCGGAGAAAGACGAAGAAAACAAGAGGATTCAAAGTGAGCGATGCGATTGTGAGCGATAGCGCGTCTTTAAGGCCGCGCAGAGTGGAAGATGGAGCAGTTGGTTTACCGCGCATTGAAAGGTCGCGCCTCGGGGAAAAGAAAGGTCGCGCACGGTTGGTGAGGGGTCTTTATGTAGGCGTTCATCAAATTATAATGAACAAATATTAATTAAGAAGAAGTAAATATCTTCACAGGCCCATGTTTATCTCAGGCGGGTGTTAGTAACCAACCGTCTGAGATAATTGTATCTTCTCAGGCGGTTGGTAAGTAAAATCCGTCTGAGGTAACAATCTTGTTAGGCGGTCGGTACTTAAAATCCGCCTGAGAAAATGTGAGTCTATATATACCCCTCGGCAGCATTGGAAAAACCTAAACCGGGCGAAACACTTAGACGCCGTTAGGCTGCCAAAATTTCGTTTGCCGCCAAGTGTTCGCCCTCGTCACTTCCAGGTACGCCGCCGAGCTTCGCCGTCGCCGCCGAGCTTCGCCCTCCTCACTTCCAGGTACGCCGAGCGAAGCCATTGCCATCGCCGCCGGGCTTCAAGGTAAACCCTAAACCCTTCGACCTTCCATCCTCCTTCGCCGTGCCGCCTCCCTCCCCGCCCTCGCTGCCGCCTTGCATATCCTTGGTTAGGGTTCGGGAATTAGAAAATGGTAGGCATCCTTGGTTAGGGTTCGGTGGAATTCGAAAAACTGTCAAGTTCGGTGGCATCTTTGGTTAGGGTTCGGTGGGGCAAGATTTATGTGGATGGTTATATCACGATAAATTGGTATTTGGTTTTGTGTGTCTGAAACTGTGAAATCAGTAGCATTTAATCTTCTGGTAGTTTGCAGAGATAAAACTGTCAAGTTCGAATGAATAGGAGTTACTCCCTTCGTCGTGGATGGTTATATCACGATAAATTGGTACTTGGTTCTGTGTGTTTGAAACTATTCAGACACATTAGTGGTAAACATGATTCTAGACTCTAGTAACAGCAGTATATTCCCTATTTCTGTCATCGGCCTTGCATATGCCACATAATTCTCTATTAGGGGCAAGATTTAGCTATATTTGGTTAAGTTGACCAAATTTGGCTAATTTTGGCTAAGTTACATTAGATATAGTTATACTTGACTAATTTTGACTAAGTTATGCTATATTTAGCTATATTTGGCTACTTTTGCTTAGAGTTAGCTATGCTAGACTAAGTTTGGCTAAGTTTGCTTTTATTTCTCTATGTTTCATTTGAGAAATTGTAGATAATCTGTGCTACCAAAGATAATCTGTGCTACTAGGTGTGGCGATGGAGTCTAAGCATATGAAGACCTATATAACTTCAAAAAATGTGTTTTGGATAAATTTACTTAATTGAGCCAAAATTCAGAAAATTTGTTTTAAATATGACCAAATTTAGCTAACTGAAGCATAATCAAGCATGTTTGACTATGCTGGGCAAGATTTAGCTATATTTGGTTAAGTTGAGCAAATTTGGCTAATTTTGGCTAAGTTACATTAGATATAGCTATACTTGACTAATTTTGACTAAGTTATGCCTTGGGTTGTCGGTGTAAAGTGAGCTTGCTAGTTGTTGCTGCTGCTATCAGTCTCTTCTAGGCACTGCATCTGCACAAGTACGCATCAGCATGTTGTTTTTCATTCAGTAGGTAGAAGAATCAGTGATAGGGAATAAGAGGAAACTTGAGAGCGGGGACGATAATGCCCTCTAAGCTAGGTAGGAGCTGTGCGGGGATTTGCTTTTTGTCCCTTGCTTGATCAGTTATAGGTCCGGAGCTAGGCGCTGCCTAGTAAACCTCAAGAATGTGGTCGCCACTCTGAACGAAGCTAGCCTATTTAGAATAAAAAGGTAAAATTGCCATTGGTGAGCAACTTTAACATGCTTGTCACCCCTCGCAATGTATAGGAACCTTTTGGTCAGTCGCCTTAAACCCTAGAATGCCTTATCAAATCCTAGAATGCTTCCATCTTTTTCTTCATGCAACACTTCATGTAGAGTTAATATGCCATTTATTAAATTTTTTGTCTTATTAGATCTAGCATGGAAAGCCCTAAGAAGACTGGTCCTGATAGTAACAACAAAGAAGACAATATGGAGTTTACTGACTCTAGCAGTTCAGGCTCCTATCACAGTCCTTCAGATCCTTTTCCGAATATAAAAATTAAAAAGACTTCAGTGGACCTAGACCCGGAATATGATCCTGCCGACGAGGTATGGATCATGAATCTTAACTTCAGCAGTTCAAGTTAATGTTGGTTGTCAAGTATATGAAGTCTTATAATTTTTTTCTACCTAGATTAATCTCGAAGACAATGAGGTGACATCGGCTCCTAAAACTGCAGAAGGTTCTCCAATGGATGAATCCTCAGCTTCACTCAAGCGGAAATGAGGGCAACGAGGTCCCAATAAGGGTGCATTGGACCGCATCATGTACATAACAAGGGTCGGTCCAGGTGGGCTTCCCCAAGAACCACTGGATTCAGTTACCAAGTACCGTAATGCATGCGGTTTTCTTGTTACGGAGGTTGTGCCGATCACAACCGAGAATTGGAGGAAATTACCCGAGCAGACCAAGAATGAGTTGTGGGAAAAGATAAAGAAACAATTCAAGTTCCCGAAAGGCACAGAAGAAGCTGTAAAGAAAGCAACAATGGTCTCTTGCGGCAAGAAGTTTCGATGCTGGAAGAGTGAAATGAATGCTTATGTTAAGGCCGATAAAGTCCCTAGCCCGAGGAAGATGGGAAAAATCACAAAAGCTCAGTGGAAAGAGTTTGTTCGTCAAACGAGCACACCTGATGCTAAAGCTCTAAGTGCAACTAGGTCAGAGCTTGCAAAGAAGAACAAATACCATCATCGCTTGGGGTCTGCCGGATATGGCCCCAAAGTCCAGAAATGGAATAAGATATTAGACGAAATTACCAGTAAGGGCATTCCTCACCCATTAGAAGGGTGCGATGAGCGAACTCAACGCTGGGTCTTTGCTCGGTCAGGTTTGACCAGCGAGGGCAAACTTGAAAAGCCCGACTCTCTGAATGAAGTAGAGGATAAAATGAAAGAAGTAATTGAAAAGCAACAGAAGGGTCTCTTCAAGCTGAAGAGGGAGAATGAACAACTTACCGCTATCTTAGGAAACCCTGAACCCAGCGGACGGGTTCGAGCGGTCTCTTCTCAAATGTCTTGGCTAGATGGTTTCCCTAAAGATAAAGACACATATAGAAGACGTGAGAAGTTTAAGAAAACACTTGATGAAACGATTGCTCAAAAGGTCAAAGAAAATATGCAAGAAATAATGGAACAACTTAGACAATCAGGACAATTAGTGGCACCGAGTACAATGATGGTTCCAGTGCAAAAGGAGCAATTAGTATCTCCAACTGCCTACCCTAGCAGCATTGGTTCCATGCCAGGCTCAGGGTCAGCCCATAAGTTCTCTGTCGATGATATTGCTAACGACAAATCTTGTCGTCTTCTTGTCCCGATAGGCAGAGCAGGGAACAAAACCAAACAGGTTGCCACTGCTATGGCAAAGCATGATCGTGACTTCAACGGGAATCCACTTCCGTTGTATTATTCTGTGGTGCAAGTTCTTCAGATCGTTGATAATGATTATGAAGATTATGAAATAGACCACGTCACACCTGAGGGGATCGCGACTCTGGGGCAGGCTGTCAACCAATTAATCCTTTGGCACCGACGCGATATCGCGTTGGACGATGAGCCAATTTCTAGCCCCGTCGCATCTCCAAATACTGCAACCCCATCTTCTAAGGCGAAAGTGCATGAAGATCCACTCCCAGTCCGGGAAGATCCACTCCCCCTATGTCTCAGCAAGGATGATATCCAAGAGCAACAAGTTGGACAACAACTTCAAGCACTACCAGAGCAAGCTGTTGCTAGTAAAGAGCAACTAGTTGAGCAACAACTTGAAGTAATACTAGAGCCAACTGCTGGGAGTAAAGAGCAATCAGTTGAACAACAGGTTCAACAACAAGCCAGTGTCCAACTTCCGACGACTACTCCTCGATCATCAGTGCCTATCAAAGTTAGCTCATACGAAATTAATAATCCTTTATCAGAAGTGTCAAAGTATTTGGAAGCTATGAAGGAAAATATTAGAAAATCGAGTACATCTCATTCTTCTCATGAGCCAGCATTAGAAGATATCGAGGAGTGGGAAGAAGACGGTGTCATGTATAATCGGCGGACGGCTTTAGTTAAACCAGGAGTTCCAATATACAAGCTTGAGGATGTTCCTCCTAAATTTTAGAATGGGAAGCCGTTCATGACATCCGTACAACTTAGCAAACAACCCGTCCAGCTCAGAAGAATGCATGAGTGGTACATCACTACCAGCACAAAATTTGGTCTTAATTGCGTCACATTTTGTATTCCAAAAGAAGCATTCTGGAGCACTGGAGTAGATAAACGAGTCATTTTATTTGAAGAGCTGCTTTCCCTTTTCCATTGGGGCATGCTCGATATCAAGCTGCTGCTCGTCTGGTGCTTGTAAGTGCTCTAATATTTTGTATTTGCTTTTCTTACTACACGCATACGCATTTCATGAGATTATAAAAATTTTGGACTTCTTCAATAGGATGCAATACATGGATAATGAAAAGTTGGCGCGCAAGACAGGTATCCTTGACCCTACTAGTATTGCAAAGTCGCTATTCGACGTCCAGGCGAATCGAGAATCAAGCCAGTAGAAACACATGAAAAAAAAGATTTTGAAAGAGCAATTGCAAAACTTAAGAAGGATAGAAAGACAGAAGTTGCAGCTTACATAGGACATGCAATGTTTAACTTTGTCAGAGACAGCAAGGACCTCGTAAAGGCTCCGTACCACTTCGAGTAAGTTCGACACATGCAATGAAATAGCAATTATTGGTAATTGTTAACACGTGTGTTTGTATGTTTGCAGTAATCACTACATAATGATCTTCATCAAGCCAACGCAGGGAATGGCAACAGTCTTGGACTCGGCCGATTACCCACCAAATCGTTACAAAGATTTCCTTTCCATTTTGAAAAAGTACGTTTATTCAATAATTTTGATTTACGCACATTTAGAATGTGTTGACAAGTTTTATATGACATTTCTTGTATTACAGCGCTTGGCAGTTTTACGTGGAGCTTGGCGGTCAGAGACCTCCTAATACGAATGCATTGGACATTAAAACGTATTATGCTTGTCCGAAGCAGCCTGTTGGGAGTGTCTTATGCGGGTATTATGTATGCGAGCATCTTCGGACCGCCAGCGTATATAGAGTCAATCGTGAGGATGTAAGTTATCCTTAATGTTGATACCTTATTTTCTTACTTTTGTGTTTCATTTTCATTGTAACTAGCATACTTTAATGCTTATATTCTCTGCTGTTCAATATTACCAGAAAAATTATTTTCATATTTTGATTCCAACTTCAAAATTCAATTGCTCATAGTACAACTGCTCCAAAAATACCAACTAAATTTCTGTATACTCTCACTTTGATCTATACTTTGAGATTGTTCAAACCAACACATTCTAAACCTTTTTATGTGTTATATTGCAGCACAAGAAGAATCTAAATGAAGAATGGCCGGTTTGTAGAAGTATTCCTGATGGAGGAGCCGACAGGATTGCTTCTGAACTCTGTCAGTTCATGCATCGCGAAATTTTGCACAAAAAGGGGAAGTTCATTGATAAGAATGGTTCAGCAGCTGATGTGCCAGAACTTTGCGACTATGCCAATTTAAACAGTTTTTAGTGAAAACTTGTAAACTTTGAGATGAATTGTATCTGTAACTCGTACATATATATATTGTTTTAGTGAAATTGACTTCTGTGATGATAATATTGTTGACTTTTGTTCTGTGATGATATTGTTGTTTTTTGTTCTGTGATTATATTGAATTGACCTGGAAATTAGAAATAACAGTAGTAGTACTGCATAGGTTATACCTTATCACAGGCGGTTATTAACCAACGGCTAGGCATGGCTGTGAAAAACAATTATCACAGGCGGCTAGATACAAGTAAAGAAACATCTGTGATAACCTAATTTTCACAGGCGGTGACTGTTATGGTAGAAACCGGCTGCGTTAAAGGGTCTTTACAGACACCTGATATGGGCAAACTCCGTCTGTGATAACACCATTATCATTGACGGTTAGTTATGCTTCAATAACCGTCTGTGAAGAAACATTATCATTGACAGTTAGTTATGCTTCAATACCCGTTTGTGAAAACACATTATCATAGACGGTTAGTTATGCTTCAAAATCCGACTGTGAAGACACATTATCATAGACGGTTAGTTATGCTTCAAAACCCGCCTGTGAAGACACATTATCATTGGCGGTTAGTTATGCTTTAATACCCGCCTGTGAAGACTCATTATCATAGGCGATTAGTTATGCTTCAATAACCGTCTGTGATAACACGTTTATCACAGACGGTTATATATGTTGCACGACCCGTCTGTGATAAAGTATTTTCACAGACGGCTAGCCTAAGTAAAGAACCGCCTATGATAATCTGTCTTCACAGGCGGCTAGCCTAAGTGAAGAACCGCCTATGATAATTAGTCTTCACAGGCGGTTTCACTTCTCCGCCTGTGAAATTGCGGATTATCACAGACTCTTCGTTTCAGGCGGTTTTAAAAGCCGCCTGTGATAATAGGTTTGGAGCCGCCTGTGATGAGGCTTATTGTAGCAGTGCACCCGGCATACCCAGTGAGTGCGCTGCTGAGAAAAGTTGTTGTTATATGTGGTTTTTGGTTGAGACAATGCACCTTGTGGTCATAACGATAGGAATTAAAAAATAGGAGTATATCAGATTCAAAAATCTTCATTACTTTCTTTACTCGAGGCTAAGGCATGTCAAATTCGGAAACTCCTCCACTCATATCGTAACTGCATCAGTTATGTATCCACGCCCATTTCCAAAATCCAAACTAGAGGTGTAGACCAAGGTTTTTCACAAGAGAGAAGTTGCGTCGAACTGTGACCATGACCACCGTGACGTCCTCTGGCATGGCTGTGGAGGACTGGATCGATGAGGTCCTCTCCGTTCATCGTCGGCGCCTTCACAAGCTCGTCGTTGGGCTCAACGTCGAGTGGCGCCCTGGCTACTTTGCCGACCGGAACCTCGTCGCCGTTCTGCAGGTTTATGTCGGTCACCTCAATTAATTCCATCTAGGGATGTCAACGAGTTGAACTCGAGCGAGGTTGTCTTTCTAAGCTTGAGTTTAACAAAACACCAATTCGATCTCAAGTCGAGCCCGAAATTCATGTATATACAATAGAATCTACTCAATTTAGGATTCAGAACTAATGGAGTAGGAAGGTGGACGATGTTGCACATTATTTGTTGCTATCATATATAAGAATTGTGTCCCATAATAATTTTCAATAGAATTATATTGTTTAGTTAATCATACGTACGTACATATCATAGATGACAACAATAAATGTGCTTACTCAAGCTTTTCGAGCATTAGCTCATCAAGCTCGCATGCTCTTGGCTCGTTTAGAATTGGCACAATACCCAACTTCATCCTCAAACTTTGAATCAGAACTCAGTTTGGTCCTTGAACTTTCAAACGGGTCAATTATTTAGTCTCTCGAATCCACACAACTGTTTCACTTTCATCCTTAGTCTGAGTTGGACAACCACATTGGCATGCCACATAAGCTATTATGCCACATCATCTACCCCTACCACCTCACTTAGAAAAACATAATAATTTGTTGTCATCTTAAAAAGTAACTAGCTAATTAATCGGGGTGGATTTACGTAGTTGCATGGGATATACATATTTCTCCATGTTCCTTTACAAAACTATCAAGTGATATATCCTATGTGCATATTACATATGTAAAAATATTGTAAAATATGAAACTTATAAGCCTAGGGAAGAGCAAACAGAGAGGATGAGCAAACTTTTAAGCCTAGGGAATAAAATATAAAATGAAGCTACACGTCTGGCTGGGTACACGTACGATCTGGGTGTGCCGGTGCACCATAACCCCCGTCATGCATTCCATGTCAACTCTATTTTTAGACTTGGTCAAATCTATCTTTGACCAATGAATTACGGGATTTTGATCTATTTTAACAATACAAGAATTGTACTTTTAGATTAACCATGAAATTTTTTTCCATAATATACAATCTACATGTTATTGAGATAATAAATCCCATATAAATAATTGGTCAAAGGTAAGTTTGACCAAAACTAGAAATAGAGTTGAGTTGGGGCAGAGGAATTATTATATGTTGTCGTTTGCCGCATAAGGTTTGGTCCTCGCAGTCGTAGCCATTTGTACAGGCGGCTGATACGACCGGGCGCATCGAGCTTACGTGCGCACCAGTTACCGAGGCTCCTTACACGCGCGCAGCGCATACGCATCTTTGAATTCAATTGGAACCGCTCCGTGTCCCATCACCACTGCTGCACGCGTCGAGAGACGAACAGCCAAGCTGCTACTACGCTATAAGATCACCCAGGCACACCATCATCTTCTCTGCACAACCACTCTTCCTCACTTCCCAAAACCATGCCAAGAACACCATGGATGACAAGAAAACGCCGCCGCCAAGCCCGCCGAAGGACGCCAAGGGGAAGCGTCCCCGACCAGACTCCCTCCCGGACAAGGAGTGGGCTCTCTGGAAGATGGCGCATGATTTATTTTGCAATACATCGCGCTCCATGCGTCACCTTGGGCTTGGTCCCCTTCCAGAGTATACTGGAATGGGGACCATGGGCCACTACGTCTTCGGCATGACGCACTTGGCCGGTCGCCTCGAAGTCCTTTGGGACAAGCTGGCGGTCGAGCTCGGCGTCACCGGCCGCGACAACCTGGTGGCAGCGATGTCCAAGAAACTAGGCTTCCCATCTCTGCTAGGGGAGGCGCCCCCTCCCTGCCAGGAGCACAAGAAGGAGGAGGAGGAGGAGGAAAAGGATGAGGAGGAGAAGGAGAAGGAGGTGGAGGTGGAGGAGAATAAGTAGTTTTTTTTATTATTCTTAGTTGTGTTGTTTTTCTTTTCTTGTTTCTAATTTGTTTTTTTCTTGTTTGTAACATATCATTTTAAGGTAAAGAACTTTATTTTGCCGTTCATTGGTACGCAAAAATAGTTTTAATGTAGCCGTTCTAACAATAAACTAGTGGAATATTTATCTCTTTTATTTTTTTATAATGGAATATATTTCCACTTCCAACTCTACTGAGCTGGAGATCTAGAAAGTAACTTCCACCTAGTTCATCTGACAGCACCAGAGAGAACCTTCCCCCTCACCCTGTGTCCACTCTCTATGTTGAAACCCAACATGGATCCAACATAATGTGCAATCAAACAGCAAAGTACGTAGTAAATCACAAAAGACGCTAGAACAGTTTCTGGAGAATCTACTTTAGCACATATTAAATGCTCGTGGCGTCACATCAAAAGGGTGAAGACAAAAAATACTTGATTTGGATGGCTTGCAAAGACAGAAGTCAGGATCATCGATGTTTTTGCCCGATTTGGATTGAGCTTTAGTTATAGACTTCCATATTAATAAAATGTATCAGGTTACTTTCACTAGTGTCTCGGGTTGGGTCTTTTGTTGTTGATCCTCACAAACTTGGTGTATCAGTGTGGCCGTACTATCTACTGAGGAAAAGGTCAGTTTAATAATTTCCATTATCTAAAAAAACTTTAGCCCAGGTTAACAAAGTGTCGTCCACTGAGCGTCGTCCTCACTCTCGTCGTGCTTGTTTGACATGAAGAATGTTTCCTCGAGGGTTTGAGGATAGAATACTATCTAGGAACAGCTCACTTTGTACGTGGTTCATCAAATTAATCGCATGCCTTGCACATTACAATATAATTTCCAACCATGATGTACTTGTCCTTCGGAAGAAACGACAACCATAGGCACTAGCCGCTACGTGTTCAGATTTTTGGAACAAATGAACACGCTTGTGAAAACACGTACACCGCATCCGATCCTCAGCATCATCAAATTAACATGATCCTCAACAAGGGGAGCAATGTCTCCCCACGATGTTCCGCCTGGTGTTGCACACAGGGCTCTCGCCTCACGCTGGCCACGTATCCTGATCCAACCGTACAACTTCAAATAAAGGAGGGCAGAAGATTGGTCTAAAAATAATACATATAAGAAAAACTGAAGAAGAAAAAGGCTGGCGCGCGTTTTGATACATGAACCATGAGACTGTTGACTTCCATCTTCATTCGCCAGTTCCCGATTCCGCTGATCTCTCAGGCATGCATTCACACTAGCTACTCTCTGGTGGCTGGACCCAGGTTATCTCTTGGCCCACCCGGCATACCCAGTGGGTGCGCCACTGAGAAAATTTGTTGTTGTTGTACGTGGTGCTTGGTTGAGACAATGAAACTTGTGGTCATAACGATGAGAATTAAATAATAGAAAGAGTATACAAATTCAAAAATCTTCATTACTTTCTTTACTCGAGACTCCGGTGTACAACGTGACATTCGAGGAAGACGTGACCAGCACCACCATGACATCCTTTGGCAAGGCAGTGGAGGACTGGATCGACGAGGTCCTCTCTATCCACCATCGGCGCCTTCACAAGCTCGTTGTCAGGATCGACGTCAAGTGGTGCCCCAGCTACTCTGCCGACTAGAACCCCTTCGTGGTTCTGCAGCTCTACGTTGGCTGCTGCTGCCTCATCTTCCAGGTCATCCACGCTGACTACTTCACTGACGAGCTAGAAGATTTCCACGTCGATTCCAACTACCCCTTCGTTAGCGTGGGCGTGGAGGGTGACACCGACAAACTTTGGAAGGACTGGCAGCTGAAGATGGCCAAAATGGTGGACCTGGCTGAGCTCGCAGCAGAGGAGATGGATCCCCCAAGCCTCCGCTGCGCGGGGCTGGAGGACACCGCGAGCGCCGTGATGGGTGCCGACATGGACAAGCCTTAGCGGGTGAGAACGAGCAACTGGGACGCGTACAATCTCTCCAGCGAGTAACTATGCGTGCATCGACACCTTCGTATCCTTCGAGGTCGGCCACAAGATGCTCTTCGGCGACTACTGATGTAACCACCGAGTTTGCGGATCGGCTGCCGTCGATCATACCGGCATGGATTTCGCAGGTGCAACGCTCAAGTTTTAGCTTTTCTGCTTGTGCACCCAATCTCTCATAAATTTATTTTTTCTTGAGGAAACACTATATCTTGGGTTCATATCAGATGTGTGTAAAATCCCAGTTTTTCCCTTAATATAAAGTTCAACTATCAGTTTGTTTTCAACCATTGTGGAGATCAAATGTGGTTGTGCATTTGAACTTGAGATCATTAAGAATTTTTCTTTGACCCATTCTTAAATTTTATTAATATAAGGGATGAACTTCACCAATGACCTTAGAATAATTTAAGTGACCTTTCTACAGATTTGGAATTTATTGAATAAAAAAATTCCAGGGCAAATTACTATGCAGTACGAAATATATTCAAATTCATTTGAATTTAGCACTGTACAATTAAGCCCTGCCAAGATATTCACATCTGAGGCCATAAATTTTTCCGTGGCCTCATAATATTACAAATAGATTTCCTGCCAAGTTTTAAGATATTTGAATTCCATTTGCTATTATATTTGAGACGTTTAGCAAATTCAAGCCATATTTAGAATTCAAATTTTGAATTCTGTTCAACTTATTTGAACATCAAGATTTGAACACACCATCATGGTCATCATGACTTTATTGACTTATTCCCAAAGTTTCACAGTTTTTGAAACTCTTTTGCTATTTAATTCAGTGACCCCATTGAATTTCATATGATTTCAAATTCAGATTCGAAATTCAAATGAAACTTGTTCTAATTCGAAATTCAATTTCAGAATCAAGTTACAGATATTTATTTGAGCCTCTCCACAAAAATCTGGAATTTTTGGATCAAGTTTGGGAGGAGAATTGATGTTGCAGAGAAGGGGAGAGGATAAGGGGAGGTGGGACCAACTGTCAGCCTGACAAACTCGATTGAACCAACGCCATGCTCTATATCCGGCTGTCCCCGCTGATCGACGCCGGGAGCACTCGACACCGCGACGCGGCATGCAAGCCACCGAGCTGCCTGCTTGCTTCTGCCGTGGCGAGCTCCCCTCGTCCCTCTATGCCTATAAATATCATCCCTTGGCTGTCGGCATCGAGCTCCATCTCTGTTCGCGCCATAGCCGCCACCTCTGTTCTTCGAGCTTTTGGCCGGAGATTGAATCCGTTTCTCACCGAGCTCTAAGTAGATAAAAGTCTTTTAACAACCTCCTCTACGTGTTCTATTTGGTCATTGATCGTGACATACCTTCTACTGGAGGTATTTCAATGTTTTCCGGTCGCCGTCGAGGAAGCCGCCGGGAACCTTCACTGCTTCACCGTCGAGCTCCGGTTCTAGGCCGTTTCCAGTATAGATCCTCTAAGCAAAAAAGTTCACAATCCTCTCTAGTTTATGCTCACCAAATTTAAGTTCACGACGTGAACTATAGCTCGAGTTTTTATTCGATAACCGAATCGTTCTTCGATAGAACAGCAAGGCTTCGTGCTGAAATTCGCTTCATTATTGCAAGCATTCTATAATTTGGTTAGAAGGTAGCTCCTATATATCCTCGCGCAACTCGGTGCCCAAGGGCCCCAAAAGTTATCAACCAAGCACCTTAGATTTTGAGATTTCGCGGACGCCGGTTGAAAAACCGTACTTCGCCGTCGAGCTCATATCTCGCGGTTGTTTCCTCTCTTCTCTAGTCCAGATCCTTGACCCTTGAGGTCCCAGGAAGCTTTTGGAGATGTTCCCGAGTTGTTTGAGCATGAGTTGGGTGAGTTCAAGCATGTCCGAGCTCTCATCGCCGCCGCCACCGTCACACGCATAGTTCCGGTCCGTTTCAGCCGATGCCAACCTCACCGATGTGCTCAGCGCCCCCGAAAACCCCCAGACGGCGATTTTTGGTGAGTTTAGCGCAGCGGTTTGGCTGACGGCGAGATCGCCGGCGAGCTACCGCCGCGGGCGCTAGCCGAGGTTGAAGAAAGCCGTGGACCCCAGGTGTTAGTCACTGCGGGATCCGGGTGTGGCCGGGGATCTGGTGTGGCTGCGCGGGTTAACCCTGTGGCCCCTGGTGCGGCTCTGCTGCGATTGGTTGGTTTTAAACCAGTGGGCCCGGCTGAATTATTTAAGTGTTTCCCTTTGGAAAATAATTCCAGGATTTAACCAAACTTGGAAAATGCATAACTCCTACTAGAATTATCCAAAAATTCCCAAATAAATTTTGTTAGAACCACATTGAAGAATATTGTCCAGTGGTTCACTTGTATTTGTATGAAAGTCCATAGAAATTTCTCCATAATTCAGATAATAAAAATGCTTATAGAATTCATTACTACAGTTCTGCTTTTTAGAAAATTCCCAAATTTGGACAGGACACTCCCCAAAACTCACCTGCTCTCCAGTAAAAATTTCCAGTTCATTAGACATCATTTACCGAATTAGTCAGTGTTCCAAATCTCTACGTAGTTATAAATTTAGAAAATACAAAATCAATTTCAGAAATTTCCCCAAACTTGAAAAATCAGTTTCTCCCTGTAGGAGCTTAGAAAATTGTGAAACAAATTTTCCTAGAATCAGTGAGACCCCCTCTACATGGTACAACCACTGGTAGCCATGATAGGTCTTCCGAAATTTCAACCGAAATTCAAAGAAGGTTATTGCTTACAATAATTTTAAGGAACAACAAACTTCCTTGACCATCTCCTGTTCTTTTCAAGAGTCTTCACTATAGTCACTAGTATCTACCATAAAAGTTCCAAAGCCAATTAAGATAATTATCTTATTTTGATCATAAGATATTAGCTTATGACCTTAAGCATATTGATTATGTTCAAAGTCATACATATATAGTATATGCATATTGTGTAGTAGCTGAAGTCGAGGAGCAGCCGGAAGATTTGGAAGTCCAGCTGCTAGGAACTAACGTAGACTCAGACTCGCATTCAGGCAAGCCCCAGTTAGCATTTAAGTTTCTTACAGTGTTTTGCTGTTTTCATTCACCTTACATCTTCAGATGTTTGTGCATTACCTTTAAGGTGTTCGATATCCACTTGCATGGCCCACAAGTCCCATGGAATCTTTGGTAGGTCTACAGCCCGTTGAGTAGAAACTGCTATGCTTAAGCTCATAGGAATTCGGTAGAAGTTGAGTAGTTGGAATCTACTCGCGAGATAGGAATTTCATCACACGGGATGAATTGCATCAAGAAATGGTTTATGAATATGAAATTAAGACCGAGCAGCGGGTAGGATGCAACGAGACGTGGTCTCACGTGCATAGCCCTGCTTATGTTGATTGAGGACCGTTTCGTGTGCGACCCTACTTGACAAGCTTGAATTGTACCGGCGACATACTGGAGAAATGGGCTCCAGTAAACTGATGTAGCTTGATACTAGTTTGTCGAGGCATTCTATTCTGTTTTATAGGCGTGGGCTGAGGGCAGCAAGGTGTAAATCAGCTGGTGGGCACGTCAGAGTACGCCCCACGCAGTGACCTCCTACTCGTGATGGATCGACCAGTTCGACATTCAAGTGTTTAGTGAAAGGTGGCCATATACGACTAGTACTGAAGTGTTATGTAGGTACTGTTGTAAGTACTCGCTGACATTTCCAAAAGTGCGTATGTGTCGTGTTGTTCTGGGTGTGTCCTGATTGCAATCACCGTCCCTCGCGGTAATAGAGTACTACTTGTTCACTGCACTGTGACGTAGTAAATACTGAAGAAGTCAGGATAATACGATGTATTGAATTATAATTGCTTTGCAACCTTGTATGGCTTAGAGATAGTACAATTAAAAGCTTACAGTTTCCCCATACTTTACCTGTAATAGCATTGTGTGCTTTGTGCAGGTCATATCATCGGCAAAACATTTCTTGTTTGATTGTGGAGTGTATGATGTGTTGTGCCTGAAGAATGTTGTCGATACCATGCAGACCGGGTACCCCCGCATACAAGGAAGACAAGACAGCTCCAACAACCTGCAGCTCCGGACCTAGCCTCTCCGCTAAGGAGAGGTCCGGTGCTGCCACGTGTCTCAACAAAATCGGACCTAGCCTCCCTGCTAAGGAGAGGTCCGGTGCTTCCATGCGTCTCGAAGACTCCAGACTTAGTCTCCCCGCTGAGGAGAGTTCCGGTGCTGCCACACGCCTCAAGGAATCTGGACCTATCCTTCCAGCTGAGGAGAGGTCCGGTGCTAACTCCGGACCTAGCTTCTCCGCCAAGGAGAGGTCCGATGCCGCCACTGCGCATCTCGCAGCTCCAGAAGGTGACGTGTACACTCAAGACCGTATTAACACACCATTACCGCAACATAGATGTGTCATCAAGACACCTTGGTGCACTATGAAGACCCATTAATGTGTCATCAGGACACGTTAATGCACCATCAAGACCCATTAACGTGTCATCAAGGCACGTTAATGCGCTTTTAAGGCTAATTAACCTAGGGCCACCTGTCAGGCCCCGGACATAATGTAAGTTGTTGGCCTTCACCTATAAGAGGATCGGGCAGCCACAACAGAAAGGACTCTCTCATCTTCTTCATACGCATCTCACGCTCACCATGGGCTGAGTACGTACAATACAACACAACCCCCCGTGGATGTAGTGTATTATGCCTCTCGGCTGCCCGAACCACGTAAAAATCCTCGTGCTCACCATGCTCGTAGATCCATGAAATTCGCCCCTCCAAAAAAAACCTCCGCGGGCTGCTTTTCAGCGGGTCCGGGGGAAGTGTCGCAAAAACATCTTCGACATTTTGGCGCGCCAGGTAGGGGCGGGCACTTTTTTGGATCGACGAGTCTCACCTCTATGGTGAATCTTTAGTCCATCAGCGGCTCTTCTCTACCCTCGTGCCATGAAGGGAGCAAGGAAGACGGTTCCACCTCCAGCTCCATACCGGGCTGACCCGGTGGACACATGCTCCATGTTCTGGTGGCTACACCACCGCCGCCAGTGGGAGGTCCAAAGTGTGCAGCCTACTTAGCCTGGTCGTGCACTCTCAACAAGTGCCCTGTGACCCTAAGCTTGTTCACTTTGCCTCATGGCTACTTCCGCCACCATACAGCTACCTGCGACCACGGTTACTGTGAGGTATCCGGTGTTCTTGATTTTTTCCTTATTCGTTGTCTCATGTCACTAAACGGTCACTCCCACGAAAGGTTAATGCCAATAGAGGGTCCGGAGTGCGCTGTCTGCTTAGCCTCATCCTGCACCATAAGTATGCACACTCTACCTTTCTTGCGGCTGAATACTGGGGGTCCAGAGTGTGCTACCTGCTTAGACTAGTTCTGCATAATAAGTATGCACACTCTACCTTTCCAACACTGCGTCTAAGTACTGGGGGTCGGACGTCCTCGGAAAAATTAATGTTAGTGGGAGGTTAATAGTGTGCAGCCTGCTTAGCCTGGTCTTGCACTCTCAGCAAGTGCCCCGTGACCCTAAGCCAGCACACTCTTCCTCCCCAGCACCGCGGTTCAGTAACGGGGACTGAAAGGCGCATGCTCCTGGACAAAGCAATAACCAAAATCTGGATATTGTCACCATGTTCACATAATTATGCTTAATTATTATGCATAGTATTCCCTTCTTCGGTCTGTTAAATCTTTCTGTCTGCCAAAAACAAAACTGAGGGCAGGAAGATTGTAAACCATGAGCACTATTACTCTTTTTGTTGTCACTCTTGTGCAGGACTTCACCCTTCGGGCTCTGCCATAAGACCTCAAGCCCCGACACCGTCACCTCTCAAGGGTGCCCGCCATTGATGTTCTTAGCTTTAATGATGGTGGCCCCACCTCCAGGACCATCGCCTGCCCGAGGTGGGTCCGGGGGCCACTGTCGATACCCTGCAGACCTAGTACCCCCGCATACAAGGAAGACAAGACAACTCCGACAACCTGCAGCTCTGGACCTAGCCTCTCTGCTGAGGAGAGGTCCAGTGCTGGCATGTGTCCTGATGAAACCAGACCTAGCCTCCCCGCTAAGGAAAGGTCTGGTGCTGCCACGTGTCTCGAAGACTCCAGACCTAGCCTCCCCGCTGAGGAGAGGTACAGTGCTGCCACGCGCCTCAAGGACTCCGGACCTATCCTTCCAGCTGAGGAGAGGTCCGGTGCTGCCTCCGGACCTAGCTTCTCCGCCGAGGAGAGGTTCGATGCCACCACCGCGCATCCCGCAACTTCAGAAGGCGACGTGTACACTCAAGACCGTATTAACATGCCATCAACACAACATTAATGTGTCATCAAGACACCTTGGTGCACCATGAAGACCCATTAACGTGTCATCAGGACACATTAATGCACCATCAAGACCCATTAACGTGTCATCAAGGCACGTTAATGCGCTTTCAAGGCTAATTAACCCGGGGCCACCTGTCGGGCCCTGGGCATAATGTAAGTTGTCGGCCTTCACCTATAAAAGGATCGAGCAGCCATGATAGAAGGACTCTCTCATCTTGTTCACATGCATCTCACGCTCACCATGGGCTGAGTACGTACAATACAACACAACCCCCCGTGGATGTAGGGTATTATGCCTCTCGGCAGCCCGAACCATGTAAAAATACTCGTGCTCACCGTGCTCGTAGATCCAGGAAATTTGCCCCTCCAAAAAAAAAACCTCTTCGGGCTGCTTTTCAGCTGGTCCTGAGGAAGTGTTGCAAAAACATCTTCAACAAATGTCATGTGCTACATAAAACATGATTATAAGGTCCACTTGTAGGCGAGTCCTTTATGATATTCCTTACCTATGCTTAGTAATCACCCTGCATATGTCTAGTGAGGCGGGTTAGTCTTGCTGAGCCTTAAGCTCACATTTGCAGTTGACAAGTTTTTGCAAATTATACTACTTTTGACGGGTTCGATGACGAGGCTGCACCCCCTCCAGGGTTTATAGCCGAGTGGGAACCCTGCACGCCGTCGTAAGTTGGGTGATGCTAGTGCAAAGTATCCAGGGCATGGATGACTTTGCTTTTGCATAGCTAGTGCCGAGAGCGTAGCTATGATGTATAGTTCTCTTTCCTTCCGTTTAGTATTGTAAAACTTCCGCTGTGCTTTTAAATAAGGACATGGTATTGTAATTTGTTCTCGTTCTTTCCTTAAATATTGTTGGGTGTCGCATCGCACGACACCACTCAATAAAATCCTTGGAGGTCGGGATTCTGGTCCCCACAGACATGGTATCAGAGCATCATTAGGAACAGTGTTCTTGAAAAGTGCATATTTTCAAAATTCGGATTGCTGAGTGAGGAATTAGCTATATGCCCTTATAAGGAGTATTGTTAGTATAAGATATAAAGGTGGTAAACAAACTTATGTGTTATAAATTCTATAACGACGCTCCGACGTCAGGTAAGAGGTAAGGTACGCCACCGTAAGCCGATCAATTGCAGTAAGCTCACCATGCGAGAGGTAGCATGGAAATATTTCCGTGGCTTGGCACAGAAAGCTCACTTTATTCCAGTCAATGTCAAATATGTGGCACGACAATATGAAGAGTTGTATATTGCCAGGATCCTATGCCTACACGGAGTACCCCGCACTATCGTATGAGATCATGGAACCTTGTTCGTTGCTCAATTTTGGGAGCAGCTCCACGCATCTCTGGGTACCAAGTTGATTCGAAGCTCAGCTTACCATCCACAAACTGATGGTCAAACGGAACGAGTAAACCAAGTGCTAGAGGATATGCTCTGCGCCTGTGCCATTTACCATGGTAAGAATTGGGATGATCATCTACCATTGGTAGAGTTTTCATACAACAATGGTTATCAGACTAGCATCCAAATGGCACCGTATGAAGCTCTTTAAGGTCGGAAGTGTCGCACACCTTTGAACTAGTGTGAATCTGGTGAACGAGTAATATATGGTATAGACTTGGTGAATGCAGCTGAAGAACTAGTACAAGTTATCAAGCCAACCTCAAGGCTACTCAGTCTCGTCAGAAAAGCTATGCGAACAAACGGTGTCGACCCGTTTACTTCGATGTCACGGATCACGTTTATCTTCGTGTATCCCCAATGAAAGGGATCATCTCTTCGGAGTAAAAGGGAAGCTAGCTCCACGTTTCATTGGGCCATTCGTAATAATTGAACAATGCGGACCTATAGCCTATCGGCTAGAGCTGCCAGTGTCACTTTCAGGGGTTCACAATGTGTTTCACATTTCACAGTTGACTAAATGTCTCAAGGCCCCAGCGGAAGTCTGTATGGAGGATTTGGAAGCTCTCAAACCAGATCTTACTTACTCTGAGCATCCAACCCAAATAGTCGATGAGAAGACTTGTACCACAAGAAACTGCACCTTGCATTTCTACAAGCTCTTGTGGGGAAACCATACCGCTAATGAAGCAATGTGGGAAAGCGAGGAATATCTTAGAACAAACTATCCAGACTTGCTAACGGCATATGTTCATTAGATCTTTTTCTTTTATCCTTCCTTTTATAATCTCGGGACGAGATTCTTTCAAACGGGGAGGAATGTAAAATCCTAGTTTTTCCCTTAATATGAAGTTCAACTATCAGTTTGTTTTCAACCATAGTGGAGATCAAATGTGGTTGTGCATTTCAACTTGAGATCATTAAGAATTTTTGATTCACCCATTCTTAATTTTATTAATATATGGGATGAACTTCACCAATGACCTTAGAATAATTTATGTGACCTTTCTACAAGTTTGGAGTTTGTTGAATAAAAAAAATTCCAGGCAAATTACTATGCAGTACGAAATATATTCAAATTCAATTGAATATAGCACTGTACAATTAGGACCTGCCAAAATATTCACATCTGAGGCCATAAATTTTTCCATGGCCTCATAATATTCCAAATAGATTTCCTGCCAAGTTTCAAGATTTCTGAATACCATTTGCTATTTATTTGAGAAGCTTAGCAAATTCAAGCCATATTTAGAATTCAAATTTTGAATTCTGTTCAACTTATTTGAACATCAAGATTTGAACACACCATCATGGTCAGCATGACTTTCTTGACTTATTACCAATGTTTCACAATTTTTGCAACTATTTTGCTATTTAATTCAGTGACCCCATTGAATTTCATTCAATTTCAAATTCAAATTTGAAATTCAAATGAAACTTGTTCCAATTCGAAATTCAATTTCAGAATCATGTTCCAGATATTTATTTAAGCCTCTCCACAAAAATCTGGAATTTTTGGATCAAGTTTGGTAGGAGAATTGATGTTCACAGAAGGGAAGACGATAAGGGGAGGTGGGAGCCACTGTCAACCTGACAAACTCGATTGAACTGACGCCATGCTCTGTATCCGGCTGTCCCCGCCTATCGATGTCGGGAGCGCTCGACACCGCGACGCGACATGCAAGCCACCGAGCTACCTGCTTGCTTGCACTGTGGCGAGCTCCCCTCGTCCCTCTATGTCTATAAATACCATCCCTTGGCCGTCGGCGTCAAGCTACATCTCTGTTCGCGCCATAGCCACCACCTCTGTTCGTCGAGCTTTTGGACGGATATTGAAGCCATTTCTCACCAAGCTGTAAGTAGATAAATGTCTTGTTACAACCTCCTCAACGTGTTCTATTTGGTCATTGATCATGACATAGCTTCTACTGGAGGTATTTCAAAGTTTTCCGGTCACTGTCAAGGAAGCCACCGGGAACCTTCACTGCCTCACCGTCGAGCACCGGTTCTAGGCCATTTCTAGTCTCGATCCTTCAAGCAAAAAGGTTCGCAATCCACTCTAGTTTATGCTCACCAAATTTAAGCCCATGATGTGAACTATAGCTCGAGTTTTTATTCGATAACCGAAACGTTGTTCGATAGAACAACAAGGCTTCATACTTAAATTTGTTTCATTCTTGCAATCATTCTTTAATCTGGTTACAAGGTAGCTCCTATATATCCTCATGTAACTCCCTGCCCAAGGGCCCCAAAAGTTATGAACCGAACACCTTAGATTTCGAGATTTTGCGGCCGCCGGTTGAAAAACCGTACTTCGCCGTCGAGCTCATATCTCGCGGTTGTTTCCTCTCTTCCCTAGTCCCAGGAAGCTTTTGGAGATGTTCCCGAGTTATTTGAGCTTGAGTTGGGTGAGTTCAAGCATGTCCAAGTTCTCACCGCCGCCCCCGTCGGACGCATTGTTCTGGTCCGTTTCAGCTGATGCCGACCTCACCGACGTGCTCAGCGCCCCCGAAAACGCCCAGGTGGCGATTCTTGGCGAGTTTAGCGCAGCGGTTTGGCTGACGGCGAGATCGTCGGCGAGCTACTGCCACGGGTGCCGCCGCTCGCGGGCGCCAGCCCGAGTTTGAAGAAAGCCGTGGACCCCACGTGTCAATCGCTGCAGGATCTGGGTGTGGTCGGGGATCTAGTGTGGCTGCGCGGGTTGACCCCGTGGCCCCCGGTGGGGCCCTGCTGCGATTGGTTGCTTTCAAACCAGTGGGCCCGGCTAAATTATTTAAGTGTTTCCCTTTGCAAAATAATTCCAGGATTTAACCAAACTTGGAAAATCCATAACTCCTAGTAGAATTATCCAAAAATTCCCAAATAAACTTTGTTAGAACCAGCATGAAGAATATTTTCCAGTGGAGCATTTGGGTATGAAAGTCCTTAGAAATTTCACCATAATTCAGATAAGAAATATTCTTATAGAATTCATTCTTATAGTTCTGCTTTTTAGAAAATTTCCAAATTTGGGCAGGACACTCTCCAGAAATCACTTGATCTTCAGGAAAAGTTTCCAGTTCATTAGACATAATGTACTTAATTAGTCAGTGTTCCAAATCTCTATGTAGTTATAAATTTAAAAAATACAAAATAAATTTCAGAAATTTCCCCAAACTTGTAAAATCAGTTTCTCCCTGTAGGAAGCTTAAAAAATTGTGAAACAGATTTTCCTAGAACCAGTGAGACCCCCTCTACATGGTACAACCACTGGTAGCCATGATAGGTCTAGAAAATTTCAACCAAAATTTAGAGAAGGTTATTGCTTACCAGAATTTTTAGGAACAACAAACTTCCTTGATCATCTCCTGTTCTTTGCAAGAGTCTTCACTATAGTCACTAGTATCTTCCATAAAAGTCCCAAAGCCAATTAAGATCATTATCTTATTTTGATCATAAGATATTAGCTTATGACCTTAAGCATATTGATTATTTTCAAAGTCATTCATATATAGTGTATGCATATCGTGTAGTAGATGAAGTCGAGGAGCAGCCGGAAGCTATGGAAGTCCAGCTGCCAGAAGCTAACGTAGACTCAAACTTGCATTCAGGCAAGCCCCTTTTTGCATTGAAGTTCCTTACAGTGCTTTTGCAGTTTTCATTCACCTTACGTCTTCAGATGTTTGTGCATTACATTTAAGGTGTTTGACATTCAATTGCATGGCCCACAAGTCCCATGGAGCCTTGGGTAGGTCTACAGCCCGTTGAGTAGAGACAGCTATGCTTATGCTCATAGGAATTCGATAGAAGTCGAGTAGTTGGAATCTACTCGCGAGATAGGAATTTCATCACACGGGATGAATTGGATCAAGAAATGGTTTATGAATATGAAATTAAGACCGAGCAGCGGGTAGGATGCAGCGAGACATGGTCTCATGTGTGTAGCCCTGCTCGTGTGGATTGAGGACCATTTCGTGTGCGGCCCTGCTGGAGAAGCTTGAATTGTACCGGCGACATGCTGGAGAAATGGGCTACAGTAAACTGATGTAGCATGATACTAGTTTGTCGAGGCATTCTATTCCATTTTATAGGCGTGGGTTGAGGGAAGCAAGGTGTAAATCAGCTGGTGGATGCGTCAGAGTACGCCCCATGCAGTGATCTCCTGCTCGTGACAGATCAACCGGTTCAACTTTCGAGTGTTTAGTGAAAGGTGGCCATATACGACTAGTACGGAAGTGTTACGTAGGTACTGTTGTAAGTACTCGCTGACATTTCCGAAAGTGCTTATGTGTCGTATTGTTCCGGGTGTGTCCTAATTGCAATCACCGTCCCTCGCAATAATAGAGTACCACTTGTTCATTGTGCTGTGATGTAGTAAATACTGAAGAAGTCACGAGAATACAATGTATTGAATTATAATTGCTTTGCAACCTTGTATGGCTTAGAGATAGTACAATTAAAAGTTCATAGTTTCCCCATACTTTACCTGTAATAGCATTTTGTGCTTTGTGCACGTCATATCATCGGCAAAGCCTTTCTTGTTTGATTGTGGAGTCTATGATGTGTCGTGCCTGAAGAATGTCATGTGCTACTTAAAACATGATTATAAGGATCCACTTGTAGGCGAGTCCTTTATGCTATTCCTTACCTATGCTTAGTAATCACCCTGCATATGGCTAGTGAGACGGGTTACTCTTGCTGAGCCTTAAGCTCACGTTTGTAGTTAACAAGTTTTTGCAGATTATACGACTAATGACGGGTTCGATGACGAGGCTGCACCCCATCCAGGATTTACAGCCGAGTGGGAACCCTGCATGCCACCGTAAGTTGGGTGATGCTAGTGCAAAGTATCCAGGGCATGGATGACTTTGCTTTTGCATAGCTAGTGCCTGTATAGTTGTCTTTCCTTTCGTTTAGTATTGTAAAACTTCTGTTGTGCTTTTAAATAAATACATGGTATTGTAATTTGTTCTCGTTCTTTTCTTAAATACTGTTGGGTGTCGCATCGCACGACACCACCCAATGAGGTCCTTGGAGGTCGGGATTCCGGTCCCCACAATTTGTGTCCCACCGTTGTCGGGTCCACATGTCAGCTGCAGTAATAACTGCAGGGCAGAGGATTTCATCGCCACTATCTTGGCATTTAACTTAATGTTTTAGTAGTTTCTGTGATGATTGTTCAAAAAAAGAATAGTTTTTTATAGAAGAATTAGCTAGAGTCTATTTGTCATGTTTCTGAAATTTGAGAAAATTTTAGGCAACAGATCATTAGAAGTTAATAATTACTATCATTAGTCACATATTTTGCAATTAATCATTAACCATTAACTTTATAGGTTAAGCAATTACAAATTAGCATAGTCCTTACAATTACAAAATTACAACTACTAGCTCCCTCCATCCCAAATTACTTGTCACTCTTTTTAGTTCAAAAATGAACTAATTAATTAAAGAGTGACAAGTAATTTGGGAGATAGAGGGAGTACATATTAATAATTACTTCACCCTTCTTATGGCTGGTCGGCTAGCGACGGTGCCGCCTCTACGAGCTTTGAGCACTACCGCCCGAGCTCCACTCCAACGCACGCCGTAGCCCTGCCCGCGTCCGCCTCACTGTCGCCTCGGCAGACGTGCCGTCATCTCAGCGCACTGCCTTTAGCATTCGTGCCACCATCGCCGGTTAGATCAGCAGCGCGGGCTGAGGCGAGGGCTTTTAAAAACATGCATATTATTTCACATTCATCATGGTCTTTCACATGCATGTTAGTTGTCCATGCATACTACACCTCAAACATGATCAACGAGCCTCAAACAAGACGATCTCTCAACAAAAAGAGAAAACACGTAACATCATCAAACATGATTGAGGTCTTTCACACGGATGTTAGATGTACATATGCTTGCTATGCCCCAAACATGTATTTCAAGAATATAATATTTCCTAAAAAGTATATATATTTCTATATTTATCATATTCTCTACAATGCATGTGTATGCTCTAAACCTATACGACAGTTTAACTACCACACTAATGAAGAAGATTATCCTGTCATCATAGAGATAACAAATTTGACACAAGGATGTTCCCTCGACAGTACGAGAAAAGAATGTGGACTACCATCGCTTAAAAAGCACACAGCTCTCACTACGTACGAGGTTCATCAAATTAATCGATCGCATGATGCCATTATGTATCGTTGTACTCGTCTTTTGAAGAAACAATAGCCATAGGCACTAGCCGCTACGTGTTCTGATTTTAGGAACAAATCAACACACTTGTGAAAACAGGTACGCCACATCCAATCCTCAACGTCATCAAATTAACATGATAATCAACAAAGGGGCACAAAAATCCTCAGCACGTGACCAAACATGCTTGATCGCGAGTCTCTTTCACATGCATTATATTCATGTCCACCATTATATATTATCATGAAAATTATCATCGGTTCGATATGGACTCTCGGTCGGCAACGGTTGGATCCTTCAAAAAAAAGATATGGACTCTCGGTCGATTGCCACGCGCGTTCACGTCAATCTTCCGCACGTCGTTGAAATCGTTCGCACGAAATGTTACGAACACCACATGACGGACCTACAAAGTATGCCAGGTGGGCCATTGCATGCCCTGGTCCCTTTGCCTGTCAAATAAAAAGATTGGCCGATGGGACGTGTCGAGCCGTATCAAGAGGAGGCAAACCGCGGTTTGACACGAGGCGCCCGATCATCTCCACTCGCATGCTTAGACAACGACCCGCTATAAAGACACACCATCCTCTTCTTCTTCACCGCACCTCTCGATCGATTTTAGCCTCCAAACTTCTCGTCTTTCTTTTCCCCCGCACCACTATCGACCACCTCTCTCTCTTTGTTCGCACCTCCGTCGCTGCACAAATGGGTAGCCCCGTACCGAAGCGCTCCAGGACATCGATGTCCTCTGAACTTCCTTCTCTGTTTCCGTGGTCACCAATGTCGGTGGCACTGGAGGCGGCGCCCGCACCTCCACCACCCCTGTCTCCGCCCATAGCGCTCACACCTCTTCTGTTCTACTATGATGAGACTGTTCGCCTCATTGAGAAATGCATTGACAAACTCGACGGCAAGCATAAGGAGATCACCGGCAACCAGTTCGCCGCCGATGTGCAAGCAAAAGCGCTTGACAAAATGGCGTAGAATGTATTTGACAATACATCTCACTCCTGTCATCGTGTGGGACTTGAGATCCATCCCCACTACACCAGCATGGACTCCGCCGGCTACTGCATCTTTGGGTTGGGCTTTGTGGCCGCTCGTCTCGACTGCCTCTACGAGACGATCGGTGAGGAGGCTGGGGTGGAGTTTCGCGAGCAACTATTGAACGCTGTTGGCCGAAAGTTTGATCTCGCGTTAGAGGATGCGCTGCTGGCGGTTGAGGCGGAGGCGGAGGCGCCGCCGGCAGATGCGGAGGCAGCGGAGGAGGATGCGGAGGCGGCGGCAGAGGAGGTAGAAAAGTCCTCCTCCGAGTAGAGTAGGATTAGTAGTAGCTTTTTCTTTTGTTTTCTATGTGTTTTTTCTTGTTTGTAATATATGTGTTGTTTTTATGTTAATGAAAAATGTCTTTTATGTTCATGAACAATGCGTCCTACAGTACATGCATTAAAAGAACTCCTCCTTTTATTAAAAAATCGCATATGGAAAATTCACACATTAGTAATATTATATCTAATAAATATTAAACACATTAGGACGTAGTATTATATTTCAGGAAATTACAAAAATAAAAAGCTAGACCTGTAATTGTAAATCACACACGGATGATGCAAATACTAATTAATTTTAATTATTTTCTCTTTAATAGCTGTCATCATGCCCCCCCCCCTCCGGCATGGCCCTAGGCGGTAGCCCCTCCCGCCTAGCCCCAGAGCCGGGCCTGCCTTTAAGACCATCCGTAGTGGTTCACAGTAAAGCTTACTGGATTATAAATATAGAGTAGATTACTCGAAGTATAGAGGTGTCCGGTGAAATGCTGGATGTATAGCGGATATACTGAAAGTATAGAGGGATAGAGACATAGAGTAAGTTTTAGAGGAAACCATTGCGGATGGTCTTATCCCTTAACCCCTTGGAGCGGGAATTGAATTCTCTGCGGCAGGGTCGAGTAGCCGTCTCTGTGCGAACCTGCCCAGATGGTTGTCATGTACGTTCATGCTCCGAATCTTACAGCCATACAGCCAAGGGCGCACTGCACGGTTCTCGCGACTGTGCCACCCTGCACTGATTATTGCCACGTACGCCAACGCACTGCATCTTGCAGCACGAACGGGCACACGAACTCGACGTCCGAAATTTTCTCAACGATCCGAATAACTCGGCACTCGGCGTGCATGATCCATCATCATGCGCATGAGCACGACGCAGCCAAAAAGATATGTGTTTGGTTGCTTGTCCTGGATTGGAATTACTTGGATTAATTGGATAGTCCAGTCATGTGTTATTTGTTTCGTAGTCAGACAGACAGGGTGATCCAGGTTTGAGGAATGTAAATTATTCCTCGCAGATGTCGAATGAGATCGTCCACGATATTTGGTTGGATGTGAGTCCATCCACCTTATCTAATTATGCTTCTTAGTAATGTAATTAGTCATAATTAACTTGTTTAATGTTGATTAATAATTAGAATTATGATATTAACACCCGTCCAGGCTCAATCCTCATTGACGTGAAGAATTAACAACGATCTAAACGACGATGGTAGAGAAATCACCCAGAGGGGATCCGCCGTCGATGTAATCACTACAAGGATTCCGACCTGTTGCAATGATTGTACTACAACGAATACTAAATTGTTGCAGTAAGCTTGGATTTTGGCATGATTCACTAGTTCGTGGCACTAGGATCTATCGCCACGGAACACAATTGTTGTATTAGGATCTGTTGCCACGAATTACTGGTTCGTTGCGTTACAGGATCTATCACCACGGAACACAATCGTTGCATTAGGATCTGTTGCCACGAATCACTAGTTCGGGGGTTACAGGATCTATCGCCACAGAACAAAATCGTTGCATTAGGATATGTTGCCACGAATTACCAGTTCGTGGCGTTACAGCTTTATTGCCACGGAACACAATCGTTGCATTAGGATCTGTTGCCACGAATCAGCAAACAGTTGCATTTGGACCGTAATGCAACGAAACAGAATCGTTACATTAGGTTGTGTTGCCACGATACTCTGGTTCGTGGCGTTAGTATCAATGGCCACGGACCCAATCGTAGCAATTAGGATGTGTGGCCACCATTCAATTTTTCTTGGCATCAGGATGCTAATGCAACAAAACACAATCGTTGCATTAGGATCTGTTGCCACGAATACCGTACTTATCGCCACAGATGTGAAATCGTCGCAAATAACATACTATTTGTTGCAATACGTTAAATCGTCGCAATACGTTAAACCGTTGAAATACCATACTATTTGCCACGAACGTGGAGTCATTGCAATACCATACTTTTTGCCACGAATGTGGCATCGTTGCAACACCGTTATTTTTGTTGCAATACGTTAAATCGTTGCAATACGTTAAACTATTGCAATACCATACTATTTGCCATGAACGCGGAGTCGTTGCAATATCATACTATTTGCCACGAATGTGGAGTTGTTGCAATACCATACTTTTCGCCACGAATGTGGCATTGTTGCAACACCATTATTTTCGTTGCAATACATTAAATCGTCGCAATACGTTAAACCGTTGCAATACCATACTATTTGCAATGAACGTGGAGTCGTTGCAGTACCATACTTTTTGCCACGAATGTGACATCGTTGCAACACCAATATTTTTGTCGCAATACGTTAAATCGTCACAATACGTTAAACCATTGCAATACCATACTATTTGCCACCAACGTGGAGTCGTCGCAATACCATACTATTTGCCACGGATGTCAAGTCGTCGCAATAACCTATTGCCACGGTTGTTATCGCCACGAGTCGGAAAAATTATCGCGACGTTCTATTTCGTTGCGACAACAACCTATCGCGACAAATTTTGACCTATTGCAACGATTTTTTTCGTCGCAATAAATCGGAATCCCGGTAGTGAATATTCGTTGACAAGTGGACACCGTCGAATTCAGGAAGCTCTGACGATCCCAGGGGGCCCTCTGTCAACGTTCTAAATGTTGACAGTGGGCGCAATCGGACCTATCAAGCTCCAACAACCCCCAGGGGGCCCGTCGTCGACGTTTCTAAGCGTTGGTGGTTGGCGCTGTCGGACCTGTCAAGCTCCAACAACCCCCAGGGGGCCCGACGTCGACGTTGCTAAGCGTTGGTGGTGGGCGCAGTTAGACCTATCTAGCTCTAACAACCCCTAGGGGGCCCGCCGTCGAGTTTCTAAGTGTTGGTGGTGGGCACCGTTAGATCTACCAAGATCAGAAAACTCCTAGGGGGCACGCTGTCGAAGTAACAAAGGGTCCCTGGAGATGTTAGAAGTAAACTTCGGACCTAAGAGGTAAGCGTTCTAGCTACAAGTTTGAAGAGTTCAAGTCATCAGGACATTGTCAGATCCTTTTCGTACATGTTCGCAATCATATTGTGTACATATACCAAGGAACCATTAAGATAAAGGACAATGTATTGAAGGCAAATACAAAATGGAATTCATTCATTCATTCAAGAAGATTGGATTTCATTCGTCTGAGGAATGGATTACAAAATGAGGATTACAAGGGAAAATAAAAAGACAAAGGTCCTACCTAATGGAAGTCCTAAGTACTATGGAAATACGAGGCAACTTTCTGGTCAGCTTCTTGAGTTGTATGTT
Organism: Tuctoria greenei; assembly: GCA_036927565.1. NCBI lineage: Eukaryota > Viridiplantae > Streptophyta > Magnoliopsida > Poales > Poaceae > Tuctoria > Tuctoria greenei. The sequence goes on from JAYESD010000004.1 coordinate 165,856,758, forward strand.
ATAGAGTCACTATACAGAGTCGGGTAGTTCCTCCGGGAGAACAGCCGGACCTTTCCCGGAAGGTCCGCAAAGTTCATGCAACACTTGTCACAGTCTCAGAACTAAAAGTGTTGCTAGCTACCCTGGGTCAAACAAGAAATGAAACACGCTTAGCCTGGTTCCGTACCCTAAGAGTGTACTTGTTTCCCCTGTACCCCGGACCTATAATGAAAGACATCTTCATGTGAAACAGACTCCACGTGCATTTATTTTGTACGGGCTCAACATTTTTTATTTTTCTCTTTCTTGTCTATAAAAAAGTTGTGCAATTCTTAAGAAATTTTAGTTCGACCAGTTCATGTACAATTCGAGTTGTATTGTCAATTCTTTTGGATTCAAATATTGTTCATGGCCCACTCGCCTGAATGCCGCCAAGCCAATCTAGGGCCGGAGTGTGCTATCGACTTAGCCTGGTCAAGCACCCTAAGTACGCCACTCTACCTACACCCCGGCAGGCCGAAGTAAGGCGGGTCCAAGTACAATTGGATCTGGAAGAAAGAAGGCAACACATTCGGTTGTATTCAGATTGTGTTTGACCTAAAACTTTCTTGGGAATCGTAAGCCGCGACGAATTTATAGGCAGGGAGCGAATTTTACTATTTTTCTTGGCTTCAGTGTCAAGGAAAAATAAAGAATCCACGTTGATGGAGAAAAGACGGAGCTAACAAAGGTCTGACTCCCCAAGGTGGCTTGTGATCGATGTTAAACATTGAAAACGAGCATTACCGGAGCAACCAAGCTCCGGAAAAGCTAGGGGGGCCAGCCGTCGACGCAGAATAAAAGATGGTGAGAAGACCCCACAAGCGGAGTCTGCTGCCGACAAGCTACGCGTTGGCAAAGGTCACTGCCAAAGCTACTAAGCTCCGACACCCCGGAGGGCTAACTATCGATGCTCTACGCGTTGAAAGGGACTATTGCCGAAGCTAATAAGCTCCGACGGTAGACAATGCTGGAGCTTCAGAGCTCCGACAACCTCAGGGGGCCTTCACTATCGAAGACTTCGGACCTACACTCTACAAGTTCGAAGAAAACAAGTCTTCAACAAAACACAATATCCTCTTGGTACATGTTCACAATAAAATTGTGTACATCTACCAGGGGGCCAAGTGAAGACTGAAGTGTTGAAGACAAAAAATGAAATTCATTAACAAATTGTGGATTTCATTCATCTGGAGACAAGGGATTACAAAATTGGGAAAGAAAAAGAGAGAATACAAGTGGGAGCTACAGAGATGGTCCTAGACCCTATGGAAGAACTGGGCAACCTTCTGAGCAACCTCCGACACATTGGCTCGTGTGGCTTCACCTTCTCCTTCGACGGGACCTTCAAGCAGCGGGTCCAGAGGAAATTGGGGATCCCGGCTGGTGTAGCATGTCAGCACATACTCTGCGACGTTCTTCACCACGGACTGCCCCTCAGCCTCCAACTGGTCCGCGATGGCGTCACCCACCTTGGAGAGTTTGTCACCCGCCGAGCTCAACGCTTGCAACGCTAGGTCCGGCTCCGGATCATCCGGTCGCATGGGACTGAAGCCCATTGGTGTCAGCACATCGTTGGCTTTGCTCAGGAACTCCCAAACCTGTAGGGAGTCCGCAGTCCTCAAGCCCTTCAGTTCCTCCAAGGATCTTTTGGCCGCCGCCAGTTCAGAATTCTCACGAGTAAGGCGCTCAACCTCTTTGGCATTTTGCTGAATCTTTTCAGCAACCTGCTTCTCGAGTTTTCCGAGCTCCTCCTCCCGGAGGTGGATCTTGTTCCGGTGGTCGACCAGGTCCTTCTCCAGGCCCCTAACTTTCTTCTCCCTGGCAGCGATGCCACACTCTTGCTTGTAGAGTTCCTGCCCTCGCACCCAGGCCTTCTCCTCCTCCTCAACGCAACGCTCCTCCAACTTCTTGGTGCATTCCCCGAGGCCCTTGTCAACCAGAGCCACCTTTTTGGCGAGCTCCTCCTCCCTCTTCAAGACATCAGCCCGCAGCTCTAGGAGTTTTTGCTCTTCGTCTTCGAGCTTCTTCTCCCTCTCCTCAAGTGCCTCCCAGCGCTTGATGAGGCTAGTGTTAATGGCTTCAAGCCTTTCTTGGCGATCATCAGCCGCACTATTAGTTTCCTTGGCATGCTCATAAATGGCCCGGGATTGAGTGTCGAGGGCACGAGTCAAGCTCTCCCTATCATCCAATAATTTTCCCCAGTATTCCAGGCGGACCTTCTCCTATTTGATCCACTCCTTGTCGTCTACCAGCCTCGACTGCGCCAGCTTGGTCTCGAAGTAGAGCCGATTATGCCACCGCCTAAGGGTTTGGCGCACCTCTTCAAGAGCCTTGCTATTGTGGTAGAATGCCAGCTGGACTTGACGTAGACTGGAGCAAGCATTGTCAATGGACAGTGACAGAGGAATAGGGTCCAGACCTGCTGGGGTCTCCTCCGCTGGTTCCAGCGGGTTCTCGCTTACAAAAATTGGGTCCCACTCCACAAGAGTGGTCCCCTGAGCCTCCACGGCACTAGGGCCTTCCTCTGGGATAGCCTCAGTCGCCAACGAGGAGGGTCTCGCAGAAGAAGTTCCGACCTCCAGAAGTGGTTCCAAAGGCCCTGCCGCCAGGTCTTCATTTGCCCCCTCACGCAGGGGGCCAGCGACTTCATCCGGGCACCCTGGCTCAGCAGCAGGCACCTCCGTCGTCATCACTTCTAGGGCAGGGGCTACTTCCGGCTCCGGCCTGGACTCCTCCTCCGCTGGTGGCTCGGGTGTTGGCGCCTCGACCATCATAGGTTCGAGTGCTGATGCCTCCGCCACGACCGGCTCAGGCGCCGGAAGGTCAACAACAATCGGCCCTGAGGCCGGAGCTTCAACCTCAACTGGCTTAGGCGCCAAAAGGTCTTCAACTGCAACCGGCTCTGCAGCCGGAGCTTCAGTGGCAACCGGCTCTGAGGCCGGAGCTTCGGAGGTAACCGGCTCAACCGTCGGGACTTCCTTAACATCCGGCTCACTCGCTGGGACTTCAATAACCTCCGGCTCAACCGCCGAGGGTTCGACAATTTCCGGCTCTGGGGCCGAAATCACTACTTCCTCCGGCTCAGCGGCTGAAGCTTCCAACATCTTAGCATCAAGACCCGGGGCTTCAACCTCTAGGGCAGGTGCTGCTGGCGCATCTTCTCTCCCGTGGTCCGGCGCTACCACGGGAGTCTCGGGGGATGATTCGAGGTCCATGACCACGACAGCTGGCACCAGAGCTGCCGCAGCTTGAGCCACCACTTGGGGCGGCACCAGGACAGGAGCAGAAGCCTCCGCCCTAACAGCTTCAGCTGTTGTGGCTGAGGGTGGAGCCTCACTCCTCTTCTTGGGGACGCTGCTGATGATGGATGAAGAAACTTAAAAAACAGTTACTACAACAAAACAACTGTCTGAGGTAAAGATTAAAAATTACCTCAGAAGGCTTCCACATTAGCTTGCACGGAATCTCTTTCCCGGGCGTTCTGGACTGAGCATGGCTGCCGCCGGCGTGGTAGCTCCGGAAGGCCCCCCGGAACTTGTTGCAGCTGCGAGCATTTCCTTAGTCGAGGCCCCCCTCGACCGGGAAGGACCTCCGGACCCAGAGACCTTAGCTGGCCCTGGTACTGGAGTCACATGCCCGAATCTAGCACCCCGAGAAGACACTGCTGCAGATGCAGTGGCCACAGTTGTAGAAGACCTCCCGCTCCGGGGAGAAGGAGCTACTGCAGAGGGTGCAGGCCTGACGGCCCTTCCGTCGGCATGCTTTAGCTTCCTCTTCCGGCTCGAGGGTTCGGCCGCCGGCTCCTTGCCCTTGCCGTCGACTTCGGTCCTTGGCTTCGGGGCTGGGGTGGAGCCACCTTCATAAGCCCCAGGGATCACCACCCTGGAAGTCGATCGTCTCTCGACGACACCGAGGTCGTCAAGCACCGGCATCGTATGCCGGAGCTCCCTGCTAAATTGTACTTCCACGTTCAGAGGAAGGAAATCTGGTGGCGGGGTAAAGTCATCACCCGCGATGTCGATGCCGTGCTGGAACTTCTTGAGATAAAACTCCAAGGTTGCCCCCTCCATGTTGGACTTCAGCCCAGTCTCGACCCGGTCGTCGTCCATCACACTGTTGAGGGACCAAGCGAGTTTTTCTCTCCTCTTCAGCGGTGCCCACCTGTTGTCCAGGAAATTGCAAAATACCGGCTGAGAAGTTAATCCTCCCTCCACACATTGGCGGATCCTGGTCAGAGCAGGGTTGAAGGCATCCGACAGCACCGGAGCTTCACTCCAGATTGCAGTGTCGATGTTGGGGAGGCCTTTGGGCAGCTCCAGCTTCTCGTGCTCCTCCACCCGGATGACTATCCAATCTTTCTTCCAATCGTCCCACTTTCTAGAGGGAAATGACCGGAGGTACTTGAATGGGCACTTCTTGCGCTTCACAAAGTAGTAGAAGCCAAGGTACTCATCACCCTTTCCAGTGGTATGGACGGTGAAGAAGGTATGGAAAATCTCAATGCAGGGGGGATGCCCACCCACATTTCACAGAAGTGGACAATGACAGACACTAGAAGAATGGAGTGGGGGCCAAGGTGGTATAGCTGCAGACCATAGAAGTCTAGCAGCATCAGGAAAAAGGAGGAAAAAGGTGGGATCAACCCCACCATGACGTACGCAGAAAAGTACACCATCTCGCCGGTGTGCTCCTTCTCGAATGGGAGCTCTCCCCCGGCGGGGACCAGGTGGTTGAAGAAGTTCAGGGACCACCCCATGAGGGCCCGGACCTTCTTCAGGTCACTTTTGGTCTTCAAGTGGCTCTTGCGGAGACCCAACTCCATCGCAGCACAGCGAGGCAAGGGAGGAAAAGCAAGCACAAGTTTGGGAGTTCGAGCGCAAGATCAGATGAGAGGTGTAAAGAACCCCAGGCGGTGTGCGCTTTCCTTCTTAAGTAAGCCCCCACAACGCTTGGATGGAAACCGCAGGGAAGCCAAAGATACTATTCAAAAATTTCACCCTGCCGATGACAAGAGGGTCCGGGACCACCCCGACGATCAAGTCGAGGTTCTTACCCAGGCAAACGGCTGTCATCATGAAAGGCGGGAAGCCCGAAGGCGGCGGCCTGACACGAACCGATATGATTTTGTATCGGGAACCGGCAACCTTCAATTGCGTGAGATCCGCACGCCAAAGATCTCATTTGCCGCACCCGGGATATGCCACGCGGCGAGGATTTAACTCCAAAACTATCGCCAACGGCACATCTGAAGCCCTTTGAAGACTCGGCTCAAAAGTCGAAGGATGGACCCACCTCCGGCGGAATGACTTCACCCAAGGGGTCTTCCCCAGAGGTGGGCCCAGGGGGCCATTGTCGGTACCCTAAGTACCGTATACCCCTGGAGATTGCAAAGATCTCAAGGAAATGTCATCTACTTGATTTGAAGACCTTCGGAGGCCCACATGTCAGACATAACCGGACCCGCTTCCCCAACATGTTTAGTCCCAGGGTCGCCACGTGTACCATCAAACTGGAGCTACCGCCCACAAGGGGGAAGCTCCGGCTATGTACCATAACGGCACCCCCGGACCTAACCCCAGATCGAGGGAAGCTCCGGAACTGACACGTGTCTGGTGGCACTGGACCTATCTGTTCCCCACAGTATGCTCCGAAGCTGCCATGTGTCTAATCGTCAGATCTTCAGCCTCAAACATCCGGTAGACTCCACAACGGCTCCAGATCTTCAAAGGGGAATCAAGGACTTCAAGACCTGATTAATTGTAATTAATACTATGTTAATGACATACAATCGGACGACCGTTATTACCAGTAACGGCGCTGTCAAAGCCCGTAACCCGGTCATTAAGGGTAATTAAGCGCATCAATGTGTATCAACATTAGTAGCCGCCAGGGCCACATGTCGGGCCAGGCCAACTTGTAACGGCTTGTCCTTGTACTATAAAAGGACAGGCCGACGATACATGGGGATCTGATCTAAGCTGATATCATCTGATCGGATCTGATCTGGTCTGATCGGCTCACACGCGCTCTCAACTCACATCACCTGAGTTGAGTTCATACATCCAATACAACACCAACACACCCCGTGGGGTAGGGTATTACGCTCAGGCGGCCCGAACCACGTAAATCTTTGTGTCTCCTGTGTCATTTTACATTTCACCTTCTTGAATCTCCGTGCGCCCACATCGAACTTCAAACTCCGCAAACACTTCTATTAGTGTCGGGAGATCCGCCGGATCAAAACCACCGACAGACAGCCTCTAGGCGAGCCCCTCCTCTCTCCTCAAAATATCCTCCTGCTTCTCCAGGTGCTTCTCATCCCTCTCGTCGAGGTCCGTCCGGCGCTTGTGGAGCTTTTCATTTAATTCATTGAGGTTGTCCTGACGATCGTTGGCAGCCTCATTGGTCTCCCTAACATGCTGTAAAATCTCTCGAGCCTTATCGTAGAGAGTCTTGATAGCAGCCTCCCGCTCGTTCAGTAGGCAGTCCATCAGTGCTAGCCGGGCTTTCTCCCTGGCCACCCACTCCTGCTAGTCGGCAAGCCTCGACTGCGTCAGCTTTGTCTCGAAGTGAAACCTGCTGCGCCAACGCCTCAATGTGCTGCACTCCTCTTCGAGAGTCTTGCTTCCATAGTCGAAGGCCAGCTAAACCTGGCGCAGACCGGAGCAAGCGCTGTCGATAGACAATGCCAGGGTAATTGGCTCCAGGCCATCCTGGATCTCACCCACCGGCTCAAGTAGATCTTCAAAAATATCGATTGGGTCTAACGGCACAAGCGTGGTCCCCTGCGCCTCCACAGCACTAGGGCCGACTTCTGGAGCTGCTGAAGAAGGTCCCTCTGTCGGTCTCCAATCATCGGCTCTGAGGGTGGAGGATCTGCAGTTGACTCTTGTGGGTGCTCCGGCTTTGACATGGACACCTCCTGAGTAATCACCTCTGGGGTCGACGTTGCAGATTTCTCTGGAGCTCCCTCTGCCTCCTGCTAGCATGCTGGGACTTCTACTTATTCTGGCTCAAGTGTCGGAACTTCCGCAGTCTCTGGCTCAAGGGTCGGAGCTTCAACTATTTCTGGCTCGGGGGCCGGAGCATCAGTTACCTCCGGCTCAGGCGCTGGATCTTCTACTATCTTCGTCTCTAGAGCAGGAACTTCAACCGCCAGTGCTGAACTGTCGGCGCTTCATCACGAACATTTCCCCCGCGTTCCGGCGCTACCACGGGAGCTTCTGGCAATGACTCTAAATCCAAGTCCATGACAGTTGGCGCCGAAACTGCTGTGTCTTCAGCCACCAATTGGGGGCGGGGGGGGGGGGGGGGGGGTGGGGGTGGGGGGACAGGTGTTGAAGTCGGAGCTTTCGCCTCCACAGCTTCAGTTGCTGCAGCAGGAGCCGAAGTTTTAGACTTTTTTTTTGACACCATGGAAAGAAAAGATCGGTAAAATTCAAGACATGGTGAAAAAAATTAGCACCTCAAGGTGAGATGACAATGCTTACCTGTGGATGCTACTACTCCAGTCAGCGCGGAACCTCTCCATCGGGTGGCCAGAGCCAGAACCTACCGTTGCCGGTGTGGTGGAGGCTTCGGACTACTGTCCGGAACTAGTGCAGCCGCTGGTGTTGCCTCAACCGGGACCTCCTTTGGCTGGGAAGGACATCCAGACTTGGAGCCGTAGTCGATTTGCTGGAGCTAGTGCCCCTTGAGGGCCCTGGCACCAAAGAAGGCGTGGCCGCCGAAGCTCTGCTTGGTCGAGGGGAGAAGCTGCTAGTGACAGAGCTGACCTGAGCGAGCTCCTACCAGCATGTCTTAGCTTCATCTTCCGGCTGGAAGATTCGGCCGGCTCCTTGCCCTTTCCCTTACCGATGTCATCAGCCTTCTGGCTTGGAGCTGTGGGGTCTGCCCTCCCTGAAGCTCTGGGGATTGCAACCCTAGAGGTCTTGTGTCTCTAAACAATGCCAAGGTGGTCCAACTCTGGCATTCTCCTCTAGAGCTCCCTACTAACCTCTAGAACCATGTTCAGAGGGAGGAAGGCAGACGTCAGGGCCAAGGCGATGCGAGAGATATCTCCATTCTAAAACTTTTGGAGATGGAGCTTCAAAGCTTCATCATGCAAGTTGGATCGAAGGCCAACCTGGATTCGGGTTTGGTCCATCTCGCCGTTGAAAGCCCAAGCGGGAACCTCCCTTGTCTTTAGCAGAGCCCACCTATTCACCAGGAAATTGCCGAAGACCATCTGAGGTGTCACTACACCCTTTACGCATTCTTGGATCCTTGTCAGGATGGGCTTGTACGCTTTAGACAGCTCCGAAACTGCATTCCAAACGTCAGTGTCAACATTGGGGAGGCTCTTGGGCATCTCCAAACTCTCGTGCTCCTCAACTGCGATGATCACCCAATCTTTCTTCTAGTTGTCCCACTTTTCGGAGGGGAAGGTCTTCATGTACTCAAGGGGCAGTTCTTGCGCTTCACGAAGTAGTAGAAGCCAATCAACTTTGTCCCCTTTCCGATAGTGTGCACCGTGAAGAAGGTCTGGAACAGCTCAATACACGGTGGCACACCCACCTACATCTCGCAGATGTGGATGAAAGTCGCCACTAGCAAGAAGGAATGGGGGCCGAGGTGGTGAAGCTGCAGACCGTAGAAGTCCAGCAACATTAGCAAGAAACTTGAAAATGGTGGGATGAGCCCCACCATAGAATACGCCGAGAAGTAGACAATCTCTCCGACGCGCTCCTTCTTGAAGGGAATCTTGTCAAAGCGGATCGCTTTGTTGAAGGAGTCGCTACACCACCCCATGTAGGTTCGTACCCTCGACAGCTCCTCATCGCTCTTAATCTTGCTACGGGGAAGACCCAACTCCATCGTGGCAAAGTGGAGCAAAAGTTGGAAAGACTATGCAGAGGTTGGGAGGTTTTGAGCGCAAGTTCGAATGAAAGCGTAAAGAGTCCTCAAACTATGTGGGCTTTCCTTCTTAAGTAAGCCTCCGCAACACTTGGATGGAAATCACGACGAGATCAAGATCACGTTTCAAAAATCTACCTCGTCAATGACGAATGGGACTGGGTCCACTCCAGCGGAAAAGCAAAAGTTATTACCCCAGGTGAACCGTTGTCATGATGGGATGTTGGAAGCTCAAGGGCGGTGGCCTTACAGGGCGCGTGAAACTGATACGGTTTTTGTATTGGGAATTGGCGACCTTCAGTTGCGTGAGATCTGCACGTGAGGATCTCACCCGCCACATCAAGGAGCGCCACGCAGCGATGGTTTAACTACAGACCGTCGTCCCAACGGCCCAAGACAGGACCTTTGAAGCCACAGCGCAGGAATCGAAGATGGCCCCACCTTTGGTAGAATAATTTCACCCAAGGGTTTCTTCAAGAGGTGGGCTCGAGAGCCACTGTCGGTACCCTGCGTACCGAGTACCCCATGATACCGCAAGAAAAGCCACGGAGTTCCACCAATCCGAGTTGAAGACCAGTGGAGGCTCCACGTGTCCCGCAGCACTAGACCTGCCTCCCTCATTGGGGTAGCTCCAGCGCTGCCACGTGTAAGGCAAGGCCGGACCTAACTCCTTGTATAGGAAAGCTCCAGTCAAGCCACGTATCGAGTGGACCCGGACCTAACCCCCCAGTAGAGGGAAGCTTCAGTACCGCCAGGCGTACAGCGGCTCCAGACCTACCTTCCCACAGTGGGAAGCTCTAGAGCTGCCACTTGTTGAACCTCTGGGCCTAAACCTGCAACAGTAAGATAGACGGATCTCCAACGGCGCAGACATTCAAGGGACAGTTAAAGCTGCTGTTACAATACTTGATTATGTGTCATTAATGCCATGTTAATGGCACGCGATCAGAGGACTTTTAGTACTGATAACGCCACCATTAAAGTGCGTTATCACCATTGATCATGTTTAATACATACAGATTGTGTATTAGATAATTAAACACCATCGGGGCCACATGTCGAGCCAGGTTGACAATGTAACAGCCAGTCCTTAGACTATAAAAGGGTTGTGCCGCACGGTACAAAGGACAAGTCTAATAAAGTGCTCACACACACATACTTATACATACAACCACCACGCGTGGAGTAGGGTATTTATGCTCAGGCGGCAGGAAACACGTAAAAATCCTCATGTCACCATCTTTTTCATAATCTCACGCGTGCCCCAACCAATCACAAACCTCCACGAACTACGATCTAGTAGTACCGGGCGAAGTGTCGATCCCACACTTCGACAGAAACATTGCAAGTTAAAAGTAGAACCATTGCAAGTTAACACCGGACCTTGCCAAAGCTAACCGGACCATGAACCGAGCTTACCAAAGCAAGCAGGACCTAGCGCTGGAGCTAACCAAAGCTAGTCGTACCTAGCGCCGGAGCTTCTCAAAGCTAGCAGGACCTAGTGCTGGAGCTTACCAAAGCTAGTCGGACCTAACGCCGGACCTAGCAAAAACATGTCGGACCTAGCCATAGCAAGTCGGACTTAGACGAAACATGTCATACCTAGACAAAGTAAGTCGGATCTTACGTCAGATATTGCCAGAGCTACCCGAAACAAGCCGGACATATCATCGGACCTTGCAAGAACTCGAACCTAGAGTCGGACCTTGATGAGACGGGTGTTTTGGCAAAATTTAAAACTTTTATCGTCATAGCCAATGTATTTAGCACACATAGGACTCATAATCCCCCCTTGATGAATGCATTGGCAACACCACTTAAAATATGAACATTGGCTAATGAAAAGTTTGAAAACAATCAAATGAGAAAGAAAGAAATTTAAAAACAAATACTTCTCCCCCTTTGTAAATCAGAAATAAAATGAGAAGAAAAACAAAAAATTCTCCCCTGAGAAGAATCGTGTGAATGTGTGCAATGTGTGGTCAATTTCTCCCCCTTGGACAATGTATTCAGCAAGGTTCAAAAGAGAAATTTCAATTGTTATGAGCATATTGTAACACATACATATAAAACAAAGCTCATCCAAGTCATACTATCAAGTAACTTACACTATCACATCAATGAGATACATAAAGTAGTGTTAGCCATGCTAGAGATCAAGTGTAATTTTCACATTAAGCAAGTCATGATCTCACAAACTTAATTATATCAAAACCCAAAAGCATGACACTTGTTGCTGCATTTTTATTTTTTTCAAAGCAAAAATTCAGAATATATGACATTTGCAAGAGATTATATGCCACATCTGCCTTATTCTAACCAACCAAGCCAAGCCTATGTCATTTGACAATCAGAAGCTTAAGAACATGGTTTTAGTCATACACAACATCTTCCAAGTTCATATCTAAGTGCAATGATAAGCCATCTCAAAAGAAGAAGTGCCATGCTTGCATATTCTCTTGATCTTTTCTCAATTTTTTTATTTGATCATAAAAGCTCAACAAGTGGATAGTTGATTAATTAATCTTTCATTATTAAAAGCGCTTGTGAGCATGAAACAAGTTTAAAACAGCAAGAAAGTTCGATCATGACCAAATTTAGTGTAAGTAATTATTCCAATTACTAGTCATGGCAAAAACTACAAAATGTATAACATAAGTAATATAGTATGAACTTTCAGCATGTAAAAGGAATCACAAAGTCATATATGTATAAAATATTATGCTCATATTATTTTAAATTCAGATTCACACATAGACTTTCCATGTTTCAAAAATCCCCCTCAATTTAAGATATGAGGATGCATAACCCCTATTTCACTATGAATGTAACAAAAATGAGTTAAATCCAAAGGTTTTATAAAAATGTTAGCCAATTGTTGTTCAGTATGTACATGGTGAAGCACAATGCTTCCTTTTTCAATATTATCATGGAGAAAATGATACCTAATGTCAATGTCCTTTGTTGTCTAATGTTCACAGGGTTTTTAGCGATGCAAATGTCACTAGTGTTATCACAAAACGGTGGAACACTATTTAGATCAACTCCATAGTCCTTAAGTGTTTGAAATCAAAAGAATTTGTGAGCAAGCGCTAGCAGCAGCTACATATTTAGATTTGGTTGTGTATTGTACAACTAAACTTTGTTTTCAAGAGGACCAAGCAACAAGTGAATTACCAAGAAAATGACAATCACCTGAAGTACTTTTCCTATCAATCCTACAACCCCCAAAATCAGCATCCGAAAAGTGTTTCAAAGTAATGGTTGAGGAAGAAGGAAGAAGAATGCCAAATTCTTGAGTTTCATGTAAGGACCTGAGAATCCTTTTGATGGCTTGACGATGTGAAGCATGTGGGACGCTTGAAACTATGCACAAAGTCATACGCTGAATTGTATGTCTAGTCTTGATGCCGTGAAGTATAAAAGTGATCCCATCATGCATCTATACCCTTTTTGATCCACGGTTTCATCATCTTCATCAAGTTCAAGTGTTGTTGCTGTACTCATTGGTGTCCGAAGAGGCTTGCTTTTGTTTATGTTGAAGCGATTAAGAAGGTCTCTTGTATACTTTGTTTGATGCACAAAGGTACCTTACTTGGTTTGCTTAATTTGCAGTCCCAAAAAGTATGTGAGTTCTCTCATCATACTCATCTCAAATTCTGAACTCATCATAGCTGAAAACTTGGACACAAAATCATGAGAAGCAGAACCAAAGATAATATCATCCACATACACTTGAACAAAACATTCTCTACACGTGACACAAAAGAGAGGGAGGAGAACCAATTGTAAAGCCCCAAATTCGAATGTAAGAACATCAGTTAGGAGGAATAAAAATGAGATGGTGAGAAGAAATAAAAAATAGCAATGTAAAAATCAAATCACTTAAAACTCTAATGGAGGGATTAAAAATTTAAACTTATCTCCTGTTCAAACATGGACAAACTGCAAAAGAGACCTGACCATGGGATTCCAAATAATTCAATTAGTCATCATGCAAAATTTTAGAAATTTTTAAAGTATTTTTTCCATTTAATTCAGTGACAACATTGAATTCCATTTGAATTCAAATTCAGATTATGAATTTGAATGAAACTTGACCACATGTGGAATTAAACTTAAGAATCTGATTCTACATATATGAATTAGTCTCCCCACAAATATCTATCAAATTTGGAACAAGATTGGTGGACGAAATGAAGTGTCCAGAGAAGATTTGCTTGAGGAGAGAAGTGGGGCCCACATGTCAGTGTGTTCACACGTGCTCTGTTTTTCACTCTCTCCTCCCAGGGCGCCAGGGAACCACATGCAAAAATCCACCATGATGCTTGCCTGCTTGCTTAGTTGAATCCTTGTCACGCGACTTGTTTGATCTTTTCTCTCGTCCTTATCACTCCACTGGCCAGGAAAGCTGAATCCTGCTCTGTGTATGGTTCCTTCGCGCAGAAGCTTGTATGTGGTGGTGCTCGTCCCTGCCTATTCAAAATTCCAGCTCGGTAGTGGATGTTGGTTCCTTTTGCTGCTGCTTTGATACTCTTTTATGTGTGGCGCTGCTCATCAATGATTTTGTGGGCAGTTCAACCTGCCCCGACGACGTTCTCGGCGTTTCCGTAGCCGCCGAGTTGAAGTCGTCCTCTGCTCCACCATCGGCAAACCGCATTAAACATCCTCAGCCCCCGACCTCTACAGCAAAAAGGTGCACTAAGGTACCTAGAATATGCTGGTGAAGTTTCATCCCATGCCATGCTTCATATCTCTCTTATTTCCATTTTTACCGAAGCGAGTTCATAGCTTGGTTGTTAGGTCTCTGATTTAATTCGGTTTCTAGGAGCAACCATCCTTCAATGCAATCAAATATATTGTTCACCACTTCCTAGCGCACTACCTAGATCAAGAATCATCAAGTTTCATCGAATAATCGAGTCGGGCTACAACTTTTCCCCATCGCCATTAGAAACGGTTTGGATTCACCATCGACGACCATCTTCCGGCCGTTTTCTCCCCGGTTGGAGTCCATTATCTTGTTCCTTGGAGCACCACGATGCTCCTGGACATCACAGCGCATCATTTGGTGCCTCCCACTGTGAGATCAAGGTTGGCCCTGCCAAGACCGCCACATTTGCCGTCGCCGGCGAGGTTCTGCTCGCCGCCGGTCATCGATAAGGTGCCCCAAAGGTGTTCTTTGAGCCCTGGAGTCGATCCCCACAAAAAGATCGAAGTTCAGTTGAGCATTGAAGTGAACATGCGGGCGCCATTGTTTCCCCTGTTTTGGGGCGACCTGACCCGAGGTTGAAGATGAACCTGACCAGTGGGGCACACTGGCAGTGTCTCAATCAGTTTTCCAAATTCCAGAAAATTGGCCCAACATAAAAAATAGATAACTTCCTGTAGAATGCTCCAAACAATTTTTTTGCAAGGTATTAATCTTTAGTTTCCAGAAGTGCAAATGTTTAACCATGAAAAGCTATTCTAATTTCTATAAAATTCAATTACTCGAAATATTCCTAGAATTTTAAAAGCTGATTCCTTTATTAGAAATTCATCAAATTTTGCCAGAACCTCAAGTTAGGTATTCCTCACATCCAGTAAAAATTTCATAGCAATTAAACATGTATAACATTCCCAACTTCAAATTCCCTCTCTGCTGTTCATTAATACACAGAAATACTTCCCAGAATTTGAATCAAAATTCTAAATTCAATTCCTCATAGAAGACTTGCTCTAAAAATCTCAAATAAATTTCTGTAGAATCCTCTTGATTCCTAGTTTCAAGTTGTTCAATTTGTTTTCCAGGAAACCTGTATAACTTCCTGTATAAGTCAATTACCTCAAATGCTCATTGACTTTTCTTAGTTGCTCCCTTCACTTGATATGCACCAAAATTTACCTGAACATTCCTTTAGGTATTCCCCAGCTCCAGTAGAACTTTCATGCACATTGAATTTGTGTAAGTTCACCAAAGATCAATTTTCTCTACTGCTGATTCAACATCAACAGAAACCTTATTTCCAGGAATTGATTCCAACTTGTAAATTCAATTGCTCCTAGTAGAAATAATCCAAAAATACTAAATAAATTTCTGTATACTCCTTATGATACATAATTTGATGTTGTTTTGACCAATTCGTCAGAAACTCATCAAACCTGTATAATTAATTCAATTAAGCTAATTACTTCATATTATTGTTACTACTGTTCAATATATGATCTATCTTCCAAATTTTTACAGAATACAATTCCATGTACCCTCATTCTAATATAAAATGTTAAAAGTTAATGGACATCATTTCCTGATCCAAATTTCATTCCAAACCTGTATGATATTTGAAAATCCAGTTTGAATTTGAAAACAATTCCAGAAATTCATAACAACTTAAAAAAATGCAATATCTCACTCTCAAATGCTTAGAAAATTATGAAACCAATTTTGCTAGAACCAGGACAACCTCATATATCATGATAATCTACTGTTAGCTATGTTAAAACTACAGATTTAACTCAAAATTCTGAGAAGTCATTTGCTTGTCAAAATTTTAGAGACAACAAATTTGCTTGATTATCTTCCATTCTTTGCCAAGATCTTTCCTATAGTACCTGGTAGCATCCATAAAAGTCCCAAAGCCAATTAAGATCATTTCCTTACTATGATCAATAGTTACTAGCTTATGATCTATATATGCAATCCATTTTCTATATCTTTCATACATGTTATGTATGCATATCGTGTAGTTGCCGAGATCGAGGAGGACCCATATGCTTTCGAGGTCCACCTTCCTGGAGCTAACTTTGATATTGACTCACAACCAGGCAAGCCCTGATTTGCATTTAAGCGCTATTACAAAATTTTGATTTGTATCACCTATGTCTGGGTGAGTTATGTGCATTAGGGCTAAGGTGATTGAAAATCCACTTGCATGAACAGATCACCCCATGTAGTTGTTAAGTCATTGTGTAGACTATGCTATGCTAAATGTTGTATAGGATTCGGTAGAAGTCGAGTAGTTGGAATCTACTCGCTTGGCTAGGACTTTTTCACATCGGATTGGTTAAAAGAAATGGAGTAGTAATTTGAATATAAGACCGGGCAGGGGCGTAGGATGCAGCAAGACATGGTCTTGGGTGCGTAGCTCTGCCTTTGTCAGTTAAGGACCGATCCGTGTGCTGCCCTGCTGAGCAAGTTTGAACTGTACTAGAGTCATACTAGATATATGGGGTCCAGAAAACCGATGTACCTTGGGAAGCCTTTTTTGAGACTTTTTTTATCGCCTCAGGCTTTCAGCCGCAACACAGTAGACGGAAACTTGCTCACGACATCTTCACAGTAGAAAGGTGCTCCGTGAGTGGGAATACTGTGTTACACGATTGGATCGATTAAACTTGGGCAGAACTTGAGAAAGGTGGTTGCGTACGACGTCCATGGAGTGCACCTAGGTGACTTCTAGTACGGGCGTATGTGTTGTGTATTCCGGCTATCTTTGATTTGAATCACCGTCCCTCGCGGTTATGAGTACCACTTGTTCATGAGTTGTGACGTAGTTAATACTTGCACTTGAGATGAAAATTAATTACTGCTAATATGAACAATTATATTATCATTGTATTTCTATGTTGTATGTATTAGTATTGTGCACACTATATTTATTTTTCAACCTTGGGCATGCAGCATCGTGATGAAGCGTTTCTTGTTTGATTGTCGAGTTACGATGTTGCCCGCACAAGGTTTAAGCTGCTGCTAATAAATCTGAAAATAAGGACCCACATTTAGGCGAGTCCATTATGCAAATCTGCCATCCTATGTTTATGTCTTTACCCTCATGCAAAGTTTCATGTTTAGGTGAGACGATTATGTCTTGCTAAGTCTTCGTGCTCACGGTTGCTATATAAGTTGTTTTGCAGGTACTAACCTCTATGCTTATGATTATGGTTGTCCGATGAGACTCGCAACTCTCCGTGCGGTATACTCATGAGGAACCATGCCGCCGCTGTTTGATATTCGTGGCTACTGAGGAGCATCTGTGGGCTGGACGACTTCTCTTTTGCCTATTAGACTTGAGTACAAGAGTTGTAATCTTATCTTCCGTTGTATTTTATTTTTATATAAACTATTTGTGAATTGAACATCTTTGTAAATTTTAGCAAATGATTTATGTAATATCTGTTCATTTACATGTGTGTTGTTGGGTGATTCATCGCACGGCACCACTCAATGCGATTCATAGAAAGCGCGGACCCAGTCCTCACAGACTGGTATTAGAGGCGCATTGGGAATAGCACACTAAATAAGGATCGTGTTACGCGAAAAACATAGGACACGATGAGGATACGGTACTAGGCCCACATAAGGACTATATTAGCATAAGTTATAAAGGTGTTAAAGCTAACTTATGTGTTATTATATTATGTAACAATATTCTAACGTCAGGTAAGAGGTAAGGTACACCACTGCAAGCAGATCAATTGCGGTAAGCTCACTATGCGAGAGGTAGCATGTGATTGTTTCCGTGGCTTAGCACGGAAAGTCAATATGAGTCTCTGAAACTCTCCATGTTTCTGAGAACATATGACACGTGGTATCCCAGCGTGCTTCAAAATTAGTGGGAGCCCCCGTCGGGTGGGATATAACCCAATGCGCCTCCTACAGGTGTAGCATTATGCAAAGATGTGAGACCCTGTCGGGTGGTAGAAAACCCGGTCATGTACCTCGAGACGTGTCCTAGCTCGGGGCGGCCCGTATGGAATGATACGGGACGAATGTTTTTACATTCTTATATATTATTGTTACTGCCTATCGTGCTGCCTATGTGGCCTGCCTGAAAGACGACTTATTGAGTGAATTGTGAATCTGTGTCTTCTGCAGATACACTGACTACGGTAGCGACCCGTGTAGCAAACGTTTGCAAGTAGATGATACTAGGGCCACCTATGGACGTATCCGGATATACCGGTTAGATTTTCAATTGGTGAGGCACGTAGTACTATCAGTATCATATTTGATAATTCGACCATCCCCCATGTTAGAATGGATGCATTATGTTTTGAAAGTCCAAGTATCAGTTGCTGGTATGCTTTGGACATTGCAAAGTGCTTACTAATCCAAGCTTGTGTAGAGAATCAAGGTTCTTTGTTTCCGGCCGAGGTTTTCTCAACTTCTCCAGGTTGAAACCTTGGTTAAAGGTCAGTAAACATAGGAATATGCTATTTGGATAGAAAGGTCATCATGTCCTCTACAAGTTTCCTTTTGATCACTAGTACAGAAAAGCCTCCAAAACCTGTATAAATTGTACCCCACCAAAACTACTACCGATGCCTGACCAATCGACCCAATCTCTGTAGTTTTACCATAACTCTTGGTATAAAAATCTCCTGCATTATTATGGTACATATCTGGAAATTTTAGAAGTATCACTACAACATTGTAATTCAATGTATCTTCCCATTCGACCAACAACCAATTCTAATTCACGGTTCAAACTGGTACTCTGCAGAACTGCTGGCAGAAACCAGTCAGCTCATATGTCAACTTAGACAGCCATATATCTTAATCTTACAATTTTACATAGAAAATATTATTTTATGGAAATGTTCGGAAGTCCTCTACCAACTTATTATTCAACTCCTGAGCTAAAACTTACATTAACCAGGCCTAATTCAATTTGTCGCTAAATCTGTCCCAGCAGTCCAGAACCAGAACCTTAACATGCCAATTTGAAGTTTGCGCGCTACAACCTGTATAACACTTGTTGAGGGTTGAACCATTGCATTTATGGGATGTTAACATGATGTTGTACAATGTTGTAATTGACATTATCTCCATATCTTGAACTTTTGTATCTTTATAAACTGAGGACAAAAACCCACATATACAGGGGAGGTTCTGTTAAAATTCCGAGAAAATCTTGTGAACTTCAAACCGGTATAATTTTTGTTCCATAGCTCACCTGGAGGTTTGTGAGCACAATATGGAAAGGGTAGGAAGTGACATAAAACTTTTATATTGAACATAAATCCTAGTTATGAATTTATCTATATGTAAATTGTGAGTTTATACAGGATGGTCAGCTGTAACAGAACTGTGATTCACACTCCAGTTTTGAACTTCTTCTACCAATTGACTAAAACTTCCATAACTTTCATCCCAGAAATGATATGAGCGCAAACGAATACATTTGGAAATTTTTTGGAGTGTACTACAATTTTGTCGATAAACTCGAGTCAGGATTATGCCTCCAACTAGTCAAAATGTTTTAATCTTTCCAGACTGGTCAGCAGGACCAGAAACAGGACAATGAAACCGGATTTTGAATGTTGTAATTCAAATCAACTTCGATTAAATTTCTTGTGTCACTTCAAATGTCTAACCTACTGTTCCTAGAACAGTTCTTGAAGCTCTCTACGACCTATGTTTCACTCCATGACCAGTTTTCCAATTTATAGTGATATGATCAATGCAACAGAAACTGCTCCAAACTGCAGAACACAGAAATGTATTTTTGTACTTTGCAGTGTTTTGATCATAACTTGCTTTGCACAACTTACAAAGAGTTGATTGATACATCTTCAAAAACACATGATTTATACTAAAACTTTGTAGTTATGAGTTTTGTATGATTTGAATCGGAATTGTATAAAACAGGTGAATCAAAGTAGATACCTCCATATGGAGTGCTGCTGAAAATTTTCCAGCAAGTCTGTCCACTTTGAACATTTATAACTCTTTATCCATAATTGATCTAGGGGCAAGCGAATACTTGTTGCAAATATGCTCGAGTTGACTTCAGCTTTTGTTTTTGGCTCAAGGCATAAAAATGTTGGTAGCATGATCAAAATTATGTTTTTGTGAAACTGGTCCAATCTGCCAGTGTTGTGACCAGTTCCACTAGTTTTGTCTTGGACAGTGCACTAGTTTCATCTTGGACAGTGATGAACCTGGGTTGTTAAAACTTTTATGCACCCACAAAAGCCCAGACTCTGCTATCCACAGTCATCCACCAGATTTACTCATCTTTTCTAAGGCCATCGCTTTTGGCATAATTGGCATTAGGGTGCATATGTATGCACGTTGGAGAGATTTGACGCTCCTCTTTTCACAAGCATTTTTTGCTTGGCCTTGAGTTAACTTGAATGTTTCCGTCAAGTAAGTCTGAACCGATTTCTTGGTTCGGAAATATTCATGCCTCAACCAACTTCCCAAAAGCCTTAACTGGGATTCATTGTTATTTACTGACAAAACAGTAACCATGTAAATGCACATGTGTTATCTTTCTTTTTCCATAGTAAACAAAAGTGTTGATTATGCTCCTACAAACATCACCATCTAAGAAATTCAACTGTTATACAGTTACTACAGCTTTATGTGAGTTTGTAGTCGGTTAAGAAAAAATTCTAGAGGTGATACTCTAGTAAACCTTAACTGATTGTTAAACTTGTTTAATGGAATAATTATACCATGCTTTTGGGATTGCTTTTCCTTAAGTGTGACACAAGGAAGGATATTTTCAATTTCATGATCCACATTTCTTTTGGGAGAATATGAACAAGTGACTAAATCCATTTAAATTGTGTTGCTGATAACTCCTTACTAACATGTGTGTGCACATCATCTTTTCGAAAGTGGGAGACTTCAGCAAAGCAGTTTTGTTCGTCACATTTTACCTTGTTAACGGAGGTTGGTTATCGCTAACACGAAAGGTAATAAGAATGAACAATTTCACGATCTTTTCCATTGGTCAACGATGGTTTGTCTCAGGGGTATAAAACCACCGTTGCACTTCACCATCCCGATAGAAGTTTAAAGGGAGCTTCCGAGTACCTAGACCGGAACTTAAGGGGGGAGGAGTGACCTTCATTTAACCTTGGTGTTTGATTACCAAACCTCCTTTGTACCGGAGGACGTCAATACCAAAGTGGCGATGGAGTAACTCTTTTTCGGGTGGGCTAAGTCGGAATACCTGACTGACTCACCTTCAAGAATAATAGTAGCTTTAACCTCTTACATTTCGATAAAATGACTAGCATGATCTCTGCTAGAGTATGCTGCAGCCAAAGTCGGATAAGATTATTGATTTGGACGGTAATGTCATCACAACACTACGCACTTGGAGCATGGTGAAAATGTTGTGTGTACTGCATGACCTATTTAGAAAGGCTGCATTTTACCATCAACTTTTATTTGATTGATTAATTGACCAACTTTGAGTGTGAGATGACCTTGATATCTTAGGGTGGTTGGACCATCATTGTACGTCATCTTTATCGCCCACCGAAGTGGAGGTTGTTACGTACTCTTCAGAGTTATTCTTTTTACCACTTCAGAAGGCAATCCAACCACGCTCACTAACGAATACAGATCTTTAGTAAGAACACTTCGAGATGAGAAAACTGACTCTTTCTTATTAAACCACAATTCTGTTTCTAACTTGTGGTTAGAAGGTGTCAGGGAGTGCTATCTCATCGACAAGTTTAATCCCTCGGCTCAATCATACTCGCTACATTTATTTGGGCTGAGTTCCATCTGTCTTTGTTGTCGTGTTAACTTGTATTCAACGACCTTGATCAAAGTTAGGCAAGGTATAATCCTTGTCTAGCACCTTTGACAACAAAGTTGTCAAGTCTTGTGAATTTTGAGATAGATCTCACCACGTTTGAATTGTTTTACCTATTTTTGCTCAAATCATTAAAGTGAATGCACCATACCTTATGCATCTTACCCAGGATTGCATTGCATATGCACGACATCATCCAACTTGTGATGCACCATGAAACATAATTAATGAAGAACTTTGAGCAAGTATATGTAGCTCCGTTCAAACACCTGAGTATTGTCTAAACGATCTTAAGCTATGGACAACTTGATCGTTTATAACACCAATTGTGTGATTCATCATCCTTGAGTAATACAAGGAGCATCCGATCTGGATCATTGATGAAAAGACTCACACCACAAAAAAAGGACTTTATATTTTTATAAAGTCTTGTGGAGCAACATGAGAAAATGAGGACTATCTCCATTCAAACGATCCGGATGGACTATCATCTCATATCTGGTAACCCCTCCTCCTTCATCTCTTCTATTCGTAATATGGAAACGAGATTCTTTTGGGGGGGGGGGGGGGGGGGATGTAAAAGCCCCAAATTCCAAAGTAAGAACTTCAGCTAGGAGGAATAAAAATGAGATGGAGAAAAGAAATATAAAATAGCAAAGTAAAAATCAAATCATTTAAAACTATAATGGAGAGATTAAAAATTTAAACTAAGCTCCTGTTCAAACATGGACAAACTGCAAAAGGGAGCCGACCATGGGATTCCAAATAATTCAATTAGTCATCATGCGAAGTTTCATAAATTTTTAAAGTAGTTTTGCCATTTCAGTGATAACATTGAATTCCATTTGAACTAAAATTCGAATTATGAGAATGAAACTTGACCACATGTGGAATTAAACTTTAGAATCTGATTCTACATATTTAAATTAGTCTCCCCACAAATATCTAGCAAATCTGGAACAAGATTGGTGGAGGAAATTAAGTGTCCAGAGAAGATTCGATTGAGGGGGGGAGTGGGGCCCACATGTCAGTGTGTTCACATGTGCTGTGTTTTTCCCTCTCTCCTCCCAGGGTGCCAGACAACCTCATGCAAAAATCCACCGTGATGCTTGCCTGCTTGCTTAGGTAAATCCATGTCACACGCTTGTTTGATCTTTTCTCTCGTCCTTATCACTCCACTGGCTAGGAAAGCTGAAGCCTGCTCTGTTTATCGTTCCTTCGCACAGAAGCTTGTCTGTGGTGGTGCTCGTCCCTGCCTAGTCAAAATTCCAGCTCGGTAGTGGATGTTCGTTCCTTTTGCTGCTGCTTTGATACTCCTTTATGAGTGGCGCTTCTCAGCAATAATTTTTGTGGGCAGTTCAACCTGCCCCGATGACGTTCTCGGTGTTCTCGTGGCCGCCGAGTCGATGCCGTCCTCTGCTCCACCGTCGGCAAACCGCATTAAGCATCCTCAGCCCCTGACCTCTACAGAAAAAAGGTGCGCTAAGGTACCTAGAATATGCTGGTGAAGTTTCATCCCATGCCATGTGTCGGTACCCTAGAAACCGTACACCCCTTGAGGTTACAAAGATTTCAAAGGAAAGCCATCAACTTGGGTTGAAGACCCTCGGAGGCCCACTTGTCAGACATGATCGGACCCGCTTCTCCAACATGATTAATCCCTGGGTCGCCACGTGTACTGCCAAACCGGAGCTACCACCCACAAGGGGGAAGCTCCGGGCCAGGTACCGAAACGGCACCTCCGGGCTTAACCCCAGACCGAGAGAAGCTCCGGACTTGACACGTGTCTGGTAGCCCCGGAGCTACCTGCTTCCCACAGCAAGCTCTGGAGCTTCCACGTGTCTAATCGTCGGACCTTTCAGCTTCTAACCTCTGGAAGACCTTGTAACGGCTCCAGACCTTCAAAGGAGAGCCAAAGACTTCAAGACCCGATTAAGTGCCATTAATGCCATATTAATGACACTTAATCGGACGTTCTTAACGCCAGTAACGGTGCTGTCAAGGCCCGTTACAGAATCATTAACAGCAATTGATCGTGTATCAATACTAGTAACCGTCGGGGCCACATGTCGGGCCAGGCTAGCTTGTAACGGCATGTCCTTGTACTATAAAAGGACAGGCCGACGATACACTCAGGGACGTTCACAAGCGATCATTCGTGACAAGCTCTTACAGCCAATACAACACCAACACACCCGTGGAGTAGGGTATTACGCTCAGGCGGCTCGAACCACGTAAATCCTTGTGTCTCCTGTGTCAAATTCATATTCACCTTCTTGAGTCTCCGCGCGCCCACACCGAACTTAAAACTCCCCAATCACTTTAGCAGTGAAGGGAGATCTGCCAGTTCCAACAGTCGACAGTTGGCGCGCCAGGTAGGGGCGCCTGAGATTTTCGAGAATGGTGAACTCTGCTGTTGGATCGTCCAACGGCCAACCAGCTGTTCAGGTAGTTGGGGGCAATCCCTCCAACAGGCAGCCACCAGCAGGAGCCTCAGCACCAGCAGGAGCCACACTCCCACCACCACCGTCTTCTCCAGCAAATCGTGCTGGGCAACGTGATGGTGCGCCGGCGTCGCTTACTGCATCGGCGAGTCATGACAACCCGGAACACGCGCTCCATGCAGCGCGTGCTCTTCTCCAACGTCCACCACCTCCGGATGCATCTCGAGATGCACTGGAGCAGTGGAGGGCCGATGTGGAGCATTTGGTCGCAGCAGCGGCCGAACGCCTCAACAACCAGGGTCCTCCTCCTTCGGGACGAGCCCCGTCGCAGCGGCGGACTTTGTCTGAAAGACTTGGTCCGCACGCCTCCAATAGAAGGAGACGTGCTGCATCTCAACAAGTGACGTCGTTGCCCTCCGGGGCTCGACGCACTCACACGGTATCTAGGCTTTTGACTCATGACCTCCGGGCAGAGCTTGATCGCCGATACCGCCAGCAGGACGGCCGTGTCCATATTGAGCGTGCCCGTGAAAGACGGGAAGCTCAGGACCTTTATACTCTGGAAGGAGTAGGAGGAGGCTGTTCAGCCCTAGACATGCACCTGCGCATGGTTAGATGGCCACAGAAGTTCCGGCCTCACCTGCCGGAAAAATTCGACGGGACTGTCAACCCCGCCGAATTCCTTCAGATATACTCCACTGCAATCTTGGCAGCCGGAGGAAACGAGGCCGTGATGGCCAATTACTTTCCAGTGGCCTTAACTGGGACCGCCAGGTCCTGGTTTATGAGCCTTCCACCCAACTCTATCAACAGTTGGGAGGAACTGTGCCATCAGTTTACTGCCAACTTCGGGAGTTCATACACCTGACCAGGCACTGAACTGGACCTTTTTGCGGTCGTACAAAAAGGGGGAGAAACTTTGCGGTCCTTCATCCAGAGGTTCTCTCAGGTACGCAACACTATCCCTTCTATCTCAAGCGCTTCTGCCATTGTGGCATTCAGACAGGGCGTACGGGATAAGAAGATGTTGGAGAAGCTGGCGATCAAGGAGATCACCAGCGTCACGGAACTCTTCAGCCTGGCAGATAAATGTGCCAGAGCTGCGGAGGGCCGTGAGATGCACTCCAAACCAGCCTCGGAGGATCCCAAGAAATCCTCCAAAGAAGAAGCCGCTACCTCCGGAGGTAGCAAGAAGAAAAAGAAGACCAACGGCAAGAAAAAGTCGTCGGCCGGCACATCCAACGTTGCAGCTGCTGCAACTCCGGGTGGCCGGGGGTCACGCCCCGAGAAGCGACCTCGACCGTCTTCTGAAGATGGTGGCAAACCCAAAGTGTGGTGTCCCATTCACAAAACGGGCAGCCACGGTTTGGAAGACTGCCGGGAGGTCCAAAACCTTGCCGAGCGCTACAGCAAGCGCCGGGAAGGATCTCCTTTCTGACAAAGGGAAGGAAAACAGAAGGTCGACGAAGCTCCGGCTGAAGAGGAGTTAGGGTTTCAGGATCCCAAAAAGGTCCTGAAGGTCGTCTACACCTCCGTCGATGATGATTCTGACGTCTCCGACAACGAGCGTCGGAAGACCATGAACACCATTTTTGGTGGATCATAGGATATCACCTCCCGTCGCGTCATCAAGACTATGCAACGGGATATGGCCGCTGTAGCCCCTACAGTCAGGCCAGAACCTCATCGAAAGTGGATGGACACCTCCATCACTTTTGATGCTTCAGATTGCCCACGGAGCATGGTTGGAGCAGGTCAGTTACCTTTGATGGTATCTCCTACCATCAACAACATCCAGCTCCACCATGTCATGGTGGACAGAGATTCGGGGATTAACCTCATCAGCTTCGAAGCTTTCACTAAGCTTCAGCTACGACCTTCGGATCTCCAGCCCTCTCGACCTTTCTCCGGAGTAGGTCCGGGGGCCATTACCCCACTCGGAGCTATTACTCTCCCCATTACCTTCGGGACCCGGGAGGAGTATCACACCGAGAAGTTGGTCTTCAACGTTGCTCAGATCAACTTACCATTCAACGCCATCTTGGGTAGACCTGCCCTGTATAAATTCATGGCAGCTGCTCATTATGGATACCTGGTGTTGAAGATGCCAACACCAGTAGGCGTTCTCTGGATCCGCGGAGATCGCACTACCCGAGTAACTGCTCTGGAGGAACTCCACACACTCACCACGGCGCAAGAGGAGGACTCTAGACAGGAGCAAGCTCCAAAACCCCCGAGCATTCGTCAACAAGGCTCGACCTCTGCACCCCGTGTGCAGCCAAGCAGCGACACCGACATTCCCGTAAAAGTTGTCCAAATTAGTTCCGATGCCGCTCAAACCACCCGTATATCGGGAGGGTTGAACAACAAATAGGAACTCGCGCTCATCACTTTCCTCCGGGCTAACGTCGACGTGTTTGCTTGGCAACCGTCACAAATTCCTGGGATCCCCAGGGAAGTGATTGAGCACAATCTGAAGATCTACCCCGATGCTCGGCCTGTGCATCAGAAGCCTCGGAAGCAATCCGTAGAGCGGCAGAACTTCATCCGACAAGAAGTGAAGAAGCTACTCGAAGCCGGATTCATCCGAGAAGTCTTCCATCCAAAATGGCTGGCGAACCCAGTCGTTGTGCCCAAGGCCGGCGGGAAGCTTCGGATGTGCATCGACTACACCATGCTAAATAAGGCATGTCCAAAAGATCCATTCCCACTACCTATAATAGATCAGATAGTGGATTCCACCTCCGGGTGTGAATTACTGTGTTTCCTAGACGCATATTCTGGGTATCATCAAATCAGGATGTCTAGGGAGGATGAAGAGCATACTTCATTCATCACAGTAGATGGATTGTACTGTTACACAGCCATGCCCTTTGGTCTCAAGAATGCAGCTTCTACTTTTGTACGAGCTATGTACAAAACTTTTGAAGAACTCATCAGAGACATAGTGGAAGTGTACGTCGATGACATCGTGGTCAAGGTTAGGAACAAGGAGTCACTCCTAGACACCTTGCAGGCTGTCTTCGACAAGCTGCGGGCCACCCGCACAAAGCTAAACCCGGACAAGTGCGTGTTTGGGGTTAGCTCCGGAAAACTTCTTGGCTTCCTGGTAAGTCAGCGGGGCATAGAAGCTAATCCGGCGAAGATAAAAGCCATTGAAGACATGCGGCCACCAACCCGCATCAAAGACGTCCAGAAGTTAACTGGATGTCTAGCAGCCCTCAGCCAGTTCATATCAAGACTGGCGGAGCGGGCACTTCCCTTCTTCAAGCTATTGAGGAAGTCCGGACCATTCCAATGGTCCGAAGAAGCAGAGAAGGCATTCCAAGAGCTGAAACAGTTCCTCACCACCCTACCAATCCTGGTAGCTCCGAACCCTGGTGAGCCTCTGTTGCTTTACATTTCAGCTACTGGCGAAGTCGTCAGTATGGTTCTGGTTGCAGAGAGACCGGAACTACCCCATACTCAGGAATCCAGACCCCTTCGGGAGGGTCCGGAGGTTCCTGAAAGCGAGTCTGGGTCCCAGCTCCCAGATTCGAGCCTACGGGAAGTCACTTCAGGAGACCTAGACCCCTCCGGGAGGGTCCGGGTCATTTCTGAAGAAGCTCCGGGTTCCTCCAGCCAGAACCCGGAGGTCCCCGAAGAGAATCTGGACCCCTCCGAGAGGGTCCAGATCAATGAAGAGGAAGCTCCGGACCCCTCCGGGAGGGTCCGGACCATTCAGCGTCCGGTATACTTCATCAGTGAAGTATTATATGATGCCAAGACTCGATACCTAGAGGTGCATAAGCTGCTCTATGCAATTATTATTGCATCTAGGAAGCTTCGACACTACTTCCAAGCTCTCAAAGTCTCGGTGGTGACCTCCTATCCACTTCGAGCAATCTTGCATAATCCCAATTCAACTGGGAATATTGCAAAGTGGGCAGCGGAATTGGCTGAATTTGATCTTGAATTTATTTCAAGACAAGCGGTCAAGAGTCAAGCGTTGGCAGACTTTGTGGCGGAATGGACTCCCTCTCCATCAAATCCTGGGGACCCCAGTGAGCAGAAGACGGAGCATCAAGTCCCAACCTTCACCGAGCCTCACTGGACCCTCTTCTTCGACGGCTCCATGCAGAAGCAGGGGGCCGGAGCTAGAATCCTTCTCCTTACACCGACTGGGGAGAAGGTGAAATACATGGTACACCTTGACTTCAAGGCAACCAACAACATGGCGGAATATGAAGCTCTCATCTACGGACTAAAGGTGGCACTATCATATGGAGTCAAGCAACTTCTGGTCAAAGGAGATTCACAGCTCATCATCAAGCAGGTGAAGGATGAATGCTCCTGCAATAATTTCCAGCTAGCTGCTTACCTCCTTGAAGTCCAGAGGCTTCAGATGGACTTTGAAGTCCTAGACCTCCACCATGTTCAGCGTGCCCACAACGCTGAAGCTGACGAACTCTCGACCAAGGCGTCAACCGGAGCTCCGGCTCCTGACGGAACCTTTGTCCAGAGGCTGTCAAAACCAACAGCTCAGCCTGCCGAACTGAGCGAAGGGGGCGAGATCAGCATCCCAAAGCTGACGGTCCCGATGGCCCTGTTACCATGGCAGCCGTCAAGGGTCGTAGTTGCTGCCGGGAGCTTCGAGCAACCCAGCACGCAAGACTCAAAAGCTCAAGCTAGCTCCAATGCATGGATCTCGGAGATCTGGAACTACTTGAAAGACAACATCCTTCCTGACGATGATGTATCCGCTGACCGGGTAGTCAGATTGGCTAAAAGATACACGCTGGTAGAAGGGGATCTCTAACGGCGCGGTGCCAACAGCATCCTAATGCGGTGCATCACAAGGGAAGAAGGATGCGAGCTTCTCGCAGAAATCCATGGAGGCGAGCGTGGGAACCACGCATCTTCCCGCACGCTGGTCGGAAAAGCCTTTCGGCATGGCTTCTACTGGCCTACAGCGCTCCAGGATGCCACTGAGCTGGTGAAGAAATGCGAAGCATGCCAATTTCATGCAAAGCAAATTCATACACCGGCTCAGCCCTTACAAATGATACCTCCTACATGGCCCTTCGCTGTGTGGGGGATGGACATCTTGGGACCCTTCCCAAGAGCTGTCGGAGGTTACAAGTTCCTGTACTTCGCCATTGACAAGTTCACCAAGTGGCCGGAAGCAACTCCAGTTGTGACGATCAACAAGCAATCTGCTATCAACTTTCTGCAATCCATTGTAAGCAGATTCGGAGTCCCAAACAAGATCATCACTGATAATGGGACTCAATTCACAAGCTCCGCATTCCAAGGATATTGCGAAGACCTCGGCATACAAGTTTGCTACGCCTCCGTAGCTCACCCAGCTAGCAATGGCCAAGCCGAGAGAGCAAATGCAGATATCCTTAAGGGACTCAAAACGCGCACCTATGAGCGCTTGAAGAAACATGGAGCCAACTGGATCGAAGAGCTTCCGCCTACTTTATGGGCCAACAGGACATCTCATAACCGGTCAACTGGAGAGACACCCTTCTTCCTGGTGTACGGAGCTGAAGCAATCCTTCCTCCGGAAATCACCTTGGGTTCACTCCGGGTCCGGACCTTCGACGAAGCCGCACAGGACTAGCTCCGGCGTGAAGACCTAGACCTCCTTGAGGAGGGAAGGTGCCAAGCAGCTGTTCGGAATACCCGATATTGTCAAGCTCTACGACGTTATCACCAGCGGCATGTACACAATCGACAGCTCGAGGAAGGCGATCTGGTGCTACGGAGAATACTATCCAGTGAAGGGTTAAACAAACTCTCCCCCGGCTGGGAGGGACCCTTCCGAGTGATCAAAGTATCCCGTCCCGGAAGCGTTCGCTTGGCTACCGAGGATGGGACACCTCTCCCAAATCCTTGGAACATCGAGCACCTCCGTAAGTTCTACACTTAATACCACGGAGGTGAGTCTTGAGTAACTTGGGGTGTATGTTATAGAGTCATTGTACAGAGTCGGGTAGTTCCTCTGGGAGAGCAGCCGGACCTTTCCCAAAAGGTCCGCAAAGCTCATGCAACACTTGTCACAGTCTCAGGACTAAAAGTGTGGCTAACTACCCTGGGTCAAATGAGAAATGAAACACACTTAGCCTGGTTCCGTAGCCTAAGAGTGTACTTGTTTCCCCTGTACCCCGGACCTATAATGAAAGACATTTTCATGTGAAATAGACTCCACGTGCATTTATTTTGTAGGCTCAACATTTTTATTTTTCTCTTTCTTGTCTATAACAGAGACGTGCAATTCTTAAGAAATTTTAGTTCGACCGGTTTATATACGATTCGAGTTGCATTGTCAGTTCTTTTGGATTCAGATATCGTTCATGGCCAACTCGCCTGAAAGCC
The DNA here is from genome assembly GCA_036927565.1 of Tuctoria greenei. Classification (NCBI taxonomy): domain Eukaryota; kingdom Viridiplantae; phylum Streptophyta; class Magnoliopsida; order Poales; family Poaceae; genus Tuctoria; species Tuctoria greenei. The sequence goes on from JAYESD010000004.1 coordinate 165,887,023, forward strand.
GCCAAGCCAATCTAGGGCTGGAGTGTGCCATCGGCTTAGCCTGGTCAAGCACCCTAAGTACGCCACTCTACCTACACCCCGGCAGGTCGAAGTAAGGCGGGTCCATGGACACTTGAATCTAAGAGAAAAGGCAACACATCCGATTGTATTTAAAATTGCGTTCAACTTAAAGTTTTCTTGAGAATCGTAAGCCGCGGCAAAATTATAGACAAGGAACGAATTTTACTATTTTTCTTGGCTTAAGTGTGCAGGAAAAATAAACTCTACGTTGATGGAGAAAAGTCAGAGCTAACTAAGCTCCGACTCCCCCAAGGGGGTCAACCGTCGATGCTGACTATAAGATGGTGAGAAGACCCTGTAAATGGAGTTTGCTGCCAACAAACCAAGTGTTGGCAAAGGTCACTGCCGGAGCTACTCAGCTCCGACACCTCGGAGGACTAACTATCGATGCTCTACGTGTTGATAGAGGCTATTGCCGGAGCTACCAAGCTCCAGTGATGGATAATGCCGGAGCTTCTAACCTCCAACAACCTCAGGGGACCTTCGCTATCGAAGACTTCGGACCTAAATTCTAAAAGTTTGGAGCAAATAAGTCTTCAACAAAACACAGCATCCTTTTGGTACATGTTCACAATCAAATTGTGTACATCTACCAGGGGGCCAAGTGAAGATAAAGGTGTTGAAGACAGAAAGTGAAATTCTCAAAAATTTTGGGGATTTCATTCATCTGGAGACAGGAGGTTACATCTGGAGACAAGGAATTACAAAATTGAGGAAGAAGAAGAGAAAATACAAGTGAGAGCTAAAGAGATGGTCCTAGACCCTATGGAAGAACTCGGCGACCTTCTGGGCGACCTCCGACACGCTGGCTCGGGTAGCTTCGCCTTCTCCTTCGACGGGGCCTTCAAGCACCGGGTCCAGAGGAAATTGAGAGTTCCGGCTGGTGTAGCACGTCAACACATATTCTGTGACGTTCCTCGCCAGGGATTGCCCCTCAACCTCCAGTTGGTCCGCGATGACGCGCCCACCTTGGAGAGCTTGCTACCAGCTGCGCTCAACGCTTGCAGCGCAAGGTCCGGCTCCGGCTCCGGATCATCCGGGCGCACGGGGCTGAAACCCATCGGCGTCAGCGCGTCGTTGGCCTTGCCCAGGAACTCCCAAATCTGCAGGTAGTCCGCTGTCCTCAAGCTCTTCATCTCTTCCAGGGACCTCCTGGCCGCCGTCAGTTCGGAATTCTCACGGGCGAGGCGCTCAACTTCTTTGGTGTTTTGCTGAATCCTTGCAGCAACCCGCCTCTTGAGTCTTCCGAGATCCTCCTGCCGGAGGTGTATCCTATTCCGGCGATCGACCAGGTCCTTCTCCCTAGCCTCCACTTTTTTCTCCCGGGCAACAAGGGCACACTCGTATTCGTAGAGTTCCTGCCCTCGTACCCAGGTCTTCTCCTCCTCCTCTTGGCAGCGCTCTTCCAATTTCTTGGTGCGCTCCTCGAGGCCCTTGTCTGCCAGAGCCACCTTCTCGGCAAGCTCCTCTTCCCTCCTCAGGACATCATCCCGTAGCTCAAGGAGTTTCTGCTCTTCATTCTCGAGCCGTTTCTCCCTCTCTTCAAGTGCCTCCCGGCGCTTGATGAGTGCAGTGTTAATGACCTCCAGCCTTTCATGGCGTTCCTCGGCCGCACTGTTAGCTGCTTTGGCTTGATTGTATATCTCCTGGGATTGGGCGTCGAGGGCATGAGTCATGCTCTCCCTGTCGTCCAGCAGCTTGCCCCAGTACTCCAGGCGGATCTTCTCCCCCTTGATCCACTCCTTGTCATCCGCAAGACTCGACTGCACCAGTTTGGTCTTGAAGTGGAGCCGATTACGCCACCGCCTAAGGGTTTGGCGCTCCTTTTCAAGAGCCTTGCTGTCGTGGAAGAAGGCCAATTGGACTTGACGTAGACTGGAGCAGGCGTTGTCGATAGACATCGACAGCGGGATGGGCTCCGGGCCTGCTGGGATCTCCTCCGCTGGTTCCAGCGGGTCTTCACATACAAAAATAGGGTCCCACTCTACGAGAGTGGAACCCTGAGCTTCCAAGGCACTAGGGTCGTCCTCCGGGATGGCCTCAGTCGCCATCGAAGAAGGCCCCGCCGCCAAGTCTTCGTTCACCTCCTCAGGTAGGGGGCCAGCGACTTCGTTTGGGCACTCCGGCTCGGCCGCAGGTACCTCCGACATTGTCGCCTCCAGAGCAGGAGCTGCTACTGGCTCCGGTCGGGACACCTCTTCCGAAGGATTCTCGAGCTCCCTCGCCTCTTCAACCACCGGTTCAGGTGTCGGAAGATCTTCATCTTCAACCGGCCCCGGGACCGGAGCTCCAACAATCACTGGCTCAACGGCCAGTGCTTCGGAGGTAGCCAGCTCAACTGCCGGAGCTACCTCGACTTCCGGCTCACATGCCGGAGCTTCAGTCACCTCCGGCTCAACTGCCGGGGCTTCAGCACTTTCCGGTTCCGAAGCCGGGACTACTACTTCCTCCGGCTCAACAGCCGGAGCTTCCATCACTGCAGCACCAGGACCCGAAGCTTGAACCTCCGGGACAGGTGCCGTTGGCGTGTCTTCACTCCCGTGGTCCGGCGCTACCACGGGGACTTCTGGGGACGAATCGAGGTCCATGACCACGACAACCGGCGCTGGAGCTGTCGCAGCCTCAGCCACCGCTTGGGGCGGCACCGGGACTGGAGCAGAAGCTCCCATGGCCTCAGACACTGTGGCTGAGGGTGGAGCTTCACTCCCCTTCTTGGGGACGCTGCAGATGATGATCGAAGAAAATCAGCAAACAGTTGCTACAAATAAAAAGTTAACCAAGGTAAAGATTAAAAATTACCTTGGAAGGCTTCCGCACCAGCTTGCACGGAACCTTTTTCCCGGATGTTCCGGGCTGACCACGGTCGGCGTAGGAGCTCCGGAAGGTCCCCCGAAACTCGTTGCAGCCGCGGGCGTTTCCCGGGTCGAGACTCTCCTCGATCGGGAGGAACCCCTGGACCTGGAGGCTCCCACCATCCAGGTGCCGGAGTCGTGCACCCAGAGCTAGCGCCCAGGAGGGTTCCACCACGGGGACAGACGCGCTCCGGGAGGATCCCACTGTCGGAACGGTATCGTTCCGAGAGGACCCCACTACGGGGACAGTCGCCACAGCGGCAGAAGATCTTCCCCCCTGGGGAGAAGGAACTGAGGCGGAAGTAGCGGGCATGACGGACCTTCTATTGGCGTGTCATAGCTTCCTCTTCCGACTCTCCGGCTCCTCCGCCAACTCTTTGCCCTTGCTGATGACCTCGACCCTCGGCTGTGGAGCAGGGGCGGAGCCGTCTTCGGGCATCCCGGGGATCGCCACCCGGGTGGTTGATCTTCTCTCGAAGACACCAAGGTCGTCAAGTGCGGGCATCGTCCGCCGGAGCTCCCTGCTGAACTCCACTTCCACGTTCAGAGGGAGAAAGGCCGACGGTGGAGTCAAGTCATCACCGTCGACGTCGATGCCGTGCTGAAATTTCTTGAGGTGGAACTCCAAGGTCTTCCCCACCATGTTGGACTTCAACCCGGTCCTCATCCATCACGCTGTTGAGGGCCCAGGCGAGCTTCTCCCTCCTCTTCAGTGGCGCCCACCTGTTGGCCAGGAAGTTGCAGAATACCGCCTGGGGAGTCAATCCTCCCTCCACGCATTGGCGGATCCTGGTCAGGGCGGGGTTGAAAGCTTCCGCCAGCACCGGAGCTTCACTCCAGATCGTCGTGTCGATGCCGGGCAGACCGTCTGGCAACTCCAACCTCTCGTGCTCCTCCACCCTGACGACTATCCAATCTTTCTTCCAGTCATCCCACTTCCCGGAAGGGAACGACCGGAGGTACTTGAATGGGCACTTCTTGCGCTTCACAAAGTAGTAGAAGCCAAGGTACTCATTGCTCCGGCCGGTGGTGTGGACGGTGAAGAAGGTTCGGAAGAGTTCGATGCAGGGGGGGTGCCCACCCACATCTCAGGCGGCCCGAACCACGTAAATCCTTGTGTCTCCTGTGTCAAATTCATATTCACCTTCTTGAGTCTCCGCGCGCCCACACCGAACTTCAAACTCCCCAATCACAATAGCAGTGAAGGGAGATCTGCCGGCTCCAACAGTCGACACCATGCTTCATATCTCTCTTATTTCCATTTTTACCGAACCGAGTTCATAGCTTGGTCGTTAGGTCTTCGATTTTATTCGGTTTCTAGGTGCAACCATCCTTCAATCCAATCAAATATATTATTCACCACTTCCTAGCGCACCACCTAGATCTAGAACCATCAAGTTTTATTGAGTAATCAAGCCGGGCTACAACTTTTCCACATCGCCATTATAAACGGTTTGGAGTCAGCGTCGATGACCATCTTCCGGCCGTTTTCTCCCAGATTGGAGTCCAATATCATGTTCCTTGGAGCACGACGATGCTCCTGGACATCACATCGCATCATTTGGTGCATCCCCCTGCGAGATCAAGGTTGGCCCTGCCAAGACCGCCGCGGTTGCCGTCGCCGGCAAGGTTCTGCTCGCCGCCGGCCATCGACAAGGTGCTCCAAAGGTGTTCTTTGCGCCCTGGAGGCGATCCCCACAAAAAGATCGAAGTTTGGTTGAGCATTGAGGTGGGAACGTGCGGGCGCCATTGTTTCCCCTGTTTTGGGGTGACCTGACCCGAGGTTGAAGATGAACCTGACCAGTGGGGCCCACTGGCAGTGTTTCAATCTGTTTTCCAAATTCCAGAAAATATGCCCAACTTAAAAAAAAAGATAACTTCCTGTAGGATGCTCCAAAAATCTTCAAAATTTTTTTGTAAAATTCAAAATTCAAATGCTTAACCATGAAAAGCTATTGTAATTTATGTAAAATTGAATTACTCCAAACACTCCTGGAATTTTCACAGCTGATTCCTTTATTATAAATTCACCAAATTTTACCAGAACCTCAAGTTAGGTATTCTTCACATCGTGTAAAACTTTTGTAGCAATTAAACCTATATAACATTCACAATTCAAATTTCCTCTCTGCTGTTCATTAATACACAGAAATACTTACCAGAATTTGAATCAAAATTCTAAATTCAATGCCCCATAGTAGACTTGCTCTAAAAGTCACAAATAAATTTCTGTAGAATCCCCTAGATTCCTAGTTTCAAGTTTTACAATTTGTTTGCCAGGAAACCTGTTTTACTTCCTGTATAAGTCAATTACCTCAAATGCTCATTGACTTTTCTTAGTTGCTCCCTTCACTTGATATGCACCAAAATTTACCTGAACATTCGTTTAGGTATTCCCCAGCTCCAGTAAAATTTTCATGCACATTGAATCTGTATAAGTTCATCAAAGATCAATTTTCTCCACCGCTGACTCAATATCAACAGAAACCTTATTTCCAGGAATTTATTCCAACTTGTAAATTTAATTCTCCTAGTAGAACTACTCCAGAAATACCAAATAAATTCCTGTATACTCCTTATGACCCATAATTTTATGTTGTTTAGACCAATTCATCAGAAACTCATAGAACCTGTATAATTAATTCAATTAAGCTAATTACTTCATATAATTGTTACTACTGTTCAGTATATGATCTATCTTCCAAATTTTTACAGAATACAATTCCATGTACCTTTGTTCTTATATAAAACTTTTAGAGTTAATGGACATCATTTCCTTATCCAAATTTCATTCCAAACCTGTATGATATTTGAAAATCCAATTTGAATTGGAAAACAATTCCCGAAATTCATAACAACTTAAAAAATGCAATATCTCACTCTCAAATGCTTAGAAAAATATGAAACTAATTTTTCTAGAACCAGGACAACCTCCTATATCACGATCATCTGCTGTTAGCTATGTTAAAGCTACAGATTTAACTCTAAAATTCTAAGAAGTCATTTGCTTGTCATAATTTTAGAAACAACAAACTTGCTTGATTATCTTCCATCTTTGCCAAGATCTTCCTTATAGTACCTGGTAGCTACCATAAAATTCCCAATGCCAATTAAGATCATTTCCTTACTATGATCAATAGTTACTAGCTTATGATCTATATATGCAATCCATTTTCTATATCTTTCATACATGTTATGTATGCATATCGTGTAGTTTCCGAGATCGAGGAGGACACAGAAGCTTCCGAGGTCCACCTTCCTGGAGCTAACTTTGATATTGACTCACAACTAGGCAAGCCCCGGTTTGTATTTAAGCGCTTTTACAAAATTTTTATTTGTATCACCTATGTTTAGGGTGAGTTATGTGCATTAGGGCTAAGGCGATTGAAAATCCACTTGCATGAATAGATCACCCCATGGAGTATTTGGGTAGTTGTTAAGTCATCGTGTAGACTATGTTATGCTAAATGTTGTATAGGATTCGGTAGAAGTCGAGTAGTTGGAATCTACTCACATGGCTAGGACTTTTTTTCACACGGGATTGGTTCAAAGAGATGGAGTAGTAATCTGAAAATGAGACTGGGCAGGGGCGTAGGATGCAGCAAGACATGGTCTTGGGTGCGTAGCCCTGGCTGTGTCGGTTAAGGACCGATCCGTATGTCGCCCTGCTGAGCAAGTTTGAACTGTAACAAAAAAACTCGATATAGGGGGTCCAGGAAACCGATGTACCTTAGGAAGCCTTTGTTGAGACTTTTTTGATCGCCTCAGGCTTTCGGCCGCAACATAGTAGACAGAAACTCGCTCACAACATCTTCACAGCGGAAAGGGGCACCATGAGTGGGAATACTATCCTAGACGATTGAATCGATTCAACTTGGGCGAAACTTGAGAAAGGTGGCTGCGTACGACGTCCGTGGAGTGCACCTACGTGACTTCCAATACATGCGTACGTGTCGTGTATTCCGGGTATCTTTGATTCGAATCACCGTCCCTCATGGTTATGAGTACCACTTGTTCACTGAGTTGTGATGTAGTTGATACTTGCACTTGAGATGAGAAGTAATTACTGCTGTTATGAACATTATATTATCATTATATTGCTATGTTGGATGTATTTGTATTGTGCACAATAAATTTATTTTTCCACCTTGGGCATGCAGCATCGTCATGAAGCGTTTCTTGTTTGATTGTGGAGTTACGACATTGCCTGCACAAGGTTTAAGCTGCTGCTAATAAATCTAAAAATAAGGACCCACATTTAGGCGAGTCCATTATGCAGATCTGCCATCCTATGTTTATGTCTTTACCCTCATGCAGAGTTTCATGTTTAGGTGAGACGGTTAAGTATTGTTGAGCCTTCGTGCTCATGGTTGCTACATAAGTTGTTTTGCATGTACTAACCTCTATGCTTATGATTATGGTTGTCTGATGAGACTCGGAATTCTCCGAGCGGTATACTCATGGGGAACTATGTTGCTGTTGTTTGATATTCGTGGCTAGTGAGGAGCATCTGTGGGCTGGACGACTTCTCTTTTGCTTATTAGACTTGAGTACGAGAGTTGTAATCTTATCTTCCGCTGTAGTTTATTTTTATAGCAACTATTTGTGAACTGAACATCTTTGTAAATTTCAGCAAATGATTTATGTAGTACGTGTTCCTGTACATGTGTGATGTTGGGTGCCGCATCGCACGACACCACCCAATGTGATTCTTGGAAAGTGTGGACCCAATCCTCACACTAATCTTTGTTACCAGTCGTGTGGCGTGAGCAACCCGAATTCACAATCCAAATGTTCTCCGTCCTCAAACGTGTAACCTACATAGAAGCACAAAACGTCGATGACTCAATACTGGGGTTAGTCAAAAGGCATTTAGGAATCCAGTACTGAGTCACACAACGTCCAACAGGAATAACACACGAAAGCTGAGATAAAACAACAGGTTTATGGGCCAAAGTTTGAGGATTATCGTACCCAGCTACTAACTTATGAGGTATTACATGTGTAGCACGAAAAATAGTAGGCTTGGAAGCAATCTTTGCATGCTTTCAACTCATTACAGTAGGTTGCAAGTTCCTAACATTTGGTTCAGCATGTGCGGCAAATTTTGCATCAGAGTTATGAGATCTAGATTGCATTCTTTCCTTTTTCTGTTGTTTAGCTAGTCTATAACAAAAATCCATGACATGACCATCTTTATCACAGGAGGTACAATGAAATTTAACTTTGTGTTCATGTCTAGACGAGCAAGCAACATGTTTATTAGCAACCAAATGAGACAACAATCCTGCAGATTTGAAAACCACTCCTATTTCTTTAGGAACTTTTTTAATCAAACCACTTCCTAATGACTTCACAATTTTAGGTGGATGTGCCTTAGCATGAGCATGAGAATCAAAACATAAAACAATTTTATCATTTCAAGACCTGGAAGAACTCAGCAGCAAGTTCAGGTTCATATTTGCATTACAAAACTGATCTAATTTCCTATGCATGTCATCAAGTTTTTAGACAGATGAATGAAATTTTCATATGAAGTTTTTCCTTTTAATTTCCAACTAAAAAATATTTAACTTCATGAGAACGTAAAGAATTGTTCAATATAGAAATCTCGTTCATAGCATCATGTAGATTCTCTTCAAGATCATCACAAGTAGAACAATGCAAATCAATTATAGAACAGCTAGCATCTTTCATGTTTTTATCTTTAGGTGCAGCAATATCTTTGTTATTTTCAATATCTAACTCAAGTTTATCAAGTGTGGAGGTGTGTGCACTTCTTAAAGAGGACAATTGTTCATATATAAAATCACATGAGGAACAAGCATCATCACTAGAAATCAAAAATTTCAAATGATTAATTTCAGATTCTAGTGACTCAATTTTAACAGCATTGTCCCTAAGCTTTTTATCCTTTTTCTTAACTATCACAGTGGCACGAGAAATAGCATCACACATCTCTTCGCAAGTAGGACATACCTCTTCATTGTCGATGTTGTGTTCTGCCTCCTCCATACTTGATCTTGACTTGTCTGCCATGAAGCACAAGTTTGCCAAATCATCTTCATCTTCGTAATTTCCGATGGCCACGTCGCTCGAGCAAAGTTCTCGAAGTGCGGAGATGAAACTATTTACCAATTGGCGTCCTATAAAACTCTTATTTTTCTTGTTGTTTTTTGTAGAGGAGTGCTTCGCCGACGTCCAAGGATCTCATTGGGTGGTACCTTGCGATGCGGCACCTAACATCACACACGAAAAGAATTACCAAACATATAAAGTTTTCATTTCATAAATATAATGAGAGTTTACAAATTAGTGTACAATAGGGGTACACACGTAGAGGAACTACATACTCATATTCTCACCCATCTAAGCATGAGAGAAGACGCCCATACCCTAGGACGCTTCTCACTAGCAACATGAAGATCCTCCAGCAACGGCGTGGTCCACACGAGATTCTTCTCGACACCTCAAGGTCTCATGTACAACCTGACCAGCATAAATAAATTAATACCTGCAAAAATCATTAAAGTGCAAACGTGAGCATAAGGCTCAGCAAGACTGAGCCCTCTCACTAGACATATGCAAGGTAAAGTCTAACCATAGGTAAGGAATAACATAAATAGACTCGCCTACAAGTGGATCCTTATAGTCATGTTTTAAGTAGCAAATGACATTCCTCAGGCACGACACATCATAGACTCCACAATAAAACAAGAAACGCTTTGTCGATGATATGTCATGCCCAAAGCACATAATGCTATTACAGATTAAGTATTTGGAAACTGTAAACTTTTAATTGTGCTATCTCTAATCCATACAAGGTGTAGTACAATAATAATCATGGCAACAGTTTCATAATAATTCCATTACTCTTTATTACTACATCACGGTGCAGTGAACAAGCGGTACTCAAATAACCACGAGGGACGGTGATTGCAATCAAGACACACCTGAATAACACGTCACGTACACGCGTGCCTAAGGAGCGTGTCGTGCTCCTCACCACGTCATACGCAGCAACCATTCACAAGACGACTCAAATGCCAAACCGGCCCCACCATCACTGGCATAAGGTTCCCAACGGAGCGTGTCTGTGCCTGCCGGCGAATTTACACCTTACTACCCTCAACCCACCCCTACTGACAGTGGGCTATGCCTCGACATCCAAGTTATCTAGTTACATCTTCTTCCTGTGTTCCATATGCCCAGTATGCATCTGGTACTATTCAAACTTGTCCAGCAGGGCCGCACACGGATCGGTCCTCTATCGACAAAAGCAGGGCTACGCACGTGAGACCACATCTCACTGCATCCTACCCGCTGCTCGGTCTCAATTTCACAATTCTAAACCATACTTTGATTCAATTCATCCCGTGTGATAAAATCCTATCTCGCGAGTAGGTTCCAACTACTCAACTTCTATCAGATTCCTACAAACATTAGCATGGAATTGTCTACTCGTCAAGCTCTAGACCTACCCAATACTCCATGAGATTTGTGGGTCATGCAAGTGGAGTAACAAGCACCTTAGCCCTAATGCACAAAATTTGCCCTAGACATAAGTGATACAAATAGAAATTTTGAAATAGCGCTTAAATGCAAACCGGGGCTTGCCTTAGTTTGCGACTCGATTAAATGTCAATGGTTAGTGGCCTTCTTCCGGGACTCCGCCAAGTAACTTCACGACGGGCACCCTGGCCTTCTCCTCCAAGCGAAACTCCTCGTCGATCACCTATGATCACGTTACTATCGACATGAAATGCACATAAGTAAACATTGTTACTATACTTTAGATTAAACAAGTTAAACCGAACTCTAAGACTGATGAGATTAACTAGGAGGAAGAGGTATGCCCCTGTTGTGTGGATAAAAAAAGGATGGAGTCAAGTGGTCATAGTAGTGTCAAGATGTGAATTGAAAGGTGCAATGGAAGCATGTAATGCCATTATTCACTTAACACATGGAGCTATTCCACTCAAGAAGGCTGAGACTGACTAGTGTGGACGTGTTGGAATGATTAGGGTAAGGATGACCCAGGAATCAAGATGGGACATCGAAAGCTTGAGTATGAGTGGATTGTGTAACAAAGAAGGTTTATGCAACTTAGAAGTCAACCAATGAAGTTATACAAACTCACTAAGGTGTAAAACTAGTTAAGTGAGCAGTGTGGTCGCAGGGTTCAGAATTTGGAATGAATCGAAGTGGAACCCTAGCGACACTTGGGAGTGAAGTGAGATCAACATTGCTTGGACTCAAAGAGTCATCAAAAGCACTGCTAACCTGAGATGATTACCAAGACAACGTTCAAATCACTTTTAGGTAAACCAGTCGCTACGACCTTCCTATCCTTATAAGCATGCTCACCTTGTAAGCATCTTAGCAAACATCTTGGTTGTGTTCTTGATCCGGTTACTTCATACACATTCAAAAAGCACCTTGGCACATATCCTTGCCGATTGCAACACCACAACATACCTGCATCCATAGACCAACATTGAACGTCAACACAACTGGTTCCTTCCTTGTAAACATTTCATGGAACACCTAGGCTGCAGTCATTGATCTGATCAATCTTGCATAAATCAGAGCTAACCTTTGAACGATTGTCATCGCCAATGCATCATCAATGTGTTTCCGCATCATGTGCAGCACATACATAACTTGCTTCGCTACCAGAGCACTGCCACAGCTTAGAACGCCGCGATGACGCCATAAAGATGGATAGCATCAGGACAGCACAAGTCAAGCTGACATGAACACGTGCACGGTCTTGCCAGTGGCGCATCAGTGGATTTTGAATGCGATACAAATGTGCCATGATGTAGAGATGCGGCAACGATATCGCGAATGGTTGGTGTCGCAGAGGGAACGACGTGGATAGTAGTGCGGCCATGGGGCACGTCAGGGCAGCGGAGGTGAGCAACGTCTGGCAGTAGGGCGATGGTGCACGGTCGACAGGGCGCCGGCCAGCGGGGCGGCATGTGCGCTGGGGCTAGAAGGAAGTTGCAGGCTGGCGGCGTAGCGAGGCGCAGCAGAGGGAAAGCTTGGCCGGCGGCCATGGCACACGGGCGCACGCCCGTAGCAGTGGCACATCGGGCTGGGAGAGGAAGGAGGAGGGCGAGGCGCTCGGCAAGAAGCACTGTTGAGCAGGGGAAAAGGAGGAGGCATGACCACAGGGGCTCGTCGGGGTGCACGCGAGCTGGGGCGCGCGCAGTGCGACGAGGAGGCGCGATAGGGCGGCGTGTGCAGACGGTTGGCGCTGAAGGAAGGCGGAGCGGCGTGCGGTCGAGCAGTGTGGGCCCTCGGGGGCGCGATGCGGTGCGTCCCGAGCGAGCGGCGAGGTGGCGCGTGCGCGGCGCGTCAAGGCAAGCAGCAGTGAGGGCGAGCCGGCACCGACGTGGGGCAGCGCTGCAGGTGGTCGGGAGGTGGCCAGGCGACGGGAGCACTCGACGCTGCGGCGACCGCGCTAGGACGACTGGGAGCGGGGAAGAAGGACAAAAGAAACAGAGCACTTGCTTTGGGGGATAAGACTGGCATGTGAGTCCCACCACTTGATCTTATCCTCTTTTTTTCTATTTCCCGGATTCAAAACAATGTTTACAAGAGCTCAATGCAAAATAACATGGGCTGATTATATGGTATGTGGAAAATTCAAATTTTAAACCAAATTTGAGAATTGACTCAATTGGATTTGGATTTCAATTTGAAATTTGAATTTGAAAGTGCCCTAGGCTTTTGCTTTTATTCTTCATCTATTTTCTTTTCTAAAAACCAATAGAATCCTACATAATTAGCCTTATTTAATTAAGGGTTCTAAGCCCTCCATTTTGTAAATTCAAACTTTAGGCTGGAATCTGTTTGGATTTTTATCCTCCGCACGGTTTGATTTTTATTCCTTATAGACCCAAATTTCTAATTGGTACCACGAGTCGAAGTAGAGAGAGAGCACGTGGTACTGTCGGGATCGACGATAAGGACAGCCTCCAAGACTAGCTTGTGCGTGATGCCTTCTTAGCACAAACATCGAGATGGTTCCCGATAAGCATGAGCAGAAGAGGAAACCAAACGACGTTTGATGAGAGCTGGTTGGTGGGCCACCACATAAGTGGGCCCCACCCATGTTATTATTTTCACTGGTCCAGACAAAAGAGTAGGATGAAATTTTTCGAAGATACTACATATCATCAATGTAGCTGGGAACTCCATGATGTTGCTCAAGACAATCTTGGAACTTGAGTTTAAATTAACGTTCCAATTGTTAATCTTTTTGGTGGAATAATCCAGTTAAGGCTTTATGTTTTAACAAGTTCCTATTTTTAGTGAACATTGATTAACTCACATAGTACATGTGAGTTTGGATTTCCAAGTCCACTTTCAAAATTTTTAAGTTCGCATTTTCGTCTTCTTTCTATACTCAAATGCGGGCTTTTACAAAAATGACCTGTCTCACCACATTCAAAGTATCATTGAGGTCCAACACTCCCCCTCCTTATAGTTCTCACATTTTGCAATGCTTTTGACAACTGATTAGAGATGAGTGCAAGTTCTTCCTCTGGAAACTCTTCAATATGTTCAAGGGTTAGAGAGGACAACAAAGCAAGTGTTCCACAAGATGAAGATTGGCCGGAGATAGGCATGTCAAGTTGAGAAACAAATGCAAGAGACTTGCTGGGGTACTTACATGAGATCATGTCAATTTCATGAGTTTTCAATTTAGAATATAGAACATCTAAAGTAAGTGTACTCATGATAGTAGATTCACAAATAGATGTAACTTTCATCTCCCAAATCCACATGTCTAATGCACTTAGTAATTGCCTAGCATTCTCAACATTTGAAAAATTAATATTGATGCTTTGCAAGTTGTTGATAATTTTATTAAAGTAAGCAAAGTGGTCATCAATAGACACAACTGGTTGCATCTCAAAGCGCATGTACTCCTTATTTAACATGTCTTTCCTTACCTTCTTGATTGCGTTGGATACTTCGTGGTAATCGCATAGAGCTTTCAAAACATCATACACAGATCGGAGGTGAGAAACACGGTCAAAGTCGCTTTGAGTTAGTCCCTGTATAATCAAGTTCCGAGCCTTGTTGTTCTCGACATCTATTAGATTCGTAGATGTAACTTGATCATTTGGTGGCACTTCGTAAGGCTTGTACACCTTTTCCCATATTGCAAAGCCTTGCACCAGGATGAAAGCCTCCATGCGTGCCTTCCAAACCTGAAAATCAATACCACTAAACCCACAAGGTTTGGTGGAGTATTTCTTTGTGATGATTTGTCAAAAACACGTGCAAATCACAAAGCTTGGAGCACCGTGGCTCTGATACCAATTGTAGGATCGAAGAGCAGGTGAAAAGCTACCAGAAGGGGATGAATGGTAGATTACAACTTTTTCAGCGTAAGCAACAAAAAGCCCTAGCTGAAAAATTGAACTGTTAAAGAAATTGAGTGTGCAACTAATCTAAATGTGACAAATTATGACACAACCAGTATAGATTTTGGGGAATCAAGTAACGAAGACGTGACAACAAGAATCACGAAAATCTGTCGAGAAAAACCTCAAGTTAAGATCGAAAGAACGAACAAAGGTCAATCTGTAGCACCCAAGTAAAAACCAGATTTATAACACTACAAAGAAACTCGTGTAGATCAAAAAACCACAAATCCAATGACCGTGGAATTTTCTTAGATGGTATATAATCAAGTTATGAAGACAACCCAAAATGAATCACGTCAATTGGATCTGTAAAACTTGAGTTATAATAAAACCACCGAAGCAAGGTAGTGTTATGCAGAAACTCGACAAGAAAAGCTTGTCTCAAACAAATCGGACGAGCAAGGCACAAAAGTTCCTTTAAACTACGATATTTATTCAATAGAACATGAGAGGAACAGCCAAGATCCTTGTACCATGAGCTCTGGCCTCCCTTGCTTATATAACCAGGCATGAGGCCAACCCAAACAAAACTAGGACTCGTATCCTTCTCAGTTTCCACCCAAACTTTCTATAACTGCTCAAGACTCTTCCATACGAATATAGATGCAATATTAAAACTTCCAAACACCTTAGGAACGTATCCCACATTCCTAAAAACAACTCAACTTTGTGAACCACATGAAATCCTATCATAACCAACTTAAATCTTTCCATATTTGAGTCAAACCGACTTAGCCGTAGCCTGACTTCATAACCTAGTCGGTTGGACCTTTCTGACCAATTCTTTACCTCCACTTCTCTTCATCACGCCTTGGAACCATATTGCCATGTGCATGCACTCCTTGCACACATGCACACATCTTCCAACAATGTCCACAGTACCTTCATATGCATTGTTCTTGATTCAAACATGCTGCACAACCTGCACAACCTCCTGAGCAACTCAATCACAATTCCTCCCAAACTTGGTTGTTGAACCTCATCTTCTCCCTAAGATTAGTTCAATGTATCCCGTAACCAGCCATGTCTTGAACTAAAGCAACACCTACACATGAATAAACAACCATACTTTCGAGCACAAGTCCTCAACTTGACTCACGTTAGTTCCGAAACCACAACACCTTACGTGAGAACCTCACATAAGCATGTTGCAAACCATAGCAAAATGATATCAGCCAAATGCATCAAAAACTCAGTAAAGTAATACTAAGCAAACTTTCCATAAGTGTAAAGCAAGTTTGAAACATTGCAAGATAAAAGTATAACCATTGCAAGTTCTCATCGGACCTTGCCAAAGCTAACCGGACCTTGAACCGGAGCTTACCTAAGCTAGCATGACATAGCACCGGAACTAACCAAAGCTAGTCGGACCTAGCGCCGAAGTTTATCGAAGCTAGTAGGACCTAGCGCAGGAGCTTAACAAAGCTAGTTGGACCTAGCGCCAGACCTAGCAAAAACATGTCAGACCTAGCCATAGCAAGTCGGACCTAGGAAAAACATGTCGGACCTAGACAAAGTAAGTCAGACCTTACGTCCAATCTTGCCGGAGCTACCCAAATCAAGCAGAACCTATTGTCGAACCTTGTAGAAACTCGGACCCGAGTCGGACCTTAATGAGACAGGAGTTTTGGCAAAATTCAAAACTTTTATCATCATAGTCAATGTATTCTGCACACATAGGTCTCACACTTTGGTAAGCTCTTGTGCTAGGTCCAACTAGCTTTGGTAAGCTCTGGTGCCAGGTCCTGCTAGCTTTGGTAAGCTTCGTTTCCAGGTCTGGTTAGCTTTTGCAAGGTCTGATGCTAGATTACAATGGTTATGCTTTTAACTTGCAATGTTTCGAGTTTGCTTTACACATATGGAGAGTTTGCTTAGTATTCTTTTACTTGGTTTTTGATGCGTTTTGGCTCATAATGGTGGTTAATTTTTTGCTATGGTTTTCAACATGCTTATGTGAGGTGCTCACGTAAGGTGTTGTCATTCTGGAACTAACGTGAGTCAAGTCGAGGACTTGTGCTCAGAAGTATCGGTTGTTTATTCCTATGCAGGTGTTGCTTGAGTTCAAGACATGGCTGGTGACGGGATCCATTGAACTAGTCTTAGGGAGAACATGAGGTTTAACAACCAAAGTCAGGAGGAATTGTGGTTGAGTTGATCGGGAGGTTGCACAACATGTTTGAATCAAGAACAATGCATATGAAGGTATCATTAACGTCGTTGGAAGATGTTTGCACGTGTGCAAGGAGTGCATGGACATGGCTACATGGTTCCAATGCATGATGAAGAGATGTGAACATAAATAATTGGTCGGAAAGGTCCAACCGACTAGGTTATGGACTCAGGCTGCGGCTGAGTCAGGTTTGACTCAAACATGGAAAGATTTGAGTTGGTTACTTGGGATTTCATGGTGAGCACAAAGTTGAGTTGTTTTAGGAATGTGGGTGTCGGTACTCTGCGTACTGGGTACCCCATGATACCGCAAGAAAAGCTAAGGAGTTCCACCTGTACAAGTTGAAGACCTCTGAAGGCCACACATGTTACACAATACTGGACCCGCCTTCCTTGTTTGGGTAGCTCCGGCACTGACATGTGTAACTCAAGGCCGGACCTAACTCCTGTCATACTGAAGCTCCGGTGTTACCACTTGTCCAGTGACCCCAGACCTAACCCCCAGTAGAGGGAAGCTCCAGTGCTACCACGTGTATAATGACTCCGGACCTGCCTACCCACGATAGAAATTTTGGAGCTGCCACGTGTCGAACCTCTGATGCTAGGACTTCAATGGAAGATGGAGAGATCTCCAACGACTCAGAGTTTCAAGGGACAATTGAAGCGATAGTTACAAGATCTGATTACATGTCATTAATGCCATATTAATAACACACGGCTAGTGGAGTGTTAATATGGGTAATGCCATCATTAAGGTGTGTTATCACCCTATTAATCACATTTAATATTCAGTGATCATGTATTAGACAGTTAACTACGCCAGGGCCACATGTCGGGCCAGGCAAGTGATGTAACAACTAGTCCTTAGACTATAAAAGGGTTGCACCGCATGATACATAGACAAGCAATCTCACATGCTCACAAGCGCCATACAGATTCATACATACAACACACAACCCTTGTAGTAGGGTGTTATGCTCAAGAGGCCCGAACCACATAAAATCCCTCATGTCATCATCTTGTTCGTAATCTCAAATGCGCCCCAACCAATCAAGAACCTCCGCAGGCTACAATCTCATAATACTGGGGAAAGTGTCAATCGCATACTTCGACATTTGGCGTGCTAGGTAGGGGCCTTTGAAATTTCAAGATGGTGAACTTCGCCGTAGGGTCATCCAACGGTAATGCTTGGCAGCAGGATGAGGTCCTGGTGTCAGTCACTGCATCGACACACAACAACCGCGAGAACGTGCTGATTGTTGTGCGTACTCTTCTGGAGCGCCCACCAACTCCCAGAGCACCTGAGGGTGCGATGGAATAGTGGTGCGCTGAAGTGCAGCATCTGGTTGCAGCCGCAGCAGACGCTGATAAGTAAAAGGTTTAGGCCTGATCTTCCGAAAGGTAATGGATACGTCGATTGATGTGGAGATCTCGACGTTGATGATCCGAGGCTCTCGAGTAGAACACGAACAACCCCTGCAATCACTACACCACCACTCTATTGGTTATCAACCATGCTGCACATGATTGACCTCGCCAAGAAGGCTAATCCCTGCAAGTGGAACCGAGAACACAAGCAAGAACATAGAAGACACGATCTGAAATCGCAAAGTTGGGGTTTCACAAACCGTAGAACGGCGATATTATTGATCTAAGCGAAACCCAATTGTTCATGGCGGCTACTATGGAGTATATATAGGTGGGAGGACGTCCAAGGGGGTGTTGGGGTCGTGACCTAACCCTAATATACAAAAATAATGGACTTAGACTTGATACATGGCCCAATGGCCCAATACGGTGATGCAGCACCCTGACAGATTCTGTACTTGATTTTATTTCGACGATTCCTGTCGACTCCGTAGGTATTTTGACATGGGACCGACGCCATTGGAAAGGTTATCCTCTTCCCTTCCGTGCATATGTAGAACGTCCAAGACGAAGTTCGTATGCATTCTGGGTGTCCGTTTTAGTGCGTACTGCTCCTGGACTCCGAGTTGGATACGATTTGTAGTTTGGTTCGGTTTCCATCTTCTTTGAACGAATTCTCTGGTCTTCCACATCCCTAATACTTCCTCCAGGTACTCCTTGAACCTCTCCATGGATCCTAATCACAATTAAATCATTAAGTAGCAATCTATGCTCAAAAACATGTAAGGAAATATATAAGAACGAGTTCACCTCTGAAATTAATTGTTGTGTATGAACTCTATTGATTGCATCTTGTATGTTCAATGGAGTGTTGTTTGTATCTATAGAAGTGATGTCCTCATCATCCTCCCCTTCTTGAATTGGAGTCGTCCTCGACTCAAGTTCATCTCCTCTCATGTGTTGGTCTAAATGTGCAACGCCATCAAATCTTCTTGTATGCATGAATGGAGGAGGCCAAGGTGGTGGACGACATAGTGCGCCATCTTGATCTTGTCCATCAAATAAGAGTGCACATTCACTTGAGCTAGGATCCCAAAAAAATAAACATTGTGTCATATTTGTAGGTGCAATGATAACGTGCATGATCTCATCATTCTCCCCTTCTTTATGACAAGCCGTCCTCGGCTTGCTTGTATGTCCAGCAAAGAGGCTTTTGGGGATAGAGTGAGCACTGTCCATATTGCACAACCGCAGTGAGTACTGCTTTTGTTGTCCCTGCTGCAAGGAAAAAATACTAGAAAAACTTGACAAGATATTATTAGCGTTAGTACATTTATTTAATTGACCATGTTGTTGCAGCACAAAAGGAGCTCCCTCATTTGAACATATGTAAACTTTATGCACCATAAACATACACTATGTTCATATTTGCCTATAGCATGAAAAATATTTCTACTTAACAAAGGAAATTCAGATTGAGAAAATATTATCTTCTCTACGATATCTAGATCACAAAGAGTGTCAAATTCAATATATCCCAAAGTATTTAGAGAAGATAACAATTTCAGCTCATCCCTTTCACAAGTAATTGGAATCAAATTCTTAATTTCAGCACATGTGGGTGATAAAGTATCAAATTCATTCAGTTGTTCTAGCATAGGTACAATATAATTATTAGCACAGAACTCATTTTTAACAGAAAGATCAGCAGGAAAATCAACATGTGGTAATAGTGTATCAATAAAAGATTCCACTAGTCGCTCCTTGACAATAGCATGATTGGTGAAAAAATTCAGAACATCCAAAAACTTCTCACCTTCAACAAGTGTGTTGTGATATTCATTACCTTTGTTCTCATTTTCAGCAGTAATTGTGGGTGAAATATGAATTGATAGATCTGAATTTTCACAGGAGTTGTTGAACACCTCATTCGCTTTTGGATTTTCTACAATTATTGGTTCTTGTTCCTGCAAAAGGTTAGGCATAGGAGGAGGTACAACAAGAAAATTCTTCTCAAGCTCATGTATTTCATCTTTGCAATTGGATACACTAGTAAATGTTTCTCGTATAAGAATTTTCATATCTTTCCATGTTCGAGGTTTTTCTAAATCATTTAAATTGTTCCACCAAGTTAATGCAGAACCTACTAATGCACTTGCAACATTTCTAATCTTCCTCCTCTCACACATATGACATTTTCCAAAAAATTTATCCAACTCTATTTCCCAAGCAATATATTCATCATAACCAAGACCATCAAAAGAAGGAAAAGATGGGAGAATGTAATTACTTATTGTTGAAGGAGTTCTAAAGGTGGTCTGAACGTCATGTGCAACCTTGGTTGATGTTTGATTTTTAGTGAACAACTCCATCGTCGTCTTCATCATGTCAATCATCTCAGCATATAATGCATGATTCTTGCTTTTACCCGACATTGTTAGTAGCAAACAAAAGACAACAAAAATAATATGTTATACCTATCAACTACAATTGATAATGGCAATGTGAAAGTGGAATCTCACACTCTCAAGCGTCTTACCACGCTCTTACAAGTGTTCTTACCGACACTGCAGGTGGGAAACGGTGTCCGGTATGAAGAAACCAAAGAAAAGTGTATCGATTCTGCTCAAGAGTAAGGTGTAGCTTGGATGACAATTATATGTAGAAAGGATTAGCAACAATGGAATCAGATAGTAAAGTTGAATAAGTGTCCAAAGTATTTGTCAAAGTTGCTGGCCTAAATGTGTTCCTAGTAGTTCAAGCTAGCAAGACATGAGACAAAACTAGATGACACAAAGAATGTAAGCACTTCTGTTTTTTTTTGTTGTTTTTTCCTCTTTTTTTGTGCAGCTTTTGTTTCTTGTTTTGCACTTGCCTTTTTCTTTTTTCTTCGTTTTTTTTCAGAATGTGCTGCAAGGGAAGAACACAATGAAAATCAATCCAAGATATCTCGTATGTCTGTCGCAGATTTTCTGCTCAATCTTCTAAGGACAAATAGGCACACTTATAGGCTCTAAATTGGAAAACTTAGAACAGAAATATTGTAGATATATCTCTTCTCTTTAATTTAAATATATGGAAGACCTATTTTAGAAAAGAACAATAGGAGATACTGCCCCCGAAATACAGACTGTTCAGAATTTTTAGGTCAATAACAGATTCGGATATAATGCAATTTAGACATCGATAACTATATATTTTGGGCAAATGATGAATAAGAAAGTTATATAGAAGTTCTTAAGCTTTCCAGAAAGTATAAGAACACGAAAATCCGAGTTCGTACGATCTAGATATGATGAAATACTGAACTGGACAGAGATGAATCTAATCTGGACGTGATGACGTGATTCAAAAGGATGAATCAACACAATGCAAAACTCAAACTAAGACTAAAAACACTTCTAAACCAGAAATATGAATCAACCACGGACACAAACTCAACAAAACCAAACTGACTAACAAAGTTGCAAAGGCTCAATGTGGTTTGGACAAAGTAATGAACATATCTACTAAACTGCAAGTTTTTTTGTGGCTTTTTTGTGGACTCTAGGTATGAAAAAAAACTAATGTAATGGATAGATGAATTACCTAACGGGCAACCTGGAAATCTGATACCAATTGATGAGTAAAATGATTGATAAGTAAAAGGTTTAGGCCCGATCTTCCGAAAGGTAATGGATACATCGATTGATGTGGAGATCTCGACGTTGATGATCCGAGGCTCTCGAGTAGAACACGAACAACCCCTGGAATCACTACACCACCGCTCTGTTGGTTATTCACACGATTGACCTCACCAAGAAGTCTAATCCCTGCAAGTGCAACCGAGAACACAAGCAAGAACGTAGAAGACACGATCTGAAATCGCGAAGTTGGGGTTTCACAAACCGTAGAACGGCAATATTATTGATCTAAACAAAACCCAATTGTTCATGGCGGCTACTATGGAGTATATATAGGTGGGAGGACGTCCAAGGGGGTGTTGGGGTCGTGAACTAACCCTAAGATACAAAAATAATAGACTTAGACTTGATATATGGCCCAATGGCCCAATACGGTGACGCAGCACCCTGACAGATTATGTACTTGATATTGTTTCGACAATTACCGTCGACTCCGGAGGTATTTTGACATGGGACCGGCGCCATTAGAAAGTTTATCCTCTCCCCTTTCCGTGCATATGTAGAACGTCCATAACGGAGTTCGTATGCATCCTGGGCGTCCATTTTAGTACGTACTGCTCTTGGACTCCGAGTTGGATACGATTTGGAGTTATGTTCAATTTCCATCTTCTTTGAACGAATTCTCTGGTCTTCCACGTCCCTAATACTTCCTCCAAGTACTCCTTGAACCTCTCCATGGATCCTAATCACAATTAAATCATTAAGTAGCAATCTATGCTCAAAAACATATAAGGAAATATATAAGAACGAGTTCACCTCTGAAATTAATTGTTGTGTATGAACTCTATTGATTGCATCTTGTATGTTCAATGGCGTGTTGTTTGTATCTATAGAAGTGATGTCCTCATCGTCCTCCCCTTCTTGAATTGGAGTCGTCCTCGACTCAAGTTCATCTCCTCTCATGTGTTGGTCTAAATGTGCAACGCCATCAAATCTTCTTGTATGCATGAATGGAGGAGGCCAAGGTGGTGGACGACATAGTGTGCCATCTTGATCTTGTCCATCAAATAAGAGTGCACATTCACTTGAGCTAGGATCCCAAAAAAATAAACATTGTGTCATGTTTGTAGGTGCAATGATAACGTGCATGATCTCATCAGATGCCATTAGCAACCAAGGTCCTCTCCATTCTGGGCAAGCACCTTCTCATCGTTGGACCTTCTCTGGAAGAACTGGTCCTCACACATCACATCACCGGAGGTGTGCTGTGTCTTAGCAGGTGGCTTCGCTGCCCTCTGGGGCGCATCGCACCCACAGTGTGTCGAGACTCTTGACGCATGGTTTGCGGTCCGAGCTCGACCGCAACTACAGACACCAAGACGGCCGCTTCCACATCGAGCGTGCTCGAGAAAGGCGGGAGGCTCGGGAAAACCCTCCTCCTTCAGGAGTGGGGGGGGGCGGATGTTAAGCCCTGGCCATGCACCTACACATGGTCTGATGGCCCCATAAATTCTGGCCTCATCTGTTGGAGACATTCGACGGGACTATAAACACCGCCGAGTTCCTCCAGATATACTCCACCACCATTGTAGCGGCGGGTGGCAATGAGGTTGTGATGGCTAACTACTTCCCGGTGGCTCTGACTTGGACCGCCAGATCCTAGTTCTTGAGTCTGCCACCCGACTCCATCAACAGTTTGGCAGAACTATGCCAACAGTTCACTACCAACTTCGGGTGTTCCTACACCCGACCTGGCACAAAATTAGACCTTTTTGCAGTGAAGCAAACATCGGGAGAATCGCTGCGGTCCTTCATCCAGCGATTTTCTCAGGTACAAAATACCATTACCTCTATCCCCAATGCATCTGTCATCGTGGCATTCGGACAGGGTGTCAGAGATAAGAAGATGCTGGAGAAGTTGGCGACCAAGGAGGTCCCCAGCGTCACGGGGCTATTCAGCCTGGCTAAGAAGTGAGCTCGAGCTACTGAGGGTCGGGAAATGCACTCTAAGCCTACTACGGAGGCTAATAAAAAGTCCTCAGAAGCTGAAGCCACTACCTCTGGTAGTAGCAAGAACAAGAAGTCCAACGGCAAGAAGAAGCTGTCGGCCGGCACACACACTGTTGCAGCAGCAGCAACTCCGGGTGGCCGGGGGCCACGCCTCAAGAAGCGACCTCGACCTTCGTCAGAAGACAGTGGTGGTTCAAAGGTGTGGTGTCCGATTCAAAAAACGGACAAACACATCCTTGAAGACTACCAAGATGTCCAAAACCTTGTCGAGCGCTACAACAAGCACCGAGAAGAAGCTCCTTTCCATCAACGAGAAGGAAAACAGAAAGTCGACAAAGCTCCAGCTGAAATGGAGCTAGGTTTTCAGGAACCCAAGAAGGTCCTGAAGGTTGTGTACAACACAGTCGATGATGATTCTGACATCTCTGACAACGAGCGTCGGAAGACCCTCAACACCATCTATGGTGGCTCTTGAGACATCACATCTCGCCGCCTCCTCAAGACAATGCGGCGGGAAATGGTTGTCGTAGCTCCTGCTGCTAGGGTAGAACCACGTCGGAAGTGGATGGATACTCCGATCACTTTTGATGCAATAGATTGCCCTAGGAACATGGTCGGAGCTGGCCAACTGCCACTGATGGTGTCTCCAACCATCAACAATATTCAACTCTACTATGTCTTGGTAGATGGAGGTGTGGCGCTCAATATCTCGTGCTTTGAAGCGTTCATGAGATCCAGCTTCAACTCTCGGACCTTCGCCCCTCAAGACCTTTCTCTGTGGTAGGTCCGGGGGCCATCAGCCCTCTCAGCTCCATTACACTCCCAGTGACCTTCAAAACCCAGGAGAAGTATAGGATGGAGAAGCTGATCTTTGATGTTGCTCACATTAGTCTGCCCTTCAACGCCATCCTGGGCAGACCTGCACTGCATAAGATCATGGCCGCAGCTCATTACAGTTACTTGGTGTTGAAGATGCCGACACCTTCGAGTGTTCTCTGGATCTGCGGAGATCGCACTGCAGGAGTTACCGCGCTGGAAGAACTCCATGCACTTGCCACGGCGCATGAAGGAACCTCCGACAAAGAACTAGCTGCTCAACCTCTAATCACTCATCATCGAGGCTGGACCCCTGCACCACGTGTGCAGCCAAGCGGTGACACCGTCGTTCCCGTTAAAGTCGTCCAAATTGGTTCTGATGCTACCCAGAACACTCGTATATCGGGAGGTTTGGACAACAAATAGGAACTCGTGCTCATCACATTCCTCTGGGCAAATGTTTACATGTTTGCCTGGCAACTGTCATAAATGCCTAGGATCCCTAGGAGGTGATTGAGCACAACTTGAAGATTTATCCCGATGCATGGCAAGTACAACAGAAGCCCTGGAAGCAATCAGTTGAGTGACAAAACTTCATCCAACAGGAGATCAAGAAGCTACTCGAAGCTGGTTTCATCCGGGAGGTTCATCATCCAAGATGGCTGGCAAACCCAGTCGTTGTACCAAGGCCGACGGGAAGCTTCGGATGTATATCGACTACACCACCTTGAACAAGGCCTGCCCAAAAGATCCACTTCCACTACCTAGAATAGATCAGATAGTGGACTCCACCTCCAGGTGTGAGATATTGTGTTTCCTATATGCATATTCTGGATATCATCATATCCAAATGTCTAGGGAAGATGAAGAGCATACTGCCTTTATAACAATAGATGGATTGTATTGTTATATTGCTACGCCCTTTGGTCTCAAAAATGCTGCTTCAACATTTGTGCGAGCTATGCAAAAAACCTTTGGAGAGCTAATCAGGGACTTGGTGGAGGTGGATGTCGATGACATCATTGTGAAGGTCAATAACAAGGAGTCACTCCTTGATAACCTACAATCCGTCTTCGACAAGCTACGCATGACGCGCAACAAGCTGAACCCGGACAAGTGTGTCTTCGAGGTTAGCTCTGGGAAGCTCCTCGGTTTCTTGGTAACTCACCAAGGAATTGAGACGAAACCAACGAAGATCAAGGCTATTGAAGATATGCGGCCCCCAGCCCGCATCAAGGACGTCCGGAAGCTAACTGGATGTCTAGCTGCGCTCAGTCAGTTTATCTCGAGACTAGCGGAGTGAGCACTTCCCTTCTTCAAGCTATTGAGGAAGATCGGGCCTTTCCAATGCTCTGAGGAAGCAGAAAAGGCGTTCCAAGAGCTCAAGCAGCTCCTCACCACACTTCCAATCTCGGTAGATCGAAACCCTAGTGAGCCCCTACTTCTTTACATTTCTGCAACTACGGAGGTTGTTAGCATGGTCCTAGTCACGGAAAGACCAGAACCACTTCCACTTCAGGAGCCCAGACCCCTCTGGGAGGGTCTGGAGCTACCTAATGGCGAGTCTGGGTCCCAGCCCTAGGCTCGGATCTTCAAGGTGAAGTGCTAGAGGATCAACCTCTCTCATCTGAGGGAGTTCACACATCTGATCAATAAGATGTGGACCCCTCTGGGGTTTGGATTGAACAAGAAGTTTTGGACCCCTCCGAAAGGGTCCAGGAAGATCAAAAAGAAGGTATGGACCCCTCCTGGAGGGTTCAGGTTGATGAAAAGGAAGCTCCGGGCCCTTTCGAGAGGGTCTGGAACGTCTAGCGGCCAGTGTACTTCATCAGTGAAGTACTCCATGACGCCAAGACTCGATACATTGAGGTGCATAAGCTGCTTTATGCAGCTCTTATTGCCTCAAGGAAGCTTCATCATTACTTCCAAGCCCACAAGATATCAGTGGTAACTTCTTACCCACTGCGTGTTATACTGCACAATCCCAACTCTACTAGGAACATCGCCAAGTGGACAGCGGAGCTGGCATAATTCGATCTTGAATTGCGGCCATGATAAGCTATCAAGAGTCAAGCCTTGGCTGATTTTTGGTGTAATAGACGCCTTCTCCATCAAATCCTGGGGGCCCCAGTGAGCAGAAGCCGAAGCTCAAGGTCCCGATCTTCACCGAGCCTCATTGGACCCTCTACTTCGACAGCTCCATGCAGAAGTAGGGGGCCAGAGATGGAATACTCCTCCTCGCTCCAACCGGGGAGAAGGTCAAATACATGGTGCACCTTGATTTCAAGGCGACCAACAACATGGCATAGTATGAAGCTCCAATATATGGACTCAAGGTGGCGCTATCTTATGGCGTCAAGCAGATGCTAGTGAAGGGTGACTCGCAGCTCATCATCAAGCAAGTCAAAAGCAAATGTAGCTGCAACAACCCTCAACTCACTGCTTATCTTCTTAAAGTCCAGAAGCTCCAAAAGTACTTCCATGTCCTAAACCTTTGCCATGTACAACGTCTAAAAAATGCAGAAGCTGACAAACTCTCGACGAAGGCTTCAACCGAAGCTCCGACTACAAATGGTGTCTTTGTCCGGAGATTGTCAAGACCAACTGCTCAGCCAGCCAATCTGAGTGAAGAGAGCGGCGACACCAAAGCAGGCATAGCCACCGAAGATCTGCTTCGTCGGGGGGAATGAGCTGTTGAAGTAGGAGTTGAACCGATGGGGCTTCCGTCAACATGCCTTAACTTCCTCTTCCGGCTGGATGATTCGGCCGACTTCTTGCCCTTTCCCTTACCCTTGCCAACGTCATCCACCTTCTAGCTTGGGGCAACAAGGGCCACCCTCTCAGAAGCATAGAGGATTGCTACCCTAGAGGTTGATCGCCTCTCCACCACGCCAAGGTCATCCAACACTGGCATTCTTCTCCAGAGCTCCTTGCAAATCTCTGGAATCATGTTCAGAGGCCGGAGAGCAGCCGACGGAGCCAAGGCATTGGGGGAGATAGATCCACTCTGGAACTTCTTAAGATGGAGCTTCAAGGCCTCATTATCCAAATTGGAATTCAAACCGGTTTCAATCTGGTTGTGATCCATCACACTATTGAAAGCCAATGGGGGCCACTCCCTTGTCTTCACCGGAGACCACCTGTACACCAAGAAATTGCAGAAGACCATTTGATGGGTCACTCCACCCTCGACACACTCTTGGATCCTTGCCAGGACGAGCTTGTACGCATCTGACAGCTCCAGAACTGTGTTCCACGCGTTAGTGTCGACATTTCGAAGACCCTAGGGCAGCTGCAGCCTCTCGTGCTCCAAAACAATGATCACCCAATCCTTCTTCCAATCATCCCACTTGTCGGAGGGGAAGGACTTCAAGTACTTCAAGGGGTAGTTTTTCCGCTTCACGTAGTAGAAGCCGATCAGCTCCGTCCCCTTTTCGGTGGTATGGACCGTGAAGAAGGTTCGAAATAGCTCAATGTAGGGAGGCACGCCCTCCCACATCTTGTAGAAGTGGATGAAAGTTGCCACTAGCAAGAGAGAGTGGGGGCCGAGGTGATGCAACTGGAGGCCATAGAAATCCAGCTGCATCAAGAAAGAAGGTTGAGAAAGGTAGGATTAGACCCACCATGGCGTACGTAGAGAAGTACACCATGTCTCTGACACGCTCCTTCTTGAAGGGGAGCTTGCTGAAGCGGATGTCACGGTTGAAGGAATCACTAGACCACCCCATGTAGGTCCGGACCTTCAACAGATCTTCCTTGGTCTTGATCCTGCTGTGGGGAAGACCCAACTCCATCACGACAAAGTAGAGCGAAAGAAGAGAAAGCTATGTGAAGGTTGGGAGGCTCTGAGCCCAAGTTTGATTGAAAGCGTAAAGAGTCCTCAAAACGTGCGGGCTTTCCTTCTTAAGTAAGATTCCACAACACTTGGATGGAAATCGCAATGGGACCGAGATCACATTTTCAAAAATCTACCCTGCCAATGATGAATGGGCCTAGGTCCACTTTGGCGGAAAGGCCGAAGTTATTACCCCAGGTGAGTCATTGTCATGATGGGAGGTTGGAAGCCCGAGGACGGTGGCCTGACAAGGCACGCGGAACCGATACAATTTTTGCATTGGGAACCAGCGACCTTCAAAAGAAGCCAAGTGGCAATGGTTTAATAGTGAACCATCGCCCTAATAGCACATCAGAAAACCTTTGAATCCGCAGTGCGCGAATCGAAGATGGCCCCACCTCCAGTAGAATAACTTAACCTAAAGAGTTTCTCCCGGAGGTGGGTCCGAGGGCCACTGTCGGTACCCTATGTACCGGGTACCTCATGATACAGCAAGAAAAGCTAAGAAGTTCCACCAGTACAAGTTGAAGACCTCTAAAGGCCACACGTGTTACACAGTACTACATCGCCTTCCTCGTTTGGGTAGCTCTGGCACTGACACGTGTAACTCAAGGCTGGACCTAACTCCCTTTATAAGGAAGCTCCAATCTTGCATTGTGTCCAGTGACCCAGACCTAACCCCCAGTAGAGGGAATCTCCAGTGCTGCCACGTGTATAGTGACTCCAGACCTGCCTCCCAACGATGGGAAGCTCCGGAGCCGCCACGTGTCGAACCTCCGGAGCTAGGACTTCAATAAAGACAGATAGATCTCCAACGGCTCATACTTTTGAGGGATAGTTAAAGCGACAATTACAAGATCTGATTATGTGTCATTAATGCCATATTAATGACACACAATCAGTGAATTGTTAATAGGGGTAACACCATCATTAAGGTGCGTTATCACCCTATTAATCACACTTAATATTCACTGATCATTTATTAGATAGTTCACTACGCTAGGTCCACATGTCGGGCCAGGCAAGTGATGTAACGGCCAATCCTTAGACTATAAAAGGGCTGCACTGCACGATACATAGACAAGCAAGCTCACACGCTCACAAGCGAGATACAGATTCATACATACAACACACAACCCATGGAGTAGGGTGTTAAGCTCAAGCATCTCGAACCACGTAAAATCCTTCGTGTCATCATCTTGTTCGTAATCTCAAACGCACCCCAACCAATCAAGAACTCCCGCGGGATACGATCTAGTAGTAACTGGGGAAGTGTCGATCGCACACATCAATGGTGGGATACGTTCCTAAGGTGTTTGGAGTCTTCGAATTGCTTCTAACTGCGTATGAAAAAGTCTTGAGCAGTTATGGAAAGTTTAGGTGGAAACTGAGTAGGATACGAGTCCTAGTTTGGTTTGGTTGGCCTCATGGCTGATTATATAAGCAAGAGAGGCCAGAGCTCATGGAAGAAGGATTTTGGGTTGTTTCTCTTGTGTTCTATTGAATAAATATCATAGTTTAAAGGAACTATTGTGCCTTGTTTGTCCAACTTGTTTCAGACAAGTTTTTCTCGTCAAGTTTTTGCATAGCACTACCTCGCTTCGGTGGTTTTATCATAACTCGAGGTTTACAGATCCAATTGATGTGATTCTTTTTGGTTTGTCTTCAAAACTTGATTATATATCATCTTTGAAAATTTCACGGTCATTGGATTTGTTTTTTCTGTTCTACACGAGTTTCTTTGCAGTGATGCAGATATGTTTTTTCTCGGGTAGGACAGAAAGACCTTTGTTCAATCTTTCGACCATAACTTGAGTTTTTCTCGGCGGATTTTCGTGATTCTTGTTGTGACATCTTTGTGAATTGATTATCCACAATATATACTGGTTTTGTCATAATTAATCACGTTTACATTTGTAGCACACATGATTTCTTTAACAGATCAATTTTCTGACGAGGGGTTTTTGTTGCTTCCACAAAAAATGTTGTAATCTACCATTCACCCCCCCTCTGGTAGCTTTTCACGTGCTCTTCGATCCTACAATTGGTATCAGAGTCATGGTGCTCTAATCTTTGTGATTTAAATGTGTTTGAACAATCATCATGGAGAAATACTCCGCCAAGTCTTGTGTGTTTAGTGGTATTGATTTTCAGGTTTGGAAAGGCACGCATAGAGGCTTTCATCCAGGTGCAAAGCTTGGCAATATGGGAAAAGGTGTACAAGAATTACAAAGTGCTGTCAAACAATCAAGTTACAGCTACAATTATGAGAGATGTTGATAACAACAACAAGGCTCGGAACTTGATCATTAAAGGATTAACTCAAAGCGAATTCGACTATGTTGCTCACCTCTGATCTGCGTACGATGTTTGGAAAGCTCTATGTGATTAGCATGAAGGATCCAATACGATCAAGGAGGTAAGGCAAGACATGTTCAAAAAGGACTACATACATTTTGAGATGCAACCCAATGAGTCGATCGATGATCTTTTTGCTCGCTTTAATAAAATTATCAGCAACTTTTGTAGCATCAATGTTAATTTTTCAGAAGCTGAGAATGCTAAGCAATTACTAAGTGCATTAGACCTGACAGTTTGGGAGATGAAAGTTACATCTATTCGTGAATCCACTGTCATGAGTACACTTACATTAGATGTACTATATTCTAAAATGGAAACTCATGAAATTGACATAATCTCACATAAGAACCCCAACAAGTCTCTTGCATATGTTTGTCAACGTGATATGCCTAGCTCCGGCCAATCTTCATCTTTTGGTACACTTGCTTTGTTGTCCTCTATAACCCATGAACAGATTGAGGAGTTTCTAGAGGAGGAGCACGCTCTTCTCTCTACTAGATTCTCAAAAGCATTGCAAAATGTGAGAACTAGAAGGAGAGGAAGCTATGTACCTCAATGATCCTAAGAATGTGGTAAGACAGGACATTTTTGCACGGATTGCACAAACCTTTCAGGTACTACTTCTCGTGATGAAAAGAAAACAAGGACAAATCACTCCTCTGCAAACAACAACAAGAAAAAGAAGGGTTTTACGGGACGCCAATTGGTGAATAGTTTTATCTCCGCACTTCAAGAACTTGGATCGAGCGATGGGACATCGGAAAGTGAAAAAGATGAAGATAATTTGGCAAACTTGTGCTTCATGGCGGGCAAGTCAGGATCAAGTATGGAGGAGGCAGAACACAACAGCGACAATGAAGAGGTATGTCCTACTTACGAAGAAATGTCTGATGCTATTTATCGTGCCACTGTTATAGTTAAGAAAAAGGACAAAAAAACCTAGAGACAATACTGTTAAAATTGAGTCACTAAAATCTGAAATTAATCGTTTGAAATATTTGATTCCTAGTGATGATTCTTGTTCCTCGTGTGATTTAATATATGAACAATTATCTTCTCTAAGAAGTGCACACACCTCCACACTAGATAAACTTAACTTGAAAGATGCTAGCTGTTCTACAATTGATTTGCATTGTTCTACTTGTGATAATCTTAATAAGAAACTGCATGATGCTATGAATAAAATTTCAATTTTGAACAATGCTTTGCATACTCATGATGTTAAATATTGTTCTAATTGCAAACTGAAAGGAAAAACTTCATGTGGAAACTTACTAGACTTGTCTAAGAAACTTGATGACATGAATAGGACACCAGAGCGGTTTTGTAATGGGAATAAAAATCTAAACTTGCTGCTGAATTCTTTCAAGTCTTGCAAGGATAAAATTGGTTTAGGTTTTGATTCTCATGTTGATGCTAAGGCACATCCACCTAAAGTTGTAAAGTCATTAGGATGTGGTTTATTTCAAACAATTTCTAAATATAAAGAAGTGGTTTTCAAAGCTAGAGGGGTATTGTTTCATTCAACTTCTATAAACCTGTTGCTTGCTCATCTAGACATGAACACAAAGTTAAAATTCATTGTAGCTACTGTGGTAGAGATGGTCATGTCATAGATTTTTGCTATAGACTAGCTAAACAATAGAAATAGGAAAGAATGCAAGCTAGATCTCATAACTCTCATGCAACATTTGCTGCACATGCTAAACCAAATATCAAGAACATGCAACCTACTATTATGAGTCAAAAACATAAAAATATGCTCCCAAATCTATTGTTTTTGTGCTACACATGTAACACCTCGAAGGTCAGTAGTTGGGTACAAAAATCCTCAAACCTTGGCTCATAAACCTACTGTTTTGTGTCAGCTTTCGCGTGTTTTTCCTGCTGCACGTCGTTTGACTCAGTACTGGATTCCTAAATGCTTTTTGACTAACCCCAGTATTGATTCATCGACGTATTGTGCTTCTATGTAGATTACACGTTTGAGGAAGGAGAACCTTTTGATTGTGGATTCAGGTTGCTCACGCCACATGACTGGTAACAAAGAATGGTTCTCCTCCCTCTCTTTCGTGTCACGTGTAGAGAATGTTACTTTTGATGATAATTCTTCAACTCCTATAATTGCTAAAGGTTCGATTAGAGTAAATAATCACTACACTTTGAAGGATGTGGCACTTGTTAAGAATTTGAAATACAACTTTCTTTCTGCTTCACAATTGCTAGATGAAAATCTAGAAATTATTTTCCTTCAAAATTGTTGCAAGGTTGTAGATTCAAACAGTGAGCTTATTGTTAACATGTCTTGGTTTGGAAGAGTTTTTAAATCTTATTTTGATGTGTTGTCCTCTAATCATAGTTGTCTAGTTGCTAATGATTGAAATGACTTATATATTTGGCATCGTAGACTTGGTCACGTAGGCTTTGATCATCTAACGCGAGTTAGTTCTCTTGATCGCATACGGGCTGCCTAAGCTTAAAGGGGACGAACAAATTGTGTGCTCTTCTTGTACACATGCTAAGATGGTTGTAGGTTCACATGCTCCTCTCACAGTGACCATGACAACTGAACTGGGTCAACTATTGCACCTTGACACCGTAGGACCTTCGCGTGTTCAATCCTTCGGTGCTAAATGGTATGTTCTTGTGATTATTGATGACTATTCTAGATACTCTCGTTTGATAACTTTTGTGCTGAAGATGGAATAGATCATCAATTTTCTTCACCTTATGTACCTCAACAAAATTGTGTTATAGAGAGAAAGAACAGAACATTAGTTAAGATGGCTAGGACTCTACTTGATGAATATTAAACTCCTAGAAAATTTTGGACAGATGCAATTGCAACCGCTTGTTATGTCTCAAAACTGTGTTTTCTTGCGTGCTAAGCTAGGAAAAACACCATATGAACTTTGGTTTGGAAATAGGCCTAGTGTCACACACTTTTGGGTCTTTGGTTGTAAATGTTTTTTTAAGAAACATGGTAATCTTGATAAATTTGAAGCTAGATCTATTGATGGCATGTTTTTTGGTTATCCATCTCATACTAGAGGCTACCGTGTGCTTTTACTTGATACTAACAAGATTGTGGAGACTTGTGAGGTTTCTTTTGATGAAGCTAGCCCAGGTATTACCTCTAATATTGCAGGTCTAGATCCATATCCGCAGGGGGAGAGTATTTTAATCAAAGAAGACAAAGAAATGGTGCTGCTGCCCAAAAATTCAGAAGCATATTATATGGATCACGCTTCTGATTTTGCACCACAACCAGCACCAACAACTACTGCAGCTGGTACAGATTGTCCTCTAGCCACAAGTTCTTCAATCTGTGATGAACATGAATAACAAGGAGCTTGTGAAGTATCTACTCCCCTCAGAATCCTCAAAAGTCATCCTCTATAGCAAATCATTGGGAGCTTGCACAAACGTGTAACACTGTCTAGGTTTTGCAATCCAAACTCTCACGGTCATTCTGCTTTTGTTGCTTCTTTTGAACCCAAAGATACATCACATGCACTCACTAATGAATCACGGATTATTGCCATGCAAGAAGATTTAGAAAATTTTGAAAGAAATAATATTTGGAAAAATATATGCATCTCATCTTGCATTTCGTATTCATCCTCAAGTATTAAAAATTAATTACCAAAATAAATAAGCTAAAATAATTTATTACCAAAATAAATATACTAAAGATATTTAATTTCCATAACGAATATGAAAGAAAAGAAATATAGAAAACTAGAAACGAAAATAAAAAAATAAACAAAGAAAGAAATAATAACTCATGAAAAAATAATAACAACAAGTAAATTAAAAGAATAAAGAAAAGAAAATTTTAATATAAAAGAAAGAAACAATAGTTGATAAGAAAAAAAGAAAGAAAGTATAAAAAATAAATAATAAACAAACAATAAAAAAAGAAAAAAAAAAGAAAAGAAAGTCAACGGGCCGGATTGCTGGCCGCATGCAGCCAGCGGGTCCTATAGGACACAAGTCTTCTATAAATAAAACTTTGTACTTTGTTGTATTCTTTTCGTGTGTGCTGTTGGGTGCCTCATCGCACGGTACCATCCACTGCGATTCTTGCAATGTGTGGACCCGATCCTCATAGCCTGGTATCAATGCCGCATTGGGAATAGCACGCTCGAAAATAGCCTATCTTGAAAACTTAGAAGTAGTTGAGTGAGGATTAGTTAATATGCGCACATAAGGACTATTACAGTATTAGTTACTTAAGGTGGCAAGCTAACTTATGTGTTATTATATTCTGTAACGACGCTCCGACATCAGGTAAGAGGTAAGGTACGCCACCGCAAGCGGATCAACTGAGGTAAGCTCACCATGCGAGAGATAACATGTGATTGTTTCCATGGCTTGGCACGGAAAGTCAATATGAGTCTCTGAAACTCTCCATGTTTCTAAGAACATATGACATGCGGTACCCCAGCATGCTTCAAAATTAGTGGGAGCCCCCGTCGGGTGGGACATAACCCGATGCGCCTCTTACTGGTACAACATTATGCAAAGATGTGGGACGCCGACAGGTGGTAGAAAACCCGATGATGTACCTTGAGAAGTGGCTTAGCTCGGGGCGGTCCGTATGGAATGATACGGGACGAATGTTCTTAATTTCATATATATTATTGTGACTGCCTGAAATGATCACCCGTGCGGGCTGTGCTGTATGCCACAATATGATTGATCAGTAATTTGTGTGTAGTTGCAGGACACTAACCACATTTTAAGTAGCTCGAGTCGAAAACATTTGTGAGTGAACATCATTAAGGCGACTGTTGAGACATCTGCCGGAATACCGGCTTAGGATTTCTTTGGTGAGGGCATAGTACCGGCACTGCATTCGAGTTTCATCAGGCATGTCTACGACAATATCCGTGCTAGAGGTGTGACTCGACAACAAGTAAAAATTTTCAACTTAGGACTAAGTTTGAATTTGTAATCTCTGTTTTGAAGCGTGCTGGTCAGATTGACAATTAATCGTATGGTCGCTGCGATAAGCAGGCATATGGTTTGGAAAGGAAGTCATCCACAAGTCTCATTTTCAGCTCCAAGTCATATTTCAAGATTTAAAACTGGAAAATTTTATTTTAATCTTAAACTGCCAGGTTCCTGATTCAAACTGAGAATCTAGCAGCAAAATGCTTAGCTTTGAGTTAGCATGACTCTCTGTAGGAATAACAACTGAAAGTCTTACATACATGGTTGTAAAGTTTAGATAGGGTACTCTAAAACTCTTATGTTCAACTCCAGATTAGAATACCCCTGTAAACTAAGGAAAAATTATAATTTCCAAACTTTGTTAATTCTGGACAGAGACTAGACAGTTTTTGTAGCATGTCATTGTCTTTATCATATCTCTTAGTAGAAACGACAAATGACTTTAGGTAATACATTTCTGTAATCCTGAGGATGTGTGCAAAAATGTTGTAATTTAGGATTTTTGCATTTTTTGATGTTTTGTATCTGGAAAAATGTGGACAAAATCAGCCTTAAACAAAGGAGGTGCTGTCAAATTTTTTCCAGAAACACTGTCAACTTGCAAAAATCAGATCTCCTTATACAGAAATGATCTGGAGGCAAATAAACACATTATGGAAAGCCCTTCGAGTGTAATACAGCTTTGTAGTTTAACTCAAGTCCCGAATGTGCCTCTAACAGCATGAAAATTTAAAAATTCTTTAGACTGGTCTGAATGAACAGAAACTGAGACAGAACTCCAGTGTATGTTTCATTTGGCATTTGAATTTGAATTCACTTTCATAATTCAATTATCACATCCATGATCTATTTCTCAACAAAAGTAATTGAAATTGAGTATTTGAACCTCTCAAATATTTCTTTATAGATGGCGGATGGGATGCTATTGTTGCCGGACGGATGGATATTCTCCACGTGCGCTAACCGTCCGGGCTTTCCAATTATGCTACAGGAAGTGCTCGAACAGTTTGGCTTCATCGAAATGCCATGGTATTGGGGTCAAGAGACGGTCGACAGAGGTGTACTGTCATGCACTGTCCTGGTCGACGTCCCTGCTAGTCCACGTCTTTATGGATGGGCTCTTTCTTTGGTCACTACCCTGGGAGCTCTTTGGAGGACACGTGGTCCGTCGCAGCGGGCGAAACGCTTATGAAGCTTTGCGAGCTTCATCAAGATGCCATGGCTGGGACACAATTTTCTCTTCTCCCGGTCAGTGGTGCAGCTGGTCTTGAGTGGCAACGTCTTATGGTTGAGGCCTATCAACCGGACGGCGACACGACATCGACAACACTTGGGACGTATGCCGCTGCATCCAGCATGGTGGTTCTTACACAAAGTGCAATCCTTCAGCAGTAGGTCAAAGGCTTGAGGCAAGCAATTGAGCGGGGTGACACTCTTGATTACATCAATGAGAACCTACGTTCGTTCCTGACTCCGACAAATCACTGGCTGAATCAATGCGAGAATCAACTACATCGCACTCACACTAAACTGCCGAAAGCTCGCACCGAGCTGAGGTAGACTCGCAAGGAACTGCAGCAAGATCGTGGTGAATTGCAGGCGAGTCAACTGGTGGTGCGGCAACAGCAAGAAGAGCAGCTGTTGGTGATCATCGAGGAATGAGATGAATCCATCGAAAAAGCTCAGGGTTGGGAATTCGATGCAGGCCAACGTCAGGAGTATTAAGGGAGGTTGAGGCACACTTGCCACAACCAGTCGTGTATCCACTGGCTGAGGACATGTCGCTGAACATGGGCGAGCAGGTGCTTCTGTGTCCTGAGGAGGAGGATGATCCTGAGTTACTCGAGTTCGCCGACGAGGATGAAGTAGGATGAGGCAGCACTACTGCCATCACGGGGCAATGTATAGTTAATGGTTGCTCATGTTTATTTTGTAGCCATGTTTGTATCATATTATAAATAGTAGTGGGTTTGTATGAGACGACAATTTATGTATGACATCTCATGGAGACCAAGTATAGTTGAGATGCACTTCCGTAGTGGGAGTCCGTCAATTTGCAGTTCACTATTGTAAACTTGGTCATGAGAGAATATATCTTGTATAAAGTTTGTACATTATCAATATACGTGAATATTATGCAATTATCACATTGTCAATGCTCGCACTACTATGGTATTTACTGGATGAAAAAAACAAACATGTTGCTGTAAATCATGTGGATGCAGAATGGTGTGTACTCGTTCTACGACCGAGATGGGAGGCTCTAGCCAGGGTTATAGGGATGAATCTCCGAACCGAGAGCAAACCACGACACCGCAGCAACAGGCTCCTCCACCACCACCACCTGAAACTACGAGGACTCTCGCGGAGATTCTGGCTGCATTGCTCGGCTCGCACGACGAACAAACCGAGTTGCTGCAGATGTTGGTGGGCAACGCCAGCCCCAACAGAGTTTGTACTCGGACTTCTTGGCGACGCATCCACCGGTCTTCATGGAGGCCGAGGAGCCTCTAGAGGCAGACAACTTTATCCGCACACTCGAGGCGAAGTCCGGTCTGCTACGATGCACCGAGCAGCAGAAGGCGCTGTTTGCAGCGCAACAACTTCAGGGATCCACCGGTGCTTGGTGGGCGAACTACATCGCATCACTGCCGGCTTGTCATGTGGTCACCTGGACCGAGTTCCGGGAGGTGTTCCGCGCCTACCATATACCTCCCGGTATCATGAACAGGAAGCTTCAGGAATTTCTAGAGCTGAAACAAGGCGGGAGGACTGCTCACGAATACTCCCGCGCATTCAATCATTTGTGCAGTACGAGAAAGATTATGTGTGGACGGAGGACAAGAAGCGAGATACTTTCTTCCGGGGTTTGCACTACAAAATGAAAGTCCAGCTCGCACAATGCAATCGCGGCACCTTCAATGACATTGTCAATGCCGCGATAGTGCAAGAAGACGCTCAGCGCGAGCTCGTTTCTGATAAGAGGAAACGGAGCGCGTCATCGAGCAGCAGCGGTGGTGGTCCACAGAAGTATCGTTTGGTGTATCGCTCACCATCCAGTCAGTGATGGCAGCCACCGGCACGAACGCAGCAGTTCTGCGGTCGTTCTTTCAACGTGCCACGTTTCTGACCGCCATTTCCACAGCAGCAGCAGCAGCAAAGGATGGTCCTTCCTGCGTATCCACCTCCACCACGTGCACCGGGATTCCGTCCGAAGTTTGCAGGGAACCCGACACAATACACGTGCTATACGTGTAGCCGTGTCAGGCATTTTGTGAGGGACTGCCCCGAGCAGCGACAGGGCAGCGGAACAGCACCATATCAGGGTGCAGCTCAACCCCGCAATAAGCCCAGGAAACCAGCAGCAAAACCCGGCAACGTCCAACACCTAGCTATCGAAGACGTGCCGGAAGGCAAACACATCCTTGCGGGTATGTTTTCTCTACTCCAAAACCCTGTGATCATACTATTTGACTCTGGTGCCACCCATAATTTTGTTAGCCAATCATATGTCCTAAAATATTAATTACCTATCATTTCCACAAAATGTCCATATTTGATTGGCTCTGCGGGTGGGAAAGTAGCAGCTGATAGTATGGTCTATAGAGCACCACTTCAGTTGGGTGGAAATCTATATCCGACTTCTCTAATTATATTAGACAGTCAGAAGCTCCATATCATCTTAGGAATGTCATGGCTACACCATCATTGTGCTGTTCTCGACATCATTCCACATGTAATCAACTTAAACTCTCCACTACATGTACCACACACTCTCATTCTAGACCGCCTTATCCAAGAAATTCCAGCCACATACAACACAAAAGCAACAAAGCTTGAGGACATTCGTGTGGTCCATGAATATCCGGACGTTTTTCCCGACGACCTTCCGGGTATGCCACCGGATAGGGACATCGTATCGTGTTCAAGATTGAACTTATTCAGGGAACCACACCTATTTCTCGAAGGCCGTATAAGATGGAACCAAATAATTTGGCGGAATTAAAGGAGCATTTGAAGGGCCTGCTGGACAAAGGTCTCATACGCCCAAGATCATCACCTTGGGGCTGCTCCGAATTGTTTGTGAAGAAGAAGGACGAGATGTTTTGTCTATGTGTGGACTATCGTCCGCTCAACGCCGTGACAATTAAGAATAAGTATCCACTACAGCATATCGACATTTTATTCGATCAACTAGTGGATGCTATGGCATTTTTGAAGATGGATCTTCGGTCCGGATACCATCAAATAAAAATCTGACTGAAGGATATACCGAAGACGACATTCTCGATAAGATACGGGCTCTAATCTCATCATGTCATTTGGACTTACCAACACGCTGGCTCACTTCATGTATTTGATGAATTCAGTGTTTATGCCGGAGTTGGACAAGATTGTCGTGGTCTTTATTGATGACATTCTGGTTTATTCAAAATCAGAGGAAGAACATGCCAAACACTTGCATATCGTGCTCCAACGATTGCGAGATCACAAACTATATGAAAAATTCAGCAAGTGCGAGTTTTGGATAAGCCA
The DNA here is from genome assembly GCA_036927565.1 of Tuctoria greenei. Lineage (NCBI taxonomy): Eukaryota > Viridiplantae > Streptophyta > Magnoliopsida > Poales > Poaceae > Tuctoria > Tuctoria greenei. The sequence goes on from JAYESD010000004.1 coordinate 165,927,059, forward strand.
AGTGCCATTTCTTGGTCACATTATTTCAGCAGAGGGAATCGCTGTTGATCCAAGCAAAATTGTGCAAGTGCTGAAATGGGAGTCTCCAAAGTCCGTTCATGAAGTTCGCAGCTTCCTCGGGTTAGCGAGATATTATCGGAGGTTCATTCCGAGCTCCTCAAAAATCGCTAAACCAATGACGGAGCTTCTGAAAAAGGGACCAAATATATTTGCAGCAAGGCATGTGAGGATGCATTTCAAGCATTAGTAAAGCATGTCACAACAGCCCCAGTGCTAGCTTAGCCGGATACGACCAAATCTTTCGACGTTTATTGTGATGCGTCTGGCAATGGTCTCGGTAGCGTGTTAATGCAAGAAGGCCGCGTGATCGCATATGGCTCACAGCAGCTCCGAAATCATAAGCAGCATTATCCAACTCATGACCTTGAGCTCGATGCCGTGGTACTCACTTTGAAAATGTGGAGGCATTATTTACTCACAAATCTAGTGTATCTCTACACCGATCACAGGAGTCTAAAATATATCTCATCTCAGAAGGAGTTGAATATGCAACAACGATGGTGGTTAGAGCTGATCAAAGATTATGAGATTTAAATTCACTACCATCCCGGCAAGGCAAATGTTGTTGCCGATGCGCTAATCCGCAAGTCTCACGTCAATAATCTGTCCATTACTCCAATGGACGAGGACGAACCGAGTTTATACTTGGTTCCATATGGAGCATTATATAATCTTGCTCTCATTCCTACCATACGAGAGGAGATTATGGAAGCTAAAGAGAAAGACGTGGGTATGTTGCACATTCGGAGGATAATGAAGAATGAGGAAATGAAGTGCTTTCGAAGTGATGAACATGGTACCCTGTGGTTCAAAGACCGTATCGTTGTACCCCATGACATGGAACTTCGGAAGAAAATCTTGGATGAATCTCACTTGTACAAGTACTCTATTCATCCAGGCGGCAATAAAATGTATCAAGATTAGAAAACCAGATTCTGGTGGACACAGATAAAAAAGATAAACTGCAAAGTACGTTTCCGAGTGTGATACGTGTCGGCGGGTGAAAGCCGACTACATGAGGAAAGACGGACAGCTGCAACCATTAAATATTCCGACCTGGAAATGGGAGGACATTAGTATGGATTTCATTGTTGGACTACCTCCCACGTTCCACAAACATGATTCAATTTGGGTGATAGTCGATTGACTAACCAAATCAGCTCATTTCATCTTTGTACATACAAAGTACATTTCCAAGAAATATGCGTCGTTGTATATTGCAAGAGTCATGTGCTTGCACGGGATTCCCCGGACAATTATTTCAGATTGCGGTGCGATGTTCGTTGCTCGTTTCTAGGAGCAACTGCACGCGTCATTAGGGATGAAACTGATCTGAAGCTCCACATATCACCCGCAGACCGATGGTCAAACTGAACAGGTGAATCAAGTTCTTGAAGATATGCTACACGCTTGTGCCATCAACAACAGTAAAAATTGGGATAATCATTTACAATTGGCAGAGTTCTCATATAACATTGGCTATCAAACTAGCATCAAGATGGCACCATATGAAGCTCTTTACGTCCGGAAATGTTGCACAACACTCAACTGGTGTGTATCCGGCGAGCGAGTGATATACGGTATTGATCTCGTGAATGAAGCCAAAGAACGAGTGCGAATGATCCAAGCCAATCTCAAGGCCGCTCAGTCTCGGCAGAAAAGCTATGCAGATAAAAGACATCGACCTCTCCACTTCGACATCGGAGACCGCGTCTATCTCCGTGTCTCTCCGATGAAAGGCATTCATCGTTTCGGAGTGAAGGGCAAGCTTGCTCCACGATTCATTGGTGCGTTCGCAGTCAGTGAAAAATGCAGACCCGTGGCCTATCGTTTAGAGATACCAGCATCACTTGCTGGTATTCATAATGTATTCCACATCTCTCAGCTACTGATGTGTCTTAAATCCCCAGCTGAAATCCGCACTGAAGACATGGAATCTCTCCAACCGAATCTCACTTATTTTGAGCATCCGATCCGTATTATTGATGAAAAGACTCGCACCACAAGAAACCAGTGTTTGTGCTTCTACAAAGTCTTGTGGAGCAACCATACCGCTGAAGAAGCGACATGGGAAAGCGAGGACTATCTCTGATCAAATTATTCGGACTTGTTATCATTCATATTCGGTAATCTTTTTACTTCCATCTCTTTCATTTGTTATCTCGGGACGAAATTCTTTTAAGGGGGGAGGGATGTAAAAGCCCAAAAATGTCATAGTGTAAAGTTCAGATAGGAATGTAAAAATTTGAATGCGATAAAATAAATCAAAATGGCAAGTGAAAAATAAACCAATTCAAACCTCAATGGGCGGAATTTCAAATTTTCAAAACAAGCTCCTATTCAAATTATGTCAAAATAAAAATCTAAGTTGACCAGTGAATTCCAAATATTCCAGCATCTCTAATAAATTTCAAAATGTTTGAAACACATTTGCTATGTAATTCAGTGAAAACATTGAATTCTTTCAAATTCAAATTTGAATTCGAATTTCCTTGAAACTTGATTGAATCAAAGTTTTGAGTCCAGAATAAAATTCTACACCTTCAAATAGTCTACCCGGAATTATCTAGGAATTTTGGAGAAATGTAGGTGGGAGAATTGAAGGACCAGAGAAGATAGACTTGAGAGAGTGGTGGGACCCGCTGGTCAGTGAGGATATTACGTGAACCGCCTCTGTTTCTCACTGTGGCGACACCGCACGGCATGCACACCATAGAGCTGCCTGCTTGGTTGCTTCATAGCGTGTTCAATACTCCTCTCCCTCTCTATCTCTACTCCTTTGGCTAGAGTGGAACAACCATCATGCTTCTCTCTCTGCATTTTCTTTCTTCCGCCAAGAACAGAGCTTGTCACCTCCGCTCCTGCTCGCCCGAGCCATCCAGCCCCTGATCGATTGAGCTTCATGAAGCGAAATGAGGTGCATAATGATTCTACATCTTCCCCTTCAATTCCTTTGTCAATTCCTTGCCTAAATTTGTGGTATTGTGAAGGTCTCTTTCGTCCATTAGGGAGTGCTGACGTTATACATCTCTGCGTTACCGTGGAGCCGGCGTTCTAGGCCATCTCACACTTCACCATCAACTGCAAAAAGGTGTGCCTGCTCGAGATCCTTGTGCTCAGAAAGTTTCAAGTGAAGTCGTGGACCGTAGCTCAAGTAATTCCCGTTTTTCCCAACGACAAAACAGAGCATCGGGTCTAGGTCGTCCGCTTAATTCCCGTTCTATGCGCAAACTTTCTCTAATCCAGTTAGGTAATATGTTCACCATTGCACGCACACCTTGGCCAAAAATCAATGGAATCCATCGAGGGATGGCTGAGTTCTTCAAGATTTCCCCGCCGCCAATTAAATTGCCGCCTTTCATCGTCGAGTTCACAATTTCTAGCAGTTCCAACCTCTTTGATCACCATATTCAAGTTCTTGAGGTTCCCAAAAAGCTTCTCAACCAATTCCCACAGAGTTTGAGCTATGGAGCGGCATTTTCGACCTCGCTAGACTGGTCACGGCTGCCGCCGCCGCCGTCGCGCGTAGGGTTGCGGTCACCGCTGGCCTGCGCCAACCACTCCAACGTGCTCAGCGCATGTTTTTAGGCATAGGCGGCCGGTACCGGGTGGGGTGATGTGCAATGGAGCAGTTCTGGAGGCCCTCGCCGGCTTGCGCCGCCGTGCCACCCACGGGCGCTGCCTCTGTCGCGTGGAAGACGAAGGGGGTGGTGGGTCCCGCATGTCAGCCTCTGTTTTCCTCCTTCGGATCTGGTGTAGCCGTTGGATTAAGTGTGGCTATGCGGGTGAAAACCGTGGTCCTCGGTGTGGCCCCAATCTGGTTGGCCCATTTTAAATGAGTGGGACCCAGCTTCATTAATTCAAATTTTTCCTTTTCCAAATAATTCCAGATTTTGAGCAAACTTCAAAATTCAATTACTCCTAGTAGAATTACTCGAATAATTCCCAATAAATTCTGGTAGTCTCATCTTGATCCATATTTTGCAGTGGTACAATTTTTTAGACATTAAAGTCTCATAAATTTCATAATTAATTCCTTTGAGCTAACTGATTGGGAAATTAATTACTCCTGTTCTGCTAATTGGAAAATTCCTAAATTTGGTCAGAACCTTCATTATAATACAATTGATATCCAGTAAAAAGTTCAAGGTCATTGTACTTCATTTACTGGACCAAACACTGTTCAGATCACCTATGTCAATTGAAAAATGAGAAATGTACAAAAACATTTTCAGAATTTCTTGCAAACTTGTAAAATCAATTTCTCTCTGTAGGAAGCTTAGAAAATTATGAAAATTTCTTTCCTAGAACCAGTGAAGCCTCCTCTACCATGATAACCCACTGTTAGCCATGACAGAACTCCAGATTTAATACCAAATTTCAGAGAAAGCTTTTACTTGTTGGAATTTTAGAGACAACAAGCTTCCTTGAACATCTCCAATTCTTGGTCCAGTTGTTCCTCATAGGCCATAGTATCCACTGTAAAAATCCCAAAGCCAATAAAAATCATTTTCTTACCTGATCAGTGTTTATAAGATCTTTTATATAGTTTTACTATCGCTCATGTTTTTTATATATTGCATATCATATAGTGACTGAGATAGAGGAGGAGTTGGAGGCCTTGGATAGCATCATACCAGGATCTAACTTTCCCTCTGACTCATTTAAGGTGCTTGTTACTCCACTTGCATGACCCCAAATCCCATGGAGTATTGTGTAGGTCTATAGCTTGACGAGTAGAAAACGCCATACTAATGTTTTGAGGAATCCGGTAGAATATAGTAGTTGGAATCTACTTGCAAGATAGGATTTTATCACACAGGATGGATTTGATCAAAAAATGGTTTATGAATATGAATTCGAGAGCAAGCAGTGGATAGGATGCAGTGAGACGTGGTCTCATGTACGTAGCCCTGCTTGTGTCGATTGAGGATTGATCCATGTGCGGCCCTGTTGGATAAGTTTGAACAGTACCGAATGTATATTGGCTATATGAAAACCAGGAAACCGATGTAATTGGTTAACCTGGGTGTCGAGGCTTACCCTACCATTTTATAGGAGTGGGTTGAGGGCAGCAAGGTGTAAATATGCAGGCGGGCCCAGACACGCTCCGCGCGGGGACCTCCTGCCCGTTACGGAAGGACCGGTTTGACATTTGGGTTTCCTTTGAAAGGTTACTACATACAACATAGTATTGAAGTGTGATTCGCTCCATTTCCAAAATGGGTGTATGTGACGTGTTATCCGGGTGTCTACTGATTGTAGTCACCATCCCTCGCGGTTATTTGACCACCGCTTGTTCATTGCGTTGTGACATAGTAAATACTGAAGAAGCCAGGAGAATATGGTGTATTGAACTATAATTGCTTTGCAACTATGATTGCTATAGAACATGCTCACTAAGGTTACTTTTAATAAACCTTTAAGCTTCTGTTAGTAACTTGAAAATTAAGGATCAACATGTAGGCGAGTCATTTACTGCTATATCTATTCCTATGTTAAGTATCCCTGCATGTAGAGTTCCATGTTTAGGTGAGACGGTTAAGTCATGCTGAGCCTTCGTGCTCAAGGGTTCTATATTAAGTTGTTTGCAGGTGAGACATGTGAGGAAGGACCCGAAGATGAGGCGATGCCCCCGTTCGGGTATACCACCGAGTGGGAGCCCTGCACAGTGTTGCTAGTCTGTAGCATCCCCGAGCTGGACGGTTGCACTTTTGCATAGCTAGGTTGATAGTTTAGCTATGAGAATTACTTCTGCTGTACATTAAGTATTGTAAAAGACTTCTGCTGTTTCTATAAATAAAACTTTGTATTTTGTCATATTCTTTTCGTGTATGTTGTTGGGTGCCGCATCGCACGACACCACCCTCTACGATTCCTGGAATGTGTAGACCCGGTCCTCACAAAACGTTGAGGGGAAGGGGAATAATAGCCGAGGCTCTTTGATAGTGCCCGACATGGAGGTTACAGGAGGACTTGAACCGTCCGAGGCGGTAGACGTGGGGCCGCCATTTTATGGCGAGCACCCAGGCATGTTGCATCATGGCGGGCCCAACGGCTGAAGTGGCCGCGGGCGGAGCAACGTGCCCCTGGCTCCTCGTAATCGACGCTGCTTCCAAACGGGGTTTCACGCGCATTATTTCCAAAGCCCCTTAGATTTAAGTGGTAACATAAAGGACTGCTGCACCAACCCTCCTCCTTCTAATTCTTACCAGCGCTGCCTATGAGTCATGCGACGCCTCCTCGTCTCCCACAATTGAGGCCCGCAGGTCAGTGAGCCCAGTTAAGCGTGTAAGTTTTAGGTTCACTTTTGGGGCCAATGTTAAGTTTGGGGTGCTTACCTTTCTGATAGGTCATTCTGTTGCTACCCTAAACAAGACGTAGAGCGAGAGATGAATGACTCAAGATGGCTGACATAAGTGCATACTCAGGGGTCTTGCTCCCCTGAGATCTCCAATTATTCCTGTCCAGGTCTTAGCTTCACGACTCCTTAGTTTCCAAGTGATGGGGTCGCTCTCGGCCACTCGTGTCTTTCGGGACCTAGGAGCTACAATGATGTCCCCGAGTGGATTTATAAAATCCAAGCATTTGTGTCGTGACGTACTGCCATCTCTAACAATCAACGGTGGATGTGTTTCGGTCGCTCCAGCGGATTGGTTCGTCCGAGTTTTACCTGCATTACCTGTTAATAGCTCACAGAGCGCATGATTTTTGCCCTACCCTGAGACTTCCTTGATTGCTCAACCCTCAGGGCACACGAACGGCTTGCTGGTGGGGCACATTTTTTGTGGCTAACAACCTGACCTCATAATAGTCTTGGGGCCCGCCACACTGTGAGGTCTGGGTCCACACATTCCAGGAATTGCAGAGAATGGTGTCGTGCGATGCGGCACCCAGCACCACAAACAAAAAGAATACAATAAAATACAAAGTTTTATTTATGGAAACAGCGGAAGCATTTTACAATACTTAATGCACAGCGGAAGATAATACTCATGGCTAAACTCTCAGCCTAGCTATGGAAAACAGTAGCCGCCCAGCCCGGGGACGCTACAGACTAGCAGCACACAACAAAGATTACGGCAGCGTGCAGGGCTTCCACTTAGCGGTATACCCGGGGAGGGGGGGCATTGCTTTATCCTCGGGCTCTTCCTCATATGTCTCACCTGCAAACAACTTAATAGAGCAACTGTGAGCACGAAGGCTCAGCAAGACTTAACCATTTCACCTAAACATGGAACCCTACATGCAGGGATACTTAACATAGGAATATACAGAGCAGTAAATGACTCGCCTACAAGTTGATCCTTATTTTTCAAGTTATTAGCAGAAGGTTAAAGGTTCACAAAAATTAACTTTAGTGAGCATATTCTATAGCAATCATAGTTGCAAATAAATTAGAATTCAATACATCATATTCTTTTAGCTTCTTCAGTATTTACTACATCACAGCGCGGTGAACAAGCAGTGCTCAAATAACCACGAGGGACGGTATTTGCAATCAGTAGACACCCGGATAACACGTCACATACACCCATTTTGGAAGTGGAGCGAATGACACTTCAAGATTGATTGAAACCCCAGATTGATTTGATGTATAAGAACAATGAACGCAAAGTGAGAACACAAGCAATTTATCCCGTGGTTCGATTCCCAAAGAGGCAACCTACATCCACGTTGAGGAGTCCACAAAAGGATTGGGTCTTCTCCAACCCTGCCCTCGTCGGATCGCCACGAAGGCCAATCCTCTTCACTTATCACAAAGGGTACATAACCATATTCAAGGGGCCTTCTCACACGTTGAGGGCTCCCCTAGATTACAACAAGAACTCCCCCAAGAACACACTCGAAAGATTACAATGAAAATCACAGGAGTGTGTTAGGGAATCAAACCAAGAGCTCAATGAGTGATGAACCCTGTCTCTCCAATGTTCCAAAGTGTATCCTCAAAGGATTGATCTTTTTTGCTTTTGATTTCGTGGAGAGATGTATTTTTGAGGCTCTTGGGAGGTGTCACGGCGCAGGGGGTCGAGAGATGTTAAAGTTGGGTCGTGCACATCTATTTATATGGGGTTTCTAAAAGTGACCGTTAGGGTTTAGGAATATCGGACTAGTCCGTGGTGGACACTGGACTAGTCCGGTGTGCTGTGTGTAGCTGTAAAAGACCGCTTTTCGGAAGAACAAAAACGCAAAAATGCGAACTTAAAAATTTTGAAAATGGACTTGGAAATCCAAACTCACATGAACCATATGAGTTAACCAATGTTCACTAAAAATAGGGACCTGTTAAAATTTTACATATAGAACATGTTTGCTAATGTATATTGGAACTTAAGGTGTAAAATCTTTAATTTCCAAATATTCACATTTTCAATGAAAAATTAAAGGAGAAAAGAAAACAAAATAGAGAGAAAGAAAAAGAAATTATTCCAACCCTAAAATGGGACATTCAAAAATATTCAAATCTAAGGCTGTAAATTTTTCCATGACCTTCTAATATTCCAAATTGACTCTCGGTAAAGTTTCAAAAATTTTTGAAGCACGTTTTCTATTTATTGGACACGTACTGAGAGTTTAATCAAAGTCGACTTCAAATTTAAACTTTGTACTTAACCTTGTCCAAATCAACTCCAAATTTTTCCTGAGGTTCCTTATGGTTCAAAAAGGTTAACTTCAAAGTTTCAGAATTTTTGAACCTAATCTACTATTTATTTCATTGAGTCAAGTATCACCACTTGAATTCAAATTCAAAATTTGAATTTGTTTGAAACTTTACCAAATACTGAAATTGAGTTGCCCAATAAATTCCTCATATTTTGTTTAGTGTCCCTGCCCACATTTAACACTTCGAGAGTCTGTTAGATAATTAATTGCAGTTAGAATGAAGATAAGAAGGAGGGAGGTGGGTCCCACAGGTGGTTCCAACAAGTCAGGTCGGCAACTCAACCTGCAGTTTTTCCTCTGCTGTCGGCGCTGCACGCAGGCAGCTGCTTGCCACCGCAACCGTCCTTCAATCGATAATATCTACCTCCTTGCTGTTTCGTTCACCAGCGTATTCTTTCCTCCCTTCACTGGTTTGTTGTTTGCACCATACGCAGTGCGCGCCCATGGCCACTCTGCTGCTCGTCCAGGCCGCTCGCGTGACGCCGCGCGCACTCCTCACCCGGCCGCCGACCGCCTCTGCTCCTGCGCCCCACGCCGGTGCAGGCGCACCTCCCCCGCCGTCTGCCTGCCTCCTGCACCACGGCGCTAGCACCACGCCCAACACTGGCCGCCGGCTCGCCCTCTCCTTGCCGCTGCGTGCTCGCCGAGCCGCCCAGCACCGCGCCGCCTGGCTCCTCACTGGCGCCGCCCCCAAGCACCGCCAACGCCGCGCGCCTCCACCGCGCTGCTCTGCCTCCTCACCAGCGCCGCCCTGCACCTGCTCACCACTGGACTCTGGTGGCGCTCCCGGCCCCTGCTCCACGGCGCGCCGCGTTCTCCCACGCCCCATCGCCGCACCTCCCTGGCTCCCAGCGTGCCACTCTGCGTCCCAGCTCGCCCCGACGGCGCCCTGCCCCGCTCAGTCGCCGGCTCACCGCCTTATTGTTGCGCGCTCCTGGCCCTGCTCGAATCCACGCCGCGCCGCCGATGCCGCACTTGCCAGGCCGCATCGCGTTGCGCCCCTCCACGTCCGTCCACGCGCCGCTGACGCTACGCTCGCCCTGGCCGCTCCCGACGAGCGTCGTCCTCTGCCACCGCCGCACCCCACGCACCGTTCCCCGACCTCTGCATGCCGCTGACCCAGCTTCCTCTGGCACCCGCGCCTGCGCCGCCACGGTGTCGGTCATCGCGCGCACCTCGCGCCTGCGCACAAACTGTAGTGCAGAGTGTCGCAGCTGTCGAGCTCATTCCGCGGTGATGCTTTGGCGGTGCTTTGCTCCGTCCCCATCATCCTCAAGGTGAGTGTCTTGGCCCATGCTCCTCTCCTCCACCTTGCCGCCTTCCAGCCTCGCCAAAGCATCTCGCCTTCGTGCCATGCCGCAACATCGTCCAGCGCCAACTGCGCGTCCGACAGCCACGCCAGAGGCCGCCCATGCTCAATCTCGCGTGTTGCCTCCACGCCACATCTTGCGTCGCGCAGTGCCTACTCGACAAAATACCGCTATGATGCTACACTGCTATGTGTGGTGCCACTGCTCGTCGCGCACTAGTGTGCCATGGTCATCAATGTGTCGCAGTAATCATCACCGTGCTCACGGTGTCATAGTGACTGCACACTCTTATTCTCATCCACACCGTCCATGCTTTGTGATTCCCTTATGTGTGTCACGTCGCCACCAGGGTTGTGTTTTTGTCCTGCTCGTGCCATGGTCACGCCCGTGCATTGACCATGGTGAGCGTGTCGCCCACCCTGCATCATAACTTTGATGCACAAAGGGCAGCCTAGCATATTGCATTGTGCCGCTACACCCTACAACTCCACTAGAGTTGCCCTTAGGTCGTTTACCATTCACTTGGCACACCAGCTCAAGCCAATGTTTTTCTGTTGTTGTCCGCTTGACATCGTCATGACGTTCCACGTCATGGGTGTGTCCTGGCAACAAGGCAAGGAATGTTGGGGATATAGATAGTGTGGGAACACAACCACGACACATCGGGTGATGGCCGTTTGGAAAAAATAGGGTTTAGTCGAGGTGAGATTCATCAAGTCCTAAGTGTAGCCAAGGTGCTCAATAAAAGGCCTTCTAGGTCAAACCACGGGTATTGGTGATCACCGATCCCCTATGGTTGAGTAATGCGAGAATGTTGCGACCGAAAAGGAAAACTAGACCAAGGGGAACCTTGGATAAGAGTTTCTTGTTCGTGTCGACGATGTTCCTAACCGTCCGTAGAATTTCTTAACTAGGTGTGTCGTTTCATCGATGACAGGTTCGTCGAGTCGCTTGCCGACGATCGAGTCGACATCACTAACCTTGTGACTCACAAGCTGGTGTTCGGGAGTCTGTTCACCACCGTTGACGAGTCTGGGTCAATGTGGACCTCGCTAATCCGATCTTCTCGAGATGGCAAAGCATGCTGTCACGGCAAGGTCTTGCATCATCTTCAGGTCCCAGTAGCTTACCGAGCTCACCTGGACAAGCTTGCGGGAGACACTACATTAGTGACGTCGTGTAAGCACCTGAACTATACTTGCGACGTTATTTATAGCAACTGGTTTACCTAAAAGCGGTTTGAACCTTGTCTTGGTACTCATGCTAGGTTAACAGTGCTTGTAATTACTTCTTAAGTCCAGGCCATGTTGATCTCAATTCAGTCTCAAGTGTCGTTAGGTTCCATCATGGTTCATCCTAAGTCAGGACCCTACGACAGCACTGCTCACTTAACTAGGTTTACTCCTTTATGAGTTAAGTCAAGTTCATTGGTCGACTGCTAAATCACGACCTTCGTCTTGTACACTCCACTCATACTCAAGCTTTCGATGTTCCACCTTGATTTTTGGGTCGTCCATACACTTCTCCGCCCAACACTTCTTCAACATTCAGAATTGTCAATCTCGCGTGGCATAGCTTGAAGTGTGGTATGCTAAGTTGCAATGTAGCTTTATGTTGTACCTTTCAGTTCATACCGACACTACTATGTCCACCTTGACTCATCCTCTGGTTACCCACACAACAGAGGCATATCTGCCCTTACTAGTCAAATTCCTCGTTCTTAAAGTTTACACAACCCCGTGGAGTCTATTATTAAATTATTTAATTACTTAATTACTTATATGCATATCATGTCGATAGGAATGTGCTGATAGGTGATCGACAAGAAACTTCGCTTGGAGGAGAAGGCCAAGGTGTTTCCACTTGAAGTTCTGTGGCAGACTCTTTGGAGGAAAGCACAAGACTTAACGACTGACATTGACTTAGCGCAAACTAAGGCAAGCCCCGGTTTGCATTTAAGAGCCTTTCAGAATTTTTCCAGTTTTATTCACTTACGTCTTTAGTTGATATTGTGCATTACGTATAAGCTGTTTGATACTCCACTTGCATGACCACAAATCCCAGGGGTTGGTTGGAATGGGTTATAGTTTGACCTGTAGTAACTGCTATGCTAATGCTTTAGGATAAGATGAACTGGTAGAAGTCAAGTAGTTGGAATCTACTCGCGAGAGGGTCACATTTTATTGACCACAAGTCAAGTAGTTTATTCTACTTGCAAGAGGAGTCGAGTAGGTGAATCTACTCGCGAGATGTTACCAAAATGCTCACTCTTAATAATTGGAGATGTGGACGGGGATGTTCCTGTAGGACAGGATGTGCAAGGTTGTCTGAGCCTGAATGAGGGGGACAATGCTTGCAACCACATTTGGGCCTGGGCTGGTAAGGGTAAGGCAAATGTGGAGGTTGGTTTGTAGCCCCATCTGTGTCGGTTAAGGACCGTCTCGTGTGCGGCCCTTTTGAGCAAGTTTGAACAGTACCAATTACATAATGGATTAATGGGGTCCATTAAACTGATATAGCCTGGGCACCCTCGTGTCGAAACTTATACCGCCATCCTTCGGGGGAAGATGATCGTAAGGTGGGAACCTCTAAGGAGCAACTTCGACGTGCTCGGTTAGGGACCTTACTTTTGGGATGGTAGAACTGGTTCGACATTGGGATGACGGGTGAAAGGTGGCCACATACGACGTGGGAGAGGAGTACGGTGAAAGGTACTTTCGAGCGGGCGTTGTGTCGTGTATTCCGGGTGTGTCCTGATTGCAATCACCATCCCTCGCGGTTTAGAGTACCACTTGTTCACTGAGTTGTGATGTAGTAAATACTAAAGAAGCCAGAAGAATATGTTGTATTGAATTATAATTGTTTTGCAACCTTGTGTGACTTAGAGATAGCAAAATTAAAGTTTACAGTTTCCCCATACTTTAGTTGTAATAGCATTATGTGCTTTGGGCATGTCATATCATCGGCAAAGCGTTTCTTGTTTGATTGTGGAGTCTATGATGTGTCGTGCTTGAAGAATGTCATTTGCTACTTAAAACATGATTATAAGGATCCACTTGTAGGCGAGTCTATTTATGCTATTCCTTACCTATGCTTAGTATTCACCCTGCATATGTCTAGTGAGACGGGTTAGTCTTGCTGAGCCTTATGCTCACGTTTGCGCTTTAACGATTTTTGCAGGTATTAGGTTTATTTCTGATGTTCAGGTTGTACATGAGATCTCGAGGTATCGAGATAAATCTCATGTGAACCACACCGCTGCTGAATGTTCTTCTTGTTGCTAGTGAGAAGCGTCCTAGGGCATGGACGTCTTCTCTCCTGCTTAGTTAGGTGAGATTATGAGTATGTATTTTCCGCTGCGTGTGTACCCCTGTTGTACACTCTTTTGTAAACTCTTCTTATTATGAAATGAAAACTTTATATGTTTTGGTATCCTTTTCGTGTGTGCTGTTAGGTGCCGCATCGCACGACACCACCCAGTGAGATCCTCGGATGTGTGGACTCCGGTCCCCACAGTAGCAAATCCTAAGTGTCCCGAAATATCAGACTAGTCCGGCTAGAAGCGGAGTTGTCCGATTTTGCTTCTAGAAATCTTTGGACTAGTCCAATAATCATTGGACTTGTCCAGATTAGTGAAACCCTAAGTGAATTGGGTGACAAGTCCGCACTTGGAGGACATGTCCGATTTAGGTCCGAGGGTTTTTGGACTAGTCCATGCCAATATCAGACTTGTCTGATTTATATCAGAGTGATATCGGACTAGTCCGTTGTGAGTTCGGACTTGTCCGATTTTGTGCAACTTATGAAGTGTTTTGAGGACTAGTCCGCACTGGGGAGGACTATTCTGCACTGGGGAGGACTAGTCTGATTCTAGTCAGAAAGATATCGGACGAGTCCGTGGTGATATCAGACTTGTCTAATCTTCTGCAGAAAGATATTGGACTAGTCTGGTGTTAGTCGGACTAGTCCGGTCTTGTATAAACTTGTGCAATGTGTGTGATTATTTGTGCTTGAGCTCTTGGGGTGTGTTTCCTTAACACACTCCATACACAATGATCTACACTTGTTCCTTGAGCTCTTTTCCACATTGCTCCTCATTCTCCCTTCTTTTTGGCTCTTTGCTCATTTTCTCATTAAAACCTGTGCTCATCAACAAAGTGGTTAGGATCTCATTTGCTTGTCATAAATCATCCAAAACCCACAAGGGATTCCTAGACGCACTTTCAATCTCCCCCTTTCTGGTGATTGATGACAACCAATTGAGATTTCACAAAATATGATAAAAGGTTGAGATTTTCATAAAGTATGCACATATGTGTTTAAAATACATTAAGCAATGAAAACATGATCCATATGTGCATTCTTTATGGTGGGATGCATAACTAAGTGCATTGAAACAGTGAGAATGACATAATTGACATTAACACACCAACAACAAGCATATATGTCATTCTAGGAGAAAAATCACATATTTCATCAATTACTTCACAAGTAGTTCAAAACATTGCATCACAGGACCATAAGTATCACAAGAGCATATTAAAGGTTTTACAACCCACAAAATAGACAAAAAGAATAAAAAGAAGCTCTCCTCACATCCTACAGCTCAGACCTAAGACCTAAGACTCCCCTTCAATCTCTCCCCCTTTGGCATCAAGACACCAAAAAGAAGGAGAGGAGGGATCTAAAGTCTTCAAGCCTCGCTGTCGGTCCTCTCATCGTCTTCATCATCATCTTTGGGCTAATGAGGAGGAGGAGGAGGTGGAGGAGGAGGAGGAGGAACAGAGCCACTCGAGCCCCCAATGCCAAAATAGGAAAGCTCGGAGGGAGTCAAGAGCCCGAGCTCGGTGTAGTCAGAGTCGGAGTCATCATAAATTACTGGAGATCCAATGGGCTCGATCTCCAGTTTTGACAAATATGCTTCACATTTTCCTTGACATACTTCATGTCTTCCTTTCTTCTCTTGTTAAGCTTGTGGGGCTTCACATCAACCTTTCTGTAGGAGGCAAGCCAGGTACTTGAAGATGCCACTTGCAAATCCCTTTTGAGGAGCTTCCCTAGTGGCAGGGGCAGCTCTAGCACCGGCACTGGCTCTCGCTGGAGCCTCAGGGCAGGAGGCCAGAGATGGAGCAGCTTGTACGCTTCGCTTTTGAGGCATCTGGGGCCTCAAGGGAAGGTGTTCCACATCTTTGACGAATTCTATGCCAATGACCTTCTCAATCAGAAACATCAGATAAGGAGCTTAGCCACATGACCGGTTGGGTGTGCAAGAGATGTTGACCATATCGTTCCAGATATAGTCAACCACATCAAACTTGCGGTCCTTGCTTATGACCTTCATCAAGGTCAGGAAATACGTGGTCGGGGAACTCTTCATCTTCAAACCCGGGGGTTTGCTCCACATACACCTACTCCATGATTGGTCCGTTGAGGAAAGTGCTTTTCACATCCATTTGATAGAGTTTGAAATCATGGTGAGTAGCATATGCAAGTAATATTCCAATAGACCCAAGTCTAGCTACGGGAGCAAAGGTTTCATCGAAATCCAAACCTTCGACTTGTGAATACCCTTTGGCCACAAGTCATGCCTTGTTCCTTGTCACCACCCCGTGTTCATCTTGTTTGTTGCGAAAGACCCATTTGGTGCCGATGACGTTGGATTTGGGTCTTTCGACTAGTTCCCACACCTCGTTTCTTTTGAAATTGTTGAGTTCTTCTTGCATGGCCACTATCCAATCTGGATCCTTCAATTCATCCTCAACCCTGCGTGGTTCCAAAAAGGACACAAACGAGTAATGCTCACAAAAACTAGCTATGCGAGATATAGTAGTTACTCCCTTTTGGATGTCAACGATGATGTTGTCGATTGGGTGATCCCTTTGGATGCATTGGTGTACTCTTGGGTGTGGTACTTGCTGTCTTGAATCTTCATGATCATCTTCTTCTCCCCCTAAATGGTTGCCCTCATTGACTTTTTGATCATCTTCACTTTCTTGAGGTTGATCTTGTATGGAAGCTCCCCCTTGATCATTGGTCTCCTCTTGTGGTTCATTTTCCTCATGCATATGTAGAGGTGGCTCTTGGGGTCGAACTTCGCCTAATGCCATTCTTCTCAATGCTTGACAAGGAGCTTCTTCTTTATCTAGCACACAAGGATCAACTTGCTCCTTTTGGGAGCCATTAGTTTCATTAAACACTACATCATGTGCTACTTCAACAAGTTCGAAGGTCTTGTTGTAGACACGATAGGCTATGTGTTCAAATCATAACCAAACAATAAACCTTCATCGGACTTCGAAGCCAACTTTGAAGTCCTAGGCTTCTTGTTCAAAATATAGCATTTGGAACCGAAAACTCGAAAATATGAAATATTAGGCTTGTTACCGGTGAGTAGCTCATAGGATGTCTTCTTGAGTAGTCGATGAAGATAAAGTCGATTTATGGCGTGGCAAGCCGTGTTGACCGCTCCGCTCAAAATCGATCCGAGGTCTTGTACTCATCGAGCATTGTTCTCGCCATCTCTATGAGGGTTCGGTTCTTCCTTTCGGCAACTCCGTTTTGTTGAGGGGAGTAAGGAGCTGAAAACTCGTGCTTTATGCCTTCTTCATCTAGGTACTCCTCCACTTGTGTGTTCTTGAACTCCGTGCTATTGTCGGTTCGAATGTGATTGTCAATGAGAATTCATTTTGAGCTCGCTTGAAGAACTTCTTGAGTATTCCTTGTGTCTTTGACTTATCATGTAAAAAGAAAACCCATGTGAAGCGAGAAAAATTATCAACAACTACTAAACCATATTTTTTACCGCTGATGCTTATGTAAGCAATTGGACTGAATAAGTCCATGTGAAGTAGCTTGAGCGGTCTTGTTGTAGTAATGACATTCTTCGCGGGATGGGGTGCTCCAACTTGCTTCCCGGCATGGTACGCACTACAAGGCCTGTCTTTCTCAAAAATAACATCTTTCAAACCTCGGATGTGATCACCCTTGAGGAGTTTTTGAAGATTCCTCATACCAACATGCGCTAGCCATCTATGCCACAGCCAAGCCATGTTGGTCTTTGCAATCAAGCATGTGTCAAGTTCGGCTTTATCCTTGTTGAAGTCAACAAGATAAACCTTTCCCTTTAACATACCCTTGAATGCAATGGAGCCATCACTCCTCCTAGAGACGGTCACACCCTCGTTAGTGAACAAGCAATTATAACATTTGTCACATAATTGAGATATGGACAACATGTTATAATCTAAGGAATCAACATGTAATACATGAGAAAGAGTGTGTTGTGGTGATATGGCAATTTTACCGGTACCGAGCACCTTTCCTTGACTATTGTCTCCAAAATAGATGCCCTCGCTTGGATCCTCATTTGCTTCATATTCAATGAACATCCTTCTTTCTCCGGTCATATGGTTGGTGCAGCCACTGTCCAGCACCCATTTAGATTCACCGGAGGAGTAGGCCTGCAAAAACAAATTATGCCTTGCTTTTAGGTACCCAAGCTTGCATAGGTCCTTTTAGGTTAGTCACAAGGGATTTGAGCACCCACACATGAGATTTGGTGTTCTCATGGTGTGTCCCAACATAATGAGCATAAACATTTCCATAATTACTTCTCATTAAGACATAAGATGCATCGAAAGTTCTAAATAGAAATTGTTGTTCTTTATACACAGGACTAGTCTGGGAGACCGGACTAGTCTGGTGATCATGCGTGTTGGATTCATTAATTTTGGATTTTCCAGTTTGAGAGAGTCTTCCCTTTACAAAGACATTGCTCTCCTTGTTATTCTTATGGCTTCTAGCATGTTGCTTTTAACCATAAGAGTAACCAATGCCATATTTGACATTTGGAGGTCTTGTGACCAAGTATGCACTATGTGCATATTTGATCTTCTCCTTGTCAAATATGCCATTTTGTGAAGGATGATTGTCCTTGGTAGAGGTTGACTTTTCTTTCAAACTGGTGTCAACTTTACCACATTTACAAATAGAAGCAACTTCAGTTCTAATGGGTGGAGAAGGTGAACTTGAAGAGGATGAACAGTCACCTTGCTTGAGTGACTCAACTTGCACTTCAAGGATCTTACTGACCTTGATTAGGTCAGCAAGTTCTTCCTTGATTGTAGCATTTGAGTCGCTTAACTCCAAGCAAGCTTCCTTGCGTGAAGCTAATTCAAGCTCTAGTGACTTGCTTCGCTCTTTTTTAGGTTTTAGAAGCTTGTCAAGTTCAACATATTCCTCCTTTTGGGAGATAATCATGTCTTCTTGACGATGTATCAACCTCTCCTTCTCAAGAAGTTGATCAAGCAAAAATTTCATTTTGTGGCTTTTTTCTTATCTAGTCCAATGAGCATGTCTTCATTATCGCTAGCAATTTCACTATCACTAGAATAGGAATGTACAGAAGAGGGTTTTGTTGTTACCTTGTGTTTACCTTCCTTTTCCATGAGGCAAGTGTTGTTCCCCTTCCATGCGCCGAGAGTAGGGAAGATAGTGGACTCCTTGGATGTCTTTTCGATGGCTATGCTAGCCATCTCCTCATCTTCTTCGGATGAGGACTCATCATTTGAGTCCCATTCTTTCCCAAGATGTGGTTGTTCGGCTTGCTTCTTCTTCTTTAAGAACTTCTTGGATTGAGGCTTTGCTTCTTTGGTCTTCTTCTTGTTCTCTTCATATGGGCAATCAACTATAAAGTGGCTATACTCACCACAATTGTAGCATGCCCGCCTCAATTTTGGTATTGATCTCTCCTTGTACTTTCCTTCACTTGATTTAGCATCTTGTCTCTTCTTCATCATATTCTTGAATTTCTTCATGAACAGTATCATGTCATCTTCATCCAAGTCACTGCTTTAATCATCACCGTCTTCTTCTAGTTGTGTTTCTCGAGATTCTTTAGATAAGGGCTTGAGGGTGGACTTCAAAGCAACCCCTTCTTTGCCGATGTGAGATCGGCAATCTCCTTAACATGCTTGGCCTGCTTTTCCATCACCTCAAAGTTGATGATTTTTCCAAGCAGCTCATCCGGAGTCATCTTCTTGTACCCAGGCTTTCTCATATCATCTAGCACAAGGTGACATTGCGAGGCATGAAGGCTCTAAGGATGAGCTTCACTACCTCGTGGTCGTTCCACTTCTTGCTTCCGTATGCTCGCACTCTATTGATGAGCGTCTTTAGACTGTTGTACATGTCTTGTGGCGACTCATCTTCTTTGATTACGAACCTTCCTAGCTCGCCTTCAATCATCTCGATCTTCGCTTCTCGCACATGACGATCGCCTTCATGTGCGGTTTGCAATGTATCCCATATTTCTTTTGCGATCTCGAGTCCATCCACTTTTGTAAACTCATCACGACTGAGTGATGAGGTGATAACTGCAGAAGCTTGGGCGTTTCGATGGATCGCTTGCTCTTGGCTAGGTGTGAGCTCCTCATCATAATCAGGGATATATATTCCTGTGCATACTATGTGCCATAAACTTGGATTGAGAGAAATCAAATGCATTTTCATGTTTTGCCTCCACATTGAGTAGTCATTGCGGTCAAAGTGTGGGGCTTTTCAAAGTGGAATAGATAGATAATGATTATTGTTGGAATTTAGGCGATCATAGTTAAAAGGATATCGGGAGTAGTCGGTGTGACTACTCCCCTTATTTTTCTTCCCACCTTGGATTTTCACCTTTCCCTTGGAAAGTGTTTTCTTCCTTAGTAGTGCCTTGAGTTCCAGCGTCTCCTCATCGTCATCCTCGAAGTCTTGAATGGCATCGAGGAGCTTTTCCAATTTCTGGTTCTTGTCTTCATCAACCTTCTCTTGGTTGTTGCTCTTGTGTACGTCCTTCATGTCTGACATGATCTCTTCAAGCGATTAGTCTCCTTCTTGAAGAACCTTGCTCTAATACCAATTGAATGTGGCCTAGAGGGGGGTGAATAGGCCTTTTTGAATTTTGTCAGAACCTACAACACTTAACAAACAGATCAAAACTCGAGATATCGGACTAGTCCGGTCAAGTGCGGACTAGTCCGGTGTGTGCCGACTAGGTTAATCAAGTTTAATCGATTAATTTGATTCTAGGATGTATGCAGTGGAAATATACTTGTAATTGAATTGTTACACGATTATGAACTAGGGTATACCACAAGTCAATCTTATATTTAATGTTTCAACGTAAAGTAAGAAAGATTGATTGAAACCGTAGATTGATGTTATGTATAAGAATGATGAACGCAAAGTGAGAACACAAGAAATTTATCCCGTGGTTCAGTTCCCACAGAGGCAACCTACATCCATGTTGAGGAGTCCACAAAAGGATCGGGTCTTCTCCAACCCTACCCTCGTCGGATCGCCACGAAGGCCAATCCTCTTCACTTATCACAAAGGGTAAATAACCAAATTCAAGGGGCCTTATCACACGTTGAGGGCTCCCCTAGATTACAACAAGAACTCCACCAAGAACACACTCGAAAGATTACATGGAAAATCACAAGAGTGTGTTAGGGAATCAAACCAAGAGCTCAATGAGTGATGAACCATGTCTCTCCAATGTTCCAAAGTGTATCCTCAAAGGATTGATGTTTTCTGCTTTTGATTTCGTGGAGAGATGTGTTTTTGAGGCTCTTGGGAGGTGTGACAGCGCAGGGGGTCGAGAGATGTTAAAGTTGGGCCGTTCACATCTATTTATATGGGGTTTCTAAAAGTTACCGTTAGGGTTTAGGAATATCAGACTAGTCCGGTGTGCTGTGTGTAGCAAACCCTAAGTGTCCCAAAATATCGGACTAGTCCGGTTAGAAGCGGAGTTGTCCGATTTCACTTCTGGAAATCTTCGGACTAGTCTGATAATCATCAGACTTGTCCGAATCAGTGAAACCCTACGTGAATTGGGTGATAAGTCTGCACTTGGAGGACTTGTCCGATTTAGGTCATAGGGTTTTTGGACTAGTCTGTGCCAATATCGGACTTGTTTAATTTACACCAGAGTGATATCGGACTAGTCCGTTGTGAGGTCGGAGTTGTCCGATTTTGTGCAACTTGTGAAGTGTTTTGAGGACTAGCCCGCACTGGGGGGGGGGGGGGGGGACTAGTCCGATTCTAGTCGGAGAGATATCAAACTAGTCCGTGTTGATATCGGACATGTCCGATCTTGTGCAGAAAGATATCGGACTAGTCCGGTGTCAGTCGGACTAGTCCGGTCTTGTATAAACTTGTGCAATGTGTGTGATTATTTGTGCTTGAGCTCATGGGGTGTGTTTCCTTAACAGACTCCATACACAATGATCCACTACACTTGTTCCTTGAGCTCTTTTCCACATTGCTCCTCATTCTCCCTTCTTTTTGGCCCTTTGCTCATTTTCTCATTAAAACATGTTCTCATCTCAACAAAGTGGTTAGGATCTCATTTGCTTGTCATAAATCATCCAAAACCCACAAGGGATTCCTAGATGCACTTTCAGTATGAAACAACCTTTCAAAGGAAACTCAAATGTCGAACCGGTCCTTCCATAACGGGCAGGAGGTCCATGCACAGAGCGTGTCTATGTCCACCGGCAGATTTACACCTTGCTGCCCTCAAGTCACTCCTATAAAATGGTAGGGTAAACCTCGACACCCAGGTTAACCAATTACATCAGTTTCCTGGTTTCCATATAGCCAGTATGCATCTAGTATAGTTCAAACTTGTCCAGCAGGGCCGCACACGGATCGGTCATCAATCGACACAAGCAGGACTACGCACGTGAGACCACGTCTCGCTGCATCCTATCCCACTGCTCGGTCTCCAATTCATATTCATAAACCATTCTGTGATCAAATCCATCCCGTGTTATAAAATCCTATCTCACGAATAGATTCCAACTACTCGACTTCTACCAGAATCCTGAAAACATTAGCATGGAATTTTCTACTTGTAGAGCTATAGACTGCCTAGTACTCTTTATGATTTTGGGTCATGCAAGTGGAGTTTTAATCACTTTAGACATAATGCACATATCTCATCCTAGACATAGGTGTTACAAATTAAAACTTTACAAAAGCACTTAAATGCAAACCAAGGTTTGCCTTGGGTTGCGACTAGGTAAATTTTAATAGTAGGACTTGATCTTCTAACTGAAGCTTCTCGTCGCATTCCTCCCTTCCTTGTTTCTACTAGTGCTTGGGCAATTCTTGCTCGCCGCAATGTCCTTCTCGTACCTCCTCCTCCTAGTGGTACTTTTGGCCCATCTCCACTTGTTAGATGTCATCATGATGACCCCTGTCAATATGAACATGCATCACCAATCTACTTCAAGAGCTAAACATCGAAGCAGTTTACAACTAGCAAGACGTCTAATATCTAGGGAAGAACCAAGTGAAGTCATTTCTGGTTTCTCAATCATTTTTAGGAGTATCCACATCATACTACCTAGTTCATGTAGGAAGGCTACCCATGGTCATAACAACATAAGGATGAACAAAGATGGACGGCTAATATTCACATGGTCATATGGCAAGAATGAAGAATAATGTAACATGAATGAGATGGATAAAAGAAAGGAGTCCCAGGGTTGGTAGCAGGCATGGCAAGAATCATTACTTGTTCCTTGTTTCCATCTGCTAAAAGATGTCTAGATCTATCTTCCTTGCAAAACTTCCTCAAGAATTCTACCATACACTTGTATTATCATAAGAACAATCCTCAACACAATGTAGACTCCTGCCCACAACAATGTCCCTACGGGCTCACAAGCTTGGGTCAAGTGCGCAGCTCCCCTTATCTCGCAATTGCTTAACACTGTAAATGGCAGGTGGACGGCATGGGGCATGACGACGCTGCTGCAGAGGCAAGGCACATGACTCACAGCTAGCAGAGGACAACACAAACAGTAGTAGCATGAACGACCTTTGCAAATAAAGCACGTATGGCATTCACAAATAAATTCTTCATTTTGCAAACAGGAAGGTGGTTGCATACCCGAGGTGTGTCACTGTAATCCTTGAGAAGTACTAACAAACCGGCCTCCATTGTTGAGCACAAACTCCTCTAGCTCCTGGTGCAAGGGTCATTTTGTCGAACACTAGGAAAGCGCTGTCGGGAGCAGAGCACAGAGCAGTGGTGAGCCATGGCGCGGTGATGCGCTGTAGCGGTTAGGAGCAGGGCGCGACAAGGAATATGCCATGGCTTGTACGAACAGGATGACACGACTACGGACGTGAAGGACGCGTGAGCAGAGGTGGACAACCAACGCGGCACGTGCCCTGGGAGCGAGATGAATGCACGTTGGTGCCTTTGCTAGATGGCAGTGGCGAGGAGGACATCTGCCTGGGCGCTGCAGGGTAGAGGTGCGGCGCGCACGGTGGTGAAGGACACAGTGGGGCGGCGATGGTCATGGGCGATAGGCTGGAGCGCGAGGACGACCGGCGAGGTGCACGGCGCGGCAAAGAAGCAATGCAGGAGAAAGCTGGGATGCCCTGCTGCATCGTGGGCAGCGAGGTAAAACCATCGGCGGGGAGACGAACAGGGCGAGCGCGCGTAGCGCGACGGCCAGACCGGTAAGCGGCGAGCGTGCGAGCCAGCCGGGAGGCAAGCAGGGCGACAGCGATGTGCGTGCAGGGGAAAAGAGGAGGTGGGGTACGCCGGCAGTGAAGGGCGCCACACGGGACGCATGCGGACATGTGCGTTCGCAGAGAGGCGGGTGCGCGCAGGGGCGGCACCAGGGAAGCAGTAGTGAGGTGGCAGTGCTCGAGCTGGAGGAAAACAGCGGTCGGCGACGGGACCTCAAGCAGGAGGGGGCGAAGGTGTGGTGTGAGCGGTATGGAGGCCGTTGCGGCTTGGACGGTGGTGAGGCGAGCAGGCAGACACGGCGCGCTGGCAGAAGGCAGAACACTGCAAACGTGGAGGCAACGCGCTGGCAGCGAGCTCACAGAACGGCGCGCGCGGTGGCTGAGGCGCGAATGGTTGCGGCGCGCTCTGGCGGAGGACAGCGCAGAGCACCGTGAATCTGGGGAGAGCAGGGCAGCACGGTGTGTGCGAGCAGCGCCAGGAGGAGAGGCGGCGCGGTGAATGCGCGTGGGAGCAGGGAGGAAGGGTCGCGTGTTCAGGGGAAGACCAGGGTAGGCGAGCGGCACTCGTGGCTTGAGAAGGAAGATGAAGGCGAAGACATGAACGGTCAAGCAGTGAACAACAAGGCTGTTACCGCTCGCAAAAGTGGGCCCTGCCCAAGATATTATCCGCTTGCAAAAGTTTTCGAATTAAGGGTTAAATCAGGCTTGGCTTTGATTATCCACCTGGAAATTTCACGATTTGGCTCATGTTGATGTTGATACTAAAATTGGAACTAACATTCAAATTTTTAATCATTTACGTGAAATATTATTAATACGTAAAGTTTTAACAAGTTCATATTTTCGTGAACATTGGTTAACTCAAATTGTTCATTTGAGTTTGAATTTCCAAGTCCATCTTCAAAAAAAAATTAAATTTGCTTTTCTTTTTGCTTTTCTCAAATACGGGCTTTTACAACCGTTCCCCCTTAATGGAATCTCGTCTCGAGATTCTAGGGAAAAGAGAAAGTTAGAGCGAGCTTTTGATGAGATCACTATATCTTCCTAAGTGATTGGCGAAAGAGACTCTTCGTCTTCCGCTACAGGTTCCTTGACAGTTTGGTTAGTCCAGTTCATGGTGTAAGCAACATCGCCTAGCTTTGGTGGCCTGCGTCTTCGTATTGCAACTCAGATTCGGATGATCGGCGTGAAGGAGATAACCCATTAATGTTTGTGTCTTAGCAAGCGATGTTGATGTGTTGAGGTCGTCTTCCTTCCGTCACAATGAAGTAACTTTGTTCACGGTAGGGGCCCTTAGGGTTCTACTATGTTTGACGTTATTAATTTTTGATGGTCCTCTCAGGAAGAATTTAGTTCCCTACTCTTGCATTCGGAGACTCAACACTTGTTCTTCAGCTCTCTTGAGCATCTTAACTAGCTTTAATAATGTTGCAGCTGCTTTCAATATTGGCTTTGCGTACTGAGTCCTTTAAGTCTGGTGTAGTATTGCTCAATGCTGAATCAAGGGAGTTTGGGAGATTAAACAATGAATCATTGATCTTCTCTGGGTCGGGTTTCTCAATGAGGTACCCATCGATCGGATCACTTGGTTGAGACACAATAGTAGTAAAGATTTCATCTCTCTTATGTGATCAACAAGCAAAGCCATTACATGTACGGCGACTACAAGGTTCCAGACATGTCAATGCCACCATACACTATGAGTCAATGAGTTTCGCAAGTTCAATGGAAATAAAACTCTTGCAACATGGAGGATCAAAGGTGTATTGAGATCCCAACAAGAAATGATCAACCAGCAAGGAATTGTGATCTCAATAACTCATCAAAGGATGAAATTATTCATATTCGACATAAGAAAATTCAAAGTTCGGCTTCTATTATGTGATTAGAGTACAAAGACGCCCAGTACATAGAAACTACAAGGTTGTTGGATAAAGCAAAGTCACCATGTATTACAAGTCAAGGAGTTCCATCAGCTTGATAGCCAAAGGATAATCTCGCGAATAGAAGGAATGCAAGGTTCTCGCAAGATTGAGAAGTCATAACGAAACTCCTCGCAAACTAGAAATAGACAGTTTCAAACATTCAAGGTGATTCATCCTCAACAAGTCAAGGACAAAGACTCAATTGTGTCTTGATCATAAGGTGGTTCTATGGGTTGATCAATTAAGAAAGAACCTCACAAATCAAGAGTATGAGTGTTTATATAACCACGATAATTGAACCCACACAAGTCAAGTATGAGGGTTCAACTCATAGTTGGACTGCAAAGAGGATTGAGTAATTAAGTTTTCCTGGTATTACTCAATGAAGGCAAATCAACTAGAATGCTTATCACAAGAGTTGGAAACAATCAAGACTATCAGACACTGCTTAAGTACTTGAATGGAGATACATATTCTTGCTCAAAATTAATTAAGACTCTTGTATCATGATGCAATACCAATCGGATGTCGCTATGCAGACACAATGCAATTCCGCGGAAAACTATGCATAAGGTATGATGCATTCATTATTGTGGTTTGCGCAAAAGTATGTATAACGAATCAATCATGATAAGAACTATCTCAAGTTCACAATGTTCGAATCACTTGATCATGAGAAATGTTTGGCAAGAACATCCTTCTCCTATCTGGACCAAGGTTGAAGAGTTCAAGTTGAAACAAGGAAGCAAGGAATGGTAGACAATATACTACACAACTTTAACCTTTGCAAACTTGTACACCTTCTGATCGACTATCTATGTCTTCACAAATGTCCTTGCTGCACTTGCTGAGTCACAGAATCATCCTTGCTCATGAAATCCACTAAGTTACCTTAATAACTTAGTACAACTAACCTAGGGTCGAGATCAGTAGAGTTCACGTAGTAGTGTTTCACTTAATCTTCTCTTCGATCATGCAGGGGTGATCCATGTCTTCCTTGATAGCGTTGAAGGAGTTGAAGTTACGCATCATCTATGATGGATAACCTTGTGCTTGATGTTGGATTTTTGTTCAAGATATGATTCCACTTGCTAACTTACGTTACTTGGATGCACTCCTTCCCCCTTAGAGTTTTGAACCAGGATGTTGAAATCATACCCCAAATACCCCTCATGGGAAGATGATATGCCACATGAGTAATTGCAACCTGCCCTCAAAGTCACCACCAGAGGTGATGCGGCAAGTCACATAAAAAAGACACTAGTATGACCATCCAAGAAAAAGAGCTTTGAATGAGTTAAGCACTCTATTCCACTGGTAAATAGTTGAGTCCCAACTTTTGGTTTGTTACGACCCTCCTTGAGTTGAAAACGAGAACCGAATACCTAACAAAACCTAAATGTCCCAAACTAACTAAGCTGTTGTTGACCAATGATCAGCCTGGACACAAAGTCGATTTTGATCCAGTTAATGGCAAAATGAGATCTTGAGGTGAATAACGGAGTTTAAGTAAACTTCAAGGCCTGTCTAAAAAGGATTTGTATGCAACAACTAGGTGATTTGTGTTGAGGAGATACGGTTTGGCAAAGTTGATATATCTTCTGAAGAGTTCTGCAGCATCCCAGTGGTATATACCCAATTGAACCGATTATTTATCACTTCTCTTATCCAACTTCGACCAAACTCACAACTACAAAGTTGTAGTATAATTGATAAACTTTGTATACAGGTGATGCATAACTTTTGATGACTCTTATTTTGGAAACATGAGCACTGTGCGGCAATATACAGAAACACTATTCGGATTGGGTGTGGCTGGACAGTTTCTGCGATTTCCAAACTTTCACCAACTTAAAAAGGGATTCTGATCATGAGTTGAATAGAGGACTTACAAATATTTCCCAAAATCATACATTTGCCCTCATATCACTTCTGGTTGAGAAGATATGAATTTTAAAATTCAATTATGTTCCCAGACTTTTAATGAAATTTCGACAGAACCTCCTTTGTTTCTTGCTGATTTTGTCCACAGTTTTTAGATATATAAACATCGTTATATGTAGAAACAATTTATTACAAACTTGTTATATACACCCTCAGAATTCCAGAAATGCATTACATAAGGCCATACGACAATCCTACTAAGAGATATGATCAAAACGGTAACAGTAAAAAGAACTGTCATGATTCTGGGCTGCCAGAATATCTTCAACGATACATTGATTTAGACTCTGTTATTGCGATTTTTAGCCTTAGTGTCCAATAGAAACATGATACAGGTATCCTTAAGATTTACATACATGTATATATGTGTCTATGTTACTTTTCTAATTTAGGATTTATGGCTGTTCAAAGTTCAACAATTTCCTGGCTGGTTCAGTAGCACCTGTACATATGTACCAGTGTAAACTCGAAGTTCTAATTCCTTCTGGGCTGAATTTGGGATAGCTTTGAATTACAAAATTAGACAATATCTTCTTCCCTATCCAGGGATGTACCACAATGTCCTAGAAGAGTTATCCACGAAGAGATATGACAAAGATACAGATGCTGGTTCACAAAGCCTCAAAACAACAGCAGTTGGAGTTTTGGGTGTATTATTATCATATTACACTGGTCTTTTGGCTTGGAGGTCAATAAGAAACTTATAGAGGAATTTCCAAGATTTCCAACCATGTAACATACACACATATTGGATTGAAAATCTGGGAGATACGGCTGTTTAAACTTCAACTATAATCTGATTGGATCTGCCAGCAGCTTCACAGAGCACCCATTTCAACCCACAATTCAAATTAGTTCTGTGTCGAATTGGAAGTCACATTGAATTACAAAGTTATAGCACTACTCTTACCCTTTCCAAAACTGCATCCAAATGGTCTAGGAGAATTTCTACAGCAAGATATGGTAAAAATATTAAGGCTGGTTCATTATATCAAGGAATTAGAGCATTGTTGGTTTCTGGTGATTGGGACCCATTCCATGTGCTCTTCTGTCCATATTGTCCATGGAGAAGCTGTAGACGACTTGAAGATCTTCCCAACCATATAGCATACCACTATGGTTGTTGATGTTTAACCAAAGTTTCAACCTGGCAAAGTTGAGCTAAACTCCTGCCAGAAACAAAGAACTTTGGTTATTCGAAAACCTTTAAAGTTAAGTTACTTTCCATTTAAACACTTGTCCACAAAGATATCAGCAAATGATATTTGGACTTTACATGATAATAAAGTCATTCTGTCGTCACGGATGGTCTATATATCAATGTGACACATGTCGGTACTACATAGCTCACCAAGAAAAAATTCTAACCGGTATACTCAGATAGGTCTATAGGTGGCCCTAGTATCGATCATTCGCAAACGAGTGCTACACGGGTCCCTATTGTAGTCAGTGTACTTGCAGAAGACACACATTCACAATTCACTTGAATAAGCCATCTTTCAAGCTGGCCACATAGGCAGCACAACAGGCAATCACAACAATATATAGTTGAAAGTAAATGTATATGACACTGGTGTGAGTCGCCGCCGAGCGAAGTCATGTCTCGAGGTACATGGCCGGGTTTTCTACAACCCGACAGGATTTCCACGTCTTTTCATAATGTTGCACTAGTAGGAGGCGCATTTGGTTATCTACCACCCAACAAGGTCCCACATCTTTGCCTAATGTTGAACCATTAGGGGGCGCTTTTGCGTGTATATTAAAAAACACACTACATGCTTTTCAACCGCATGATAGGTAGCCGCATAATTTATCTCTTGCTCTAGGGATAAGCATTGCGTATGGCCCTATGAACATTGAATGTTCAAGAGTTGAATACTTCGTATTTTTGACCACACGATGGGGTATCCACGCTTTTGCATAAAGCACACCGAGGAGCGGCGTTTCATATGTTCCAAGAACCATGAAGAGGTTCGGAGACTCACATTAACTCCTGTGCCAAGCCACAGGGGACAATCACATGCTACCTTTCGCATGGTGAGCTTACAACAATTAATCCACTTGCGGTGGCGTACCTTACCTCTTACCTGACGTTGGAGCGTCATTACAGAATATAATAACACATAGGTTAGCTTTGACACCTTAAGTAACTATGCTAATATCAGTCCTTATGTAGGCGTAGTACCGAATCCTCACTCGTAAGTCTATAGTTTTCAAAATAGGTTCCTTTTCAGGTGCGCCATTTCCAATGTCGCTCTGATACCAGGTTGTGAGGACTGGGTCAACACATTCCAGGAATCATAGAGGGTTGTGCCGTGTGATGCGACACACAACAGTAGACATGAAAAGAATACGATAAAATACAAAGTTTTATTTATAGAAATAGCAGAAGTCTTTTACAATACTTAATGTACAGCGAAAGATAATACTCATGGCTAAACTGTCAGCCTAGCTATGCAAAAGTGTAACCGCCAGCCCGGGGACGCTACACACTAGCGGCACACAACAAAGATCACTATAGCATGCAGGGCTCCCACTCAGCAGTATACCTCGACAGGGTCATTGCCTCATCCTCGGGCCCTTCCTCATACATCTCACCCGCAAACAACTTAATAGAGCAACCGTGAGCACGAAGGCTCAGCAAGGCTTAACTGTCTTACCTAAACATAGAACTCTACATGTAGGGATACTTAACATAGGAATAGATATAGTAGTAAATGACTCGCCTACATCTTGATCCTTATTTTTCAAGTTATTAGCAGCAGGTTAAAGGTTCACAACATTTAACTTTAGTGCAAGCATATTCTATAGCAATCAAAGTTGCAAAGAAATTAGAATTCAATACCTCATATTCTTCTTGCTTCTTCCGTATTTACTACGTCACAACACAGTGAACAAGCGGTGCCCAATAACTGCAAGGGACGGTGATTGCAATAAGTAGACACCCAAATAACATGTCACATACACCCATTTCTGAAGTGGAGCAAATCACACTTCACTACTGTGTTGTATGCAACAACCTTTCAAAAGAAACTCAAATGCCGAACTGGTCCTTCCGTAACGGGCAGGAGGTCCCCATGCGGAGCGTGTCTGTGCCCGCCGGCAGATTTACACCTTGCTACTCTCAACCCACCCCTATAAAACGGTAGGGTAAGCCTCGATGTGGGGACCAAAGTCCACACTTTTCAGGAATCGCATTGGGTGGTGCCGTGCGATGCGATACCCAACAGCACACATGTAGAAAAACACGTATTACATAAATTATTGGGTGAAATTTACAAAGATGTTCAATTTACAAATATTTTATAAAAATAAACTACAGCGGAAGATAATATTACAACTCTCGTACTCCAGACTAATAAGCAAAAGAGAAGCCGTCCAGCCAAAGGACTCTCCTCCCTAGCCACGAAAACCAAACAACAGCGGCATAGTTCCCACATGAGTATATCACTCGAGGAGTCCCGAGTCTCATCAGACAACCATAAGCAAAAGCATAGATGTTAGTACCTACAAAACAACTTATATAGCAACCATGAGCACGAAGGATCAGCAAGACTTAATCGTCTCACCTAAACATGAAACTCTACATGAGGGTAAAGACATAAACATAGGATGGCAGATTTGCATAATGGACTCGCCTAAATGTGGGTCCTTATTTTCATATTTATAGCGGCAACTTAAACCTTGTGCGGGGCAACATCGTAACTCCATAATCAAACAATAAACGCTTCATCACGATGCAGCATGCCCAAGGTGGAAATTAAATTTAGTGAGCGCTATACTAATACATACAACATAGCAATACCATGATAATATAATATTTATAAAAGCAGCAATTAATTCTCATCTCAAGTGCAAGTATTTAACTACGTCACTGAGTTGTGAACAAGTGGTACTCATAACCGCAAGGGACGGTGATTCAAATCAATGATACCCAGAAAATACGACACGCACGCCCGTACTGGAAGTCGCATCGGTGCACTCCACGGACGTCGTACACAGCCACCTTTCTCAAGTTCCGCCCAAGTTGAATCGATTCAATCGTCGAGGACAGTATCCCCACTCACGGTGCACCCTTCCGCTGTGAAGATGTCATGAGCGAGTTTCCGTCTACTGTGCCACGGCCGAAAGCCTGAGGCGATTGAAGAAGTCTCAACAAAAGCTTCCCAAGGTACATCGGTTTCCTGGACCCCACATATCCAGTATGACTCCGGTACAGTTCAAACTTGCTCAGCAGGGCGACATACGGATCGGTCCTTAATCGACACAGGAAGGGCTATGCACCCAAGACCACATCTTGCTGCATCCTACACAACTGCCCGGTCTCATTTTCCGATTACTACTTCATTCTCTTTGAACCAATCCCGTGTGAAAAAGTTCTAGTCATGCGAGTAGATTCCAACTACTCGACTTCTACCAAATCTTATACAGCATTTAGCATAGCATAGTCTACACAATGACTTGACAACTAACCAAATACTCCATAGGTTGATCTGGTCATGCAAGTGGGTTTTCAATCACCTTAGCCCTAATGCACAATACTCACCCTAGACATATGTAATACAAATCAAAATTTTGTAATAGTTCTTAAATGCAAACCGGGACTTGCCTGGTTGCGATGGTATCAAAGTTAATATCCAGAGGAATGACTTCAAGTAGCTCCAGGGTCCTCTTGAGCTCGACAACTAATCGATATGCAAATAATTATGCAAGTTAATCAATATCAGTATTACGTTATAGCTCAAATGAAAGGCAGTTAAGTATATTAATTTAAGCCCAATGGTTATAGAAATTTTACAGGGGAGACTAGATACTATGAGGAAGATCTGGACCAAAAATTGGAGATGTTCAAGGAACTTGTTGTCTATAAAATTCCATCAAATAAAAGCCTTCTCTGAATTTTGGTTGTAATTCTGGAGGTGTATCATGGATACCAGTGGTTGTATCATACAGAGGGGGTCTCACTGGTTCTAGAAAAATTTGTTCCATAAATTTCTAAGCTTCCTATTGGGATATAATGAATTTAGAATTTTGGATAAATTTCTGAAATAGTTCTGATGTTTTCGGGCATTCTATGACCTGTTAGGAAAAATCTCCAGATTGAACTAGGTTATTAAAGTCCAATGAAGCTGAATTTTTTACAGGAATTCAGAAACTTAAAACAGAACATTTTGGCAAAATTTCATAGTTTTCTATAAATTGAATTATCAGATAAAAATCAAACATGATTTTGCCTTAAAGGGCTCTACAGGAAATGTTTGGGATTTTTATGAAGATTGGGTTGTATTTCTGGTTAGTGTGGATAAAGGAAAAACCAAAAAAATTGGTTTGACAAATTTTGAAGCTTTATACTGAGAGATATTCAATTTTGAAGTTGGCACAAGTTTCTATACAAATTCTAAATGAATTTGAGAATTTTTATGTGCATAGAGAATACACAGGTGATCAGACCATGTAAATGAAGTCTAATGACCCTGAAATATTTACTGGAGTTCAAGGATATTCAAATGAAAGCTCTGGAGAAATTTGGTATTTTTCCAAAGAGCAGATCTATAGGAAATAATTCTATAAGCATTTTTATTAGTTGAATTATGGAGGAATTTCTATGGCCTTTCATACAAATACAAGTGCACCACTGGTAATTACTCTTGATGATGGTTCTAACAAAATTTATTTGGGAATTTTTGGACAATTCTACTAGGAGATATGGATTTTTGAAGTGGGAACTAAATGCTGAATTTAAATTTCAATTGGAAAAAGGTTTGAATAAATTGCTGGGCCCACAGGATTTAAATTGGGCCAATCAGGATTAAGCAACACTGGGCCACAGGGTTCGGGAATTTAGCCACATGCGATCCATGGCCGCACCAGATCCGAGCGTGCGCGTTACACTCACTAATGACTGGGCCCCACGGGGTCATCGTCTACCTCCCGCCAGGCGCGCGACCGCGGCGGCGCCTCACCGGAGCTCTCATCGCATGTCGATCCACAGCACGGCTCCTTGCCAAACTCGCCGCCTAACCCTATTTCGAGGTGCTGAGCAGGCCGGTGGGGTCAGTGAACGACGGCGATGGCCGGAAAGGCTTGCGTGATGGCGGCGGCGGCGATTTGGGTTTTGGCAATGTCGGCCAAGCCCTAAGATGGGTGAAACTGATCGGGAAGACCTCGGGAAGATTCATGGCAGCATGGGGAACAAGAATCTGGCCATAAGAGGGAGGGAAAAGGCTTGGAAACTGGTGGCGACTACGGACCGAGGAGGGAAAAATCCGCGGTTGGGGAAAATGGGATTCCGGTGGGGATACCCGATGAAACTCAATGACTCTTGTTCGAGGTGATGCATCTGGCCATATAGAACAACATAGCAGAGGTGCACAAGGAATAAACAACCGTGCAAAAAGAATTTCGCGCGCGAACAGACTATACTCATATTCAAAGATCGTCGGAAGAAATGGAAATACGGGGGCTAGGAAGCATGGCATGGGCTGGAACTTTACGAGCATGCTCTACATGTAAGCGCACACCTTTTTACTTCAAGGACCAAGGCGAGATGATGTCTGTATCGTCGGATCGACGATGAGCAGAGGCGTGGCAAAACAGGGGAGATTTCCGGTGGCCTCGGTTTCGAAGTTAACAGCTTCGGGGATGGCCTATCTGTGCAAGAGCTTGGGGAGTGAATAGAGGCAAAGAAAAGTGCTTAACACAGAGTACATTTGCTGCAAATCGGCTGGACAGAGAAGGAATCGGGAGAGAAGTGAAAATGTTGCTGAAGACTTCAAGGTGAAGAAAGAGCAATCCAGGGGCATGGAGGGGGCATAAGTAGGAGGCCAGGGCGAGCTGGGGGCAGCTGGAGTTGTCCACAACAGTGCAAGCAGGTGCCTGGACTTTGAATGCAATGTGGCATCACTTGGAGAGCCAAAACAGCACTTTGCTTTGGATGACAAGTGGGTCCCACCTTATCTTCATCCTTGCCCCATCAATTCTGCCACCTAATCATTCCAAAATTTGCTAGATATTTGTGGGATTGCTGTATTAATCATATAGAACTTGATTTTGAATTCCCATAGTTGCTTTGACAAAGTTTCATTTAAATTCAAATATGAATTTGAATTTGAATTGAATTCAATGAAGCTATTGAATTAAATAGCAAACTTGCTTCAAAAATTATGAAACTTTGCAGGGATGCTATTTGGAATATTTGGAATCCATTGGTCAACTCACATATTCATGTTAACTTTATTTGTAGTTTATTTTTTTGAATTTCCTCATTTGGAGTTTGAATTAATTTGTTTTTCTCAATTCCTTTTTAATGCTTTTTGTCATTCAAATACTTTTGTCCTAAATGAAATTTGAATCATGGAAATTTGGGCTTTTACATTCCTCCCCCCTTAAAAGAATCTCATCCCGAGATTACAATGAAGAGACAAAAGTAGGAGAGAAATTACCGGATATGAGACGATAAGAAATCCGGATAGTTGGAGCGGAGATATTCTTCGGATTCCCAAGTCGCTTATTCAACAGTATGGTTGCTCCATAACACTTTATAGAACCACAGCGTGCGGTTCCACATTGTTCGAGTCTTCTCATTGAGAATCTGTACCGGATGTTCGGAGTACGTCAAATCCGGTTGCAATTCACCGATTTCGTCGGTGTGGACTGCAGCTGTGAACTTGAGAAATTTCCGGAGCTGAGATACGTCAAAAATGTCATGTATACCAGCGAGAGATGCCGATATTTCCAATCGATAAGCCACAGGTCCGCACTTCTCCGTAATATCAAATGGGCCAATAAATCGGGGAGCTAGCTTTCCTTTTACTCCAAACCGGTGAATTCCTTTCATCGGTGACACGCGGAGGTACACGTGATCCCCGACATCAAAGTGCAGCGGTCGACGCCGTTTGTCCGCATAAGCCTTCTGTCAAGATTGAGCCGCTCTTAGATTTGCTTGAATGATCCTAACTTGTTTCTCGGCTTCGTTCATTAGATCAATCCCGAATGTCACTCTTTCGCCGGACTCGCACCAATTCAGTGCGGTGCGACATTTCTGGCCATAAAGAGCTTCATATGGTGCCATTTTGATACTCGCTTGATAACTGTTATTGTACTAGAATTCCGCCAACGGCAAATGATCATCCCAATTTTTACCATGGTGGATGGAACATGCACGCAACATGTCTTCAAGGACCTGGTTCACCCTCTCGGTTTGTTCATCGGTCTTGGGGTGATATGCGGAGCTTCTAATCAGTTTAGTACCCAACGAGGCGTGCAGTTGCTCCCAGAAAACAAGCAACAAACAGCGAGCCTCGACTTGAAATAATCGTGCGAGGAATGCCGTGTAAACACACAATTCTTGATATGTACAACTCCGCATATTTCTCGGCATTGAATCCAACATTTACTGGAATGAAGTGCATTGATTTGGTTAGTCGGTCGACTATCACCCAAATTGAATCATGCTTCCGGACTATTAGTGGCAATCCGACTATGAAATCCATACTCACATCCTCCCATTTCCATGCCGGAATATTCAGCGGTTGCAGCTGTCCCACTTTCTTCATATGGTCGGCCTTTACTCACCGGCACGTATCACACTCGGATACGTACTTCGCTATTTCTCGCTTCATACGTGTCCACCAAAACTTGGTTTTTAAATCTTGATACATTCTATTACTGCCCGGATGAATAGAAAGTTTTGACATGTGAGCTTCATACAGTATTTTCTTCTGAAGCTTAACATCTCGGGGTACAACTATTCGGTCCTTGAACCATATTGTACCGCGATCATCTTTCTGGAAACATTTTACCTCCCCCCTGTCCACTCTTCCTCGTATGTGACATGGCCTTGTCCTTCTTTTGAGGTTCAATAATATCATCTCAGATTGTCGGAATGAGAGCAAGATTGTATAAAGCTCCATATGGAACCAAGTATAGACTCGGTTCATCCTCTTCCATAGGCGTGTGGGTTAAGTTATTGACATGATTTTTGCGACTAAGCACATCGGCAACCACATTAGCTTTGCCGGGATGGTAATGAATCTCAATCTCATAATCCTTGATCAACTCAAGCCACCTTCGTTGCCTCATGTTTAGTTCCTTCTGAGTGAAGATATACTTCAAACTTTTGTGGTCGGTGTAGAGGTGTACAAGATTTCCAAGCAAGTAATGCCTCCATATTTTTAATGCCATTACCACGGCAGCGAGCTCAAGGTCGTGAGTCGGGTAGTGCTGCTCGTGGTTTCGGAGTTGGCGAGATCCATACGCAACCACACATCCTTCTTGCATAAGAACACAGCCAAGTCCGCTGCCAGATGCATCGCAATAAACGTCAAATGGTTTTGTCGTGTCCGGCTGAGCAAGAACCGGGGCTGTTGTAAGGTGATGTACTAATGTCTTGAATGCTTCTTCACAAGCTGAACTCCAAATTCATTTGGTTCCCTTTTTCAGCAGCTCCGTCATCGGTTTCGCGATCTTTGAGAAGCTCGAGATGAACCTCCGATAATATCCCGCTAAACCGAGGAAACTTCGGACTTCATGTATTGACTTCGGAGATTGCCATTTCAGCACTTGAACAATTTTACTTGGATCCACAGCGATGCCCTCAGCTGAAATAATGTGCCCCAAGAATGGCAGTTGGCTGATCCAAAATTCACACTTTCTGAATTTTGCGTATAACTTGTGATCTCTCGACCGTTGCAACACAATATGCAAATGTTCAGCATGCTCTTCCTGAGACATGGAATAAACCAATATGTCATCGATGAATACCACGACGAACTTGTCCAACTCCGGCATAAATACTGAGTTCATGAAATACATGAAGTGAGTCGGAGCGTTGGTGAGACTAAAAGACATGATGAGATACTCGTATAATCTGTATCTCATCGAGAATGCCGTCTTCGGTATATCCTCTAGTCGGATTTTGATTTCATGATATATGGACCGAAGATCCATCTTTGAGAACACCCTCGCACCAACAAGTTGATTGAATAAAATGTTGATGCGGGGCAGCGGGTACTTGTTCTTTATAGTCACGGCATTGAGGGGTCGATAATCCACGCATAACCACAATGTTTCATCTTTAGTCTTGACAAACAGCGCCGAGCAGCCCCAAGGTGACGAGCTTGGGCGAATAAAACCCTTGTCCGAAAGGTCTTTCAAATGCTCCTTTAATTCAGCTAGCTCATTAGGCGCCATTCGATACGGTCTTCGAGAAATCGGTATGGTTCCCGGTACAAGTTCAATCTTGAACTCAACGTCACGTTCGGGCGGCATGCCCGGTAAATATCGGGAAGCACATCGGGATACTCACGGACCACCGGAATATCTTCAAGTTTAGTTGCTTCCGTGTTATATGCAGTTGCACTGTCCTGCTCCAAACTGTCCAAAAACAGCTCGTGTTGTCTGTGCATCGGAGAGTCAATTTGGACAGTCCGGGTACCGATATTAAGAATGGCACCGTGATGGTTCAACCATGACATCCCCAATATTATGTCGATCTTCTGTCCATCCAATATAATCAGCGACATTGGATATATTTTGCCCCCCAAACATAAAGCTGCTCGGGGAACAATCTGACTAGCCGAGATACTTCCACCTGGTGAGCTTATAAGATCACTTTTCTTGGGAGTATTGGTGGATAATTGGTGCTGATCCACACATGATTTCCTGATAAAATTGTGGGTAGCACCGGAATCAAAGAGTATGAAGACAGGTATGTCTTTGATAGCAAACATGCCTGCTAACACCGGTGCTCCCTCCGGGACACTCTCGATTGCTATGTGTTGAACACTTCTGGTTTGCCGTGCTGTCTTCTTTGGTTGAATACGGGACTGAATACACCGTTGTACTGGTACTTGCCTGCTGCTCAAGATCTTCTCTGGGCAATCCTGGGTATAGTGCCCAACACGGTCACATGTGGAACACCTATACTGATTCAATGTCCCACTGACTTGAGGCCTGAATTGTCCTGCATCTTGCTGCGAGATAAATGGCCCTGGAACAATTAGGGACTGTTCTTGATGCTGATGTAATGCTGGTTGGAAATCTGATACTTCGAACGGCCGACTCCGATATGAACTTAGTTGTGCAGCCGGCTGCCATATCTGACCGGACGGTGATCGGTACACCATTTCTGAGGAACATTAAGTGTGCTGTCCTGCACAGCAAGTCTCTTCTTTGACTCCTCCGCGATCCTCTCACGTGTGGCATCCTCTTGCGTAATCGCGACATTAAGCATAGCGTTGAACGAGCCATGATTGAACAATGCAAGCTTTTCTTTCAACATGGGGCTTTGACCCCGATAGAAGTACTCTCACTTCTGATCGTCCGTACTCACATACTCCGACACATATTGCGCCAGATTAACAAAGACTTTGGAGTATTCTTGAGCACTCCTTTCTCCTTGCTTCAAATCAAGAAATTCCTGAAGCTTCCTTCTGACTATGGCAGGAGGAACATGATAGGCATGGAATGCCTTTCGGAACTCTGTCCAATTGACTTGCTGTCCAGCAGCCAAGGAGGCGATGTGGTTCGCCCACCAAGCATCGGCTATGCCATGCAGTTGCTGTGCTGCATATAAAACCTTCATAGGGTCACTGCACTGCATCAGTCCGAACTTAGCTTCAATGGTGCGGAGCCAATGGACCGCATCTAGAGGTTCACCATCACCATTGAACACGGGGGGTGCAGTTGCCAAAAATTCTTGATAGGTTGCTTGCTGAGGTTGACAATTGCCTTCGGCTTGACGTCCCCCTTGATTGGACGTAATCTGCACGAGGGTTCGCAGCAGTCCGGTCCGCTCGTTGCGCGAACTCAGCATCGCTGCGATATCATCCGCCAATGTAAGCGGAGATAGAGGTGGCTGTTGCGCCGGCTGTTCTGGCTCTCGGAAGTCATCCCTTCTCTGAATTGAACCACCGACCTCGTATGCTGTGCAAGTGTGCACCATTATGCAGTCACAGTCATTAATCCAACATGAGACGTGTTATTGCAAGATCACACTAGGATGAAAACAATAGTGTGTATTGATAACCAAATTTGCATAACGATTATATATTGATAAAGTATAAACTTTATTACACAATACATCATCCCTGGACCAATGTTACAATAGCGAGTTCCAAAATAATGAACTCCATGGATCGAAGTTCATTTCGACTATTGTTGGTCGCGATGGGACGTTATGCGCGTTATTGTGCGAAAACACACTTTTATCTTTAATATGACACAAACATGGTCATAAAAGAAAAGAGGTTCGAGTGAGTCAAACCATCAATTCTACTGGTAAATAGTTGAGTATCAACAACTGGTCCGTTACGACACTTCTCGAAGTGAATTCGAGGGCCAGATTCATAACAAGACCAAATTATGTCAAACCGATAAAGTTTCTGTTGAAACCTGACCAGGTTGTACTCAAACACAAATTTTACCAAGTAAATGGCAGAATCAGATCTTGAGGTGAACTACAATGTTGAAGTACACTTCAAGACCTTTCCAAAAAGTGCTGGTTTTCCTTCAGATCGTTTCTAGTTGAGAATATATGGTATTGTAAACCTGACAGTTTTTCTGGAAAAGTTTGACAGCATCTCCTTTGTTTATGCTGAATTTGGACCACAATTTCCAGATATAAAATAGCAGAATTTACAATAAACCACAAAATACAAATTTGTAATAAATATTACAAGGATTCCAGAAATGTCTTGCATGATCCGGTTCGAATTTTCTAGAGTGAGATATGGTGAAAACAATCAGGAGTCCAGAGAGGGTTCTGGTTTCCGTCCAGTTTTGGCAGAGTTTGGAACTTTGAAATTTTGAACAGGTTAGAGGGAAATTCAGTTCTGAAGTTGAATACAACAGTTTTAAAGGACTTACTAAAATTTCCATCCATGTATGGTACACATTCATTGGGGTTTTCTACTGGGAGACATAGTTTCTCAAAATCAGGTCTTTTTCTGGGAGAAAAGAGAACACTCTGTTTTTGAATTCGTGACTTCAAAACCTACTCCAAATTTGAAAACTTAGTTCAAACTCAGAGCTCGATAGCCAATATAAGTAGTTTTACATCTTCTCAGTTCAATTTTACAGAAAAGTGGTTAATGCATCAATGGAGTATATGTCGGTACTACGTGCCTCACAAAGTAAAAATTCTAAGCCGGTATTCTGGCACACACCTCAATGGTGGCCTTAATGACGTTCACTCGCAAACGATTTCTAAATACAATACGATCATGTGGTCAGTGTACCTGTCACTACACACAAGCTATTGATCAATCACATGGTGTCGTACGACACAGCCCGCACGGGCGAACAGTTCACAATAATATATATGAAAGTGAAAACATTCTTCCCGTATCATCCCATACGGGCCGCCCCGAGTTAAGCCACGTCTCGAGGTACATGACCGGGTTTTCTACCACCCGACGGGGTCCCACGTCTTTGCATAGTGCTGCACCAATAGGAGGCGCATCGGGTTATGTCCCACCCGACGGGGGCTCCCACTAACTTTGAAGCATGCTGGAGGACCGCGTGTCATATGTTCTCAGAAACATGGAAAGTTTCAGAGACTCGTATTAACTCTTCCGTTCAAAGCCACGGAAAGATTTCCATCCTACCTCTCGCATGGTGAGCTTACCGCAATTAATCCGCTTACGGTGGCGTACCTTACCTCTTACCTGACGTCGGAGCGTCGTTATAGAATATAATAACACATAAGTTAGTTTTTCCACCTTAATAACTTACGCTAATATAGTCCTAATGTGGGCCTACTATCGTATCCTCACCGTATCCTATGTTTTTCTTATAATACGATCCTTTGTAAGCGTGCTATTCCCAATGCAGCTCTGATACAACGTCTTTGGGGACCGGAGTCCACACTTTCTAGGAATCGCATTGGGTGGTGCCGTGTGATGCGACACCCAACAGCACACATGTAAAGAAATGCGTATTACATAAATTATTGGCTGAAATTTACAAAGATAAAAATAAACTACAGCGGAAGATAAGATTACAACTCTCGTACTCCAGTCTAATAAGCAAAAGAGAAGCCGTCCAGCCCACGAACGCTCCTCCCTAGCCAAGAAAACCAAACAGCAGTGGCATAGTTCCCACATGAGTATATCACTCGGGGAGTCCCGAGACTCATCAGACAACCATAAGCAAAAGCATAGAGGTTAGTACCTGCAAAACAACTTATACAACAACCATGAGCACGAAGGCTTAGCAAGACTTAACCGTCTCACCTAAACATGAAACTCTACATAAGGGTAAAGACATAAACATAGGATGGCAGATTTGCATAATGGACTCGCCTAAATGTGGGTTCTTATTTTCAGATTTATAGCAGCAGCTTAAACCATGTGCGGGGCAACATCGTAACTCCACAATCAATCAAGAAACACTTCATCACAATGCTGCATGCCCAAGGTGGAAATTAAATTTGTGAGCACTATATAATACATACAACATAGCAATACCATGATAATATAATATTTATAACAATAGCAATTAATTCTCATCTCAAGTGCAAGTATTTAACTACGTCACAACTCAGTGAACAAGTGGTACCCATAACTGCAGGGACGGTGATTCGAATCAATGATACCCGGAAAACACGACATGTACGCCTGTACTGGAAGTCACATCGGTGCACTCCACGGATGTCGTACGCAGCCACCTTTCTCAAGTTCCGCCAAGTTGAATCGATTCAATCGTATAGGACAGTATCCCCACTCACGGTGCACCCTTCCGCTGTGAAGATGTCGTGAGCGAGTTTCC
The DNA here is from genome assembly GCA_036927565.1 of Tuctoria greenei. Lineage (NCBI taxonomy): Eukaryota > Viridiplantae > Streptophyta > Magnoliopsida > Poales > Poaceae > Tuctoria > Tuctoria greenei. The sequence continues at coordinate 165,969,264 of JAYESD010000004.1, forward strand.
GTCTACTGTGCTGCGGCCGAAAGCCTGAGGCGATCAAAAAAGTCTCAACAAAAGCTTCCCAAGGTACATCGGTTTCCTGGACACCATATATCCAATATGACTCTGGTACAGTTCAAATTTGCTCAGCAGGGCAGCATACGGATCTGTCCTCAACTGACACAGGAAGGGCTACGCACCCAAGACCACTTCTTGCTGCATCCTACGCCCCCGCCCGGTCTCATTTTCCGATTACTACTTCATTCTCTTTGAACCAATCCCGTGTGAAAAAGTTCTAGCCATGCGAGTAGATTCCAACTACTCGACTTCTACCGAATCTTATACAACATTTAGCATAGCATAGTCTACACGATGACTTGACAACTAACCAAATACTCCATAGGTTGATCTGGTCATGCAAGTGGGTTTTCAATCACCTTAGCCCTAAGGCACAATACTCACCCTAGACATATGTGATACAAATCAAAATTTTGTAATAGCGCTTAAATGCAAACCAGGGCTTGCCTGGTTGCGACGGTATCAAAGTTAATATCCAGAGGGATGACTTCAAGTAGCTCCAGGGTCCTCTTGAGCTCGGCAACTAATCGATATGCAAATAATTATGCAAGTTAATAAATATCAGTATTATGTTATAGCTCAAAGGAAAGACAGTTAAGTATATTAATTTAAGCCCAATGGTCTGGAAATTTTACAGGGGAGACAAGATACTATGTGGAAGATCTGGACCAAAAATTGGAGATGTTTAAGGAAGCTTGTTCTCTATAAAATTCCAACAAGTAAAAGCCTTCTCTGAATTTTGGTTGTAATTCTGGAGGTGTCTTATGGATACCAGTGGTGTATCATACAGAGGGGGTCTTACTGGTTCTAGAAAATTTTGTTTCATAAATTTCTAAGATTCCTATTGGGAGATATTGAATTTAGAATTTTGGATAAATTTCTGAAATAGTTCTGATGTTTTTGGGCATTCTATGACCTGTTAGGAACAATCTCCAGATTGAACTAGGTTACTAAAGTCCAATGAAGCTGAAATTTTTACATGAATTCTGAAACTTACTACAGAACATTTTGGAAAAATTTCATAGTTTTCTATGAATTGAATTATCAGATAAAAATCAAACATGATTTTTCCTTAAAGGGCTCTACAGGAAATTTTAGGGATTTTATCAAGATTGGGTTGTATTTCTGGTGAGTGTGAATAAAGAGAAAACCAACAAAATTTGTTTGACAGATTTGGAAGCTTTATAGTGAGAGATATTCAATTTAGAAGTTGGCACAAGTTTCTTTACAAATTCTAAATGAATTTGAGAATTTTTATGTGCATAGAGAATACACAGGTGATCAGACCATGTAAATAAAATCTAATGAGCCTGAAATATTTACTGGAGTTCAAGGATATTCAAATGAAAGCTCTGGAGAAATTTGGTATTTTTCCAAAGAGCAGAACTATAGAAAGTAATTCTATAAACATTTTTCTTAGTCGAATTATGGAGAAATTTATATGGACTTTCATACAAATACAAGTGCACCACTGGAAAGTACTCTTCATGATGGTTCTAAAAAAATTTATTTGGGAATTTTTGAACAATTCTACTAGGAGATATGGATTTTTGAAATGGGAACTAAATCTTGAATTTAAATTTCAATTAGAAAAAGGTTTGAATAATTGCTGGGACCACAGGATTTAAATTGGGCCAATTGGGATTAATAAACACCGGGTCACAGGGTTCGGGAATGTAGCCACATGCGATCCACGGCCGCACCAGATCCGAGCGCGCGCGTTACACTCACTGACGACTGGGCCCCACGGGGTCGTCGTCTACCTCCCGCCAGGCGCGCGACCGCGGCGGCGCCTCACCGGAGCACTCTTCGCCTGTCGATCCACAGCACGGCTCCTTGCCAAACTCGCTGCCTAACCCTATTTCGAGGTGCTGAGCAGGCCGGTGGGGTCGGCGCACACCGGTGATGGCCAGAAAGGCTTGCGTGACGGCGGCGGCGGCGATTTGGGTTTCGGCCATGTTGGCTGAGCCGTAAGATGGATGAAACTGATCGGGAAGACCTCGGGAAGATTCATGGGAGCATGGGGAACAAGAATCTGGCCATAAAAGGGAGGGAAAAGGCTTGGAAACTGGTGGCGACTACGGACCGAGGAGGGAAAAATCCGCGGTTGGGGAAAAATGGGATTCCGGTGGGGATACCCGATGAAACTCTATGAATCTTGTTCGAGGTGATGCACCTGGCCATATAGAACAACATAGCACAGGTCCACAAGGAATAAACAACCGTGCAAAAAGAATTTCGCGCGCAAATAGACTATACTCATATTCGAAGATCGTCGGAAGAAATGGAAATACGGGGGCTAGGAAGCATGGCATGGGCTGAAACTTTACGAGCATGCTCTACATGTAAGCGCACACCTTTTTCCTTCAAGGACCAAGGCGAGATTATGGCTGTATCGTCGGGTCGACGATGAGCAGAGGCGCGGCAAAACAGGGGAGATTTCCGGCGGCCTCAGTTTCGAAGTTAACAGCTTCGGGGATGGCCTAGCTGTGCAAGAACTTGATCACAAAGCTATGCAGGAGCTTGGGGAGTGAATAGAGGCAAAGAAATGTGCTTAATACAGGGTACCTTTGCTGCAAATCGGCTGGACAGAGAAGGAATCGGGAGAGAAGTGAAAATGATGCTGGAGACTTCAAGGTGAAGAAAGAGCAAGCCAGGGGCATGGAGGGGGGTATAAGTAGGAGGCCAGGGTGAGCTGGGGGCAGCTGGAGTCGGCCACAACAGTGCAAGCAGCTGCCTGGACTTTGCATGCAATATGGTGTCACTTGGAGAGCGAAAACAGCACTTTGATTTGGATGACAAGTGGGTGCCACCTTATCTTCATCCTTGCCCCATAAATTCTGCCACCTAATTCATTCCAAAATTTGCTAGATATTTGTGGGATGGCTGTATTAATCATATAGAATTTGATTTTGAATTCCCATAGTTGATTTGACAAAGTTTCATTTAAATTCAAATATGAATTTGAATTTGAGTTGAATTCAATGAAGCTATTGAATTAAATAGCAAACTTGCTTTAAAAATTATGAAACTTTGCAGGGATGCTATTTGGAATATTTGGAATCCATTGGTCAACTCAAATCTTCATGTTAACTTTATTTAAACAGTAGATAAGTTTATTTTTTTGAATTTCCTCATTTGGAGTTTGAATTAATTTGTTTTTCTCAATTCCTTTTTAATGCTTTTTGTCAGTCAAATTTTTTTGTCCTAACTGAAATTTGAATTATGGAAATTTGGGCTTTTACACTTGACACCTAGGTTAACCAATTACATCGGTTCCCTAGTTTCCATATAGACAGTATGCATCTGGTATAGTTCAAACTTGTCCAATAGGGCCGCACATGGATCGGTCCTCAATCGACACAAACAGGGCTACACACGTGAGACCACGTCTTGCTGCATCCTATCCCACTGCTCGGTCTCCAATTCATATGCATAAACCATTCTGTGATCAAATTCATCCCGTGTGATAAAATCCTATCTCGCGAGTAGATTCTAACTACTCGACTTCTATCGGAATTCTGAAAACTTTAGCATTGCATTTTCTACTCGTAGAGCTGTAGACTACCTGGTACTCCATAGGTTTTGGGGTCATGCAAGTGGAGTTTCAATCACCTTATAAATAATGCACATATCTCATCCTAGACATAGATGATACAAATCAAACCTTTACAAAAGCACTTAAATGCAAAATGGGGCATGCCTTGGGTTGTGACTAGGTAAATGTTAATAGTCAGACTTGATCTTCTGACGGAAGCTTCTCGTCGTGTTCTTCCCTTCCTTGTCTCTACTACTGCTTGGGCAATTCTTGCTCGCTGCAATGTCCTTCTCGTACCTCCTCCTCCAAGTGGTACTTTTCACCCATCTCCACTTGTCAGATGTCATCGTCGTGATCCATATCAATATGAACATGCATCACCAATCTACTTCAGGAGCTAAACATCGAAGCAGTTTACAACTAGCAAGAAGTCTAACATCTAGGGAAGAACCAAGTGAAGTCATTTATGGTTTCTCAATCATTTTTAGGAGTATCCACATCATACTACCTAGTTCATCTAGAAAGGCTACCCATGGTCATAATAACATAAGGATGAAGAAAGATGGACAGCTAATGTTCACGTGGTCATATGGCAAGAATGAAGAACAATGTAACATGAATTAGATGGATAAAAGAAAGGAGTCCCATGGTTGATAGCAGACACAGCAAGAATCCTTACTTGTTCCTTGTTTCCATCTGCTAAAAGATGTCTAGATCTATCTTCCTTGCAAAACTTCCTCAAGAATTCTACCATACACTTGTGTTGTCATAAGCAAAATCCTCAACACAATGTAGACTCCTGCCCACAACAATGTCCCTACAGTCTCACAAGCTTGGGTCAAGTGCGCAGCTCCCCTTATCTCGCAATTGCTTAACACTGTAAATGGCAGGTGGATGGCATGGGGCATGACGACGCTGCTGCAGAGGCAAGGCACATGACTCACAGCTAGTAGAGGACAACACAAATAGTAGTAGCATGCACTACTACAAAAAGCATTTTTACAGGCGCCTCAATTATTCAAACACAAGCGGTCCTTAAAAATATGCGACTATGATGACAATGATATAATAACCGTCTGTGATGAAAGAACAACACAGGCAGATTTTAAAAAACAACCGCCTGGGTAAATACTCGATCATCTTAGGCGGTTATTACTTGAGAACCGCCTGAATGTAATGAACTTCACAGGCGGTTCTTAATTAACAACGGCCTGAGAAGATCATGTATTTTCACTGGCGGTCATTGTCTAAGAACCATATGTAGTTGTTCAAGTATCACAAGCGGTGTTCATTGGAATTACAGGGATGTAGTCGTTGTAATTGTCACAACTGTGTGTAGTCGTTGCAGGGAAAATTGTATCAGGAAAAAAACACAGATGAGCGGTGTCAGTGGTTTTGATCCAGCAGATCTCCCGACACTACTAAGGTGTTTGCGGAGTTTGAAGTTCGGTGTGGGCGCGCGGAGATTCAAGAAGGTGAAGTGTAAATGACACAGGAGACACGATGATTTACGTGGTTCGGGCCGCCTGAGCGTAATACCCTACTCCACGGGGTGTGTTGGTGTTGTATTGGATGTATGAGCTCAAAGTGAGTTGAGAGTGTAGAGTGAGCGCATCGAGTGAGCATGTCCTATGTATCATCAGCCTGTCCTTATATAGTACAAGGGCAGGCCGTTACAAGTTGACCTGGCCTGATATGTGGCCCCGACAATTACTAATATTGATACACATTTGATACGCTTAATTACCCTTAATGACCGAGTTACGGGCTTTGACAACACCGTTACTGGTAATTAAGGTCATTCGATCATGTGTCATTAACATAGTATTAATGACACTTAGTCGGGTCTTGAAGTCCTTGATTCCCCTTTGAAGATCCGGAGCCGTTGTGAAGTCTTCCGAAGGTTTGAGGCTGAAGATCCGACGGTTGGACACGTGGCAGCTCTGGAGCGTACTATGGGGAACAGATAGGTCCGGTGCCACCAGACACGTGTCAGTTCTGGAGCTTCCCTCGGTATGGGGTTAGGTCAGGGGGTGCCGTTATGGTACATAGCCCGGAGCTTCCCCCTTGTGAGCGGTAGCTCCGGTTTGATGGTACACGTGGTGACCCTGGGACTAACCATGTTGGGGAAGCGGGTCCATTTGTGCCTGACATGTGGGCCTCCGAAGGTCTTCAAATCAAGTAGATTACATTCCCTTGAGATCTTTTCAGTCTCAAGGGGTATACGGTACCCAGGGTACCGACAGTGGCCCCCTGGGCCCACCTCTGGGGAAGATCCCTTGGGTGAAGTCATTCCGCCGGAGGTGGGCCCACCCTTTGACTTCTGGACCGAGTCTTCAAAGGTCTTCAGATGTGCCGCTGGCGATAGTTTTGGAGTTAAATCCTCACCGCGTGGCATATCCCGGGTGCGGCAAATGAGATCTTTGCCGTGCAGATCTCACGCAATTGAAGGTCGCCGGTTCCTGATATGAAAATCGTATCGGTTCCGCGCGCCTTGTCAGGCCGCCGCCTTCGGGCTTCCCGCCTTCCATGATGAAAACTGTTCACCTGGGTAAGAACCTCGACTTGATCGTCGGGGTGCTCCCGGGCCCTCTTGTCATCGGCATGGTGAAATTTTTGAGTAGTATCTTCGACTTCCCTGCAGTTTCCATCCAAGCGTTGCGAGGGCTTACTTAAGAAGGAAAGAGTGCACCGACTAGGGTTCTTTATGCCTCTCATCTGATCTTGCGCTCAAACTCCCAACTTGTGCTTGCTTTTTCTCTCTTGCCTCACTGTGCTGCGATGGAGTTGGGTCTCCGCGAGAGCCGTTTGAAGACCGAAGGTGATATGAAGAAGGTCCGGGCCCTCATGGGGTGGTCCCCGGACTTCTTCAACTGTCTGGTCCGCGCCGGGGGAGAGCTCTCGTTCGAGAAGGAGCATGCCGTCGAGATAGTGTACTTCTCTTCGTACGCCATGGTGGGGTTGATCCCACCTTTTTCCTCCTTTTTCTTGATGCTGCTGGACTTCTATGGTCTGCAGCTATACCACCTTGGCCCCCACTCCATTCTTTTAGTGTCTGTCTTCGTCCACTTCTATGAAATGTGGGTGGGCATCCCCCCTGCATTGAGCTTTTCCGGACCTTCTTCACCGTCCATACCACTGGTAGGAGTAATGAGTACCTTGGCTTCTACTACTTCGTGAAGCACAAGAAGTGCCCATTCAAGTACCTCCGGTCGTTTCCCTCTAGAAAGTGGGATGATTGGAAGAAGGATTGAACAGTCATCCGGGTGGAGGAACACGAGAAGCTGGAGCTGCCCGAAGGCCTCCCCAACATCGACACTGCAGTCTGGAGTGAAGCTCCGGTGTTGTCGGATGCCTTCAACCCTGCTCTGACCAGGATCCGCCAGTCTGTGGAGGGAGGATTAAGTCCTCAGGTGGTATTTTGCAATTTCCTTGTCAACAGGTGGGCACCGCTGAAGTGGAGAGAAAAACTTGCTTGGGCCCTCAACAGTGTGATGGACGACGACCGGGTCGAGACCGGGCTGATGTCCAACATGGCGGGGGCAACCTCGGAGTTTCATCTCAAGAAGTTACAGTACGGCATTGACGTCGCGGGTGATGACTTGACCCCGCCACCAGCCTTCCTCCCTCTGAACGTGGAAGTAGAGTTCAGCAGAGAGCTCTGGTGGATGATGCCGGTGCTTGACGACCTCGGTGTCGTCGAGAGAAGATCGACATCCAGGGTGGTGATCCCTGGGGCTTCCGAAGGTGGCTCCGACCCTGCCCCAAAGCCAAGGATCGAAGTCGTCGGCAAGGGCAAGGAGCCGGCGGATGAACCCTTGAGCCGGAAGAGGAAGCTGAAGCATGCCGACGGGAGGTCCGTCAGGCCTGCATCCTCTGCATCAGCTCCTTCTCCCCGGAGGGGGAGGTCTTCTACAATTGCGGTGACTGTACCTGCATCGGCGTCTTCCCGGGATGCTAGCTCCAGGCCTGCAACTCTAGCACCAGGGCCAGTTGAGGCCTCTGGGTCCGGAGGTCCTTCCCGGTCGAGGGGGGCCTCGACTAAGGAAATGCCTGTGGCTGCAACGAGTTCCGGGGGGCCTTGCGGAGCTTCCACGCCGGCGGCGGTTATGGTCAGCCCAGAACACCCGGAAAAGAGATTCCACGCAAGCTGGTGCGGAAGCCTCCCGAGGTAATTTTTAATCTTTACCTCAGACAATTGTTTTGTTGTAGTAACTGTTTTTCAAGTTTCTTCATCCATCATCTGTAGCGTTCCCAAGAAGAGGAGTAAGGCTCCACCCTCAGCCACAGCAGCTGAAGCTGTGAGGGCGGAAGCTCCTGCTCCTGTCCCGGTGCTGCCCCAAGTGGTGGCTGAAGCTGCTACAGCTCCGGCGCCAGCTGTCGTGGTCATGGACCTCGACTCATCCCCCGAGACTCCCGTGGTAGCGCCGGACCATGGGAGAGAAGATGCGCCAGCGGCACCTACCCCGGAGGTTGAAGCTCCGGGTCTTGATGCTTAGATGATGGAAGCTTCGGTCGTTGAGCCGGAGGAAGCAATAATTCCGGCCCCAGAGCTGGAAATTGTCGAAGCCCCGACTGTTGAGCCGGAGGTTATTGAAGTCCCGGCAAGTGAGCCGGATGTGGAGGAGTTCTGGCGGTTGATCCGGCTACCTCTGAAGCTCCAGCCTCAGAGCCGGTTGTTGTTGAAGACCTTCCGGCGCCTGAGCCGGTTGAGGTTGAAGCTCCGGCCTCAGGGCCGGTTGTTGCGGAGGCATCAACACTCGAACCCATGGTAGTCGAGATGCCAACACCTGAGCCATCAGCAGAGGAGGGGCCCAGGCCGGAGCCGGAAGTAGCCCCTGCTCCGGAAGTGTTGTCGGCGGAGGTGCCTGCTGCTGAGCCGGAGTACCCAGATGAAGTTGTTGGCCCCCTGCCTGAGGGGGCAAATGAAGACCTGGCGGTGAGGCCTTCGGAACCACTTCCGGAGGTCGGAACTTCTTCCGCGGGACCCTCCTCGGTGGCAACTGAGGCTATCCTGGAGGGCATCCCTAGTGCCGTGGAGGCTCAGGGGACCACTCTTATGGAGTGGGACCCAATTTTTGTAAGCGAGAACCCACTGGAACCAGTGGAGGAGACCCCAGCAGGTCTGGAACCTATTCCCCTGTCCTTGTCTATTGACAACGCTTGCTCCAGTCAGCGTCAAGTCCAACTGGCGCTCTACCACGACAACAAGGCTCTTGAAGAGGAGCACCAAACCCTTAGGCGGTGGCGTAACAGGCTCTACTCCGAGACCAAGCTGGCGCACTTGAGGCTGGCAGATGACAGAGAATGGATCAAGCAGGAGAAGGTCCGCCTGGAATACTGGGGCAAATTATTGGACGACAGGGAGAGCTTGACTCGTGCCCTCGACGCTCAATCCTGAGCCATTTATGAGCAGACCACGGCAGCTAATAGTGCGGCTGATGATTGCCAAGAAAGGCTTGAAGCCATTAACACTACTCTCATCAAGCGCCGGGAGGCACTTGAGGAGAGGGAGAAAAGGCTCGAGGATGAAGAGCAAAAACTCCTAGAGCTGCGGGATGACGTCCTGAAGAGGGAGGAGGAGCTCGCCGAAAAGGTGGCTCTGGCTGACAAGGGCCTCGAGGAACGCGCCAAGAAATTGGAAGAGCGTTGCGCTGAGGAGGAGGAGGAGAAGGCCTGGGTGCGAGGGCAGGAACTCTACCGGCAAGAGTGTGCCATCGCTGCCAGGGAGAAGAAAGTGAGGGGCAGGGAGGAGGACCTGGTTGACAGTCGGAACAAGATCTACCTCCGGGAGGAGGAGCTCGGAAAACTCGAGAAGCAGGTTGCTGAAAAGATTCAGCAAAATGCCAAAGAGGTTGAGCGCCTTGCTCGCAAGAATTCTGAACTGGCGGCGGCCAAAAGATCCTTGGAGGAACTGAAGGGCTTGAGGGATGCGGACTCCCTACAGGTTTGGGAGTTCCTGAGCAAAGCCAATGACGCGTTGACACCTATGGGCTTCAATCCCGTGCGTCCGGATGATCCGGAGCCGGAGCCAGACCTGGCATTGCAGGCGTTGAGCTCGGCGGGTAGAAAACTCTCCAAGGTGGGTGACGTCATCGCGGACCAGTTGGAGGTTGAGGGGTAGTCCCTGGCGAAGAACATCGCAGAATATGTGCTGACGTGCTACACCAGCCGGGATCCCCAAATCCCTCTGGACCCGTTGCTTGAAGGTCCCGTCGAAGGAGAAGGTGAAGCCACCCGAGCCAACATGTCGGAGGTTGCTCAGAAGGTCGCCCAGTTCATCCATAGGGTTTAGGACCATCTCTGTAGCTCCCACTTGTATTCTCTCTTTTTCTTCCCCAATTTTGTAATCCCTTGTCTCCAGATGAATGAAATCCAAATTTTTGTGAATTTCATTTTTTGTCTTCAACACTTTTGTCTTCACTTGGCCCCCTAGTAGATGTACACAATTTGATTGTGAACAAGTACCAAGAGGATATTGTGTTTTGTTGAAGACTCGTTTGCTTCAAACTTGTAGAGTGTAGGTCCGAAGTCTTCGATAGTGAAGGCCCCCTGAGGTTGTCGAAGCTCTGAAGCTCCGGTATTGACTACCTTCGGGGCTCAGTAGCTCCGACAATAGTTCCTATCAACGCGTAGAGCATCGATAGTTAGACCTCCAGGGTGTCGGAGCTTAGTAGCTCCGGCAGTGACCTTTGCCAACGCGTAGTTTGTCGGCAGCCGACTCCATTTGTGGAATCTTCTCACCATCTTTTACTCTGCGTCGACGGCTGGCCCCCCTAGCTTTACCGGAGCTTGGTTGCTCTGGTGATGCTCGTTTTCAATGTTTAACATCGATTACAAGCCACCTAGGGGGAGTCGGAGCTTCGTCAGCTCTGGCTTTTCTCCATCAACGTGGATTCTTTATTTTTCCTGCACACTGAAGCCAAGAAAAATAGTAAAATTCACTCCTTGCCTATAACTTCGTCGCAGCTTACGATTCCCAAGAAAATTTTAGGTCAAACACGATTCTGAATGCAACCGAATGCATTGCCTTCTTTCTTCCAGATCCAATTGTACTTGGACCCGCCTTACTTCGGCCTACCGGGGTGTAGGTAGAGTGGCATACTTAGGGTGCTTGACTAGGCTAAGTCGATAGCACACTCCGTCCCTAGATTGGCTTGGCGGCATTCAGGCGAGTATGCCATGAAAAATATTTGAATGCAAAAGAATCGACAATACAGCTCGAATCGTATATGAACCGGTCGAACTAAAATTTCTTAAGAATTGCACATCCTTGTTATAGACAAGAAAGAGAAATATAAAAAATGTTGAGCCTGTACAAAGTAAATGCACGTGGAGTCTATTTCACATGAAGATGTCTTTCATTATAGGTCCGGGGTACAGGGGAAACAAGTACACTCTTAGGGTACGGAACCAGGCTAAGCGTGTTTCATTTATCGTTTGACCCAGGGTAGCTAGCCACACTTTTAGTCCTGAGACTGTGACAAGCGTTGCATGAACTTTGCGGACCTTCCGGGAAAGGTCCGGCTGTTCTCCCGGAGGAACTACCCGACTCTGTACAATGACTCTATAACATACACATCAAGTTACTATAGACTCACCTCCGTGATATTAAGTGTAGAACTTACGGAGGTGCTCAATGTTCCAAGGATTTGGGAGAGGTGTCCCATCCTCGGCTGCCAAGCGAACGCTTCCGGGACGGGATACTTTAATCACTCGAAAGGGTCCTTCCCAGTTGGGGGAGAGTTTGTTTAACCCTTCTCTGGATTGTATTCTCCGTAGCACCAGATCGCCTTCCTCGAGCTGTCGGTTGTGTACATGCCGCTGATGATAGCGCCGAAGGGCTTGGCGGTATCGAGCATTTCGAACAATTGCTTGGCACCTTCCCTCCTCAAGGAGGTCTAGGTATTCACGCCGGAGCTAGTCCTGCGTGGCTTCGTCGAAGGTCCGGACCCGGAGTGACCCCAAGGTGATTTCTGGAGGAAGGATTGCTTTAGCTCCGTACACCAGGAAGAAGGGTGTCTCTCCAGTTGACCGGTTTGGAGTTGTCCTGTTGGCCCATAGAGTGGGCGGAAGCTCTTCAATCCAGTTGGCTCCATGTTTTTTCAAGCGCTCATAGGTGCACGTTTTGAGTCCTTTTAGGATTTCAGCATTTGCTCTCTCGGCCTGGCCATTGCTTGCCGGGTGAGCTACGGAGGCGTAGCAAACTTGAACACCGAGGTCTTCGCAATACCCTTGAAATGCAGAGCTTGTGAATTGGGTCCCGTTATCAGTAATGATTTTGTTTGGGACTCCAAATCTGCATACGATGGACTGCAAAAATTTGATAGCAGATTGCTTGTTTATTGTCACAACTGGAGTTGCTTCCGGCCACTTGGTGAACTTGTCAATGGCGACATACAGGAACTTGTAACCTCCGACGGCTCTTGGGAAAGGTCCCAATATGTCCACCCCCCACACGGTGAAGGGCCATGTAGGAGGTATCATTTGTAGAGGCTGAGCCGGTGTGTGAATTTGCTTTGCATGAAATTGGCATGCTTCACATTTCTTCACCAGATCAGTTGCATCCTGGAGTGCTGTAGGCTAGTAGAAGCCATGCCGGAAGGCTTTACCGACCAGCGTGCGGGAAGACGCGTGGTTCCCACACTCACCTCCATGGATTTCTACGAGGAGCTCGCAGCCTTCTTCCCTTGTGATGCATCGCATTAGGACGCCGTTGGCACCGCGCCGATAGAGATCCCCTTCTACCAACGTGTATCTTTTAGCCAATCTGACGATCCAGTCAGCGGATACATCATCGTCAGGAAGGATGTTGTCTTTCAAGTAGCTCTGGATCTCCGAGATCCATGCATTGGAGCTAACTTGAGCATTTGAGTCTTGCGTGCTGGGTTGCTCGGAGCTTCCGGCAGCACCTACGACCCTTGATGGCTGCCATGGTAACAGGGCCATCAGGACCATCAGCTTCGGGATGCTTATCTCGCCCCCTTCGCTCAGTTCGGCAGGCTGAGCTGTGGGTTTTGACAACCTCCGGACAAAAGTTCCGTCAAGAGCCAGAGCTCCGGTTGATGCTTTCGTCGAGAGTTCGTCGGATTCAGCGTTGTGGGCACGCTGGACATGGTGGAGGTCTAGGACTTCGAAGTCCTTCTGAAGCCTCTGGACTTCAAGGAGGTAAGCAGCTAGCTGGAGATTGTTGCAGGAGCATTCACCCTTCACTTGCTTAATGATGAGCTGTGAATCTCCCTTGACCAGCAGTTGCTTGACACCATATGACAGTGCCACCCTTAGTCCATAGATCAGTGCTTCGTATTCCTCCATGTTGTTGGTCGCCTTGAAGTCAAGGTGTACCATGTATTTTTACCTTCTCTCCGGTTGGTGCGAGGAGAAGGATTCCAGCTCCGGCCCCCTGCTTTTGCATGGAGCCGTTGAAGTAGAGGGACCAGTGAGGCTCGGCGAAGACTGGAGCCTTGTGTTCTGGCTTCTGCTCACTGGGGCCCCCAGGGTTTGATGGAGAGGGAGTCCATTCCGCAACGAAATCCCCCAATGCTTGACTCTTGATTGCTTGCCTTGAAATGAATTCGAGATCGAATTCGGCCAATTCCGCAGCCCACTTTGCAATATTCCCAGTTGAATTGGGATTATGCAAGATTGCTCGAAGTGGGTAAGAGGCCACCACTGAAATCTTGTGAGCTTGGAAGTAATGGTGAAGCTTCCTGGAGGCAATGAGAACTGCATAGAGCAGCTTATGCACCTCTAGGTATCGAGTCTTGGCGTCATGAATTACTTCACTGATGAAGTACACTAGGCGCTGGATGGTCCGGACCCTCCCGGAGGGGCCCGGACCTTCCTCTTCACTAACCCGGATCCTCCTTGAGGGATCCGGACCTTCTTCGGGGACCTCCGGGTCCTGGCTGGAGGGACCCAGAGCTTCTTCAGAAGAGACCTAGACCATCTCGGAGGGGTCTGAGTCTTCTGAAGTAACTTTTTGTGAACTCAAGTCTGGTAGCTGGGACCCAGACTCGCTTTCAGGAACCTCCGGACCCTCCCGGAGGGGTCTAGATTCCTGAGCATGGGATAGTTCTGGTCTCTCCGCAACCAGGACCTTACTGACGACTTCGTCAGTTGCTGAAATGTAAAGCAGCAAAGGTTCACCAGGGTTTGGAGCTACCAGAGTTGGTAGGGTGGTGAGGAACTGTTTTAGCTCCTGGAACGCCTTTTCTGCTTCTTCAGACCATTGGAATGGTCCGAACTTCCTCAATAACTTGAAGAAGGGAAGTGCCCATTCCGCAAGTCTTGAAATAAATCGGCTAAGGGCTGCTAGACATCAAGTCAGCTTTTGGACATCCTTGATGCGGGCTGGTGGCCGCATGTCTTCAATGGCTTTGATCTTTGCCAGATTAGCTTTTATGCCCCGGTGACTTACCAGGAAACCAAGAAGTTTTCCGAAGCTAACCCCGAAGACACACTTGTCTGGGTTTAGCTTTGTGCGCGTGACCCGCAACTTGTTGAAGACATCCTGTAAGGTGTCAAGGAGTGACTCCTTGTTCTTGACCTTGACCACGATGTCATCGACGTACACTTCCACTATGTCTCTAATGAGTTCTTCAAAAGTTTTGTACATAGCTCGTACAAAGGTTGAAGCTGCATTCTTGAGACCAAATGGCATGGCTGTATAACAGTACAATCCATCTACTGTGATAAAAGAGGTATGCACTTCATCTTCCCTAGACATTCTGATTTGATGATACCCAGAATATGCGTCTAGGAAACACAGTAATTCACACCCGGAGGTGGAATCCACTATCTGATTTGTTCTAGGTAGTGGGAATGGATCTCTTGGACATGCCTTATTTAGTGTTGTGTAGTCGATACACATCCGAAGCTTCCCGCCGGCCTTGGGCACAACGACTGGGTTTGCCAACCATTTTGGATGGAAGACTTCTCGGATGAATCCAGCTTCGAGCAACTTCTTCACTTCTTGTCGAATGAAGTTCTGTCGCTCCACGGATTGCTTCCGAGGCTTCTGGTGTATGGGCTGGGCTCAGGGTAGATCTTCAGATTGTGCTCAATCACTTCCCTGGGGACCCCAGGCATTTGTGACAGTTGCCAGGCAAACACGTCGACGTTAGCCCGGAGGAAAGCGATGAGCGCGAGTTCCTATTTGTCATTCAGTCCTCCCGACATACGGGTGGTCTGAGCGACATCGGAACCGATTTGGACGACTTTGACGGGAATGTCGGTGTCGCCGCTTGGCTGCACACGAGGTGCAGAAGTCGAGCCTCGCTGACGAACGCTTGGGGGTTTTGGAGCTTGTTCCTGCTTGGAGTCCTCCTCTTGCGTCGTAGTAAGCGCATGAAGTTCTTCCAGAGCAGTTACTCCGGCAGTACGATCTCCACGGATCAGGAGAACGCCTACTGGTGTCGACATCTTTAACACCAAATAGCCATAATGAGCAGCTGCCATGAATTTGTACAAGGCAGGCCTGTCCAAGATGCCGTTGAAAGGTAAGTTGATCTGAGCAACGTCAAAGACCAACTTCTCAGTGCGATACTTCTCCCGGGTCCCAAAGGTAACGGGGAGAGTGATAGCACCGAGTGGGGTAATGGCTACCGGACCTACTCCGGAGAAGGTCGGGAGGGATGAAGGTCCGAAGGTCGGAGCTGAGGCTTGGTAAAAGCTTCAAATCTTATGAGGTTCAGCCCCGAACCTCCGTCTACCATAACATGGTGGAGCTGGATGTTATTGATGGTGGGAGATACCATCAAAGGTAACTAGCCTGCTCCAACCATGCTTCGAGGGCAGTTTGAAGCATCAAAAGTGATGGTCGTGTCCATCCACTTCCGATGAGGCTCCGCCTTGGCTGTAGGAGCTACAGCGGCTGTGTCCCAGTGCATTGTCTGAAGGACGCGACGGGAGGTAATGTCCCATGATCCACCAAAAATGGTGTTCATGGTCTTCCGACGCTCATTGTCAGAGACATCAGAATCGTCGTCGACGGAGGTGTAGACGGCCTTCAGGACCTTTTTGGCATCCTGAAAACCTAACTCCTCTTCAGCCGGAGCTTCGTCAACTTTTTGCTTTCCTTCCCTCTGTCGGAAAGGATCTTCTTCCTGGCGCTTGTTGTAGCGCTCGGCAAGGTTTTGGACCTCCTGGCAGTCTTCCAAACTGTGGATGTCCGTCTTATGAATTGTACACCACACCTTGGGTTTACCACCGTCTTCAGAGGACGGTCAAGGTCGCTTCTCGGGGCGTGGCCCCCGGCCACCCGGAGCTGCAGCAGCTGCAGCATTAGATGCGCCGGCCGACGGCTTCTTCTTGCCGTTGGTCTTTTTCTTCTTATTGTCAATCCCGAAGGTAGTGGCTTCGCCTTTGGAGGATTTTTTGTGATCCTCCGGAGGTGGTTTGGAGTGCATTTCACGGCCCTCCGTAGCTCTGACACATTTGTCAGCCAAGCTGAAGAGTTCCATGACACTGGTGATCTCCTTGATCGCCAGTTTCTCCAACATCTTATCCCGTACACCCTGTCTAAATGCCACAATGACAGATGCGCTAGAGATAGAAGGGATAGTATTTCGTACCTGAGAGAATCTTTGGATGAATGATCGCAGGGATTCTCCCCCTTTTTGTACGACTGCAAAAAGGTCCAGTTCAGTGCCTGGTCGGGTGTATGAACTCCCGAAGTTGGCGGTGAACTGCCGGCACGACTCCTCCCAACTGTTGATGGAGTTGGGTGGAAGGCTCATAAACCAGGACCGGGCGGTCCCAGTTAAAGCCACTGGAAAATAATTGGCCATTACGACCTCATTTCCTCCAGCTGCCAGGATAGCAGTGGAGTAAATCTGAAGAAATTCAATGGTATTAACAGTTCCGTCAAACTTCTCTGGCAGGTGAGGCCAGAATTTCTGTGGCCACCTGACCATATGCAGATGCATGGCCAGGGCCGAACGGCCTCCTCCTACTCCTTTAGGAGCAGGAATGTCCTGAACTTCTCGTCTTTCACGAGCACGCTCAATATGGACTCGGCCATCTTGTTGACAGTATCGGCGATCAAGCTCCACCTGGAGGTCATGAGTTGAAAGCCTTGACACCGTGTGAGTGCGCTGTGCCCCGGAGGGCAACGACGTCACTTGCTGCGACGCAACACGTCTCCTGTTGTTGGAAACTTGCGGACCAAGTCTGCCAGACAAGGTCCGTTGCAGCGATGGGGCCCGTCCTGAAGGAGGAGGACCCTGGTTGCTGATGCGATCGGCTGCTGCTGCAACCAAGTGTTCCACATTGGCCCTCCACTGCTCCATTGCATCCCAGGATGCGTCCGGAGGTGGTGGACGCTGAAGAAGAGCACGTTCTGCATGGAGCGCGTGTTCCGGGTTGTCATGATTTGCCGATGCAGTGATTGACGCCGGTGCACCATCACGCTGCCCAGCTTGATTTGCTGGTGGAGGCGGTGGTGGTGGTAGTGTGACTCCTGCTGGAACTGAGGTTCCTGCAGGTGGCTGCATATTGGAGGGATTGCCCCCCAATAGCTTGAACAGCGGGATGACCGTTGGATGATCCAGCAGCTGAGTTCACCATTCTTGAAATCTCAGGCGCCCCTACCTGGCGTGCCAACTGTCAGTGGTTTTGATCCGGCAGATCTCCTGACACTACTAAGGTGTTTGCGGAGTTTGAAGTTCGGTGTGGGCACGTGGAGATTCAAGAAGGTGAAGTGTAAATGACACAGGAGACACGAAGATTTACGTGATTCGGGTCTCCTGAGCGTAATACCCTACTCCATGGGGTGTGTTGGTGTTGTATTGGATGTATGAGCTCAAAGTGAGTTGAGAGTGTAGAGTGAGCGCGTCGAGTGAGCGTGTCCTATGTATCGTCGGCCTGTCTTTTTATAGTACAAGGGCAGGCCGTGACCTGGCCCGATATGTGGCCCCGGCGGTTACTAATATTGATACACATTTTATACGCTTAATTACCCTTAATGACCGAGTTACGGGCTTTGACAGCACCGTTACCGGTAATTAAGGTCGTTCGATCGTGTGTCATTAACATAGTATTAATGACACTAAATCGGGTCTTGAAGTCCTTGATTCCCCTTTGAAGATCCGGAGCCGTTGTGAAGTCTTCCGGAGGTTTGAGGTTGAAGATCCGACGGTTGGACACGTGGTAGCTCTGGAGTGTACTGTGGGGAACAGATAGGTCTGGTGCCACCAGACACGTGTCAGTTCCGGAGCTTCCCTCGGTCTGGGGTTAGGTCCGGGGGTGCCATTATGGTACATAGCCCGGAGCTTCCCCCTTGTGGGCGGTAGCTCCGGTTTGATGGTACACGTGGCGATCCTGGGACTAACCATGTTGGTGAAGCGGGTCCGTTTATGTCTGACATGTGGTCCTCCGAAGGTCTTCAAATCAAGTAGATGACATTCCCTTGAGATCTTTGCAATCTCAAGGGGTATAAGGTACCCAGGGTACCGACAAGCGGATACTAGTACAGTAATGCATTATAGGAAATGCTCGATCACCAGTGAGGTTGGCTTAATTGTGATAATACACCATTAGAGGCTTTACAATTGTTCAAAGATAACATCTTTACACACTGAGCACAAGTTTAAGTGAGCCTCTCTCTGTAATAGTTGCAAACAACGACGATGAAGTGCCCTGTCAAGTAGAAAACAAAAATCATGCTACATTCATTGTAGATTGACGATGAAGCTCCCATCGATCAATCTAAATTATACCGTCCTGCTTGCTCCCGAACACGTCTCTTATATTCCGCTGGATCCTGAAAATATTGACATTATTTAAATTAACAAATGTCGAAGGAGGAATGAATAACCTACATTGGTCACTAAGTCAAAGTGTGATCTAACCTTGATAAGTAGGTTATAGCAATCATTTTCAACATCGGGCACATTTCACTTATGCAGCAAACACTGAACTTCAAGTAGTATAGTTTTGATTGTAAAAGCACTGCACCACCCCTACGAAATATAATTTAAGCAATATAAGAAACCAGTTCAAATAAGTTCAACAACAATTAAGTAATAATTACATGAGCAAAATAGGTCTATCTTACAGTCTCTTGATCAATAATCCCGATGCAGAGTGCTCCCGATTGATGGACATTTGGGTGGAAGAACTCACTTGGAAAGGCGCATCTTGGAGGCACCAAGGGATAGTCCTCAGAGAAGGAGATTGTCAGGCGGTAGTAACCAACTTCCCATTCAGTCAGCAAAAGAAATTTATTAATAGGAGGACGATGGTTAAACTCATATTGTGCTTGTTCTTCATGACTTACCCCTTCTTTACAAGGGACGATGCACTACCACTTCAATAAATCTCCCGAGCAATAAATCTCCCAATTCAGGCTTCGCAGAGAAACCCTACGCAGAGAAATTGAAAATACCAAAAACAAACAAGACAGGAAAACAAACTACAGTTAAGTTCATCAGTCCATTACAGATACATATGTATATACAACCATGCGACCGGTGTGCCATATGTACATACATGGGGATGGTTCTTGTGCCATGCCAAGCGCTCCTCGTTCAATCGGCTACACGCCCGAGACATCATTATCGGGAAGACCAAACTTCCATATTATTGAGTCCAAACGCATATGTACACAAATGCAAAAGGACACAATCCATATACCAACACACAAAACTAACAGCTTATGAAAATATACAAAGAAAAAGCTAGCATGCAATGCATAGTAAGGAAACTATGCGAATTTACTTAGGTACCTCGTGGCGCGATGTTTTTCATTCTTCTTGCGTTGCTCGGAATGCCAACGCATAAGTTCAGCCTCCCTAGGGTTTGAGAACAAACGCTTCAAGCGATCAATTACCGGAAGGTACCACATCACCAAGGCAGGAATTTTTCTCTTATTCTTCCCGTCTGCATCGCCAGAAGTATCATCATCGTCACCTTCTGGGCCGATAATAAACTTCTTTTCTTCTGAGTCTTTTTCATGTTGGTAACATACTGGTGATTGTAGTCCTTCTTACATCTACTGACACCACATATGGGGCATCTAGTTGCGAGCTCATGCTCTTTGAGATACAGAATACAATAGTTCACACAAGCGTGTATTTTTGTCACACCTAGAGCCATTGGGCAAAGAAGTTTCTTCGCTTTATAAGTGCTTCTGGGCAGTTTATTTGGACTTGGAAGAATTTCTTCCAGAAGATTCAAAAGATCAGAGAAACTACAATCGGACCATCTGTGCGTAGCTTTCAACTTTAGTAGTTCTAAGACTGCACACAATGTAGTAAACTCTTTATCACATCCGTTTGATTCATCATATAAAAGCTCCGTCGCCGCATTCTGCAATGTCTCCATTTTACTTAAAACTTTGTTTGCTCCCATAGAAGTCAATACATATACTTCAATGTGACGCAACATCTCCTCACAATCGAACTCATCATCATCATCACCAGCTTGATTATCACTACCGTCATCGATATAAACATTATCATCATCTGAACCTCTCTCATCATCTTTATCCACATCATGTGTATCTAACTCACCATGCTCTGTCCATATTGTGTAGTTATTTTTGAAACCTCTTTTCACCAAATGAGATTGGATTACTATAGTATCCGTCCAAGAAATCTTATTTTCGCAGTCGATACATGGACATAATATGTCATCTATGTTTTGCAACTTCACATGTCTCTTGGATGCTTCAATAAAATTTGCAACATTATGAATGTACATAGGATCGGGTCTTGGCATGTTATACATCCACGCTCAATGGTCCATGCTTCAATAATAGAATTTTTGTCAGATTTACAAAATTTGGCTACAAATATTCTCTAAAGGTCTTTTATAAAATGAATTTACAGAGACATAACAAGTATGATTAGGGCGACTAATGTAGGAGACGGGCGACGTCTTGAGGCGTACGGAGTCGAAAGCGCCGGGAGCAGCAAGCGGGGGTGAAGGATTGAAGTCGTGGGGCAAACAGGCCCAGTGGCATGGGCTAGGTCTAGGTGGGATCTAGGGATGGCAATTATACCCGCGGGTATGGGTACCCGATGGGTATTGCACCCGACGGGTGCGGGTACGGGTGGAGTTTTTGCCGCCATCCCCGACCTGATGTGATGGAGAGGCGCGCTGCTGGAGTGTGGCACGGCTCCACTTCGCCACTTCGATGACTGCCGCTGACTTTCCACCGACCACCGCGCGCCGTCGCCCGCGGCTCCGACCATCACCTCCGTCTTTTGGTCTCTCCACCGCCAGCAGCTGGCCCCGGTGCCTCCAACGGTCTCCGTCCTTGTCGCCACCTGCAGCTGGCCCCGGTGCCGCCTTCCACCCTCGGTGCCATTTCCCGACCTCGCTGTCGCTTGCAGATGGCCCTGTCGCTGGCTTCTGCACCCTGCCACCATTGATGTCACCTAGCAACGAGGAGGTATGGTCGCCAATGCCCAACCCTACTACAGCTTGAGGCGGACAGTGTCGAAGGCGTTGAGAGCAGCAATCGGGGGTGAAGGATTGAAGTCGTGGGGCAAACAGGCCCAACAGCATGGGCTAGGTCTAGGTGGGATCCGGTCCGTTATATCTTGACGTCGAATCCCATCCAACGATGGTAACTAAATGGGGGAGTTATAAAACAATCTCCCTAGAAAGCTAACCCTAATCACTCCTTCGAAATATATGCAAGTAGGAGGTACGCACACACAAGTAGTATATTGAAAAGGAAAACACATAAAACTACAATTACAAGTTCGGGTAAACTTCATGCATCTTATATATATTACAATAGCATCTCTTAATTAAACATCATATTCATGTCACATAATAGGTACAATCTACAATAAGCTTATTACAATATAGTCCATACATCAATATATAAAAGACCCAACTAGCAGAACATACAAAAAGGAAACAATCCATATAGTCCATACATCAATATACCAGAACACAATCTATACAGTCCTTACACATGCAAAAGGACAAAATCCATATACCAGAACACGCAA
Organism: Tuctoria greenei; assembly: GCA_036927565.1. Lineage (NCBI taxonomy): Eukaryota > Viridiplantae > Streptophyta > Magnoliopsida > Poales > Poaceae > Tuctoria > Tuctoria greenei. The sequence goes on from JAYESD010000004.1 coordinate 165,990,825, forward strand.
AACTAACATCTTATTAGCTAATGAAAATATACAAAAAAAATGTAAGGAAACTACATTTACCTTGCAGAGGCGTCAGCACGGTGGGGAGGCGTCAGCACGGTGGGCCGGCTGGGTGGAGAACTGGCGGTGCGGGGTTGAGCGGCGGCGCGATAGTATGGGCTGGGCCGCGGAGCGGCGGCACGGCGCAAGGGAAATTCGGCAGCCTTGTGGCGTCGATATAAATTCTCCAGGGTTACGTTTTGAATGTGGTCAGGGGTCCTTATATAGGCGTCGATTTTTCACAGGCAATTTGTAACTTTTTCTCAGGCGGGTTTTACTTACCAACTGCCTGGGAAGATATTTAACAAAAAATATTAATTAAGAAGAAGTAAATATCTTCACAGGCGGTTGGTACTTACCAACCACCTGAGAATATGTTTATCTCAGGCGGGTGTTACTTACCAACAGTCTGAGATAATGCCCGATACTGTTCTTCAGTTTCCTTATCCCTTGCTTCTTTTTTATTTAGATTCCAATATTAATACTCAAACATGTTTAGATTCTGCAAATTGTGTCCAAATTCGATGATTCTTTCTTCTATATTTGTATAAAATTAACATATACCACCTGAGCAAAATATTTTAAAACTTGTATAGCTGACATTGTAATGTTTTGGTAAATATCAAATTAATTTCTACTCACATATTATTCACATTTGTGTATCTCATAAAAAAAAAGATCCTTCACTCAAATTTGTTTGTATGAACATATTTGTATCATTTATACATGTATGAATTTTGTTAATTGTTTTTAAAAGCATTCCAACATGTCAAACTTCAAATTATCCATCATTCAAACTAAATGCTCATATACGTATGAGGCATTCATCAAATTATGAACACACATGATTCAAAAAAAATTAAAAAAATCTGAAAAAATTCATAGAGGTTGGTATGATGAGTAAAAATGTCCACTGAAAAAATAAATGAAAAAAGCATTATATTCATCAAGATAGAAAAATGAAAAATAGCATTTATTGTACGTTTTTTATGTTCTGAGCAATTTCAAAGGATTTATGAAGTGAAATTTAATGGTAACCTTTACTTATCAATAATATTACAAGAAAGTGGAATTTTGCCTTTTTAAAGGACCCACATTAATCAAGAATATTAATTAAAAAGAAGTAAATATCTTCACAGGCGGTTGGTACTTAATAACGGTCTGAGAATAAGTTTATCTCAGGCGGGTGTTACTTACCAACCGCCTGAGATAATGCCCGATACTGTTCTTCAGTTTCCTTATTCCTTGCTTCTTTTTTATTTAGATTCCAATATAAATACTCAAACATGTTTAGATTATCCAAATTGTGTCCAAATTCGATGATTCTTTCTTCTACATTTGTATAAAATTAACATCTACCACCTGAGCAAAATATTTTAAAACTTGTATAGCTGACATTGTAATGTTTTGGTAAATATCATATTAATTTGTACTCACATATTATTCACATTTGTGTATATCATAAAAAAAGATCCTTCACTCAAATTTGTTTGTATGAACATATTTATATCATTTATACATGTATGAATTTTGTTAATTTTTTAAAAAGCATTCTAACATGTCAAACTTCGAATTATCCATCATTCTAACTAAATGCTCATATACATATGAGGCATTCATCAAATTATGAACATACATTGATTCATAAAAGGTTGGTATGATGAGTAAAAATGTCCACCGAAAAAATAAATGAAAAAAGCATTATATTCATCAAGATAGAAATATGAAAAATAGCATTTGTTGTATGTTTTTTATGTTTTGACCATTATGATGTGAAATTTAATGGTAACCTTTATTTATCAATAATATTACAAGAAAGTGGAATTTTGACTTTTTAAAGGACTCACATTTAATCAAGAATATTAATTAAGAAGAAGTATATATCTTCACAGGCGGTTGGTACTTAATAACCGCCTGAAAATAAGTTTATCTCAGGAGGGTGTTACTTACCAACTGCCTGAGATAATCTTCTTCTCAGGCGGGTTTTAATTACCAACCGCCGGAGATTACTACCTTATGATACCCGAGGCTGAGGAACATGATGAACACACTACACATTCATTCATTCACACAGTTGAAGAACACAAAGATACTCATTAATTAGCAATATTCAATCACACATCTCACACAAGAACACACAAGTTACACAATATTTACACAATAACACACAACACGCAAGTAATATTCAATCACATAGATGAACAAACACAGATTTCATTCATTAACAATATTTACAAAATGGAAGAAACTAAAAACAACAAAGAAAAACTAATTAAATCCTACTCCTACTCCTACTACTCTTCCTCCTCCTCCTCCTCCTCGTCCTCCGGCGGCGACTCTAGCGCCAGTACAATAGGAGACAAGACCGATTGCATCGGCTGCACCGGCTGCACCGGCGGTGCAACCCCAAGAACGAGGTTGCTAGCTGTCGCCTCCACCAGCATTGTGCGGACCTCGGGGCCAAGAACCTGGGCCATCATCGCGAACAGAATGTCGAGACGATCAGCCACCCCTGTGAGGGCGTAGAGGTAGTGGCCGACGGTAGTACCCATTCCAGGATACTCTGGAAGGGTACCCAGCCCCAAGGCACTCATGGCGCGAGACGTATTGTTGTACGCCTCTCGCGCCATGAGGAGGCGCTGCTGGGTGTTGATCCTCTCGGGGGTGCTGCAATATTGTTTCTTGCAAGGTGGCTCCCTCGGAGGGCTTGGCGGCGGAAGGTCGGCCATAGCGGTGTTGGGTCGTCGGAGCGGAGGAAGACGAAAAAAAGAAGAGGATTCAAAGTGATCGACACGCTTGTGGAGAACTAAAGGGTGATGGCGCGTCTTTAATAAGAGCCGCGTGGAGCAGTTGGTTTACAACGCATTGAAAGGTCGCGCCTCGGGGAAAAGAAAGGTCGCGCACGGACGTCGACACGTCCGTAGGTGAGGGGTCTTTATGTAGGCGTCCGTTTTTCACAGACGGTGTTTAAATTTTTCTCAGGCGGGTTTTACTTTCCAACCGCCTGAGAAGAAGTTTATGTCAGCCGGGTGTTACTTACCAACCGCCTGAGATAATGTCCGATACTGTTCTTCAATTTCCTTATCCCTTGCTTCTTTTTTATTTAGATTCCAATATAAATACTCAAACATGTTTAGATTCTGCAAATTGTGTCCAAATTCGATGATTCTTTCTTCTACATTTGTATAAAATTAACATATACCACCTGAGCAAAATATTTTAAAACTTGTATAGCTGACATTGTAATGTTATAGTAAATATCAAATTAATTTCTACTCACATATTATTCACATTTGTGTATCTCATTGAAAAAAAGATCCTTCACTCAAATTTGTTTGTATGAACATATTTGTATCATTTATACATGTATGAATTTTGTTAAATTTTTTTAAAAGCATTCCAACATGTCAAACTTTAAATTATCCATCATTCTAACTAAATGCTCTTATACATATGAGACATTCATCAAATTACGAACACACATTGATTCAAAAAAATTTAAAATAATCTGAAAATATTCATAGAGGTTGGTATGATGAGTAAAAATGTCCACTAAAAAAAATAAATGAAAAAAACATTATATTCATAAAGATAGAAAAATGAAAAATAGCATTTGTTGTATGTTTTTTATGTTCTGACCAATTTCAAAGGATTTGTGAAGTGAAATTTAATGGTAAACTTTACTTATCAATAATATTACAAGAAAGTGGAATTTTGCCTTTTTAAAGGACCCACATTTAATCAAGAATATTAATTAAGAAGAAGTGAATATCTTCACGGGCGGTTGATACTTAATAACCGTCTGAGAAGAAGTTTATCTCAGGCGGGTGTTACTTACCAACCGCCTGAGATAATCCTATCTTCTCAGGCGGTTGGTAAGTAAAACCCGCTTGAGGTAACCATCTTCTCAGGCGGTCGGTACTTAAAATCTGCCTGAGAAAATGAGAGTCTATATATACCCCTCGACGGCGTTAGGAAAACCTAACCCGGGTGAAACACTTAGACGCCGTTAGGCTGCCAAAATTTTGTTTGCCGCCAAGTGTTTGCCGCCATCGCCGCCGAGCTTCGCCCTCGTCACTTCCAGGTACGCCAAGCGAAGCCATTGCCGTCGCCGCCGAGCTTCAAGGTAAACCCTAAACCCTTCGACCTTCCATCTTCCTTCACCGTGCCGCCTCCCTCACTGCCCTCGCCGCCGCCTTGCATATCCTTGGTTAGAGTTCGGGAATTGGAAAATGGTAGGCATCCTTGGTTAGGGTTCGGTGGAGTTCGAAAAACTGTCAAGTTTGGTGGCATCTTTGGTTAGGGTTCTGTGGGGCAAGATTTATGTGGATGGTTATATCACGATAAATTGGTAGTTGGTTCTGTGTATCTGAAACTGTGAAATTGGTAGTTAGTAACAGCAGTATATTCCCTATTTCTGTCATCGGCCTTGCATATGCCACATAATTCTCTATTTGGGGCAAGATTTAGCTATATTTGGTTAAGTTGAGAAAATTTGGCTAATTTTGGCCAAGTTACATTAGATATAGTTATACTTGACTAATTTTGACTAAGTTATGCTATATTTAGCTATATTTGGCTAATTTTACTTACAGTTAGCTATGCTAGACTAAGTTTGGCTAAGTTTGCTTTTATTTCTCTAAGTTAGCTTTATTTGAGCAATTGTAGCTAATCTATGCTACCAAAGATGTCTGCACTTGTGGCTCCATCAGCTTCATTTGAGCAATAGTAGCTAATCTGTGCTACCAAAGTTATGCTATATTTAGCTCTGAAGCCAAACAAGTTGCTGGCCAACTCATTTGTGATGCCAGGAGCATCCTCACGCCCATATCTAGGTACCACTAGGTGTGGCGATGGAGTATGAGCATATGCTGCCGATCTCTATGATACAAGAATTCCTTGGGTTGTCGGTGTAAAGTGAGCTTGCTAGTTGCTGCTGTTGCTATCAGTCTTTTGCTTGATCAGTTATAGGTCTGGAGCTAGGCGCCGCCTAGTAAACCTCAAGAATGTGGTCGCCACTCTGAATGAAGCTAGCCTAGTTAGAATAAGAAGATAAAATTGCCACTGCAGGTGAGCAACTTTAACATGCTTGTCACCCTCGCAATGTATAGGAACCTTTTAGTCAGTCGCCTTAAACCCTAGAATACCTTATAAAATCCTAGAATGCTTCCATCTTTTTCTTCATGCAACACTTCATGTAGAGTTAATATGCCATTTATTAGATTTTTTGTCTTATTGGATCTAGCATGGAAAGCCCTAAGAAGACTGGTCCTGGTAGTAACAATAAAGAAGACAATATGGAGTTTACTGACTCCAGCAGTTCAGGCTCCTATCACAGTCCATCAGATCCTTTTTCGAATATAAAAATTAAAAAGACTTCAGTGGATCTAGACCTAAAATATGATCCTGCTGACGAGGTATGGATCACGAATCTTAACTTCAGCAGTTCAAGTTAATGTTGGTTGTCATGTATACGAAGTCTTATAATTTTTTCTACCTAGATTAATCGCGAAGACAATGAGGTGACATCGGCTCCTAAAACTGTAGAAGGTTCACTAATGGATGAATCCTCAGCTTCACTCAAGCGGAAACGAGGGCAACGAGGTCCCAATAAGGGTCCATTGCACCGCATCATGTACATAACAAGGGTCGGTCCAGGTGGGCTTCCCCAAGAACCACTGGATTCAGTTACCAAGTACCGTAATGCATGCCGTTTTCTTGTTAGGGAGGTTGTGCTGATCACAACCGAGAATTGGAGGAAATTACCCGAGCAGACCAAGAATGAGTTGTGGGAAAGGGTAAAGAAACAATTCAAGTTCCCGAAAGGCACAGAAGAAGCAGTAAAGAAAGCAACATTGATCTCTTGCGGCAAGAAGTTTCGTGGCTAGAAGAGTGAATGAATGCTTATGTTAAGGCCAATAAGGTCCCTAGCCCGAGGAAGGTGGGAAAAATCACACAGCTCAGTGGCAAGAGTTCGTTTGTCAAAAGAGCACACCTGATACTAAATCTCTAAGTGCAACTAGGTCAGAGCTTGCAAAAAAGAACAAATACCATCATCGCTTGGGGTTTGTCGGATATGGCCCCAAAGTCTAGAAATGGAATAAGATATTAGACGAAATTACCAGTAATGGCAATCCTCACCCATTAGAAGGGTGCGATGAGTGAACTCAACAGTGGGTCTTTGCGCGATCAGGTTTGACCGACGCGGGCAAATTTGAAAAGCCCGACTCTCTGAATGAAGTAGAGGATAAAATGAAAGAAGTAATTGAAAAGCAACAGAATGGTCTCTTCAAGCCGAAGAGGGAGAATGACCAACTTACCACTATCTTAGGAAACCCTGAACACAGTAGACGGGTTCGAGCGGTCTCTTCTCAAATGTCTTGGCTAGATGGTTTCCCTATAGATAAAGACACGTATAGAAGACGTGAGAAGTTTAAGAAAACACTTGATGAAACGATTGCTCAAAAGGTTAAAGAAAATATGCAAGAAATAATGGAACAACTTAGACAATCAGGACAATTAGTGGCACCGAGTACAGTGATGGTTCCGGTGCAAAAGGAGCAATTAGTACCTCCAACAGCCTACCCTAGCAGCGTTGGTTCTGTGCCAGGCTCACGGTCAACCCATAAGTTCCCCGTCGATGATATTGCTAATTATAAATCTTGTCGTCTTCTTGTCCCAATAGGCAGAGCAGGGAACAAAACCAAACAGGTTGCCACTGCTATTGCAAAGCCTGATCGTGACTTCAACAGGAATCCACTTCCATTGTATTATGTTGTGGTGCAAGTTCTTCAGATCCTTGATAATGATTATGAAGATTATGAAATAGACCACATCACACCTGAGGGGATAGCGACTCTGGGGCAGGCTGTCAACTGATTAATCCTTTGGCACCGATGCGATATCGTGTTGGACGATGAGCCAATTTCTAGCCCCGTCGCATCTCCAAATACTGCAACTCCATCTTCTAAGGCGAAAGTGCATGAAGATCCACTCCCAGTCCAGGAAGATCCACTCCCCCTATGTCTCAGCAAGGATGATAGTAACGTTGCTAGTAAAGATATCCAAGAGCAACAAGTTGGACAACAACTTCAAGTAGTACCAGAGCAAGCTGTTGCTAGTAAAGAGAAACCAGTTGAGCAATAGTTTGAAGTAGTACTAGAGCCAGCTGCTGGGAGTAAAGAGCAATCAGTTGAACAACATGTTCAACAAGCCAGTGTCCAACTTCTAACGACTACTCCTCGATCATTACTGCTTATCAAAGTTAGCCCATACGAAAATAAGAAACATTCATCAGAAGTGTCAAAGTATTTGGAAACTATGAAGGAAAATATTATAAAATCGAGTGCATCTCGTTCTTCTCATGAGCCAGAATTAGGAAATATCGAGGAGTGGGAAGAAGACGGTATCATGTATAATCGGCGGACGACTTTAGTTAAACCAGGAGTTCCAATATACAAGTTTGAGGATGTTCCTCCTAAATTTGAGAATGGGAAGCCGCTCATGAAATCCGTACAACCTAGCAAACAACCTGTCCTGCTCAGAAGAATGCATGAGTGGTACATCCTTGCCAGCACAAGATATGATGTTAATTGCGTCACATTTCGTATTCCAAAACAAGCATTCTGGAGCACTGGAGAAGATAGACGAGTCAATTTATTTGAACAGCTGCGTCCCCTTTTGCATCGGGGTATGCTCGAAATCAACCTGCTGCTCGTCTGGTGCTTGTAAGTGCTGTAATATTTCGTATTTGCTTTTCTTACTACACAAATACGCATTTCATGATATTATAACAATTCAGGACTTCTTCAATAGGATGCAATACATAGATAATGAAAAGATGGCGCGCAAGACAGATATCCTTGACCCTACTAGGATTGCAAATGCGCTATTCGATGTCCAGACAGATCAAAACTCAGAACAGTTGAAGCACATGAAAAAAAAAGATTTTGAAAAACCAATCGCAAAACTTAAGAAGGATAAAAAGACAGAAGTTGCAGCTTACATAGGAAATGCAATGTTTAACTTTGTCAAAGACGGCAAGGACCTCGTAAAGGCTTCGTACCACTTCGAGTAAGTTCGACACATGACATTGAAATAGCAGTTATTGGTAATTGTTAACACGTGTGTTTGTGTGTTTGCAGTGATCACTACATAATTATCTTCATCAAGCCAACGCAGGGAAAGGCAACAATCTTGGACTCGGCCGATTTCCCACCAGATCGTTACAAAGATTTCCTTTCCATTTTGAAACTGTACGTTTATTCAATAATATTAATTTACACACATTTAGAATGTGTTGACAAGTTTTATATGACATTTCTTGTATTGCAGCGCTTGGCGGTTTTACATGGAACAGCTTAGCGGTGAGAGACCTTCCAATACGAATGCATTGGATATTAAAACGTATTATGCTTGTCCGAAGCAGCCTACTGGGAGTGTCTTATGCGGTATTATGTATGCGAGCATCTTCGGACCGCCGGCGTATATAGAGTGAATCGTGAGGATGTAAGTTATCTTTAATGTCGATACCTTATTTTCTTACTTTTGAGTTTCATTTTCATTGTAACTAGCATAGTTTAATACTTATATATTCTACTGTTCAATATTACCAGAAACATTATTTTCATATTTTGATTCCAATTTCAAAATTCAATTGCTCATAGTACAACTACTCCAAAAATACCAACTAAATTCATGTATACTCTCACTTTGATCTATACTTTGAGATTGTTCAAACCAACATATTCTAAACCTTGTTATGTGTTATATTGCAGCACACGAAGAATCTGAACGAAGAATGGCCGGTTTGTAGATGTATTCCTGATGGAGGAGCCGACCGGATTGCTTCTGAACTCTGCCAGTTCATTCGTTGCGGAATTTTGCACAAAAAAGGGAAGTTCTTTGATGAGAAAGGTGCAGCAGCTGATGTGCCAGAACTTTGCGACTATGCCAATAGAAACAGTTTTTAGTAAAAACTTGTAAACTATGAGATGAATTGTATGTGTAACTTGTATATATGTATATTATTTTAGTGAAATTGATTTCTGTGATGATAATATTGTTGACTTTTGTTCTGTGGTGATATTGTTGATGTGTTGTCCTGTGATTATATTGAATTGACCTGAAAATTAGAAATAACAGCCGTAGTACTACATAGGTTATACCTTATCACAAGCGGTTATTAACCAACGGTTAGGCATGCCTGTGAAAAACAATTATCAGAGGCGGCTAGATACAGGTAAAGAACCATCTTTGATAACCTAATTATCACAGGCAGTTACTGTTAAGGTAGAAACCGGCTGTGGTAAAATGTCTTCACAAGCGGCTTGATATAAGTAAACATCCGCCTGTGATAACACCATTATCACAGGCGGTTAGTTATGCTGCAAGACCCGCCTGTGGTAAGACAATTATCACAGGCGGATATATATGCTGCACCACCCGTCTGTGATAACTTATCTTCACAGGCGGCTAGTATAAGTAAAAACCATCTGTGATAATGTTTCTTCATAGGCGGTATCACTTCTTCGTCTGTGAAATTGCAGATTATCACAGGCTCTTCGTTTCAGGCGGTTTTAAAAACCACGTGTGATAATAGGTTTGGAGCCGCCTGCGATAAGGCTTATTGTAGTAGTGATGAACGCCCTTTGCAAATAAAGCACGTATGGCATTCACAAATAAATTCTTCATTTTGCAAACAGGAAGGTGGTTGCATACCCGAGGTGTGTCACTGTAATCCTTGAGAAGTACTAACAAACCGGCCTCCATTGTTGAGCACAAACCCCTCTAGCTCCTGGTGCAAGGGTCATTTTCTCGAACACTTGGAAAGTGCTGTCGGGAGCAGAGAACAGAGTAGTGGTGAGCCATGGCGCGGTGATGCGCTATAGCGGTTAGGAGCAGGGCGCGACAAGGAATATGCCATGGCTTGTACGGGCAGGATGACACTATTGTGGACGTGAACAACGCGTTAGCAGAGGTGGACGACCAACGCGGCGCGTGCCCTGGGAGCAAGATGAACACATGGTGGTGCCGTTGGTAGCTGGCAGTGGCAAGGAGGACAGCTGCCTGGGCGTTGCAGGGTAGAGGTGCAGCGTGCACGGTGGTGAAGGACTCAGCAGGACGGCGATGGTCATCAGCGACGGGCTGGAGCGCGAGGATGACTGGCAAGGTGCACGGCGCGGCAAAGAAGCAACACAGGAGAAAGCTGGGACGCCCTGGTGCATCGCGGGCAGTGAGGGAAAACCGTCGGCGGAGAGATGAACAAGGGAGGCGAACCAGACGGCGCGTGGGCGGCGCGTGGGCGGCGCGAGTGCGTGTTGCGCGGTGGCCACGATGTGCGTGCAGGGGAAAAGAGGAGGCGGGGTACACCGGTGGTGCAGGGCGCGGCACAAGGCGCATGAGCACATGTGCCGGCGCAGGGAGGCTGGCGCGCGCAGGGGCGGCACCGGGGAAGCAGTAGGGAGGCGATGGTGCTCGGGCTGGAGGAAAACAGCCGTCGGCGACGGGACCTCGAGCAGGAGCGGGTCGACAACATTGCATGAGAGGAACGGAGGCCGTGGCGGCTTGGCCGGTGCTGAGGCGAGCAGGCTGACGCGGCGCGCTGGTGGAAGGCGCAGAACGCTGCAAACGTGGAGGCAACGCAGTGGCGGCGAGCTCACAGGATGGTGCGCGCGGTGGCTGAGGCACGAACGGTTGCGGCGCGCCCTGGCAGAGGACGGTGCAGAGCACCGTGAAGATGGGGGAGAAGGGCAGCGCGGTGTGTGCGAGCAGCGCTAGGAGGAGAGGTGGCGCGGTGAATGCGCGTGGGAGCAGGGAGAAAGGGTCGCGCGCTCAGGGGAAGACCAGGGTAGGCGAGCGGCACTCGTGGCTTGAGAAGGAAGATGAAGGCGAAGACATGAACGGTCAAGCAGTGAACAACAAGGCTGTTAGCGCTCTTGTAATGACAGGTGGGCCCCACCTTAGGTCATCCCCCCTTATCCTTTTTTGCAAGATTCAAAACAATGACTAAATGAGCTCAACACAAGATAACATGGGGCTGGTTATTTGATATATGGATAATCCAATTTCTAAAACCAAATTTGAGAATTGAATAAATTGAATTTCAAATTCAAAATTGAATTTGAAAGCACCGTAGGCTTTTGCTTTTGTTCTTTATCTATTTTCTTTTCTAAAAACCAATAGAAATTCTAAACAATTGACCTTAATCAATTAAGGTTTCTAAGTCCTACATTTGTAAACTCAAATTTTAAGCTCGAATTTGCTTGGATTTTTATACTTCGCATGGTTTGATTTTTATTCCTTAGTGACACAAATTTCTAATTGGTGCCACGAGTCGAAGAAGAGACACACAGAGAGAGAGAGAGCATGTGAGTACTGCCGCATCGACGATAAGGACAGCCTCGAAGACTAGCTTGTGCGTGAAGCATCATTGGCACACACATCGAGTCGGCTCTTGATAAGTATGAGAAGAGGAGAAAACCAAACGTGGTCTTGATGAGGGCTGACTGGTGGGCAACCCAACAAGTGGGCCTCGCCCCAGATATTATCCGCTCGCAAAAGTTTTGGGATTGAGGGTTAAATAAGGCTTGGCTTTGATTATCCACCTGGAAATTCCATGATTTGGCTCATGTTGATATGGATACTAAAATTGGAACTAACATTCGAATTTTTAATCATTTATGTGAAATATTATTAATACATAAAGCTTTAACAGGTTCTTATTTTTGTGAACAATGGTTAACTCACATTGTTCATGTGAGCTTGGATTTCCAAGTCCGCCTTAAAAAAAATTTAAGTTCACATTTTTTTTGCTCTTCTCAAATACGAACTTTTACACACGCGTCCTCGGCGAACAACGACGGGGCACCTGTGCCTCATCCAAATTAGTTTGAGCCTCTAGTGGTCAGGCATGTAAACAAATAGATACTTACATGTTTTTGAGCTCTTGTTTTTCTGGGTCCCCAGCTCAAGGGCGAGTTCAACCTACGACCAACTCTGCAAAGACTCGGACAAAGGCTCGGGGGCTACTAACGGAGTTTTGTACCCGGAGTATCAAACATACGGGACCCTAGGGTACTTGACCACTACATGGCTATAGACCGAAGCTACTCTCTGGTCGAGGTATTTAACCCACCCAAGTCGCAACCGAGAGGTCAGGCGAATGACTCGTCCCGGGCTTGAGACCTGGAGAGGCGAGTAGTTGGGGGCATTTATGATTGAAGGTGGGTGTAGCGGGACTGCACCCTCGATGTGACTCGGCCCGTTGAAGGATAAGCCTGACATTGGTCGCACCTATCTTCAGAAGGGAGGTAACTTCACCATGAAGATAGTGCCTTGGAGATCATGAAGAAGCCAAGATCGAATCTTTTGACAGACTGGATACATAGAATGAACACTGTAAAAATCGGGCCCACAATGAGCAATGTCGGATGGATAGGGTCGTCTTGCCCCCTATAAAAGGACCCCAAGGCCTTCAGAGCGGGGGTGGGGGGATAATTCACTCTGTATTCGCGGTTACTATGCACATTTTACTTTCTACATTACCTAACGAGTTTACTTACACACTTTTCCCTTTGATTCTCTTGCACCATTTACTTTTGACGCACTTGCATTCGTGCTTTACTTTCCTACGCTCGTCCGCGTTTACGTTTATGCATTACTTTCGTATATGTTCATACATTCTTGGAGTTCATATACTCGGGCCAGTCCTGCTTATAATTTGTTCTCTTGCCTTTTGAGCTAACAAAGATCACAGAAGACCCCTCACAACGTATGGCCTTTTTTGTCTGAACAAGGATAAATATCTTGTTCTTGCCGGCTAGCTATACAAAGACGAACATGATTCAATAAATTTGTACCAGTCGGTTTTCAAAACGCTGACACTTCCCGACTTCGGTCTCCAAACCTAACCTTGCACTCCATTGATTTGTTACACTCCCATTGCCTCACCGGCCTGTTCTCCATCGCCACCCACCGTGTGCAGAGTCCCGCTGCCTACGCTCCATCACCCTGCCTCCGTGCGCTTTGCCAGTCCGTGCAACACTGCTCCAACGTTCAGCTCCGCTGCTGCCTCAGAGCAGTCCCTCCGTCTCAGCCCTGCCACCTCGCCTGCAACCGACGAGTTCTTCGAAGACTCCAACGTGATGCGCCGACATCGGGCAACCGAGATTCCTTCTGCCGCGACCCCCACCGATACCCGACGCGACCACCCCCCTCTGTCGCATCGGCAACCTTCCCCCTCGGTCGATACCATGAGCAATGTGCCGTCGACACCAAAGCTGCATATGTGGTGATCCCGGTTCCCAGATTGACGGAAGCATCGGAGGCATCGGTGAAGTCCTGTTTTTCCGAATAACAAAAAATCAAACTGAATTGCCAGGTGAGTCGGGGTACTGACTTTTGTTTCATGGTTAGTATTTCGGTTTTCATTTTTAATAACAGAATTTAAATAAACTGAAAAACCGTAACGAATTTTCCCAGTTAACCGAATGCCCAGTCCTAGCGGGTACATTTTCTCTAATCCATCATCCCATAGTCATACTCTTCGACTCCGGTGCCACCAACAATTGTATTAGTCAATCATATGTTGTCACGCATCAACTACCTGTCGTTCCCACAAAATGTCCACATTTGATTTGCTCTCCAAGTGGGAAAATAGCGGCAGGCATGATGGTCCATAAAGCACAACTTAGAATGGGTGGGAATATCTATCGGACTTCTCTAATTATATTAGAGAGTCAAAATCTCGATGTCATATTAGGAATGTCGTGGCTACACCGTCATGACGTTGTTCTTGCACTACAGGAAACCCGACGATTTGCGACGGCTAGGGCCGTCGCAAATAAGCCATATGCCGTCGCAAATAAGAAATTTGCGACGGCTTTCCTGATTTGCAACGGTTTTTGGCCGTCGCAAATAAGTCGTCGCAATTAAGCTTATTTGCGACGGCCACTATCGCAAATAAGCTTAATTGCGACCGCTAGCAGCGGCCGTCGCAAGTTACTGTCGTGGGCCGGTGGACCCCGCAATAGTATTTGCGACGGCTGGGCCGTCGCAATTAAATATTATTTGGGACGGCCGGGCCGTCGCAAATAGAGGCACTTATTTGCAACGGCCTGGCCGTCGCAAATAAGTTCACCCACGTGTCCTCCCCCGGGACCCTCATTTGTAAGACGATCCTCCGCTTCTAGAGCTTCTAGCATCTCATCCATCCTATCAACCTCTGTTATATCATCATCCTCATCCACTTCGGCTATGACTCGACAATTAGTCTGGCCGTGAAAGGTCCACACTTCATAATGTGGAGTGAAACCGTTTCGACACAAGTGAAACGAAAGCTCCAATCTTCTTAAAAACTTGGTATTCCGGCATTTTGTACATGGGCACCGCACCATATCTTCCGTCGACAATGAAAATGCTCGATCCAAAAATTGATCTAACTTGATAAACCACTCATCTGAGTGACCACCAGTTCCGCTCTTCCAGCCAGTATACATCCAACTGCAGTCTTCACCCATGTTTGGCTCTGCAGTTTAACGCGAAAGAAATTGTCGTTAAAGTATTGTTGTGTTATGTCACGGCCCTACAACATAGGTAGATAGATCCTAAACCCACCCAAGAGTGACCGAGCGGAGCGTGCTCATGACGAGACACGTGATCCGGATTCGAATGAAATTTCGGCAACATAACCCCGCTGTTCTCCATTGCACGCCCAAAAATTGTGCAGCAGAGAACAACAGGGTTACGCTACCGAAATCTCGTCCAAATCCGGACCCGCGTCTCGTCACAAGCCACGCCCCCTCGGTCACTCCGAGGCTGTCCAAAAAGGGGACAATTCCGAACCTGCACGTCTCACATGCCAATGGCATGTGAGACGTGCCGATCCGAAACAGGTAATAAATTGCTATAGGTTACGTTACTCATTTTCATTTTGAGGTCATTTAAGAAAGTGGAAAGAACTAGAGAAAGAGTGAGAGGAAAGTTGGTCTTAGATGACAATTCCACATCCATTTCCACCGTCCACGCAATCGCGGGTCATTGACGTCCTTACCAACCCGTTCGCTTCCATGTCGCCTTGACTACTATGGTCTATACGGCACGATCACACTTATTGCGTGTTGTGCCCTTCCGGGTTGGCCCGAGCCGGCCCAAACCCCTTTATTTATATATATTAAGTAGTCACTCAAAAACATTATATGAATGCACTAAAGTCCAAACATACACTAAACAGAATAGAAAAATATTAATAATTCTAAACACTCACGCAATCAAAAAGAACAAGAGAAAAAAATTATTAATTCTAGTAAACTACATAATAAACATATTTACCAAAGCATGACAAAAAATTATCTAAACCTAAAAAATATAATCATGTAGCAACATCTAGATCACACACTTGACATAGGCTGAACTAGTAACATGGTCATGCAAATCTAAAGAAAATGTGTTACATCATTAAAAGTTTGATAAAAAAGAGTTGGAACCTTATACATATCAGAGCAGCTACTATAAAAGCAACAAGTCATCATATACAGCTAAAAGCATTGTACTCTGTCATATACAATATGAGAAGAATGATGGTGCCATACCTGAGCAGTGAAGTGGATCTGAGTGTGCATGGTGGGGAGGGGACCCGGGCAATGTAAAGAAAATGCATTATGTCAAGACCGATTTGATAAAAATAGCTAGAACACTCAAAGAACTGAATATAATGCCCGTCCAGACCCGGCATGGTCCACGCCGCGGTGGCAGTTCAAGAAGACTGCGACGGCTCAGGGTTCAACGCCGCCGAGAGGGAAACGGAAGCGGACACACTCCAAGACTGGTGTCGAGAACAGTGCTGATCATGGTGTATTTCACCGTCATCCTGTTCGTGCAATGGCGACTATAGAACTTGACGAACTACACACCTCGCACCATCTCTCTTCTGTCCCTCATTTCACTTTGGAATTGCCCAGCTCAATGTCAGGGCGGAGCAACATGTACAGATCGATGCTTAGGCTGTGAGCACCAAAGGATGGCTGAGGGGGAAGCAGCAACGGGGAGGTAAGAACCAAAGCTCAATGAGCAGGGGAGCAAGCAGCAATCACGATACTACGGTGGTGGCAAGCTGCGGCTGCACAACGACGTGACGTCCGAGCCGCCGCGCTCGACGCGCATGTGGCGGGGCTGGACGAGGTGCACAGGTGAATGCAGCAGCAGTGTGTTTATCGTCTTGCAGGATGGCAGAAGCATGTTCATCGCTTCCCAAAAAGGCATGCACGAGAACGGCAGGCAGGCACGAGAACGACCATCATGGTGCCGCATCTGCAACGGCGGCGGCGGTAGCATTAGGAGCTGGAGGAGAAGGCAAGGGTGGAGAGGGCGGCGACTCGCACGAGGACGAGTTGGTGATGCCGGGGTTCCGTTTCCACCCGACCGAGGAGGAGCTCATCGAGTTCTACCTCCGTCGGAAGGTGGAGGGCAAGCGCTTCAACGTCGAGCTCATCACCTTCGTCGATCTCTACCGCTACGACCCGTGGGAGCTCCCTGGTCTGCCTGATGCTCTCTAACACTTATTAGCTTGCACCTTATATATTAACTAGCTACCTCCTAATTATCAGCCGTTCGATCTCATCCCTTTTCATCCTTCCAATCAAGCAAAAAACAAGGTTCATCCCATCCTTATAAACAAACATCAAGATGGAATCATTCTGTTCCTAAAATCTAGAATGGATTCATCCCATACCTTCTGATCCTAGGGTTCCAAACACACCCTAAAATGAAAGCAAAAAATGAGCTCACCTCAGGAGGCGGCGAGGGTGCAGCGGGGGCGCAGCGGGGGCGCGGCGGTCCGGGGCCGGCGAGGCCGGGGGCGCGGCAGGCCGGGGCGGCGTGGGCGCAGCGAGCCAAGCCGGGGGCGCGGCGGACCGGGGGTGGCGAGGCCGGGGGCAGCTAGCAGGGCGGCGGCGGAGCGGTGAAAGCGGGGTGGCGGGCCGACAGCGGGCCGGTGGCGGGGCGGCGACGGCGGACCGGCGGCGGGGCGCAGTAGGGCGGTGCGCAGGTGGCAGGGTGCGGAGGGCGGCGGGGCGGTGTGTTGAGTGGACGTGAATGAACCGTCGGGGTCAAGATAAAAGCCCTTATTTGCGATGGCCTCCTAAATTACGACGGCCCCACCATACGGCCGTCACAATTAAGTTTACTTGCGACGGCCTTTTTAGCAGCCGTCGCGAATAAACATTTATTTGCGACAGCTACCTTAGTTGCGACGGTCCTAGGGTTGGATGTCGCAAATAAGTTGTTATTTTCGATGGCTTTATGGTCAGCCGTCGCAAATAAGTTGTTATTTGCGATAGCCACTTTATTTGCGATGGCCAAAGGCGGGCCGTCGCAATTTAATCTATTTGCAACGGCTGGCCGTCGCAAATAAATCCAGCCGTCGCAAATGATCGCATTTCCTGTAGTGTTGACATCGTTCCACGAGTGGTTCATTTAAACTCTCCACTATATGGACCACATATTCTCATTCTCGATCGGCTGATCCAAAAAATGCCAACCACATTTAACATGGAAGCCACAAAGCTTGAGGACATTCATGTGGTCCGTGAGTATCCGAACATGTTTCCTGATGATTTGCCAGGTATGGCACCGGATAGAGACATAGAGTTCAAAATTGAACTTGTTCCGAGAACCATGCCTATTTCGCGAAGGCGGTACAAAATGGCACTGAATGAATTGGCAGAGTTGAAGGAACATTTAAAGGACCTATTGGACAAGGGTCTGATACGCCCAAGTTCATCACCTTGGGCTGCTCCACATTATTTGTGAAGGAGAAAGACAAGAAATTATGTCTATGCATGGATTATTGTCCGCCTAATGCCGTGACAATCAAGAACAAGTATCGACTACAGCGCATCGATATTCTATTCAATCAACTAGTGGGTGCTAAGATATTCTCGAAGATGAATCTTCGGTCCGGATATCATCAAATTATAATCCGATCAGAAGATATACCGAAGATGGCATTCTTTACGAGATACGAGCTCTATGAATATCTTGCCTTGTTGTTTGGACTTATCAACACATCGGCTCACATCGTGTACCTCATGAATTTTGTATTCATGCCGGAGTTGGACAAGTTTGTCGTGGTCTTCATTGACAACATTATGGTTTATTCTAAATCGGAGGACGAACACACTAAACACCTGCATATAGTGCTCCAATGATTGCGAGACCACAAGCTCTATGCAAAATTCAGTAAGTGCAAGTTTTGGATCAATCAAGTGCCATTTCTTGGTCACATTATTTAAGTGGAAGGTATCGCTGTTGATCCAAGAAAAATTGTGCAAGTGCTGAAATAGAAGTCTCCAAAGTCTGTTCAAGAAGTTTGCAGCTTTCTCGAATAGCGGCTGGTGAAACATCTGACAACAGCCCCAATGCTAGCTCAGCTGGATACAACCAAATCATTCGAAGTTTATTGTGATGTGTCTGACATTGGTCTTGGATGTGTGTTGATGCAAGAAAGAAATGTGATTGCATATGGATCACGGCAGCTCCGGAATCATGAGCTAAATTATCCAACTCATGACTTTGATCTCACTGTTGTGGTGCTCGAATTGAATATGTGCAGGCATTACTTGCTAGGCAATCTAGTACACCTCTACATTGATCATAGAAGTCTGAAATATGTGTTCACTCAAAACATGTTGAATATGCGGCAAGGAGATGGTTGGAGCCGATCAAAGATTAGAAGATCGAAATTCACTACCATCTCGGCTAGGCGAATGTTGTTGCCGATGCGCTAAGCCGCAAGTCACATGTCAACAATTTGTCTTTTACTCCGAAGGAAGTGGACAAACCGAGTTTATACTTGGTTCCATATAGAGTGTTATATAACCTTGCTCTCATCCCTACGATAAGAGAGGAGATTATGGAAGCCCAGAGGAATGACAAAGCCATGTTTCACATACGTGAAAGAATGGACAAAGGCGAGATGAAATGTTTCCGGAAGGATGATCACGGTACGCTATTCTTTAACAACCGTATATTCGTACTTGTAATATGACACTTCAGAAGAAAATCTTTGAGGAAGCTTATTTGTCCAAGTATCCATTTCATCAGGGAAGCATAAAAAATGTATCAAGATCTGAAAATAAGATTTTGGTGTACTCGGATGAAACGTGAAATTGCGAAGTACGTATACGAGTGTGATACGAGACGGCGGATGAAAGCCGACCATATGAAAAAATCCGAACAGCTGCAACCATAGGACATTCCATAATGGAAATGGGAGGACCTTAGTATGGATTTCATCAATGGACTACCTCTCACGTTCCACAAGCGAGATTCAGTTAGGTTATAGTCGATCAACTAACCAAATCGGCTCATTTTATTCCTGTGCATACCAAGTACATTGCCAAGAAATATGCAGAGTTGTATATTGCCAGAATCATGTGCTTCCACGTAGTTCCTCGCACAAATATTCCGGATCATGGTGTGCTGTTTGTTGCTCAATTTTGGGAGCATCTGCACACTTCATTGGGGAAAAAACTGATCCACAGCTTCGCATATCACCCGCAGACAGATGGTCAAACGGAGTGGGTGAATCAAGTTCTCGAGGACATGCTACGCGTTTGTGCCATTCACCATGATAAAAATTGGTACGATCATTTACCGTTGGCGGAGTTCTCATATAATAATGGTTATCGATCTGACATCAAGATGGCGCCGTATGAAGCTCTCTACGGCCGGAAATGTCGCACACTACTTAGTTGGTGTGAATCCGGCAAAAGAGTGTATATGGCATTGATCTTATTAATAAAGCCGAAGAACGAGTGTGAGTGATTCAACCTAATCTCAAGGCTGCTCAATTTTGGCAGAAAAGCTATGTGGATAAAAGATGTCTCCCTCTCCACATTGACATCGGGACCGCAATTATAATTGTGTCTCTTCGATGAAAGGGATTCATTGTTTCAGAGTGAAGGGAAAGCTCGCTCGCCAATTTATTGGTCCGTTCGCTCTCACTGAAAAGTGCAGACCGTGGCACATCAGGTGGAGTAACCAGCATCACTATATGGAATTCATGATGTTTTCCATTTTTAGGACAGAATTCTTATGTCATTTGAATCTCAGTTTTGAAGTTTCTTATGTAATTTGAATTTGAATTCACTTCGATGATTCAATTTTTACATACATGAACTATTAATCAACAATATTTGTTGAATTTGATTATATTTGACCCATTTAAATATCCATCTAGAGATGACGGACGTGACACTCCAGCTACCGAACAGGTGGGTGTATGCGACGTGCGCTACTCATTCAGGCTTTCTGGTTTTGCTGGCTGCAGATGTTCCTGCAGTTTGGCTATGTTGAAATGCCGAGCTATTGGGGTCAAGAGACGGACGATAGAGGCGTACTGTAGTTCACCATCCATGTTGATATCCCTGCTAGTCCACTTCATCTCAGATGGGCTCCATTTTTTATCACTGTTTTGGGAGCTCGTCTAGGGAACACGTGTTCCGTCACAGCGGGCAAAGCGATCATGAAGTTTTGCAAGCTTCATCATGAAACCATGGCTGGAATACAGTTTTCTCTCTTTTTGATCTGTGGCTTGGCTGGTCCTGAGTGGGAACGTCGAATGGTTGAGGCCTACCAAGCGTTTGACATGAAGACATTGACGACACTCGAGACTTATGCCGCTTCATCTTGCATGGTGTTCAATATGCAAGGTGCCATTATCCAGCAGCACATCAAAGCCTTGAGGCAAACAGTTGATGTGGTGACACTCTCTGTAAAAGCCCGCTTTTCGGAAGAACAAAAACGCAAAAATGCGAACTTAAAATTTTTGAAAGTGGACTTAAAAATCCAAACTCACATGAACCATATGAGTTAACCAATGTTCACTAAAAATAGGGACTTGTTAAAATTCCACATATAGAACATGGTTGCTAATGTATAGTAGAACTTAAGGTGTAAAATCCTTAATTTCCAAGTATTCACATTTTCAATGAAAAATTAAAGGAGAAAAGAAAACAAAATAGAGAGAAAGAACAAGGAATTATTCGAACCCTAAAATGGGACATTAAAAAATATTCAAATTTAAGGCTGTAAATTTTTTCCATGACCTTCTAATATTCCAAATAGACTCTCGGTAAAGTTTCAAAATTTTTGAAGCACGTTTCCCATTTATTGGACACGTACTGAGAGTTTAATCAACGTCGACTTCAAATTTAAACTTTGTGCTCAACCTTGTCCAAATCAACTCCAAATTTTTCCTGAGGTCCCTTATGATTCAAAAAGTTTAACTTCAAAGTTTCAGGATTTTTGAACCTAATCTACTATTTATTTCCTTCAGTCAAGTATCACCACTTGAATTCAAAGTCAAACCTGAGTTCAAATTCAACTTGCTCAGTTTTGAAATCTGATTGCACCATAAAATTCTCCACATTTTATTTAGTCATTGGGCCAAAGTTGAATATTTTTGAAGCATGTCTGCTAGCTCCATTTGAATTTTGAAAAGAGAAGGGAGAAGAGAGTGGGACCCACATGTCATACTTATCCTCAGTACTAGGAAAAGGTGGGACCCAGTGGTAAGCTACTCAATGGTTAGAGATATTTTGCATCTGGAATGAAGTGGATAAGGGTGAAATCTCACTGGGACCCACAACTCAGTCTTATCTTCAGAGATGGTTCTCTGTTTTGCTTCTTCAACCGCGCGCCCGTTCCTCCTCCTTTTCCCCACCACGCCATCTCTTCTGCTCCGCCTTCTCTCCCGACCAGCGCTACTCCCTCCGACATGCCTGCGCCCGCTGCCGCACCGCCCTGAGCGTTGAAGCGCAGGCGCCTCCCCGCTCCGGCGCCCGCCCACAGCGCCGCCCCCGCCAGCTCGCGCGTCCGCCAGGCCCGCGCGTCACCTCCCTTCACCGCCTGCACCGCCGCCGACGCCGGCGCTCCACCTCCCCGTGCCGCGCGCTCAGTCCACCCCGCCGACCGCCTCCTCGCCTCCGGCCACAGGTCCGCGCCCCACTGGTCGCCCCTGCACTGCTCCTCCGACGCGCGCCCTCCTCGCCAGGCCGCGTCCCTCCAACCCTAGCGCGGCCGCCATGGAGTTCCCTGTCGTCCACCAAGCCAGCTCCTCCCTGCGGCGACCCAGCTTGCCCCACCCTTGCTCAGTCCGGGGGCCGCTATCGACTCTCCACTGCTCGCCGAGATGTCGCCTCCCACCGCCGTCCTGATGCTTGCCGTCCGCCCAAAACCGATCGATGGTCGTCCGCCTTTGCCGCTGCTCAGACCCAGCACCAGGCACTGACGTCCGCCCGCCGTGTCCCTGCTAGCTGCACCTTTCCGGGCCGACCGCAAGCACCATGACGCCATGTCCGCGTTCCGCGCCGTGGCTATGTCGTGGAAGCAAGGCGAGTAATGGGTGTGATGGAGGATATGCAAGAACACGTCATTGACACATCGACATCGACAACTGGTCCAAGGTTGGCTCTGATTTTGCAAGATTCATTGGATCAGTGACTGCAGCCAAGGTGTTCGATGAAATGTTTACAAGCAAGAAACTAGATGTATTGACGTTCCATGCTAGTCTTGGATGCAGGTCTGTTGTGGGGTGGGAATCGACCAAGGTACGTGCCAAGATGATTTTTGAAGGGTGATGAAGCGACGGAATCAAGTACACACCCAAGACGTTCGGCGAAATGCCTATAAGGTGAGCCTTGCCCTGAAATGTCTTCCTTGACGTCATCGAAGTCCGTTCGTGGTGACCGCTAATGGTACTTATGTGTCGTCAAGTCGTACGTCCAGTTTCCGCATTAATATCATCCCTATAGGAGTCCCCTAGTTGACCTTCTTTGGCTTTTGGATCGCGTTGCCATATCCGTGTGTGCTCGTGATGCTCCACCATGAACCGTGTCGACGTCGTTGACCATATGACGTCGTCGTGATGTTCTGAGCCATCATCGTGTCCTGGCATCGAGATGAAGGATGCCTGTCACGTACATGATGCTGGAACACAACCACAACACAACGGTCGACAGTCGTTTAGCCAAATTAGGGTTTAGTCGAGGCGAGAATCATCGAGCCCTGGGTGTAACCAAGGTGCTCGCTGAAATGCCTTCTAGGTCAAACCAGGTGTGTCGGTGATCACTGATGACCTGGAGTAATGGTATGCAAGAATATTGCGACCAACAAGGAGAAGTAGATCAAGGGGAACCTCGGATAAGAGTTCCTTGGTTGTGTCGAGGATGTTCCGTAGCCGATCACAAGATTTGTTAACTTGGTGTACCATTTCATCGACGGCGGGTTCGTCGAGTCGCTTATCAACAACCGAGTCGACATCACTAGCCTTAAGACTCACAAGGTGGTGTTCGAGATTCCGCTCACCCCATTGACGAGTCCGGGTTGTTGTGGACGTCGCTAAGACAATCTTCTCGAGATGGCAAAGCATGCCTTCACGGCAATGTCTCACATCATGTTTAAGTCCCAAGAGCTTATCGAGCTCACCTGGACAGGCTTGCGGGAGACACTACATTAGTGTCATCGTGTAAGCACTTGAACGATGCTCGAGAAGCTTGCCGTAGAAACGACTTTACCTAAAAGTCATTTGAACGTTGTATTGGTACTCATGCTAGGTTAACAGTGCTTGTAATGACTTCTTAAGTCCAAGACATGTTGGTCTCAATTTAGACCCAAGTGTCGTTAGGTTCCATCATGGTTCATCCTAAGTCGGGACCCTACGACAGCACTGCTAACTTAACTAGGTTTACTCCTTTATGAGTTAAGTCAAGTTCATTGGTCGACTACTAAATTGCGACCTTCGTCTTGTACACTCCACTCATACTCAAGCTTTCGATGTCCCACCTTAATTTTTGGGTCGTCCTTACACTTCTCCGCCCAACACTTCTTCACCATTCAGGTTTGTCAATCTCGTGTGGCATAGCTTGAAGTGTGGTGTGCTAAGTTGCAATGTACCTCTATGTTGTACCTTTCAGTTCATACCAACACTTCTATGTCCACCTTGACTCATCCTCTGGTTACCCCCACAACAGAGGCATATCTGTCCTCCCTAGTCAAACTCCTCGTTCTTAGAGTTTACACAACCCCGTGGAGTATATTATTAAATTAATTAATTACTTAATTACTTATATGCATATCATGTCGATAGGAACGTGATGATAGGTGATCGACGAGAAGTTTCGCTTGGAGGAGAAGGCCAGGGTATCCACTTATAGTCCTTGGCGGAGTCCGCACAAAAGGACCACTAACAAGTGACATTTATTCGAGTCGCAAACTAAGGCAAGCCCCGGTTTGCATTTAAGAGCTTTTCAAAGTTTTCTAGTTTTATTCAATTACGTCTCCAGTTGATATTGTGCATTACGTATAAGGTGTTTGATACTCCACTTGCATGACCTCAAATCCCAGGGTTTTGTTGGAACAAGTTACAGTTTGACCTGTAGTAACTGCTTTGCTAATGCATAGGAAATCCGGTAGAAGTCGAGTAGTTGGAATCTACTCGCGAGAGATGTAGGACATATCTCACAGGATTGGTTAGACAGAAAATGGCATAATATAATGAAATGGAGACCGAGCAGGGGATGGATAGGAAGCGGCGAGAATTGAGTCTCGGTCGCATAGCCCTGCCTGTGTCGCTTGAGGACCGTGCCGTATGTGGCACCGTTGGGCAAGCTTGAACTGCACCGGTTGCATAATGGTATATGGGCCCATTAAACTGATGTAACTGCAGACTGTAGTGTGGAGTCTCCTCGATTGTCATTGAATGGAGATGCGAAGGCATAAAGGTGTAAATCTTCTAGCGGGCAACTTCGACGTGTCCGTGTAGGGGACCTTTTGCTCGGGATGAAGAGGTTTGTCGACATTGGGGTCTTGGGTGAAAGGTGGCCACGTATGATGCAAGGAGGAGAGCACGTATGTGTCTCCCACGCGGGTGCGCATGTCGTGCAGTCCGGGTGTGTCCTGATTGCAATCACCGTCTCTCGCGGTAATAGAGTACCACTTGTCCGTCGCTGTCGTGACGTAGTAAATACTAAAGAAGCCAGCAAATTATATTGTATTGAATTATAATTGCTTTGCAACCTTGTATGATTTAGAGATAGCAAAATTAAAGTTTACAATTTCCCCATACTTTAGCTGTAATAGCATTATGTGCTCTGAGCATGTCATATCATCGGTAAAGAGTTTCTTGTTTGATTGTGGAGCCCATGATGTGCCATTCTTGGAGAATGTCATTTGCTACATAAAACCTTATTATAAGGATCCACTTGTAGGCGAGTCTATTTATGCTATTCCTTACCTATGTCAGTATTCACCCTGCATATGTCTAGTGAGACGGTTAAGTCTTGCTGAGCCTTATGCTTACGTTTGCGTTTTAACGATTTTTGCAGGTATTAGTTTTATTTCTGCTGTTCATGTTGTACATGAGACTCAAGGTGTCGAGATAAATCTCATGTGAGCCACGCCGCTGCTGAATGTTCTTCATGTTGCTAGTGAGAAGCGTCCTAGGGCATGGACGTATTCTCTCCTGCTTAGTTAGGTGAGATTATGAGTATGTATTTTTCCGCTGCGTGTGTACCCCTGTGGTACACTCTTTTGTAAACTCTTCTTATTATGAAATGAAAACTTTATATGTTTTGGTATCCTTTCTGTGTGTGCTGTTAGGTGCCGCATCGCACGGCACCACCCAATGAGATCCTCAGAGGTGTGGACTCCGGTCCCCACAGACATGGTATCAGAGCTTCATTGGGAATAGCACGCTCGAAAAGAGCCTGTTTTCAAAAACTCCAAAGTAGTCGAGTGAGAATTAGCTATATGCCCATTAAGGACTATTACTAGTATAAGTTATAAAGGTGGTGAACAAACTTGTTATATTATTCTGTAACGACGCTCCGTCTTTGAAAGTGCATCTAGGATCCCCGTGGGTTTTGGATGATTGATGATGACAATTAAGTGACTAATGAGTTCAGTGATCTTAAGCACAGGTGTGGACTAAGTGGAAGCACAATCCCTCAAAAAGGAAAAAGATGGAAACGGCAATGTCAACTCGAAAAGGGAAACTAGGGTTTCTAGTGTTTCGAGTTTAGACTAGCCGAATTTGTGGAAGGATGTGTGTGTAAAGTGCATTGAGATCAAGTTGGGAGCTCAAAGCGGTTTAGAGGTCAAACCTATTGAGAGAAGAGAGTTAGAAGTAGTCTGGTAGTAGGGCCGGACTAGTCCGTGCAGGAGGCCGGACTAGTCCGCCCCTGGCCGCCCAAGTCCGTCTTGGGCCGGACCAGAAGGGTGTGACTGAGATCGGACTAGTCCATATTGGGACGGACTAGTCCGGGTAGCCGTGAGTGGGTTTTGGGTATAAGTCCCAAAACCACGGACTTGTCCGTTTTAGTCCGGACCAAGAGGTCCTGACTAAGATCGGACTAGTCCACCATGGGGGCCGGACTAGTCCGGGTTTGAGAGGAGACTGCGTTTCATAGACTATGTCTGGGAAGGCCGGACTAGTTCGTGGTCTTCAGACTAGTCCATTTTCACACGGAACAAAAGATTCTGTGTGAGATCAGACTAGTCCGGTGAGGGCTGGACTAGTCCGTTGTTGAAGTGACCGTTTGAATTTGAAGTTTGGCGGGTAGTGTGATGATTGCCGCGCAGTGCGACAGTTGTCAGAGGCGTCAGTGGTCCCCTAGGCCGGACTAGTCCGGGCTGTAGGCCAGACTAGTCCGCCCATCTGCTGAAGTCAGCAGTATGGGCTTGGGACCTCTATAAATAGAGGTCCCCTGGGTTCTTTTGAACAATCCTTTGAGCAAACTGAAACCCTAGCGCCGCCACAGCAACCTTGAGCCTCCAAAAGCCTCTTTCTTGCCTACATTCCCTCTAAAACTAATTCTTGTGTGGATTAGGGTTTGGTGAGGTGAAGAAGAGGAAGAACACCGCTCTTTGGCTCTCGGTTTGATCTCTTGCACTTTGTGAATCTTTGTGATATGTGGCTTGAGTCAATCTTTGTGATTTGCAATTGTAATTGTGGTGGGAGCCTCAGATTGTGAGAAGCCCCAACGAATCTTGTATTCATTCTTTGTGATAGTGGAGAACCAAGTTAGGCCCGTGCGGTAAACTTGGTGAGGGAAGGGTTGTTGAACCCAGTCCTTTGTGGACTCCTCAACGGGGACGTAGATTCCTTGTGTGGGATCGAACCTCGGGATAAAATCCTCGTGTCACTTGTGTTCTTAGCTTTCATTCATCATATATTGCTTCTAGTGTTAAGCCTTGCCCGTTTTGCTCATCATCTTTGCTATATTGTGATCCTTAGTTTCATACTTGTCATTTAACTTATTAAGGCTCACTAAGTTATTCTAACAAACTTTGCATCACAAAAATTGGACTAAAACCTGTTAGAAACCCTTTGTAGGTTTTTCCCTGTAGGTGGACCGGACTAGTCCGCCCCTGGACCAGACTAGTCCGCCCCTGGTTATTAATCTTGTTTTATTAAGTCATTTCAGGTCGATTAGCCTATTCACCCCCCTATAGGCAACTTTCAATTGGTATCAGAGCAGGACTCTCCCAAAAGAGTCTAACAACTCGGAGAGGAGATGACCGAAGTGGGGTACGAAGAAGTTTCTACCAGCGAGATCCAAGCAACTCCAGAAGAGATTCTCTTCTATCAAGACAAATCAACGGATGACGAAGAAGTTCGCCAACTCAAGGCGAAACTTCGAGAGAAGTTGAAGATTCCCAAAGTTGACACCTCAACCTCCACATCGAGTGGTACAATCAACTACAATCAACAAGGCTACAACTATGAGCGCCTTGTTTCCAACAACCACTACCTTTCCATCCCATTGGGGAAGCCTCCCCAATTCGATGGAACCGACTACGGGATGTGGAAGCACAACATGAAGATCCACCTTGTGTCACTCAATCCCTCACTATGGCAAATTGTGTTGACCAGGGTGCACATCCCTAAGAATGAAGAAGATATCACTCCGGAGCAAGCCGTGCTCCTTCACCGCAATGCCCAAGCGGCCGGAGTGATCATCGCATCCCTCTCAAGAGATGAGTTCAATCGAGTTTATGGACTTGAGGTGGCCAAAGACATTTGGGACACTCTCAAGACGACTCATGAAGGCAACCGAGTCGTCAAGGAAGCAAAGATTGAGCTCATTGAAGGAGAGCTCGGGAGGTTTGCCATTATGGATGGCGAATCTCCCCAAGAAATGTACAACCGCCTAAAGATTCTCATCAACAAGAGTAGATCTTACGGCTGTACTAAGTGGACGGACCACGAGGTGGTGAAGACAATGATTCGGGCATTCATGCCTAGGAACGTCTCTCTATGCTCCATGATCCGAGAAAGTCCGGGGTTTGCCAAAATGACCCCGGAAGAGGTCCTTGGAAGGATCATCAATCACGAGGTAATGGAAAAGGAGGCGCTCTTCTACAACGACCTTCAAAGGTTCACCACCTCGAAGATGAAGAATGTTGCTCTCAAAGCAACATGCCCCCCAAAAGAGCAAACGGAAGATGATGAGGAGAGCCTTGACACCGATGAGGAAGAGGCCTTCCCATCAACAACTTCAAGAGGATGATGAGGAGAAGAAAAGGAGGATACAAGCATGAGGGAAAAGTTAAAAAAAAAAGACAAGGCCCAAAAACAAGAGGGCTTGCTACAATTGTGGCGAGTATGGGCACTTCATGGTAGATTGTGCACATGAAGATGGCAAGAAGAAGAAGGAGGGCAAGCCACAAGAGAAGAAGTTTTACAAGAAGAAGAGGCCCTCCGGTCATGCTCACTTAGGCAAGGAGTGAGACTCTAACGATGAGTCCTCCTCGTCCGAAGATGAGGAGAAGATAGCAAACATAGCCATCGAGAGGAGCTCCAAGGGAAGCAAGCTCTTCCCAAATCTCCACGACTATAAGCCAACATGCCTCATGGCAAAACAGGGAAGAAGAAAGGTAAATTCTAACTCATCCTCTTCCATATCCTCCCATGATGATTTTGATAGTGCTAGTGAAAATGAACACATGTTTAAGGATATAAGCAACAGCACATTGCGAAGAATGAAATTGCTTTCGGATGAGATTTTTGAGAAGGAGGAGCTCTTAGATAGGCAAGAGGACTTGCTTATCCAAGAAAATGGAAGATGTAAAGAGCTCATTGAGCTCCTTGAGCTTGAGAGAGAGAAGAGCAAGGCATTAGAGCATGAACATGCCCTAAGCAAGAAAACATACTCAAGTCTTGAGGAGACAACTATTGAGCTCAAGGACGAACTTGGCAACTTAACAAAAGTTAACAAGATCCTTGAGACTCAAGTTGAGTCCCTTAAGACTAGTGTAGCCTCTTCCTCCACAAGCTCATCCTCCTCAAAAGTTGCATCTAAAGCAATATCAACTTGCAAATGTTCTAACTTGATTCTTAAATTAAAGGATGAGCTTAAGTTTACTCAAGACAAGCAAGCACCTAAGGGTGGCATCTTTGATAAAGAGAAGGTGGCGTATGCACGAAGTGCATACACCAACACGAGACCTCCCAATGTCAAGGATGGTATTGGCTATACTAAAGGTGGAAGGCAAAATGCCAAAACCTTCAAGTATGGCAAGGACTTGATTGTCTTTGTCAAAGGAAGCTCATCTCCAACTAAAATTGTGAAGAACACCTCAACTAGCACTTACACGCCTAAAGCTGAACCACATCCTCTATTTCATGATTTCGATGCATCATATGTTTTGATGAGGAACAAATATGGCAAAGTATATGCTAGATATGTTGGGCCACTCCGCAAGAGCCCCAAGCCTTGCGTGTGGGTGCCCAAATGCCTTACCATTAATGTCAAAGGACCCAACTCCGCTTGGGTACCTAAAAGGAAGGCATAATCTTGTTTTGTAGGCATACTCCTCCGGTGGTTCCAAATGGGTGCTCGATAGTGGGTGCACAAACCACATGACCGGAGAGAGGACGATGTTCGAGGAGTATGAAGAACACGATGATCCAAATGAAGGAATCCTCTTTGGAGACAATAGCCGAGGAAAAATCCTTGGCTCCAGTAAAATTGTCATCTCTCCTCAACACACTCTTTCTAGCGTTCTACACATTGATTCTTTAGACTATAACCTCTTGTCCATATCACAACTATGTGACAAGGGTTATAATTGTGTTTTCACTAATGAGGGTGTGAGCGTCCTTAGAAGAAGTGATAACTCAATCGCTTTTAAGGGTGTGCTCAAGGGAAAGCTTTATCTTGTGGACTTTGCGTCGGATAAAGCTCAACTTGACACATGCTTAATGGCGAAAACCAACATGGGATGGCTTTGGCATAGACGGCTGGCCCATGTTGGCATGAGGAACTTACAAAAGCTTCTTAAGGGCGAGCACATCCATGGCTTGAAGAATGTTGTCTTCGAAAAAGACAGGCCATGTAGTGCGTGCCAAGTGGGGAAGCAAGTAGGAGCTCAACATCCCTCCAAGAACATCATGACGACAACAAGACCGTTGGAGCTGCTACACATGGACCATTTCGGGCCAATAACCTACATAAGCATTGGCGGTAACAAATATGGTCTTGTTATTGTTGATGACTTTTCTCGTTTCACTTGTGTGTTTTTCTTGCATGATAAGGGTGAAACCCATGGTGTCCTCAAGAGATTCTTGAGGAGAGCTCAAAATGAGTTCGCCTCAAGAATCAAAGCTATAAGAAGTGACAACGGCACCGAGTTCAAAAACACTCAAGTGGAAGAATTCTTGGATGAGGAAGGCATCAAGCATGAATTTTCAGCTCCATACTCCCCTCAACAAAATGGGGTGGCGGAACGGAAGAACAGAACACTCATCGAGATGTCGAGGACAATGCTTGATGAGTACAAGACATCGGATCGGTTTTGGGCGGAGGCGGTTAACACCGTTTGCCACGCCGTCAATCGATTATACCTCCACCGCCTCCACAAGAAGACTCCCTATGAGCTTCTAGTTGGTAAGAAACCCAATATCTCTTATTTTCGTGTTTTTGGGAGCAAGTGTTATATTCTCAACAAGAAGCCTAGGACTTCAAAGTTTGCTTCAAAGTCCGATGAGGGTTTCTTGCTTGGCTATGACTCAAACACTCACGCCTACCGTGTCTTCAACAAAACCTCCAGAATTGTTGAAATAACACGCGACGTGGTGTTTGATGAAACTAATAGCTCCCAAGTGGAGCAAGTTGATCAAAGTGTGCTAGATCAAGAAGACTCTCCACATAAAGCACTTAGGAGAATGGCACTTGGAGGTGTTCGACCACAAGAACAACCTCAATGCTCAAGTGACCAACAACAAGATGATGCAAGTACTCCTCCACGCGATCAAGTTGTCGTCGGTCATGTAGGACCTCAAAACGACCAAGAAGATGAAAGTCAAGGGAGAGGCACTCATCAAGGGGGAGATCAAGGAGAAGAAGAAGATGATGATGACTCAAGAGCTCAACCTCCACATCCTCGTGTACATCAAAGTGTTCAACGGGATCACTCCGTTGACAACATACTAGGAGACATTACTAAAGGGGTAATCACTCGTTCTCGTGTTGCAAACTTTTGTGAACATTACTCCTTTGTCTCTTCTTTGGAGCCTCATAGGGTTGAAGATGCCTTGAGAGACCCGGATTGGGTGGTGGCCATGCAAGAGGAGCTTAACAACTTCGAGAGGAACAAAGTTTGGGAGCTTGTCAAGCGTCCACAAGCAAATGTTGTAGGCACCAAGTGGGTGTTCCGCAACAAGCAAGATGAACATGGTGTTGTGACAAGGAACAAGGCACGAGTTGTGGCCAAGGGTTACTCACAAGTCGAAGGTTTGGATTTTGATGAAACCTTTACTCCCGTAGCTAGGTTAGAGTCAATTCGAATATTACTTGCCTTTGCCACTCACCATGATTTTAAGCTCTATCAAATGGACATCAAGAGTGCTTTCCTAAATGGCCCAATCAAGGAGGAAGTATATGTGGAGCAACCACCGGGCTTCGAAGACCAAGAATTCCCAAACCATGTCTTCAAATTGCGTAAGGCTCTCTATGGCCTCAAACAAGCTCCTAGAGCTTGGTATGTGTGTCTTAGAGACTTTTTAATTGAAAATGGTTTTAAGATAGGAAAAGCTGATTACACTCTTTTTACAAAGCACTTCAATGATGATCTTTTTGTGTGCCAAATATATGTCGATGACATTATATTTGGCTCTACTAACAAAGTGTTTTGTGATGAGTTTTCAAAGATTATGACGGAAAGATTTGAGATGTCCATGATGGGAGAGTTGAAGTTCTTTTTAGGTTTCCAAGTCAAGCAACTCAAAGAAGGCACGTTCATAAGTCAAACAAAGTACACTCAAGACATATTGAAGAAGTTTGACATGGACAAGGCTAAACCCATTAAGACTCCTATGGCGACGAATGGACACCTAGACCTCAATGAAGATGGTCCAAGTGTGGACCAAAAGGTATATCGTTCCATGATTGGTTCCCTGTTATATCATTGTGCATCTAGACCGGATATCATGCTTAGTGTGTGTGTATGTGTGCACGGTTTCAAGCTGCACCAAAGGTGTGTCATTTGACCGCCGTGAAGAGAATTCTCAGATATCTAGTTCTCACACCGAGCCTAGGACTTTGGTACCCCAAAGGATCCAAGTTCAACCTCATTGGTTATTCCGATGTGGATTATGCGGGGTGCAAAGTTGATAGAAAGAGCACATCCGGGACATGCCAATTCTTGGGTAGATCATTAGTGTCTTGGTCCTCTAAGAAACAAAATTACATTGCTCTCTCCACAGCCGAAGCGGAGTACGTCGCAGCCGGAAGTTGTTGTGCACAACTTCTGTGGATGAGACAAACTCTAAGGGATTATGGTATAAACTTGCGTCATATCGCTCTCCTATGTGATAATGAGAGCGCCATCAAAATAGCCCATAATCCAGTTGAGCATTCAAGGACCAAACACATAGACATTAGACACCACTTCTTGAGAGATCATCCCTTAAAGGGGGATATAGTGATTTCCCATGTGAGAACCGAGAACCAACTAGCCGAAATATTCACCAAGCCCCTAGATGAGAAGCGATTTTGTGAGCTTAGGAGTGAGCTCAATATCTTAGATTCTCGAAATGTGGCTTGAAACTTGCACATCTGAATGTTTGCTTATGCCTTGTTCAAAAGAATGCATGTGGTTGGAAAACTCTCTCTATCTCAATTTTCTCCTAAATATTTGAAAAACTAGTGACTTTGTGGGTCATGGTCATAGTTAGAATGTTGATTGCTTACTGACCATATTCACAAGGTTTTGTTGTGCAATATGTCCATAAGGACCTTTTATAGTGGCTAAAACTCGAATATATATGTTTTCAGCCTCCTAGGACCGGACTCGTCCGCCCTGCGATCGGACAAGTCCGGATCCAGACTGGTCCGGGTCTGGTCCGCTGACCGGACTAGACCGGCACCCCTACCGAACTAGTCCGGCCCCTGGGGACTTAACCCCCCCCCCCCCCAGGAAGCGGCCGACCCCTCCACTTCCTCATCTGAGTTCTCTCTCTTCCACGCGCGCGAAACCGCCCCCTTTCGACGATTTTTGATTCCAACCACCAAAAACCGATTCCAATCCGTGCATTGGACTCCTTGGAGGCAAGGGAGACCTTTCCCAAACATCCTCGACGTGATCCCTCCCCGATCTCGTCGATTCTTCAAGATTTGAAGAGGTATTCCTCCTTTTTCAAAAACTAGCCTCATTCTTAATTCATTAAGTTTTTGGTATATACCTCTTCATTAAAGTTGTTTCTAGTGACCTTTTGATCATAGCCTAGGAGTATTGCGACTTGATTCCAAAATTTCTCGAAAAACCGTTAGAGTTAGGGTTTAGCCTGTGCAACCCGGACTAGTCCGGTGCCTGGCGGACTAGTCCGCCCCTGGAGTGGACAAGTCCAGTCTGCACAGGTTAAACTCACACTTTGGTAGTGTTTCGTGAATTCTTTCGCATTATTCCAACTCCTTGACCTTCTATCTTATGGACTCTATTCCTTTCAGCTAAAATGGCCGCTCCTTACCGTTCCGCTTCTCCTCCCACTGACCCCGAGTGGGAGGCGGAGCAACTCCGTCTCGCCGAAGAACAAGAAAGAGCCGAAGTTGAGGATGCGGAGAAGTATCTCGAGCAGCATGCAAGAGCGCAAGCAGCCAAGAAGCAACAAGCTGCTCGGGCCGCCGCGTTGGCCTACGACGAGGATGAAGCAATGGCTCGGGCCATTGAGGAGTCACGGAAGGATCTCCATAAGAAGAAGCGAGAGGAGTGTGAAGCTCACAACTCTCAGGTGGCTGTTGCACAAGTATCCAAGAGAAAGAGACTTGTGACACTTGGAGAGAAGGACAAGGGCAAGGAACCAGCATAAGAAGACATTTCTGAACGCCGGATCGAGAGAGATCCGAAGAATGGAAAGGCCCCGGCTCCTGCTGACCCAAAGAAAAAGAAGCCCTCAGTGAAGGCCTCGGCTGTGAAGGCAAAGGGCATTGCTATCAAGGAGAAGGGGAAAGCCAAACCGATTGGTCCCCTGGAAGTGCACACTCCCGAGAGGAATCCAAACAGGCAGCGTGACATAGCTGCAAATATCTTTCATGGAAAGGGAGCTGAAAAGGCAAGAAGGCTCCGGATGGACAAGGTGTATAAGTATGAAAGGAGCACCACCGACCCTAGGTTTTGGTGCGACTTTCATTGTGATTACTACCGTCTGGTCTACCAAAGCATGCAGAAGCCTGTGATTGAAGCACAGTGGGTAGACTGGGAGTACATGGCAAAGAAGCAACACTCTGTATTTGATGCCGTCATTGAAGCTGCTGAGCGTCATGAGCTCAAGGAGATCATGGGGTTCAAATATGACTGGAACGTCGAGGTGATCCTGCAATTTTACTCCACTATCTACTTCACCACCTCAAGTGACCGGAAGATCATATGGATGACGCATGGAGAGCAATACTCAGTCACTTATGCAGAGTTTGCCAAGATTCTAGGGCTTGAGGCACATCTTGATCATGAGATCATCATCTCTAACCTCAAGGCCGTGGACCGTGATGAGCTGGCATACATGTAACCCAGTCATGTCCAATACAGTGTCGGACATGCTCGCAACATCAAGCCCTTCTACAGCATCATGAACAGAATCCTCAGAAGGACAATATCACCAATGGATGGTGATGTTGGGGTGATTCAAGGAAACTTGAGGCACTTGCTACTTCTTGTTGATGGGGAGGAGAAATTCAACCTCGTCGATTATATTTTCGACGATATCTTCAACATCTCGCATACCCCCAACCGTGCTTGCGGGTATGCTCCCTACATTATGTGCCTCATAGAGAAGGTGTCGGGCTTGTCCTTTGTCAAGGACGTGTCGCATCGCCCGCTTCATCCTCAGCAGCCTCCAAATGTGTCGGCTCCTCCACACCGGAAGAATGCAGATCCTCCATCTCGCCCCGTGGCGCCTCCTTCTCCGCCTCCACCTCAATCAATGAGCGCTTTCTCCAAGTGCTTCAAGGCGATCTTCACTTCCTGCCGGAAGCAAGAGATCCGGGCTCAGAGGGCACACAAGCGCCAAGAAAAGTATCTTAAGGCGGTGTGCGACAAGCTGGAGGTCCCTATGTCCTCTCCGGAAGTGAGTGACGGGGAGATCACTCCTTTCCCCAACTTCACCGCCGACGAGCTCGCCCAACTCCAAGAGGACGGAAGCTCTTCCCAGGCAGCTCCTTCAGCTCGTGCCTCCGACGATGACGATGAGGATCAAGAGGACCCGGAGGCCACGGAGAGCGACTCCCGCGACGACGACGATGGCGAGGAAGACGACGACTAGACTTCGAGGTCTTGTTTCCCCTCTTCTTTTCCCTTTTTGGAGTCTTGATGCCAAAGGGGGAGAGATAGTTGGGAGAGTCAGTCGGGAGAGATAGTCAATATGGGGGAGTGTTAGAAAGGTTGGGCAAGGGTTCTTGGGTGTGGAGTGTCGAGGGTAGTTCCTATGTTGGGTCCGTGGACATGTTTCACTACTTTATTGTAATATCTATGTTCTGTCGATCGCTTAAATTTGTGCAAGACTATGCTCTTAATGTTAAATATCACATATGATGTTTTGATTGTCTATCTTTTAATCTATTCATGCCTGTTATGTCTTGTCACAAATTGTTGAGCACAACACGTAGGCACCCCACCATAACGTGTGTGTGTATGAAAGACTTCCTCAATCTCTCTTGTATGATGCATTCATTGAGGGGGAGTCACTCATACACCCGCACGTTATGAAAACCACAAATTTACACTCTTATATGTGAAGACTTAATGTGTTGTCATCAATCACCAAAAAGGGGGAGATTAAAAGTGCATCTAGGATCCCCGTGGGTTTTGGATGATTGATGACAACAATTAAGTGACTAATGAGCTCAGTGATCTTAAGCACAGGTGTGGACTAAGTGGAAGCACAATCTCTCAAAAAGGAAAAAGATGGAAACGACGATGTCAACTCGAAAAGGGAAACTAGGGTTTCTAGTGTGTCGAGTTTAGACTAGCCAAATTTGTGGAAGGATGTGTGTGTAAAGTGCATTGAGATCAAGTTGGGAGCTCAAAGCGGTTTAGAGGTCAAACCTATTGAGAGAAGAGAGTTAGAAGTAGTCTGACAGTAGGGCCGGACTAGTCCGTGGAGGAGGCCGGACTAGTCTGCCCCTGGCCGGCCAAGTGCGTCTTGGGCCGGACCAGAAGGGTCTGATTGAGATCGGGCTAGTCCGTATTGGGACGGACTAGTCCGGGTAGCCGTGAGTGGGTTTTGGGTCTAAGTCCAAAAACCACGGACTTGTCAGTTTTAGTCCGAACCAAGAGGTCCTGACTAAGATTGGACTAGTCCGCCATGGGAGCCGGACTAGTCCGGGTTTGAGAGGAGACTGCGTTTCATAGACTATGTCTGGGAAGGCCGGACTAGTCCGTGGTCTTCAGACTAGTCCGTTTTCACACGGAACAAAAGGTTCTGTGTGAGATCGGACTAGTCCGGTGAGGGCCGGACTAGTCCGTTGTTGAAGTGACCGTTTGAATTTGAAGTTTGGCGGGTAGTGTGACGATTGCCGCGCAGTACGACAGTTGTCAGAGGCGTCAGTGGTCCCCTAGGCCGGACTAGTCCGGGCTGTAGGCCAGACTAGTACGCCCATCTGCTGAAGTCAGCAGTATGGGCTTGGGACCTCTATAAATAGAGGTCCCCTGGGTTCTTTTGAACAACCCTTTGAGCAAACTGAAACCCTAGCGCCGCCACAGCAACCTTGAGCCTCCAAAAGCCTCTTTCTTGCCTACATTCCCTCTAAAACTAATTCTTGTGTGGATTAGGGTTTGGTGAGGTGAAGAAGAGGAAGAACACCTCTCTTTGGCTCTCGGTTTGATCTCTTGCACTTTGTGAATCTTTGTGATCTGTAGCTTGAGTCAATCTTTGTGATTTGCAATTGTAATTGTGGTGGGAGCCTCATATTGTGAGAAGCCCCAACGAATCTTGTATTCGTTCTTTGTGATAGTGGAGAACCAAGTTAGGCCCGTGCGGTAAACTTGGTGAGGGAAGGGTTGTTGAACCCGGTCCTTTGTGGACTCCTCAACGGGGACGTAGATTCCTTGTGTGGGATTGAACCTCGGGATAAAATCCTCGTGTCACTTGTGTTCTTAGCTTTCATTCATCATATATTGCTTCTAGTGTTAAGCCTTGCCCGTTTTGCTCATCATCTTTGCTATATTGTGATCCTTAGTTTCATACTTGTCATTTAACTTATTAAGGCTCACTAAGTTATTCTAACAAACTTTGCATCACAAAAATTGGACTAAAACCTGTTAGAAACCCTTTGTAGGTTTTTCCCTGTAGGTGGACCGGACTAGTCCGTCCCTGGACCGGACTAGTCCGCCCCCTGGTTATTAATCTCGTTTTATTAAGTCATTTCAGTTCGATTAGCCTATTCACCCCCCCCCCCTATAGGAAACTTTCAGTCTTCAAGGTAAGAGGTAAGGTATGCCACAGAGAGCGGATCAATCTCGGTAAGCTCTGCATACGAGATGTGGTATGTAATATCTCTGTGGCTTGGCACAGAAAGTCAATATGAGTCTCTGAAACTTTCCATGTTTCTGAGAACATATGACACGCGGTACCCCAGCGTGACACAAAATTAGTGGAAGCCCCCGTCGGGTGGTGTATAACCCGATAGTGTGCATCTCTAGAAATATTCATGTTCTATGGGATCATGCGAAACACGTATGCCTGAGCGTGTATAAACCGGTTCGTACGGGAGTCTTTGTTGTACAGATGTATTTACAGCCATGTACCTTGAGACACGACTTCGCTCGATGGCGACTCACACCAGAGTCGTATGCATTTACTTTCATATATATTATCGTGACTGCCTGTCGTGTTTCCCCGTGCCGCCCTTGAGGTGTGAAGGTGTGAAAGGGGATTGTTTGTCTTCTGCAGGTACACTAACTCCGGTAGCGATCCGTGTAGAATACGTTTGCGAGTGATCGATATTAGAACCACCTATAGACATATCCGGATATACCGGGTTATACTCTTCTTTTGGTAAGGCACGTAGTACCGTCAGTATCCCACTTGATACTTTGACCATCCCCCACGAAAGAAATGGCTTCATATTCATATTAAGTCCAAGTATCAGTTGCTGATATCTTGTGGACAAGGTAAAATGTTTCTTTTCAAGAGTAGGTGAACCAGAGTTCTTTGATCCTGGCGAGAGTTTAGCTCGACTTCGCCGGAATAAGACTTTGGTTAAGCATGAAGGTCCATAGTGATATGCTATGGATAAGAAGGTCGTCAAGTCTCTTTTAAGATTCCATGTGGTTCCAAAGAAAATGATTAGTTGTGAATCAAGTTCTAGCCATCGGACTTGAGTTTTGAGCTAAGTTTCAAAATTTGAGTTTGTTCCAAAATTCTTGTGTTTCGAAGCCGGTGAGTTCTGTTTTCGAACAGAATTGACCTGACTTTGAAATTCCATATCTCTTCAACCTGAAGGGCTATGAATGCAATTGAATACTTTTTAGAAAGCTTTTGAAGTCTTCTATAAGTTTTCTATTGACCTCCAACCAAAGACGCTTTTATGGTGATGAAAATGCACCGTCATCACAGCAGCTGCTGTTCTGAAACTACACAGACCAGCATCCAGATTTTTGCCATATTTCCTTGTACAAAGCTCTTCTATTCCATTATGATACATTTATGGAAAGGGGAAGAGCTATTCTACAACTTTGTTATTCAGTGGTACCTCAAATTCAGTTTATAACTAATTAGAAAACAGAGTTGAAGATAGTACATGTATATAGGTGCTATCTGAACCAGTCAGGAAAATTCTGAACTTTGAACGGCCATAACTTTTAAACTAGAAATGCAACCTATGCATGTTTATACATGTATGGAAAGCTTAAAGAGTCCTCTATCAACTTCCTATACAACATGAAGGCTAAAACTCACATTAACAAGGTCTAAATTGAGGTGTCGTTTAAAAGGTTCTGGCAGCCCGGAAGAGGGGACAGAATCTGAACTCTTCAGCAATTAAATCATAACATTTCGCAGACTTCACCTCTGCAGGCCTACTTTTTGGGGTTGGAAAGCATATAGAGTCCTCTACAACGTTTCTATAGAACTCCAGGGCATAATCCATCTCTAACCTACTCAAAATTTCAAATTTCTAAACTTGATCAAATCTGGACAGCGAGTGGACAGTCCTGTGTACAGTTACCGTTTCTTGCATAACTCGCTGTAGAATTGTCGAAAAACTTCATAATTTTCATTTCTGGAATCTTGAGAATGTATGCAACAAGTTTTCTATGTATTATTTTTGCAAATGTTGATGCTTGTATATCTGAAAATTGTGGACAAAATCAGCCTTAAACAAAGGAGGTGCTGTCCAAATTTTCAGAAAAACTGTCAACTTGCAAAATGCCATATTTTCTCAACCAGAAGTTCTACGAGGGCAAGTAAGTACTCCTTAGATAGTTTTGGAAGTACTTTACAAGTTCTCTATTCAGTTCAAGACCAAAATCCTTTTCTAGGTGGGTGAAATTTGGATAGTCGCAGAGACTGTCCAGGCATACCCAAACTGGACAGCAGTCTGTACACCTCTGAATTTAATCCATAACTCGCAGAACCTTGATCCAATGGTGTCGCGCGAGTAACCGTTGGAAAATATAGAGAGTCAGCTACAATTTTTGCAATTGGCTCCAGACCTGAATCGGTCATCTACTTTTTCCAAATCGAGTTTGAATACAATGTGGTCAATCTGAACTGAATATAAATTTCTGAATGCTGAAATTTCAGCAAACTTTAAAAATGCATACCTCTTAAACCAAGACTGATATGAAGACAAGTAAGTACATTCTGGAAAGCTTATTACCTTGGCTACAAATTTGTTAATAAGAATATTTCCAGGTTTCTAACGGAACAGTCTGAAAACTTTAGATCAAAACTGCTACTGTTTAAGCAGATTCTGCTGAAAGTGCAGAGAAATCTGCTAACTTTAAAATTGCATAACTTGCAAACCAGAGATTATCTAGAGGCAAACAAATACTTTTTGGAAAGTTATTGAAGTGTACTTTAACTTTTTTGTTCACCTCAAGATCTGATTTTGACATTTACTTGGTCAAAATCGAAGTTGCGTCCAAGCTGTTCATCCTCCACCAGGATTTAATCGGGTGATGACCCTTTAGGGTGATTATGGATTTGGTTCTCGAGTTCAACTCGAGGAGTTTCATAACATTCCAGGTGTTGCGACCCAACAATATTTGCCATTAGAGTTGAGTATTACACTAAGGCAAATCCCTTTTGCTCGGATGTACATGCTAGTGTTTTAACTATGCAACCTTGCACCTCACACTTTATTTATGCATTGAGCATGTATGACACTTCCCTTAGTTGGACGACCCTCCCCATAAAGATTGCTTGGAGTAAGTTTCTTGCTCACCTAGCTTGAATCTTAAGGGGGAAGGAGTTCATCTAGTAATCGAAGTGTTACGTTCACCTAGGTGTCATACCAAGGTACATCGACACCGAACCAACGTGCTGGAAGCAATGCTCAAGTAAGTAGGACCGAGTACCGCATTAACTCATTGAGTCAATGAGAAGCTTAAGTAACGGATCACCTCGAACCCTGTTTCTTGTGGAACTCGATCATCGAGTTAAAGAAGTCAGTTGATTCTTCATGCTAAACCACTCCCTTGCTTCTGTCTCTGAGATGAGAAGCCATATGTGAGTAGTATGAGCTGGAGATTCTTTAGCAAGAACGTGGATCACTAACCCAGGTCGTGCCTAGCACAGTACTTTGTCAACCACTTCGTGCAACCTACGGAAGTGATGAGAACCTTACTCTTCAAAGGTTACTCTCTTTGCAACTTCTGAAGGTAACCCTACCGCACCTTTTAAGGGGTAGACATAGTACTTTAAGAAAACTATGAGATGAAAAACCTGACCCTTTGTTAGGGAACCACAACTACCTGTAAGTTGTGATTAACAAGCTTTAGGGAACTTCCGATCGACAAGAAGTTCAATCACTTTGTTCCATTTTGTACACTCCGCTGCCTTGAGATGAACCCCACCATTCCTTGCTAATACTTTTACCTGGAAACCATCGAACTTGGTCGAGATATGAAAGTAGCAAGTCTTGTCTAGCGCCTTTCATGACCAAGTTTATTCAATCCTCCTGTATTTGGGATACTTCTGATTGTGTTTGGATTGTCTTACCTACTTTTGCTCAAAGCATAATAATGAATGCATCATACCGTCTACATTTCTAGCTGGCCAGCATTGCATCATTAATGCATAACATTATTCCACTTGTGATGCATCATGAAACGTAATTACTAATGAGTTTTGAGTAAGAATATATGACCCCATTCAAATACCTACGTTGTGTCTCACAATTTTGAGTTGTGATCAACTTTATCATTCGCAACGCCTTCGACTTGTTTCATTATCTTGAGTGGCACAAGGGAAACCACTTAACACCTTGTGACCAAAACAAAGTTGAGCCTTTGTCCTTGACTCGTTGAAACTCAAATAAACTTGAGTCCTGGAAACTGATTGTTTCTAGTTGCGAGGAGCTTCCTATGGCCTTCTCGACCTCGCTAAAACCCTGCATCTTTCTTTTCGCGAGGTTATCAGTTAATTATCAAGTCTTGGAACTCCTTGACTCGTAATGGATGGTGACATTGCTTTGGCCACAAGACCAGGGCAGAAAAGTCTTTGTAAGAGAAACACCCAGAGTTAAGGACACCTAACTATCTTAGAGTTCTAAGGTCCTCCAATGCAGAAGCTTACTTCTTTTTGATGAAAAGAAGAAGACCCCAATATATCAACATAGCTTTATAAGCTACAAACTTTACGGTGTGATCCCAGTCACGCCGAGCATCCAAACCATAGATGTAATAAGAAGACGAAGAGTCTCTTTCTCCAATCACATGACAGGAGATGTTTGTCTCATCAACAACTCGGCCTAACTTTCTCTCTTCTTTAGAATCTCGGGACGAGATTCCTTTAAAGGGGAAGGATTGTAAAAGCCCACTTTCCGGAAGAACAAAAACGCAAAAATGCGAACTTAAAATTTTTGAAAGTGGACTTGGAAATCCAAACTCACATGAACCATATGAGTTAACCAATGTTCACTAAAAATAGGGACTTGTTAAAAT
The DNA here is from genome assembly GCA_036927565.1 of Tuctoria greenei. NCBI lineage: Eukaryota > Viridiplantae > Streptophyta > Magnoliopsida > Poales > Poaceae > Tuctoria > Tuctoria greenei. Next base: position 166,033,527 of record JAYESD010000004.1, read on the forward strand.
TCCACATATAGAATATGGTTGCTAATGTATAGTAGAACTTAAGGTGTAAAATCCTTAATTTCCAAGTATTCACATTTTCAATGAAAAATTAAAGGAGAAAAGAAAACAAAATAGAGAGAAAGAAAAAGGAATTATTCCAACCCTAAAATGGGACATTCAAAAATATTCAAATTTAAGGCTGTAAATTTTTTCCATGACCTTCTAATATTCCAAATAGACTCTCGGTAAAGTTTCAAAATTTTTGAAGCACATTTCACATTTATTGGACACGTACTTAGTGTTTAATCAACGTCGACTTCAAATTTAAACTTTGTGCTCAACCTTGTCCAAATCAACTCCAAATTTTTCCTGAGGTCCCTTATGGTTCAAAAAGGTTAACTTCAAGGTTTCAGGATTTTTGAACCTAATCTACTATTTATTTCCTTGAGTCAAGTATCACCACTTGAATTCAAAGTCAAACCTGAGTTCAAATTCAACTTGCTCAGTTTTGAAATCTGATTGCACCATAAAATTCTCCACATTTTATTTAGTCATTGGGCCAAAGTTGAATATTTTTGAAGCATGTCTTCTAGCTCCATTTGAATTTTGAAAAGAGAAGGGAGAAGAGAGTGGGACCCACATGTCATACTTATCCTCAGTACTAGGAAAAGGTGGGCCCCACTGGTAAGCTACTCAATGGTTGGAGATATTTTGCATCTGGAATGAAGTGAATAAGGGTGAAATCTCAGTGGGACCCACAACTCAGTCTTATCTTCAGAGATGGTTCTCTGTTTTGCTTCTTCAACCGCGCGCTCGTTCCTCCTCCTTTTCCCACCGCGCCATCTCCTCTGCTCCGCTTTCTCCCCCGGCCGGCGCTACTCCCTCCGGCATGCCTGCGCCCGCTGCCGCACTGCCCTAAGTGCTGATGCGCTGGAACCTCCCCGCTCTGGCGCCCGCCCACGGCGCCGCCCCCGCCAGCTTGCGCGTCCGCCAGGCTCGCGCGCCACCTCCCTTCACCGCTTGCGCCGCCGCTGACACCGGCGCTCCACCTCCCCGCGCCACGCACTCAGTCCGCCCCCCGGCCGCCTCCTCGCCTCCGGCCACAGGTCCGCGCCCCACTGGCCGCCCCTGCACCGCTCCTCCGACGCGCACCCTCCTCGCCTGGCCGCGTCCCTCCATCCCTAGCGCGGCCGCCATGGAGTTCTCCGCCATCCACCAAGACAGCTCCTCCCTGCGGCGACCCAGCTTGCCCCACCCATGCTCAGTCCCGCGGCCGCTGTCGACTCTCCACTGCTCGCCGAGCTGTCGCCTCCCACTGCCGTCCTGATGCTTGCCGTCCGCCCAACACCGACTGACTGCCGTCCGCCTTTGCCGCTGCTCATACCAGCACCAGGCACTGACGTCCGCCCGCCGTGTCCCTGCTGGCTGCGCCTTTCCGGGCCGACCGCGAGCACCATGACGCCATGTCCGCATTCCGCGCCGTTGCTATGTCCTGGAAGCAAGGCGAGTAATGGGTGTGATGGAGGATATGCAGGAACACGTCGTTGACACACCAGCATCGACAACTGGTCCAAGGTTGGCTCTAATTTTTCAAGATCCATTGGATCAGTGACTGCAGCCAAGGTGTTCGATGAAATGTTTACAAGGAAGAAACTAGATGTATTGACATTCCATGCTAGTCTTGGATGCAGGTCTGTTGTGGGGTGGCAATCGACCAAGATACGTGCTAAGATGCTTTTTGAAGGGTGATGAAGCGAAGAAATCAAGTACACACCCAAGATGTTCGGCGAAATGCCTATAAGGTGAGCCTTGCCCTGAAATGTCTTCCTTGACGTCATCGAAGTCCGTTCGTGGTGACCGCTAATGGTACTTATGTGTCGTCAAGTCGTACGTCCAGTTTCTGCATTGATATCATCCCTATAGGAGTCCCCTAGTTGACCTTCTTTGGCTTTTGGATCGCGTTGCCATATCCATGCGTGCTCGTGATGCTCCACCATGAATTGCGTCGACGTCGTTGACCATATGACATCGTCGTGAAGTTCTGAGCCATCATCGTGTCCTAGCATTGAGATGAAGGATGCCCGTAACGTACATGATGCTGGAACACAACCACGACACAACGATCGACTGTCGTTTAGCCAAATTAGGGTTTAGTCGAGGTGAGACTCGTCGAGCCCTGGGTGTAACCAAGGTGCTCGATGAAATGCCTTCTAGGTCAAACCAGGTGTGTCGGTGATCACCGATGACCTGGAGTAAAGGTATGCAAGAACGTTGCGACCAACAAGGAGAACTAGATCAAGGGGAACCTTGGATAAGAGTTCCTTGGTTGTGTCGAGGATGTTCCGTAGCCGATCACAGGATTTGTTAACTTGGTGTACCATTTCATCGACGACAGGTTCGTCGAGTCGCTTATCAACAACCGAGTTGACATCACTAGCCTTAAGACTCACAAGGTGGTGTTCAAGATTCCGCTCACCCCATTGACGAGTCTGGGTTGTTGTGGACGTCGCTAAGACGATCTTCTCGAGATGGCAAAGCATGCCTTCACGGCAAGGTCTCACATCATGTTTAAGTCCCAAGAGCTTACCGAGCTCACCTGGACAGGCTTGCGGGAGACACTACATTAGTGTCGTCGTGTAAGCACTTGAACGATGCTCGAGAAGCTTGCCGTAGAAACTACTTTACCTAAAAGTCATTTGAACGTTGTCTTGGTACTCATGCTAGGTTAACAGTGCTTGTAATGACTTCTTAAGTCCAAGCCATGTTGGTCTCAATTCAGACCCAAGTGTCGTTAGGTTCCATCATGGTTCATCCTAAGTCGGGACCTTACGACAGCACTGCTCACTTAACTAGGTTTACTCCTTTATGAGTTAAGTCAAGTTCATTGGTCGACTACTGAATTGCGACCTTCGTCTTGTACACTCCACTCATACTCAAGCTTTCGATGTCCCACCTTAATTTTTGGGTCGTCCTTACACTTCTCCGCCCAACACTTCTTCACCATTCAGATTTGTCAATCTCACGTGGCATAGCTTGAAGTGTGGTGTGCTAAGTTGCAATGTACCTTTATGTTGTACCTTTCAGTTCATACCAACACTTCTATGTCCACCTTGACTCATCCTCTGGTTACCCCCACAACAGAGGCATATCTGTCCTTCCTAGTCAAACTCCTCGTTCTTAGAGTTTACACAACCCCGTGGAGTCTATTATTAAATTAATTAATTATTTAATTACTTATATGCATATCATGCCGATAGGAACGTGATGATAGGTGATCGACGAGAAGTTTCGCTTGGAGGAGAAGGCCAGGGTATCCACTTAAGGTCCTTGGCGAAGTCCGCACAAAAGGACCACTAACAAGTGACATTTATTCGAGTCGCAAACTAAGGCAAGCCCCGGTTTGCATTTTAAGAGCTTTTCAAAGTTTTCCAGTTTTATTCACTTACGTCTCCAGTTGATATTGTGCATTACGTATAAGGTGTTTGATACTCCACTTGCATGACCACAAATCCCAGGGTTTGGTTGGAATGAGTTACAGTTTGACCCGTAAACTGCTTTGCTAATGCATAGGAAATTCGGTAGAAGTCGAGTAGTTGGAATCTACTCGCGAGAGATGTAGGACATATCTCACAGGATTGGTTAGACCGAAAATGGCATAATATAATGAAATGGAGACCGAGCAGGGGATGGATAGGAAGCGGCGAGAATTGAGTCTCGGTCGCATAGCCCTGCCTGTGTCGCTTGAGGACCGTGGCGTATGCGGCACCGTTGGGCAAGATTGAACTGTACCGGTTGCATAATGGTATATGGGCCCATTAAACTGATGTAACTCCAGACTGTAGTGTGGAGACTCCTTGATTTTCCTTGAATGGAGATGCGAAGGCATAAAGGTGTAAATCTTCTAGCGGGCAACTTCGACGTGTCCGTGTAGGGGACCTTTTGCTCGGGATGAAGAGGTTTGTTGACATTGGGGTCTTGGGTGAAAGGTGGCCACGTATGACGCAGGGAGGAGAGCACGTATGTGTCTCCCACGCGGGTGTGCGTGTCGTGCAGTCCGGGTGTGTCCTGATTGCAATCACCGTCCCTCGCGGTAATAGAGTACCACTTGTCCGTCGCTGACGTGACGTAGTAAATACTAAAGAAGCCAGCAAATTATGTTGTATTGAATTATAATTGCTTTGCAACCTTGTATGATTTAGAGATAGCAAAATTAAAGTTTACAATTTCCCCATACTTTAGCTATAATAGCATTATGTGCTCTGAGCATGTCATATCATCGGTAAAGCGTTTCTTGTTTGATTGTGGAGACCATGATGTGCCGTGCTTGGAGAATGTCATTTGCTACATAAAACCTGATTATAAGGATCCACTTGTAGGCGAGTCTATTTATGCTATTCCTTACCTATGTCAGTATTCACCCTGCATATGTCTAGTGAGACGGTTAAGTCTTGCTGAGCCTTATGCTCACGTTTGCGTTTTAACAATTTTTGCAGGTATTAGTTTTATTTATGCTGTTCAGGTTGTACATGAGACTCGAGGTGTCGAGATAAATCTCATGTGAGCCACGCCGCTTCTGAATGTTCTTCATGTTGCTAGTGAGAAGCGTCCTAGGGCATGGACGTCTTCTCTCCTGCTTAGTTAGGTGAGATTATGAGTATGTATTTTTCCGCTGCGTGTGTACCCCTGTGATACACTCTTTTGTAAACTCTTCTTATTATGAAATGAAAACTTTATATGTTTTGGTATCCTTTCTGTGTGTGTTGTTAGGTGCCGCATCGCACGGCACCACCCAATGAGATCCTCGGAGGTGTGGACTCCGGTCCCCACACTCTCGATTACTTTAACAAGTCACTACATCCATTCCTTGCTCCAACGAATCACAGGCTGAACCAGCGAGAGAACGAGATGCAATAAACTCACAATGAATTGCAGCAAACTCGTGATGATCTGCAGGCAAGACAACAGTCGGTGCAGAAGCACCAAAAGCTGTTGATTATCACTGAAGAGTGGGATGAAGCCATTAACGAAGATCTGGGTTGGGAACAGGGGGGACTCCAGGCTCAGGATAATTTGGATGAGTTTCAAGCAAATATAGCGCACATGCATCCACCGGCAGATGAGATGCCACTTGTCTCGGGAGCGTAGGTACTCCCTCACGCTGAGGAGGAGAAAGACCCTGAGGAGGTCGAGTTCACTGAGGAGGATGACTCGAAGTAGGTTGAGGCAGCACTTCTGCCAGGATAGGGCTACGTGTAGTAGCCATTGTTCGTGTTTTCGTTTGTAGCCATGTTTGTGTCTTACTGTAAATAGTCGTGGGTGTGTACAGTATGGCAATGTATGTATGACGTCTCCTAAAGATCAAGAATACTTGAGATTCACTTCAGTAGTGGAAGTACGTCATTTTGGAGTTCACTATTGTAAACTTGGTCATGAGATAATATATCTTGTATAAAGTCTGTACTTCATCAATAGATGTGAATATTATGCAAATATCATATTGTCATTACTCTCACTACTGTTGTATGGAATGGATGAAGTGACAAACATGTGCTGATTTTCTAAATCATGTGGATGCAGAATGGTTCGTACTCGCTCCGCGCACAAAGTGGGAGGTTCCAGCCAGGGTTGAGGTGATGACTGCCCACCATCGGAACAAACAACAACGCATCAAGACACAATGCAAGGAATTTTGCAAAGGTTCTTGCCACAGTGCTCGGCTCGTGCATCGAGCAAACTGAGTTGCTACGGATGATGGTGCAGAGTTCATCCCGTCAAGGGGCACGACAAAGACAATGGGCAACCCAGTCCCAACAGAGTTCATACTCGGACTTTCTGACAACACGTCCACCGGTCTTCATGGAGGCCGATGAACCTCTTGAGGCGAACAACTGGATTCGCACCATCGAGGCAAAGTTCGGTCTGCTCCAATGCACCAAACACCAGAAGGCGCTGTTCACAATGCAACAGCTTCACAGATCTGCCAATGCATGGTGAACGAACCACATCACATCACTCCTGGGCGGACATGCCATGACATGGACTATGTTGCGTGAGGCATTCCATGCGTACCATATACCTCCCGGTATTATGAAGAAGAAGCTTCAGGAGTTCCTGGAGCTGTAACAAGGAGGAGTGCTCACGAGTACTCCAGGGCATTCAACCATCTGGCGCAGTATGCATCGGATTATACTGCAACTGAAGACATGAAGCGTGATGTCTTCTTCAGCGGTCTAAAACCCAAAATGAAGTCCCAACTCGAACAATTCAATCACGACACATTCAGTGACATTGTCAATGCCACGATTGTGCAAGAAGATGCTGAACGGGAGCTCCTTTCTGATAAGAGGAAACAGAGCGCTCCACAGAGCAGCATGGGTGGTGCTCCACAGAAGTACTGTTTGGTGTATCGCACACCATCCGGTTAGAGATGGCAGCCGTCGATGCGACCACCGCAGTTCCTTGTCGTTCTTTCAATGCGCCCAGCTTCCGACCACCATTTAAGCAGCAGCAACAGCAGCGGCATCGACACGTGCATCTCCACCTCCACCACGTGCATCGGAAGTTCGTCCTCATATTGGCAGGAACCCGACACAATAAACATGCTAAATGTGTGGTCGTGTCGGGCATTTTGCAAGGGATTGCCCAGAGAAGCAGTGGGACAGCGGACAAGCACCATATTAGGGTGCAAATCAGCCCCGCAACCAGCCCAATAATCCAGAACCTAAACCCAGCAATGTCCACCACATCGCCATCGAAGATGTGCCAGAAGGCGAAACCATATTCGCGTGTACGTTTTCTATAATTGATCATCCCATAATCATACTCTTTGACTCTGGTGCCACCCAAAATTTTATTAGTCAATCATATGTTGTCAAATGAAAATTACCCACGATTCCCACAAAATGTCAGTATTTTATTTTCTCTCCGGGTGGGAAAATAGCAGCTGATATGATAGTCCATAAACCACCACTTAGGATTGATGGGAATATATATCCGACTTCTCTAATTATAGTAGAGAGTCGAAAGCTCGATGTCATACTAGGAATGTCATGGCTACATCAGCATGGCACTGTTCTGGACATTGTTCCTCAAGTTGTTCATCTAAACTCTCTACTACATGATCACACACTCTCATTCTTGACCACCTTATCAAGGAAATTCCAGCTACCTACAACATGGAAGCCACAAAGCTGGAGGATATTTCTATGGTCCATGAATATCCAGACGTGTTTCTTGATGACTTACCGAGTATGCCATTGGAAAGAGACATAGAGTTCAAAATCGAACATGTCCCGGGAACTACACAAATTTCTCGAAGGCCATACAAGATGGCACCAAATGAATTAGCGAAATTGAAGGAGCACTGAAAGATCTATTGGACAAAGGTCTAATACACCCAAGTTCATCACCTTGGGGCTGCTCCGCCTTATTTGTGAAGAAGAAACACAAGACGTTATGTCTATGTGTGGATTATCGTCCGCTTGATGCTGTGACGATCAAGAACAAGTATCCACTACCGCACTTAGATATTCTATTCGATCAACTAGTGGGTGCTTAGGTATTCTCGAAGATGGATCTTCGGTCTGGATATCATCATATTAAGATCCGATAGGAAGATATACCGATGACAGCATTTTCGACGAGATACAGGCTCTATGAATATCTCGTCATATCATTTGGTCTTACCAACATACCGGTTCACTTTGTGTATCTCAAGAATTCTATGTTCATGCCGGAGATGGAAAAATATGTTGTGGTCTTCATCGGCAACATTCTAGTTTATTCTAAATTAGAAAAAGAACATGCCAAACACTTGCATATCGTGCTCCAACGATTGCGATATCACACGCTTTATGCCAAATTCAGCAAGTGCGAGGGCATATTATTTCAGCAGAAGGTGTCGCTGTTGATCCAAGCAAGACTGTGCAGGTGCCAAAATGGAAGTCTCCAAAGTCCGTTCATGAAGTCTGCATGTTTCTCTGATTAGCGGGATATTATCGGATGTTCATTCCGAGCTTCTCAAAAATCGCTAAGCCTATGACGAAGCTCGTGAAAAGGGGACTAAATATATTTTGAGCTAACAATATGAAGAAGCTTTTCAGACATTGGTGAAACATCTCACAACAGCCCTGGTTTTAGCCCGGCTGAATACGACGAAAACTTTCGACATGTATTGTGATGCATCTTGCATTGGTCTTGGCTGCGTCTTAATGCAAGAAGGACGTGTGATAGTGTATGTATCATGGTAGCTCCGGAATCATGAGCAACATTTTCCAACTCATGAGCTTGAGCTCGCTGCCGTGGTGCTTGCACTAAAAATGTGGAGACATTATCTACGAGGAAATCTAGTACATCTCTACACCAATCACAAAGGCATGAATTATATATATTCACACAGAAGGAGTTGAATATGCGATAGCGAAGTGGTAGATCTAATAAAGGATTATGAGATTGAAATTCACTACCATCATGACAAGGCAAATGTTGTTGTCGATGCACTGAGTCACAAGTCACATGTTAACAACTTGTCTATTACTCTGATAGAAGAGGACGAACTGATTTTATACTTGGTTCCATACGGGGCGTTATATAATCTTGCTTTCATTCCTACGATACAAGAGGAGATTATGGAAGGTCAAAGAAAAGAGAAGGGCATGCCGCACATTCATAGACGACTAGAGAATGGAGAAATGAAATGCTTTTAAAGAGATGATCACGGTACTCTATGGTTCAAAGACCTAGTGATATGAATATTCGGAAGAAAATCTTGGAAAAGGCTCACTTATCCAATTATTCTATTCATCCGGATATAAACAAAATATATCAAGACTTGAAAACAAGATTTTGATGGACACGGACGAAACGAGAAATTGTGAAGTACATATCCGAGTGTGATATGTGTTAGCGGGTGAAAGCTGACCATATGAGGAAAGTCGGACAGCTGCAACTATTGAACATTTTGGTGTGGAAATGCGAGGATATTAGTATGGATTTCATTGTCAGATTACCTCTCACATTCCACAAGCATGATTCGAATTTGGTGATAGTCGATTGAATAACTAAATCAGCACACTTTATCCCTGTCAATACCAATTATCATGCTCAGAAGTATGCAGAGTTGTATATTGCCAGTATCATGTGCTTGCATGGAGTTCCCTTTACAATTATTTCATATCATGATATGTTGCTCGTTGCTCGATTTTTGGGAGCAGCTGCACGCATCATCGAGGACCAAACTGATCTGAAGCTCTGCATACCACCCGCAAACTGATGGTCAACTGAGCAGGTGAATCAAGTTCTTGAAGACTGTTTGTGCCATTGACCATGGTAAAAATTGGAATGATCATTTACCATTGGTAGAGTTCTCAAATAACAATGGGCATCAAGCTAGCATAAACATGGTGCTGTATGAAGCTCTCTATGGTCGAAAATGTCGCGCAACAGTCTATTGGTGTGAATCCGGTGAAAGAGTGATATATGGAATCGATCTTGTCATCGAAGCTGAAGAACGAGTGCATGTGATTCAAGCCAATCTTAAGGTTGCTCAATCTTGGCAGAAAAGCTATGCGGATAAAAGATGTCGCCCTCTCTACATTGACATCGGAGACCAAGGTTATCCTTGTGTCTCTTCGATGAAAGGGATTCATCATTTTGGAGTGAAGGGAAAGCTCGCTCCCCGACTTATTGGTCCATTCGCTGCCACTGAAAAGTGTAGACCCGTGGCATATCGGCTGGAGTTACCAGCATAACCATCTGGAATTCATGATGTTTTCCACATAACTTAGCGGCGAAAATGCCTCAAACCCACAGCTGAAATCCGTACAGACAATCTCGAATCTCTAGAATCAGATCTCACTTATACCGAGCATACGATCTAGATTATTGATGAAAAGACTCGTGCCACAAGAAACCAGACGTCATGATTTTACAAATTCTCGTGGAGCAACCATACCGCTGATGAAGTGACATGGGAGACCGAGGATTATCTCAGCTCGAATTATTCAGATTTGCTATCATCGTACATCTGGTAACCTTCTACCTTTATGTCTTCATTTGTAATCTCGAGACGAGATTCTTTTAAGAGGGGAGAGTTGTAAAAGCCATAAGCTATAAGTGTTTATCTCAGCACAAAAATCAAAATGAGATGTGGAGAAGAAAATTAAAAGAGCAAATAGAGAAAAATCAAATTAATTCAAACCCTATTGAGGAGGTTCAAATTATCCACATATAGTCAAACCTCAAAATTGAGTTCACCATTGGATTTCCCATGCCTCAATTAGTCTCCATACAAAGTTTCATAATTTTTGAAGATCATTTGCTAATTAAGTCAATGAGAACATTGATTTGCATTTAAATTCAAATTCATTTTTGTATTTGAATGAAACTTGGTCAAATGTGAAAATTGAGTCCAGATTATGATACTGCATATGTGCATTAGGCTTCTTGCCAAATTTGATGATTTTTGGACATTGTTTGGTGAGGGATTGGAGTAACAGAGAAGGGGGGGGGGGGGGGGGGTGAGTTTGAAGCTGTGGGCCCACTGTCAGTGACAGGTTTGAGCTGAACCGCCTCACCCCGATGCTCTATTCCTCTCTCCCGCGCTTCAACGCCGAGCGGTGTGATCCCAGCTCACCAATAGGCAGGCAAGCTGCTGGTGGCAAGAAAATAGTAGTGACGGCCTCACCCAGATACTCATACTCGACACCATCCCGTCGCCTCTCTGTTACTCCACACGGCAAGAACACAAAAATCGGTGAACACTCCCTGTTGCTGCAAAAAATCAGCGCAAGCAAGGTGTTAGAGCTTGGTTTCTCGTGTACTGGATCATCCTAATCATCGTGCGCAACTCTCTGATAGTTTTCCTTGCCGGCCCAAGCTTCCAACATTACGAGCACAACGATTCTGTGGCCGCCGAGTTGGTGAAGTCCTCTGTTCTCTTCATTGCAGATGTGTTCCCGGCGGTACAGCCCATCTCCGGCGCTGCCAACACCTGTCCAAGGTTCGCCTACACCTTGACAAGCTTTCCTCCCTTTGGTTTGTCCTGTTGTCCCTAGTAGCCCGGGTATTTCATTGTTTGTCCTCGACATGTTTTTATCAACCGCACCTAGAATTCAATGTAATTCGTTTTGTAGACTGGGTAATCACTCTTGGCCGGTAGATATTATCTCTAAACAGCCCTGCTTAACCACCCGAGCAATAAACTCTAGAGACCATTGATTCTTGGCTCGGGCATCAAGTTTTTCTCATCGGCGGACGAAAACGGCTAGGTCACTGACAAAGTCTATCATGCCGTCCCTTTCATCAGCTTTGCAATCCAAATCCATAATTCCCGTGTCCCCAGGAAGGTGTAGGAAGAAGAACCGAGACAAATAAGGCACCCGAGAGCAAGAACACCCTCGCCGGAAACCTACCCTCCGCCACCGCCGTTGCGGGATATTTTCTGGCCACCCACCGACTTACTTGACTACACCATCATCTGGGTCGACAGGCTCTAAGCGTTGGTGGCGAATCTTGGCAGCAGAGAAGCACTGCCCGACCAGGGAGGAAGAAGACCCCGTAGGACCCGCACATCATTGTCCTTTAGGCATGTTTGGGATCTTTTGTGGCTGCGGGATCTAGTGTGGCCACACGGGTTGAATGTCTGGCACAGGTGTGGCTCAATCTGATTGGGGCATTTTAAAACAGTGGGCCCATTCCCTTTTATTCAAAATTTTCAATTAAAAGGAAATACCAGAATTCAATCAAACTTCCAAAATTCATATATCCTAGTAGAATTGGTCAAAACTCCCAAATGAATTCTCTTAGAATCCACTTGACCAATACTTTGCAATGTGTGCAATTTATTTGGTGTGGAAGTCCCAGTATTTTTCTCAATAATTCCTTTAAACAAAAGTTTTAGGGAATTAATTCAAGAAGATATGTTAATGGGAAAATTCCCAATTTTGATCAAAAGCTTCAATCAAATATCCTTGATATCCAGTAAAATTTTCAATGTCAGTTGACTTGATTTACTAGGTCAAACAGTGTTCCAATCCTCAATGTCCTTAGAAAATTCAAAAATCAACAGAAGCATTTTCGGAATTTCATAGCAACTTGTAAACTCAATATCTCCCTGTACAAATCTTAGCAAATTGTGGAACCAATTTTGTTAGAATAATTGACACCAACCAAAACCAGAAAATCTACTGTTTCCTATGTTGGAGCACCAAAATTAATAGGAAAAATAAGAGAAGGTACAACCTTGCTAGAATTTTAGAGACAACAAGCTTTCTTGAACAGACCCCATTCTAGACAGAATTCCTACCTTGCTACCTAGTCTCCACTATAGAAATCCCAAAGCCAATTAAATCCATTTACTATCTGAAACTTTGTTTAGAAGCTAAAGGTCTATGGTTTCATTATGAACACAACTTCTTAATCTTTTGCATATCTTTTCATGACAAGTTTGAGGAGCTCCCGGAGGCCATCGATAGCTTACCACCTGACCCTAACTTTGAGTTCAATCCACAGCCAGGCAAGCCCAGCTTTGCATTTAATATCTTTTACAATGTTTTGAAATTTATAGCACACATTGCAGTATAGTTTGATATATGCATATTAGGGCTAAGGTGTTTGATACTCCAATTGCATGACCCACAATCCCATAGAGTATATAGGTAGGTTTATAGCTCGACGTGCCAAAATTGCCATGCTAATGTTCTAGGGAATCTGGTAGAAGTCGAGTAGTTGGAATCTACTCGTGAGATAGGATTATTGCCACACGGATTGGTTATTGTTTAGAATGGTTTATGAATATGAATAGGAGACTAGGTAGCTGGGTAGGATGCAGTGATACATGATATCATGTGTGTATCCCTGCCTTTGTAGATTGAGGACCGATCCGTGTATGGGCCAACTAGACAAGTTTGAAATGCACTGGCGACATACTGGATATATGGGCCTAGTAAACCGATGTAACCTGTTAATCTGGGCATCAAGGCATACCCTACCAATTTATATGAAGTGGTTGAGGATAGCAAGGTGTAAATTCATTTGCGGGCAACGATGTAGTGTTTGCTCTGTGCAAGGATGTCCTGCCAATTACCGAAGGACCGACTCGACATTTAAGTGTCATGTGAAAGGTTGCCACATACGACAAGTATTGAATTGTGATGCTTGGAACTTCCGAAAGGGTGTATGTGTCGTGTTGTCCTATTGTCCACTGATTGCAATCACCGTCTCTTGCTATTTTTTGAGCACCACTTGTTCACCATGTCGTGGCGTAGTAAATACTAAAGAAGCCAAAAGAATATGATGTATTGAATTATTATTGATTTTCAAAAATGTATTTTGTAGTATATTCTCACTAAAGTTATATTCTTGAACCATTAACTTGTTGCTAATAACATGAATGTAAGGATCCACTTGTAGGCGAGTCCATTTCTGCTATATCACTACCTATGTTATCAGTTTCCCCTGCATGTAGAGTTTCATGCTTAGGCGAGTCGGTTCAGTCTTGCTAAGCCTTCGTGCTCATGGTTCCTATACTAAGTTTTTTGTAGGTGATACGTATGAGGAAGGGCAAGAGGATGAGGCATGTGAGGACTGGAGTCCACACATCCGAGGATCTCATTGGGTGGTGCCGTGCGATGCGGCACCTAACAGCACACATGAAGAGAATACCAAAATATACAAAGTTTTCATTTCATAAAATTATTCAGAGTTTACAAAATACTGTACATCAGAAGTACACACGCAGTGGAACTACATACTCATTTTCTCACCTATCTAAGCATAAGAGAAGACGTCCATGCCCTAGGACGATTCTCACTAGCAACATGATGATCATACAGTAGCGGCGTGGTTCACATGAGATTTATCTCGATAACTCGAGGCTCATGTACAACCTGAACAACAGAAATAAAACTAATACCTGCAAAAATCGTTAAAGCACAAACGTGAGCATATGGCTTAGCAAGACTTAACCGTCTCACTAGACATATGCAGGGGTAAGTACTAAGCATGGGTAAGGAATAGCATAAAGGACTCGCCTACAAGTGGATCCTTATATTCATGTTTTAAGTAGCAATTGACATTCTTCAGGCACGGCACATCATAGACTCCACAATCAAATAAGAAATGCTTTGCTGATGATATGACATGCCCAAAGCACATAATGCTATTACAGCTAAAGTATGGGGAATCTGTAAACTTTTAATTATACTATCTCTAAGCCAAACAAGGTTGCAATACAATGATTAAGCAGATCGGCAATATTTATCATCATTCCATTACTCTTATTTACTACGTCATAACTCAGTGAACAAGTGGTACTCTATTACCGCGAGGGACGGTGATTGCAATCAGGACACACCCGGAATACACGACACATACGCCCGCTCGGAAGTAACTTTCACTGTACTCCACTCCCACGTCGTATGTGGCCACCTTTCACCCGTCATCCCGATGTCGAACCAGTTCTACTGTCCCAAAAGTAAGGTCCCTAACTGCGCACGTCGAAGTTGCTCCTTAGAGGTTCCCACCTTACGATCATCTTCCTCCGAAGGACGGCGCTATAAGTTTTGACACGAGGGTGCCCGAGCTACATCAGTTTAAATGTATCCCATTAATCCATTATGTAACCGGTACTATTCAAACTTGCTCAACAGGGTCGCACACGAGACGGTCCTTAACCGACACAGACGGGGCTACAACCAACCTCCACATTTGCCTTACCCTTACCGGCCCAAGCCCAAATGTGGTCGCAAGCATTGTCCCCCTCATCCGGGATCAGACAACCTTGCATGTCCCGTCCTACAGAAACATCCCCATCCACATCTCCAATTATTAAGAGTGAACATTTTGGTAACATCTCGCGAGTAGATTTCCCCTACCCGACTTCTCTCGCAAGTAGAATAAACTACTTGACATGCAGTCAATAAAATGTGACCCTCTCGCGAGTAGATTCCAACTACTCGACTTCTACCGGATTTCCTATACATTAGCAAAGCAGTTCTACACGTCAAGCTGTAAACCTTCCCAACCTTCCCATAGGATTTTTATGGATATGCAAGTGGGGGTATCAAACACCTTATACGTAATGCACAATATCAACTAAAGACGTAAGTGAGAAATACTGCAAAACTCTATAAAGCTTTTAAATGCAAACCGGGGCTTGCCTTGTTTGCACTAAGTCAAAGAGTCAGTGGCTTGATGCTTCTCGAACAGGTCCTCTTTGACTCCTTTCCGTCACATCGTCTATCGCAATGGATATGCATATAACACATAACATATTTTAATAACCTAACTAATGAATATGCACACATGATGCAATGTCATACTGATAACAGAAGTATGTTTGTAATTCAAGAATGAATAAAGTGTACTGTTGGGTATTAAATTTGATTTGGGTAAGTTAATTTGATATTACTTCATATTATAAGAATGTACATAAGAGATTTCTATATAGTCATGGATATTAGGAAACTATACAGAATTACATTCTTATGTAGATGAGTTCTTTTGGCTCTTATAATTTAACTCTGGTATAGAGATGTGATGAAGAAATTCCCATAAAAATTTCAGAGAATTTGATGGGAGAAAATGATCTACAAAAATCTATCAAGCTTTCATCATTTAGGAATTTGCAGATAAAACCTGAGGTTTTATCATGTCCATAAATGGCACAACTAGATAGTACTGATCAAAAGGAAACTACCAAAATTGGTTTCACAATTTTTTAAGCTTCCTACAGTAAGATATTGAATTTACAAGTTCTTATGAATTTCTGGATTTAATTTGTTATTTTATGGATTTATAATTAACCTAGGCAAAGACTTTGAATTAAACCCTCTTAAACAACTTTGTTATGTTTGAATCTTTTACAGGAGCTTCTACATAACAAAATGATTGCTTGGGTAAATTTCCAGAATTATCTGATTAAAATCCTATTTTCTATATTTTCCACAATGTATTATACTAATTGAATTATAAAACATTCTCTAAGAATTTTCATGAATATTTGGATGGACCACTGGTAAGTACAGATCCTAAGGAGAATTAAAAAATTTATTTCATCTATTTTGGAGCATCCTAGACAAAGTTATAGTATTTCAAAATTTTAGGTATTTTGAGGAATCCTTTCTGAATGGGAAAAGGACACCCTTTAATCAACTGACACGTGCCCTCCGATTCTCTCCCCCCCCACCCAGTCGATGCCACACTGGGGCCACAAGGTTTAAACGTGTTGCCACATTACATCCATGCGCCACAAAAAATCCCACGGGGGTTATCTTCTTCCCCGACGAACCCTAGCGGCGCCATGGCCGGAGACCGGCCGGCGACTCGCCGGAGGACGTCGGACCACCTTTCCCGTGGCTGGGACTTGCCACCTGGGGGTTTTCGACCCTTAGAAACTCACTGGTGGCCTCCGTTTCGACTGAAACGCCACGGGAAAGTGTCTACACCGGCGACCGGCGGAACCCGACGATCGGCGACGGCGTTCTCGGTGTACAAGGCAAGGGAGAAGCTGATTCCTGCTCTGGAAGCTTCATGGTGATGCTCTGATCATTGTACAACACTCTAATCGGATTGAAATCGGCCGGAGTATGGGGGTACCATGGAGCAGATTCTAGGCGGCGGCGAGATTTGAAATCCCGGCTAGCCGGAGTGGGACTATGGCTATCTAACGCCTCGAGAAGGTTCACACGTAAGTGTGGATGCTGGGGGCAGCTGGAATTGTGGAGCTACTCACCATGGAGGAAGGACCTTGGTTTGTAATCGAAGAAGGTCATCGGCGCGCCGGGGAAAAACTCGGGATTCCTTCCGGGATGCTAGGTCCGGCGGCAGCCTTGGTTCAGGGACGTCGAGAGTGTATGGGCGCGCACCACGTCGACGCTTTGCTCGAGATGGGGCGACTGTGATTCGGGCGGCCGAGTGGAGCGATGCGGAAGGACGAAGAAAAGCCGTGCACTTGATCCCCTTTTATAGGCCGACGACGGAGCGGGGCAGGTGGCTTCGGGCCCTCGGTGGCGTGCATGCACGAGGCAAACCGTCGTGCTGGAGGTCGCGGTGGAGACCTGCATGCCGCTGCTGCTCAGCGCCGGCGCACATGGGTCCGTGAGGTGAGACAGAGCGGTTTTGCTTTGGGCTCCTCTTACAGGTGGGCCCCACTCTGCTCTTATCCCCTCCATTCTGTTATTTCTTTTTGGTTACTCAAGTCTACATGTGATAAGGACTCAAATTCAGAAGAGAACTGGTCCTGCTACATTTAAATGGTTTGACGATTTGAATATCCAATTTGGCCAACTAGAATTTGAATTAGATTCAAATTTGAACTCATAACTTTTATGCACATATTTTAATCTACTCAATTATTGCCTTTTTAATGGTCAAGGGTTTCCAATAATGTGCTCAATAAATAGTCCAAATGCAGATTTGAAATTGAGCACTTAATTTGAATATATTTTCTATTCCACATATAACATGTTTGGTTAAATTTGAATTAGATTCAAATTAAATTTTTCTAATCTATATGCATGTCATTTAATTCTTTCCCCTAATATTAATGTATATATTGTCCTATGTTTTTAATTGCCTAACCTGACCAAATGGAGAATATGTTTTTGTACCTTGATCATTGACTTGCATATTTTGTACATTTCCATATATACTTTTATTCGCTCATGTTTGTTTTATTTCTTTTGATTTTTCCCTTGTGAGCAAAGCACAAAATTTTAGGTGCTAAATTTAAAATTCAAGACCTTGGAAATTTGAGCTTAGCTGAATTTAAAAAGGGATCCTAGGTTTTATCTAGAGCTTCACATTAACAATTTTACTCATGTCCATATGAACTTTATTGGCTCTCATATGACCTTAGTCTTCAATGTACATGTTTACAACTATTATTTCATGTGCCATACATTGGAGACAAAAGTTTCCAAAAAGTTGGGATTTTACATTCCTCCCCCCTTTAAAGAATCTCGTCCCGAGATTACAAAAGAATAAGAAATGTCAGAGTGTATCACCGTTGATACGACGATAGCAACTCCGGATAGTTGGAGCGAAGATAGTCTTCACTCTCCCATGTAGCTTCTTCAACGGTGTGGTTCTTCCATAACACTTTATAGAACCACAACGATCGGTTTCTTGTCTCTCTCGTCTTCTCATCAATAATCCGGATCGGTTGTTCAACGTATATCAGATCCGGCTTCAGTCCTTCCCTGTCCTCAGATATGACTTCTGTTGGAGTTTTGAGGCACTTCCTTAACTGTGATACGTGGAATACGTTGTGTACTCCAGACAAGGATGCGGTTAACTCCAGCCGATAGGCTACGGGTCCACATCTTTCCGTGATGGGGAATGGCCCGATAAATCTTAGAGCTAACTTCCCCTTTAATCCAAAGCGATGAATTCCTTTCATCAGAGAGACACGAAGATACACGTGGTCTCCGACGTTAAAGCTCAAGGGACGACGTCGCTTGTCAGCATAACTCTTCTACCGAGACTGAGCTGCTCTGAGGTTTGCCTGAATTAGCTTAACTCGTTCTTCGGCTTCATTAGTGAGATCCACTCCAAAGATTACCCTCTCTCCTGACTCACACAAATTGAGTGGTGTGCGGCACTTCCGACCGTAGAGAGCCTCAAAAGGTGCCATTTTGATACTGGACTGATAACCGTTGTTGTATGAGAACTCTGCCAGTGGTAAATGATCATCCCAGTTCTTTCCGTGATCTATGGCACATGCCCTTAGCATATCTTCTAGTATCTGGTTCACCCTTTCAGTTTGTCTATCAGTTTGAGGGTGGTATGCCGAGATTCGGATTAACTTAGTTCCCATTGCTGCGTGTAGTTGCTCCCAGAAACGAGCAACAAACAACGATCCTCTGTCAGAGACTATGGTGCGGGGAACTCTGTGTAAGCACACGATCTGAGACATATACAGCTCAGCATACTTCTTTGCATTGTACGCCGTGTTCACTGGAATAAAGTGTGCTGACTTGGTTAATCGGTCTATGATTACCCAAATAGAATCGTGCTTGTGGAACGTGAGAGGCAATCCAACAATGAAATCCATACTGAGATCCTCCCATTTCCATGCAGGGACACTTAAAGGTTGT
Source organism: Tuctoria greenei (assembly GCA_036927565.1). Lineage (NCBI taxonomy): Eukaryota > Viridiplantae > Streptophyta > Magnoliopsida > Poales > Poaceae > Tuctoria > Tuctoria greenei. The sequence goes on from JAYESD010000004.1 coordinate 166,052,603, forward strand.
AGTGGTCCCGCTTTCCTCATATAGTCAACCTTCACTCTTCTGCATGTATCACACTCGGACACGTACTTTGCAATCTCTCTTTTCATTCGTGTTCACCATAATTTCGTTCTAAGATCTTGATACATCTTATTGCTTCCTGGATGGATTGAATACTTCGATAAGTGAGCTTCATCCAAGATCTTCTTCCTGAGTTTCATGTTCCGGGGTACCACTATATGATCGTTGAACAATAGAGTTCCTTGTTCATCTTCCCGGAAACATTTCACCTCTCTGTCTCTCATTCTCTTCCGAATGTGAGACATAGCCTTGTCTTTCTTCTGAGCTGCAATAATCTCCTCTCGGATTGTAGGTATGAGGGCAAGATTATATAGAGCTCCGTAGGGAACCAACCAGAGACTTGGTTCTTCCTCTTTATCCGGAACGATGGTTATGTTGTGAACATGAGATTTCCGACTCAAAGCATCGACAACTAGGTTTGCTTTGCCCGGATGGTAATGGATCTCAAGTTCATAGTCCTTTATAAGCTCTAACTATCTTCTTTGCCTCATATTCAAATCCTTTTGAGTGAATATGTACTTGAGTCTCTTGTGTTCTGTGTAGAGATGCACTAGATTTCCCATTATGTAGTGTCTCCACATTTTTTATGCCATTACCACGGCAGCCAACTCCAAGTCATGAGTCGGATAATGCTGCTCATGAATACGGAGTTGCCTTGATCCATATGCGACTACACATCCTCCTTGCATTAAGACGCATCCCAGACCAGTGCCTGATGCATCGCAATAAATATCAAACGGCTTTGTCGTATCAGGTTGAGCTAGAATTGGTGCCGTTGTGAGATGTTTCTTCAATATTTGGAATGCCTCTTCACAGGCTTCACTCCAGACATACTTGTTTCCTTTCTTCAGCAATTCCGTCATAGGTTTAGCCACTTTGGAGAAACTTGGAACAAATTTCTGGTAGTAGCCAGCTAAACCTAAGAAACTTCTGACCTCATGGACGGAGGTCGGAGATTTCCATTTAAGTACCTGTACCACTTTGCTTAGATCCACAGTAATACCGTCTGCCGAGATAACATGACCCAAAAATGGTACCTTGTTAATCCAAAATCCACATTTGCTAAATTTGGCATATAGCTTATGGTCTCTTAATCGTTGAAGCACGATATTTAGATGTTTAGCGTGTTCTTCCTCTGATTTGGAATAAACCAAGATGTCATCTATGAAGACCACCACGAACTTGTCCAAATCCAGCATGAATACTGAATTCACTAGATACATGAAGTGAGCCGGTGCGTTGGTGAGACCAAAAGACATGGCAAGATACTCATACAGCTCATATCTTGTCGAGAATGTCGTCTTAGGTATATCTTCAGCCTGTATCTTGATATGATGATAACCGGACCGAAGATCCATCTTCCAAAATACCTTAGCACCCACTAATTGATCGAATAAAATGTCAATCCGTGGAAGTGGATACTTGTTTTTATAGTTACAGCATTCAATGGACGATAGTCGACACATAGCCTTAGTGTCTCGTCCTTCTTCTTCACGAATATCGCTGAGCATCCCCAAGGTGATGAGCTGGGACGTATGAATCCCTTCTCAAGTAACTTATTCAGCTGTTCTTTTAACTCCGCCAATTCCTTGGGTGCTATCTTGTAAGGTCTTCGAGATATGGGTGTGGTTCCTGGTATTAACTCAATCTTAAATTCCACCTCTCGCTCAGGTGGTATGCCTGGCAGATCGTCAGGAAACACATCCGGATAATCTCGAAAAACTGGAATGTCCTCTAGCTTTGTGGCTTCTGTGTTATACACCACTAGAGGTTGTGGTGTCACATTCTTCAGAACTAAAGTATGCTGCCCGTGCCTTTTAGAATTCAGTTGCACGGTACGAGCACTGATATTGAAGATTGCTTCATGATGTGTCAACCAGGTCATTCCCAAGATAATGTAAATCTTCTGCCCGTCCAATATAATGAAGGTGGTAGGGTCAATCCTACCATCCAAACATAGAGGTGCTCGGGCAATAATCTGGTTGGCTGACATCTTTGCTCCAGGTGAATTTATTGTATACGGTGTTGATAGCATTGTTGATGGTAATTGACGCTTCAACACAAACTCCTTGCTGATGAAATCATGTGTTACTCCAGAATCAAACAACACAAATGCCGTTTGAGCATTCAAGCTGAACATACCCGCTAACACAGGTCTCCTACTAGAATATCCACGACAGCTATAAAGTTGAGGCTGCCGGCTTTCATCCTCTTTTGTTGCCTACGAGATTGAATATTTCTTGGAGGAGTAACTTCTAGACTGATGTCTTGTTTAGCTGTAGGACCTTCTAGAACTAACTGCTCTTTATCACCACCACTATGTACTGTCCTTTGCATTACCTGTAGTGGAGTAACTTTTCGTGCCGCTCGTGACGGTGGTGCACAAGAATTCACTTGCTGCTGCATTTCTGGTGCTTCAATCCACTGCAATGGTGGTGACCAACTCTGCATCGGTGGCTGTATTGCAACTACCCGAACTTCCGGTTCGACTGGTAAATGATATACCAGTCGATATTTCCGAGGAGTACCATTAATATCATCCGTTGATGTAATGCTCTTCCTCATCTCCGCCTGACAACGAAGAGAAGCATCTTCCTGCCATATAGCGTTACTGACCAATTCGTTATAGTCTCCTTTGTTGAATAGGACCAATCTTTCACGAAGTTTGGCATTCAAGCCTCGGAGAAATTGGTCACACCTTGAAGCTTCTGTTCTCACATAGTCTGGTGCATATTGTGCCAACTGGTTGAATTCTCTGGAGTACTCAAGAGCCCTCCTCCCCCCTTGGGTCAATTCTACAAACTCTTCTAGCTTCGACTTGATAATTCCCCTCGGAATATACCGAGCACAGAACACATCACGGAATTCATTCCAATTCACATGATGTCCTCCAATGGTCATGGCGAGATACTCTGCCCACCAAGCTCCAGCAGATCCATGAAGTTGTTGAACTGCAAAGTCCACCTTCTGATACTCGTCACACTGGATCAAATCGAGTTTAGCTTCAATAACTCGGACCCAATGATGTGCCTCCAACGGATCTGTTGCTTCCGTGAATACAGGTGGTTGAGTTGTCAGAAAATTCAAATAAGAACTTTCATTCAGATCCCATTGTCGTGATGCTTGAATAAAGCCTTGTTGCACCAATGTCTGAAGAAGTTGGTTGTTCTCACGATGACACTCAACCATTTGTGCCATAACCTCCGTCAATCGGGTCAACGGCGGTTCTTGCGGTCGAGTCGAGTCATTTCTGCCGTGACTAGACTCTCCCGTTTCAGTGCCGGAACGAGTATGAACCATACTGCAAGAATGACCAATTATGGTTACTTTCCAAGATTGAATGACAGTCGATGCTTGAAAAATATTAACCGTATATGAATCATAAAACTTTGCAGCATATTCATACACGTTCAAACGACACTCTGATTCTAAATTTCTTCTAGACCTCTTAACGAGCTTTTTCCAATGCTCCAGTTTCATAAACGGAACATACATACATCTTGCCATGTTGCACAACTTTGGCAAGTTTCCAACATGCCTATCCATAAACAAGCTTCCATTTCAGTGGCATTAGTCAATCTGCTGTCCAAAATTGACCAGTTTGCAAAGAACTAAGATTCTACTATAGTAATGTGTAGAATCAATCCTGAACTTGAATACCAAAGTTACAGCCAACTTCATTAGATTTCAAAAAAATCTTACTTTGCTTCCTGATCGGCTCTGGGTCAAAAGTTATGATATTTCAAAGTTGACAGAATTCTGGAAAAATTTCAACAGCACCTCCTTTGGAAGTGGCTGATTTGAACATCAATTTCCATACAGTCTGCCCCAAATTTGGAAAAACTCTGAATTACAAAGTTGTAAGACATATCATAAACTTTCAAACGGTGTAACCTAGGAGCTATAAAAATTTTTCACAGGAAGTTATGGTTGAAAAACCGAAAAATTCCAGCGAGGTTTTTACGGTTCTGTTTTCAACAACAGGTTCTACTAATCTGGAATTTTCACCAATTTGAAGATTGATTCAGTTCTGGCAGTCTACAAACAAGTTGCAGAGCACTTCAAGACCTTCCCAAAAATGTATTACACATTCACATTGGTTAAATCTAGCAAGAGTTATGCTCTGTACAAATCCAGCAAAAATTCTACCAGGAAAACAGGAAACTCTGCTTTAGAATCTTTTTGAAAATAACTAAACTCCAATTGAATCTTAGTTCTATAGTTAATATTAGATTCTAAACTTTCTTTTGGTTCTCAACTCAAGGTTTTACTTGTCTTTAACAGAAAATATTTTTGGGGTGAAGTAAGGTGTGAATGCATCACAATAATTATGTCGGTACTACGTTACCTCACAAACTGAAAATCTTTACCGGATTCTTAGCCGGCATAACGTGCTATAGGTGGCATTAAATCGATCACTCGAAAACGTATTCTACTCGCAAAACGTCTAACGTGGTTAGTGTACCTGTCACTACACTCAAACTACTGATCAATCATATGGTACCGTACGGTACAGTCTAGCCCGCACGGGCTATCAATTCAAAAAAACATATATGAGAGTAAAAACATTTGTCCCGTATCATTCCATACGGGCCGCCTCGAGTTAAGCCACGTCTCGAGGTACATGACCGGGTTTTCTACCACCCGACGGGGTCCCCCGTCTTTGCATAATGCTGCACCAGTAGGAGGCGCATCGGGTTATGTCCCACCCGACGGGGGCTTCCACTAATTTTATGTCACGCTGGGGTACCGCGTGTCATATGCTCTTAGAAACATGGAAATTTTCAGAGACTCATACTGACATTTCCGTGCCAAGGCACGGAAATAATCACATGCTACCTCTCGCATGGTGAGCTTAACGCAATTGATCCGCTTGCGGTGGCGTACCTTACCTCTTACCTGACGTCGGAGCGTCGTTACAGAATATCATAACACATATGTTAGCTTTGCCACCTTAAGTAACTAATACTATAATAGACCTTATGTGGGCATATAACTAATCCTCACTCGACTACTTCGTAGTTTTCAAAAATAGGCTCTTTTCGAGCGTGCGATTCCAAATGAAGCTCTGATACCATGTCTGTGGGGACCGGAGTCCACACATCCGAGGATCTCATTGTGTGGTGCCGTGCGATGCGGCACCTAATAGCACACACGAAGAGAATACCAAAATATATAAAGTTTTCATTTCATAAAATTATTCAGAGTTTACAAAATAGTGTACATCAGAAGTACACACGCAGCAGAACTACATACTCATTTTCTCACCTATCTAAGCATAAGAGAAGACGTCCATACCCTAGGACGATTCTCACTAGCAACAAGACGATCATACAGCAGCGGCGGGTTCACATGAGATTTATCTCGATAACTCGAGGCTCATGTACAACCTGAACAACAGAAATAAAACTAATAGCTGCAAAAATCGTTAAAGCGCAAACGTGAGCATAAGGCTCAGCAAGACTTAACTGCCACACTAGACATATGCAGGGGTAAGTACTAAGCATGGTTAAGGAATAGCATAAAGGACTCGCCTACAAGTGGATGCTTATATTCATGTTTTAAGTAGCAATTGACATTCTTCAGGCACGGCACATCATAGACTCCACAATCAAACAAGAAACGCTTTGCCGATGATATGACATGCCCAAAGCACATAATGCTATTACAGCTAAAGTATGGGAAACTGTAAACTTTTAATTATACTATCTCTAAGCCAAACAAGGTTGCAATACAATTATTAAGCAGATCGGCAATATTTATCATCATTCCATTACTCTTATTTACTACGTCACAACTTAGTGAACAAGTGGTACTCTATTACTGCGAGGGACGGGGATTGCAATCAGGACACACCTGGAATACATGACACATACGCCCGCTCGGAAGTACCTTTCACTGTACTCCACTCCCACGTCATATGTGGCCACCTTTCACCCGTCATCCCGATGTCGAACCAGTTCTACCGTCCCAAAAGTAAGGTCCCTAACTGAGCACGTCGAAGTTGCTCCTTAGAGGTTCCCACCTTACAATCATCTTCCCCCGAAGGACGACGGTATAAGTTTCAACACGAGGGTGCCCGAGCTACATCAGTTTAATGGACCCCATTAATCCATTATGTAACCGGTACTATTCAAACTTGCTCAACAGGGCCGCACACGAGACGGTCCTTAACCGACACAGACGGGGCTACAACCAACCTCCACATTTGCCTTACCCTTACCGGCCCAGGCCCAAATGTGGTCGCAAGCATTGTCCCCCTCATCCGGGATCAGACAACCTTGCCCGTCCCGTCCTACAGAAACATCCCTGTCCACATCTCCAATTATTAAGAGTGAACATTTTGGTAACATCTCGCGGGTAGATTTCCCCTACCCGACTTCTCTCGCAAGTAGAATAAACTACTTGACTTGCGGTCAATAAAATGTGACTCGCTCGCGAGTAGATTCCAACTACTCGACTTCTATAGGATTTCCTATACATTAGCAAAGCAGTTCTACACGTCAACATGTAAACCTTCCCAACCTTCCCATGGGATTTTTATGGATATGCAAGTGGGGTATCAAACACCTTATACGTAATGCACAATATCAACTAAAGACGTAAGTGAGAAATACTGCAAAACTCTGTAAAGCTTTTAAATGCAAACTTGGGCTTGCCTTGTTTGCACTAAGTCAAAGAGTCAGTGGCTTGATGCTTCTCGAACAGGTCCTCTTTGACTCCTTTTCGTCACGTCGTCTATCGCAATGGATATGCATATAACACATAATATATTTTAATAACCTAACTAATGAATATGCACACATGATGCAATGTCATACTCATAACAGAAGTATGTTTGTAATTCAAGAATGAATAAAGTGTACTGTTGGGTATTAAATTGGATTTGGGTAAGTTAATTTGATATTACTTCATATTATAAGAATGTACATAAGAGATTTCTATATAGTCATGGATATTAGGAAACTATACAGAATTACAATCTTATGTAGATGAGTTCTTTTGGCTCTGATAATTTAACTCTGGTATAGAGATGTGATGAAGAAATTCCCATAAAAATTTCAGAGAATTTGATGGGAGAAAATGATCTACAAAAATGTATCAAGCTTTCATCATTTAGGAATTTGCAGATAAAACCTGAGGTTTTATCATGTCCATAAATGGCACAACTAGATAGTACTGATCAAAAGGAAACTACCAAAATCTGTTTCACAATTTTTTTAAGATTCCTACAGTAAGATATTGAATTTACAAGTTCTTATGAATTTCTGGATTTAATTTGTTATTTTCTGGATTTATAATTAACCTAGGCAAAGACTTTGAATTAAACCCTCTTAAACAACTTTGTTATGTTTGAAACTTTTACAGGAGCTTCTACATAACAAAATGATTGGTTGGGTAAATTTCCAGAATTATCTGAACAAAATCCTATTTTCTATATTTTCCACAATGTATTAAACTAATTGAATTATAAAATATTCTCTAAGAATTTTCATGAAGACTTGGATGGACCAATGGAAAGTACAGATCCTACGGAGAATTACAAAATTTGTTTCATCTATTTTGGGGCATCCTATCCAATGTTATAGTATTTCAAAGTTTTATGTATTTTGAGGAATTCTTTCTGAATGGGAAAAGGACACCCTTTAATCAACTGACACGTGGCCTCCAATTCTCCCCCCAGTCGATGCCACACCGGGGCCATAAGGTTTAAACGCATTGCCACATTACATCCATGCGCCACAGAAAATCCCACGGGGGTTATGTTCTTCCCTCATGAACCCTGGCGGCGCCATGGCCGGAGACCGGCCGGCGACTTGCCGGAGGACGTCGAACCACCTTTCCCGTGGCTGGGACTTGCCACCCGGGGGTTTTTGACCCTCAGGAACTCACTGGTGGCCTCCGTTTCGACTAAAATGCCACGGGAAAGTGTCTACACCAGCAACCAGCGGAACCCGATGATCGGCGACGGCGTTCTCGGTGTACAAGGCATGGGAGAAGCTGATTCTTGCTCTGGAAGCTTCATGGTGATGCTCTCATCATTGTACAACACTCTAATCGGATTGAAATCAGCCAGAGGATGGGGGCACCATGGAGCAGATTCTAGGCGGCGGCGAGATTTGAAATCCCGGCTAGCCGGAGTGGGGCTATGGCTATCTAACGCCTCGGGAAGGTTCGCACGTAAGTGTGGATGCTGGGGGCGGCTGGAATTGTGGAGCTAATCACCATGGAGGAAGGATCTCAGTTTGTAATCGAAGAAGGTCATCGGCGCGCCGGGGAAAAACCCGCGATTCCTTCCGGGACGCTAGGTCTGGCGGCAGCCTCGGTTCAGGGACGTCGAGAGTGTATGGGCGCGCACCACATCGACGCTTTGCTCGAGCGGGGGCGACTGTGATTCGGGCGGCCGAGTGGAGCGATGCGGAAGGACGAAGAAAAGCCGTGCGCTCGATCCCCTTTTATAGGCCGACGACGGAGCGGGGCAGGTGGCTTCGGGCCCTCAGTGCCGCGCATGCACGAGGCAAACCGTCGCGCTGGAGGTCGCGGTGGAGACCTGCATGCCGCTGCTGCTCAGCGCTGGCGCACATAGGTCCGTGAGGTGAGACAGAGCAGTTTTGCTTTGGGCTCCACTTACAGGTGGGCCCCACTCTGCTCTTATCCCCTCCATTCTGTTATTTCTTTTTGGTTACTCAAGTCTACATGTGATAAGGACTCAAATTCAGAAGAGAATTGGTCCTGCTACATTTAAATGGTTTGACAATTTGAATATCCAATTTGGCCAACTAGAATTTGAATTAGATTCAAATTTGAACTCATAACTTTTATGCATATATTTTAATCTACTCAATTATTGACTTTTTAATGGTCAAGGGTTTCCAATAATGTGCTCAATAATTAGTCCAAATGCAGATTTGAAATTGAGCACTTAATTTGAATATTTTTTCTATTCCACATATAAAATGTTTGGTTAAATTTGAATTAGATTCAAATTAAATTTTTCTAATCTATATGCATGTCATTTAATTCTTTCCCCTAATATTAATGTATATATTGTCCTATGTTTTTAATTGCCTAACCTGACCAAATGGAGAATATGTTTTTGTACCTTGATCATTGACTTGAATATTTTGTACATTTCAATATATACTTTTATTCACTCATGTTTGTTTTATTTCTTATGATTTTCCCCTTGTGAGCAAAGCACAAAATTTTAGGTGTTAAATTTAAAATTCAAGACCTTTGGAAATTTGAGCTTAGCTGAATTTAAAAAGGGATCCTAGGTTTTATCTAGAGCTTCACATTAACAATTTTACTCATGTCCATATGAACTTTATTTGCTCTCATATGACCTTAGTCTTCAATTTACATGTTTACAACTATTATTTCATGTGCCATACATTGGAGACAAAAGTTTCCAAAAAGTTGGGATTTTACATGGCATTGCCACCATCGAACTATATAGCCGAGTGGGAAGCCTGCATGCCGTCATGACCTTTGCTTGTGTGCTGCCAGCGTGAGGTGTCCTCAGGTTGGGCGACTTCACTTTTGTACAGCTTAGGTTAAGAGCGTGAGCTATGAGTTTGCTTCTTCTGCTGTAAAATAAGTATTGTAAAACTTCCGTTGTTTCTATCAATAAAAGTTTGTATTTTATCGTATCTTTTCATGTGTGTTGTGGGATGCCGCATCGCATGGTACCACCCTCTGCGCTTCCTAGATGTCGGGACCACTGGTCCTCATACTGTTTGGCTAGCCCATTTCATAGGAAAGCCAACTAGGATGCAAGTACTTAACTGCAAAAGTGATTCAAGGCGTTCTTTGACAAATTCTTTCCATTGGGCAACACCATTGCCCTCCGCGGGAGGATTCTCCAGCTTCCAGCAGGAGCTTGGGGGAGGTCCAAGATTATACCTTGGGTTGCCTCCACCATGGGATGGATACTTGGCTCATTATCGAACAATCCTATAATGGGTTGACTAGGTGGACATGCACACCATTGACTAGGTGGACATGCTTGCCATAAAACTATAAGTCCTGTTGAAGAGTCGAGAAGATCAAACCAATGGAAAGATTTTTGGGATAGTCCAAGCTTTCAACTGTCGCATGAGGTGCGAAGTCCATTGCAGCACGAGACACCTAGGGAATAACTTCCCTAAGATCCGTGAGGATTCCGTGTACTAAACAACAACTCGAGTAGCTACCATCCATAGGAGGTCAAGGGTGGAACAAACATCACCCTTACAATGAAGAAGGCAATGAGAATTCCAACTTCCAAAAGAATCAACTTCAACTAGTCTACCTTGAAGTATCTTGTCCTTTGCCAAGCAAGGATTAATGACAACACTGGCCGAATACATGGCACTTGAAAACATTCAAGGTCCATGGGTTCCACAATCACTTGTTGGACCCTACACTTCGACCAAGACCATGCAACCATGGGCAAGCGACATTGTGGATGAAGAGTTTCTTGCTTGATTCTGGATTCCACATGTCAAAATGCCCATGGAAACCTTGGATCCAATATCAAGTATGAGTTGAATTAAAAGAACATCTTGAAGGTCAAAGTAACTCCCTTGAAGAAGGGCACCCTCATATTGATCTAATAAAGAAATCCTCACAAAGAGAAATCCATCACGAAGTCATCAAAAGTTTACCAGGGCGACGAAGAGGTTGAGGACACCACATGAACCACTGTCCAAATGACCGCAAAGAAAGTTTAACGTGTGAAGCAAGAGAAGTCATCTACACCTCCATATCTAGTCATGGACAACAAACCATCATGCTAAACAGGACGGAGGTAAGTCTCGCTCATCGAACTTAAAAAATTTGGTGAGTGCTTGGCAATAGGTTAATTGATAGTTATCTCATATTTATATTTTTTTTCCAGTTGCATATTTGATTTTCCATCAAATTTGCATTTGCATTTAGCACGTCTGAATTTCACACTTGCATGTTGGAAACTAAAATTGCCAACCAACATTAAATAAAAGTTTTGGATTAGGAAATAAATTTATTTGGATATTAACTTGGTGCATAACAACATTAATTTGTTTTCCTAACTCAAAAAGAAAATATTTCCCTTATTTATCATTGCACTGGCATGTTTTTTTAAGTTGGAAAGGACAATTTGACAAGGGTTTCGATTTGATTTTGCTAATGTAACCCACTTTCAAGTTTTGTTTGTTCTTGATTGAATTGCTGCCAGGAAGGATAAGTATGAAGATGTTGTTCGGTGAAGAGGAAAAGCCACATCAAGCTCAAGATCATGAGTATAGCCCTTAGAAACTAGCTGTCGATTGTCCTTAAGTGTCATATTTAGACCATCAATTCACCTCATAATGTGCACAAAAGAGAAACACAACATAGTAGTAGGGTTAAAAACTAACCAATTCCACAAGTGTTGGTGTTTATTTGTATGTAGGTGAATTATACCAAAAAATCAAGACATGCGGGGAGTAATCCATTAAATTGGATTTCGACGAATCTGGCAATGCCACTTGTCATCACATGGATAAAATGGCCCACAAACAGCAGTATCTGAGGCCATCCAACGGTGTAACACCAATATCAGTGGATGGGTCTCACCTGGCAATGACTAGTGAAAGCACACGCGAAACGGTGCAAAGACCAGGTCGGCCGACCCCCCTAGTCGACCGACTTGGTCTTGGCGCCAAACTCGGTGAATCGCCACGTGTTGGCTCCTCCCGGTTTCCTGAAGATGTTGATGACTTATTCGCGCGCTATTGGTAGCAGGAACCGACCCTTGTCCACCCTATAAATAGCACCCCACACCTCACTACACACACACATACCAAAAAATGAGTATAGAATACCACTCCTAAGGTTTAGAGTAGTCCTATACGCTGCCAAGTAGAAGGAGAGTGTGGTGAAAAGCCTAGGAGGAGGAGGCTTGGGCTTGTCAAGTCCCTCTTCTACACTTGTACCCCTACAAAGGTTTGATTCAAAATAAAGTAAGACTTTATGAATTCATTTCAAGTTTGATTTTCAATTCAAGGTAGTTTGCACGAGTAGTTACTTGTGGGTTCATTGCTTTAATTTATTAGAGGCTCTAGTTGTAGCGTTATGTTCAAAACAACTAGAGTAGTGATTTAGAATGTAAGTGTGGTGCTTAGGTTAGAAAACACCAGGGAATATCTCGTAGACCCACGGATTGAGGAGGTAGGAAATAGGTGGTGATATCCCTATCTGTCCTTAGTAATCCTATACATTCGACTATGCCATAGGCTCCTGGCGGTAGTCGTCCTAGTGTTGCTAGGGGTAAACGTGTGCTCGAAGCAAGCAGCTACCGCAAATTCCTTTGAATTGGAATCAATACTTTGAGTTCCTCTCTGTTCCTCGCCTACCAAACAACTTTATGCCCTTAGGTGAATTAGTTTATAAGATTAGCACACACGTCCTTTGGATTCAATACCCTTGGAATATTCTTTAAGGGGAAGTGATACACGATAGTTTTCATGCGCTTGCGGATTTTTATTTGTGATGCAAGAAAAGTAAACAAGCATTTCTGGCGCTATTGCCAGGGAACGGTTGCTGTTAATCTTCGAACCTTGTTCACCCTCATATCTCTCTTCTTATCGTTCCTTTTCTTACCACCATCACATATATGGAGCAGCACACCATTCTTTTTTATTCTGCCCCAAAGGGCAAGTTCTGTGAGCCACCACCTTCGGCAGAACCCATTTGTTCTACTAGATATGAACTTTACCCTGGCTTTATAGCCATGGTTCAGGAACAATACTTCTTAGGAACCGATTGTGAAAACCCTTACCACCATCTACGAGAATTCAAACAACTGTGTTCATGCCTTCTAATCAAAGGTATGATACAAGAAACTCTCAAATGGAAGTTGTTTCCTTTTTCCCTCAAGGAAAAAGACAAACAATGGTAAGACCACAACGTTGGGAAGACAAATGAAAATTGGAATGAATTGCGAGACATATTTTGTCTTGATTTATTTCCAATTGCTCGAATTGTTTCCTTACTGTGACACCCTGTTCCTAAAATGAACAAAGTGCGACGCATATGTGTGCCCAGGACGTTGATCACACATACACGACAAAACCTCAAACGGTATACAGAAAATTACCACGGCACAAACTGGAAAATAAGTACTTTTATTACAATAATCAAATAGTTCTTGAAATACAAACTCTAATTATCAAATAGTTCTCAAATTACAAACACCACCTGAAACTGTTAGTGGGGGGATTGCAAGGGTGAGCACATGTCGTACTCAGCAAGTGTGGGAAAATAATGAAATGTAGTTTAAAAGAGGAATGATAATAAATAGCTAATTGCAGAAAAGTACAATCAAAATAAGTAAAAAGCATCCTACAATGTATATGTGAATTAATCCCATCATATCCCAAATAATTACAAATTATGAGTCCAACACCATCATTTACCATTATATCACACCCAACCATATTTGTCCATCCATACCAGATTATGAGTCCAACACCATCATTTACAAATTATGAGTCCAACACCATCATATACCAGATTCTTACCATCATCATCAACCATGTCCATTTATCATAACCCAAAGCATAACCATAACAAAATCCCAAGTTCCCTCTAGTCATGTAGGTCATCCAGGTGCTCATAACCGGGAGCACGACTATCATGATAGTTTTTAACACTGCAGATGTTGTACCACTTTACCCACAAGTTCTTGATTTCATCACCCGTCAGTGACTAAAAGAAACCTCCCATATGTCATTACACTACCATAGGTGTATGGCCAAGAGATCACAAAATAGCCTTTACAATGTGATTACGAGCAGCTCGAACCAACTGAGATTTCACCGGTGCTAATGCCTCTAACTGAGCACATCCAGCCAAGGGCCCCCTCTTGTGCCGTTTGGATCCCAGGGTAGTCCCGCCACTATGGCAAACCCAATACGAATCCCATTCCCCGAGCTCTCCTAATGATTCGAACGATACTAACAATAAACTAATTAGTAAGCTAAGTCGCATCCATACTTGGCCCTGTGGTGGCACTATAGTCTTGGCTTTCTTGCATGAACCAGTCCTTAGATCCAAAGCAAGCAAAACCACCATATCTTCCAACCCAATCCACAAACCATGCTTGCTTAGATCTCCCAAGTCCCATGTTACCAATTAACCATGTTCATGAATTCTCATCATCCATAAGTTCATTAATTCATAATTAAGCCATTTTGTTGTTTTCCCATCCTAAATATTTGGAGCAAAGCAAAAAGGTAAAAATACTCTTCTCGACTCTCTACAATGTATTCTAGGCGACAGAGATGGTCAAACAAGACTAGTAAACACCTATCATGGGTTTCCTGTGAATTTGATGCAAGCACGCAGTCTGTGGGGACCGGGGTCCACACATTCCAGGAATCGCATTGGGTGGTGCCGTGCGACGCGGCACCCAACAGAACACAAGAAAAACCATACAAAATAACCAACACAAATATTTTATTTCACAAGGTGATTCTCTTTTACAACATAATATACAATGCAGCGGAATATACATACTCATAATCTCCACTAGCTATGCACAAGATAAGCCATCCATGCCCGCAGATGCTTCTCACTAGCAACACGAAACAGAGAGCATCGGCAAGGTTTTCGTGAGAGATACATCTCGACATGCTCGAGGTCTCACGGACAACCACAACATAAGCATAAGCTAATAATACATGCAAAAACCACAAAATAGCTACCGTGAGGACAAGGCTCAGCAAGACTTAAACATCTCACCTAAAGCATGGAACTCTACATGCTGGAAACTATAAAGACTGGAAAACTGAATTTGCAGAAATAAACTCGCCGAAAGTAAATCCTTAGTGGTCAGTTTTAAAGTAGCATACACGATCCATGGGCATAACATCATTGTGAATTCCACAATCAAACAAGAAACGCTTCATCCACGATGATACTTGCTCAAGGTTGCATAAGCCTTATTCAAGTTAAATGTTTGGAAATTATAAGTTTAATTATGCTATCTCTATAGCAGCCAAGGTTGCAATACAAAGATTTATTTATATCAACATATTTATAATCTTTCCATTACTCTTTCTTACTACGTCAAGACTCAGTGACCAAGTATGCTCAATCCATAACCGCGAGCGACGGTTATTCAAATCAAAACACCTGGACTGCACGTCACGTAGGCCAATACTCAAAGTTGTGTCTGCACACTCCACTGATGTCGCACGCAGCCACCTTTCCCTAGATTCAACCACATCGAAACAGTTCCATCGACCCGAACAGCGAGCTTCGTTCAAGGTGCACCTCTGCTATGAGATGTTCTTTGGTAAGTTTACTCCTACCGTACTAACAGCCGACAACTTAAGCCGATCGAAAATGTTTCAACACAGGATCCTCAAGGTACATCGATTTCCATGGTCCCATATAGCCAGTATGCCTTCTGGTACAGTTCAAACTTGTTCAACGGGTCCATGCACGAGACGGACCTTAATCGACACAGGCAGGACTACACACCCAGGGCCATGTCCTGCTGCATCCTATGCTCTTGCCTGATCTCCAATTCATTAAAGTGAATCCTCACAATTCATATCAAAATCCCAATCTGATGATAAACCAGGAACTAGTCTCGCGAGTAGCTTCTGACTACTCGTCTTCTACCATCTCATACAACCAAACATTAAGCATAGCATATCAAAACGTTGAGCATTAATCTACCCAAACCACTCTTTGGATTATTCTGGTCATGCAGTTGGGTTTCATTGCACAAGACCTAATGCACAATACATATCATCCATATAGTATGTATAAATGAAAACTTTGCAAGATTTCTTAAATGCAAACTGGGGCTTGCCTTTCGGTTGAAATAAAAGTCAGCAAAGATCAGTTAGTAGCCTTCGTCGAGAAATCACGCCACGACATAATCACTATAGAAATCCTCAGCTCCGTGTTGTGCTTCTTGCCGGCCACCTTCGTCGTGAGTACTATCGAAATGATATGCAAATAAGAGATTGTAATTTATTAATATAACAATTGAAGTTGATTATAACTCAAGAAGGATTAATACTTAGCCAGGACTGGAAGTTCTGTTGCTGGAAATACACAGCAACAGGGAGGAAACAAGATGAACTTAGGAAATGGAAATATGAAGTGAAATATATATTGTTTTGTATATAGAGATGTGATCTCAATTTGTACGTGGTCAACAGATTCTCTGAGCCTGATAAAATCACAGTGAGTTCATATGGTCATGGAGGAACAACCAGGTAAGTTTCAGATACAGTAATGGAATGTATTGGTCTACAAAATTTCTTAACTCTTTAGGCTTCTCTGAATTTTCATGGACAAACAGGGGCTTTGGCATAGGTAAAACTAGATTTTCTGGATATAGGGATTCATATAGAGTCCAACAAAATTAGTTTTACATTTGTCTAATCAATCTACAGGGAGATATGAAATTTAGAGGTTCCTACAATATTCTGAATAAGTCTCTGATGTTTTACCTATTTTTCTGAACATAGAAGAAAGAATCCAAATGTGATCCAGTAACTCAGGTCCAATCGTTCTGAAATTTTTATTGGATATCAAAGGTGTTTAAACGAAGAGTGTGGAAAAGTTTGAGAATTTTCTAATAAGTAGATCACCTGGAAATTAATTCCTAAGGATTTACATTGTGGGAATTATTAGGCAAAAACCGGGGACTTTCATAGCCAATGATTTACACCACTGCAAACTACATGTAATGAGGAATCCAAAAAAATTATTTCACAATTTTTGGACATTTCTACTGACCATGGTGAATTTCCAAAGTTGGGTAGTTCCTGCAATTATTTCTCTATTGGAAATTGGCTAAACCGTTGACAGTGGGCCCACTATTCGAAATGGGCCACTTTGGTGGAAGCAACAGAATGGGCCACAAATAAACCCGCACAGCCGCATTGTATCCCAGCCACACTTAGATCCAGGACAGTTTAAAAGACGCTGACATTTGGGGCCGGCCCGGGGCCTTCTTCATCCTCGGGCAAGGACCGAGCAGCGGTGGACCCGGCGGTGCCCAACGCCGACGGCCATGCGGACAGCTTCTCTCCTCCTAAAACTAGTCACTAGGGCTTAAAGCAACACGGGGAGCACTCTGGAGTGGTCAGGGAACGCCGGTACTGACTGGAGACGACTCCCCACGGCGGCAGCAGCGGACCTAACTCCGGCGAGGTCGCCCGGTGTACAGAGAGCAGCGTAGCGCTCGGGATTTGATCACACCGCACCAGTAGGCGATGAGGAACGAGAATATGAACAAAAGTCAGGGAGAAATTGACTAGGAAAAGGATTATACCGGTGACCTAGGTCACAAGCATTGGCTGGTAAGAGAACTCGAAGAACATAGCCTAGGATTGATCTTTTTCTTTGTTTCTGATTCAGAGGGTTCGTATGGTCCTGAGGATGATCTTATCTAACTAAATTGAAAAATAATCATACGTAGAATCTGAATTGCTTGGCGGAAATTTCCCCTGTTCTTGAGAACGGCCGACTCAAAAATTCGAACTCAAGCTAAACGGCGCTACGAACGGACTACCAACAAAGGGGACAGCACGGTGGAGTTGTGGCGAACCTTGGGGCGTCTTATGTTGTGTAGAAGATGGGCCGAGATGACCGGGCATCGATGAGGGGCGGCACCATTTTGAGCTCCGAGAATGAACTACTCGCCCTGCTCGCGTTGGGGAGGCTGAAAGTGATGCCGGCTTTCGTCGAGCAGGTAGAGGCGACGTTGGCGCAGCTGGCCACCAGCTCAGTACAGTGGGCAACCAAGAAAAACGCCGGCCGACGTGATTCCACGGGAATTTTTGGGATGGTGGTAGAAAAATCTACCGCACGGGAGCAGAGTGGAAAAAGTGTCGATGAAGACTTTCCTAGCGACGATAAGGGCAACAGGTTGGGGCATGCTGTGCCCAGGCTTTTGATGGGGATGCGGCACATGCAATAGGTGTGGTGGCGCCATAACAGCAGGAAATGGAACACGTTTTGCTCTGTTGTGCTGGTTCACTGGATGACAAGTGGGTCCCACCCCTCTCCTCCTTATTCCTATTTTCCGGTGCAAAAATCTCCAGTCAATACTCCCACACTGTGGTTGATTTTCATTGATACTCATTTGAATTTCACAAAGTTTATGGCACATCCAAATCTGAACTTTTCATTGGTGAGTAGTTCAAAAATTCAAATCTGAATTTGAATTCATATTTTAAAATTTTAATTTTACTTTCCCTCCCTATTTTTCCAAAACCAGCAAGGACCTCAAATGAATTACATTAATAATTTTCTGGGCTAAAATCTTACATTTGCTGAGTTAGACTTGAAGTTGGATTAAGTTTGAAATTTTTAACTTCAGTCATTTGAATTCTATTAAGTAACACATACACAAAAATCCTATTTTCTTTTCTCCTTTATTTAATTTCCCAAACTGAATTGCATAGTTATATTTTTGGGGTTTTACATCCCTCTCCCCTTAAAAGAATCTCGTTCTGAGATTACAAAAGAGAGATGAAACGGTAGAGAGATTACCGGAGATATGACAATAACAGGACCGAATACATTGTGCGGAGATAATATTCACTCTCCCATCTCGCTTCCTCCACGGTGTGGTTACTCCATAGAACTTTATAAAACCACATCGTCCGATTTCTTGTGACACGAGACTTTTCATCGATAATCCGGATTGGATGCTCGATGTAGGTGAGATCCGATTTCAACTCTTCCAATTCTTCAATGCGGATGTCGGTAGAGGGTTTGAGACATTTTTGTAATTGGGATATGTGGAAAATGTCATGAACACCAGCTAGAGTTGTTGGTAACTCCAATCTGTAAGCAACAGGACCACATCTTTCAGTGATAGCAAATGGACCGATGAATCACGGAGCCAACTTTCCTTTTACTCCAAATCGATGAATTCCTTTCATCGGAGAGACACGGAGATACACTTGGTCTCTGATGTTGAATCTTAAAGGGCGAGGCCTTTTATCCGCTTAACTCTTTTGTCGAGATTGAGCGGCTTTGAGATTTGCTTGAATCAATTTAACTTGCTCTTCTGCTTCATTTACCAAAATCAATCCCATATACAACTCGTTTACCAGATTCACACCAATTGAGTGGTGTGCGGCACTTACGACCGTAGAGAGCTTCATAGGGTGCCATTTTGATACTAGAATTATATCCGTTATTGAACGAGAATTCCACCAATTGTAAATGATCATCCCAATTTTTACCGTGGTGTATGGCACATGCTCTTAACATATCCTCAAGTATCTTATTTACCCTCTCAGTTTTTCCGTCGGTTTGAGGGTGATATGCGGAACTACAAGTTAACTTAGTCCCCAATGATGCATGTAGCTGCTCCAAAAAACGAGCAACAAGCAGCGATCCTCTATCCGATACAATGGTGTGGGGAACTCCATGCAAGAACATAATTCTTGATATGTATAAGTTCCCATATTTCTTCGCATTATAAGTGGTATGCTCTGGAATAAAGTGTGCTGACTTAGTTAACCAGTCAACGATCACCCAAATGGAATCGTGCTTGTGAAAGGTGGGAGGCAATCCGACATTAAAATCCATACTCAGATCCTTCCATTTCCATGCAGGTATCCTCAATGGTTGCAGCAATCTGCTTTTCCTCATGTGGTCAACTTTCACTCTCCAACATGTGTCACACTCGGACACATACTTTGCTGTTTCTCTCTTCATACGTGTCCACCAAAATCTATTCCGAAGATCTTGGTACATTTTATTGCTGCCAGGGTCGATTGAATATTTGGACAAGTGAGCCTCATCCAAAATCTTTTTCCGCACGTCCATGTCCTGGGGTACCACTATTCGATTCTTGAACCATAGAGTTCCTTGTTTGTCTTCCTGGAAACATTTTATTTCTCCGCTTTTAAGTCTTCTTTGAATATGAGACATTCCCTGATCTTTCTTTAGAGCCTCTATAATCTCCTCTCTGATTGTAGGTATGAGAGCAAGGTTATACAAAGCTCTATAAGGAATCACATGCAGACTTGGTTCATCTTCTTCCATAGGACCGATGGTCAAATTATGAACGTGAGACTTTCAACTAAGTGCGTCGGCAACCACATTAGCCTTGCTGGGATGATAATGAATCTCAAGTTCATAGTATTTGATTAACTCTAACCATCTCTGTTATCTCATATTTAATTCCTTCTGAGTGAATATGTACTTCAAACTTTTATGATCTGTGTAGAGGTGCACTAGATTTACCATTAAGTAGTGTCTTCAGATCTTTAGTGCAAGAACTCCTGCTGCCGGATAGTTGTGTTCATGATTTCGGATTTGTCTAGATCTGTATGCAATTACTCTTCCATCTTGCATAAGTACGCAGCCTAATCCGATACCGGATGCATCACAATAAACATCAAAAGATTTTATAGTATCAGGTTGAGCCAAGATCGGGGCTGTTGTGAGATGCTTCACTAGAGTTTTGAAGGCTTCCTCACATGATTCACTCCATATATACTTGCTGCCCTTCTTTAATAAATCTGTCGTAGGCTTTGCAATTTTAGAGAAACTTGGAACAAATCTTTGATAATAGCCTGCTAAACCCAAGAAACTTTGAACTTCATGTACGAATGTGGGAGATTGCCATTTCAGCACTTGTACCACTTTACTCGGATCCACAGCTATTCCTTCTGCTGAAATAATATGACCAAGGAATAAAACTTGATTAATCCAGAACTCACATTTACTGAATTGGCATATAACTTGTGATCACGCAGTCGTTGAAGCACGATCTTGAGATGTTCAGTATGTTCCTCTTCTGACTTGGAGTAGACCAAAATATCGTCGATGAACACCATGACAAACTTGTCTAACTCTGGCATAAATACTGAATTCAGCAAGTACATGAAATGCACTGGGGCATTTGTGAGACCAAATAACATAACCAAATACTCATAAAGTCCGTATCTAGCTGAGAATACCGTCTTCGGTATATCTTCTGGTCGTATCTTAATCTGATGATAACCACACCGGAAATCCATTTTATAGAATACCTTAGCACCCACTAATTGATCAAAAAGGAGATCAATATGTGGTAGTGGATACTTGTTCTTGATTGTCACGGCATCAAGCGAACGATAATCCACACATAGCCTCAATGTCTTGTCCTTCTTCTTAACAAAGAGAGCCGAGCATTCCCAAGGTGATGAGCTCGGACGAATGAAACCTTTACTCAATAAGTCATTCAACTACTCCTTTAATTCAGCTAACTCCTTAGGTGCCATTCTATATGGTCGTCGAGAGATAGGTGTAGTTCCCGGTATTAATTCAATCTTGAATTCCACATCTTGGTCGGCCGGCATACCCTACAGATCATCAGGGAACACATCTGGGAAATCACAGACCACTGGAATGTCTTCTAACATATTTGTTTTAGAATGATACACTACTGCACTTTCTTGAACCATGTTCTCAAGAAATAAGGTGTGGTGGCCATGAGCTGAAGAGTTGAGCTCAACGGTGCGAGGACTGATGTTTAGAACAGCTTCACGGTTGCTTAACCATGACATTCCAAAGATTACATCAATCTTTTGACCTTCAAGGATTATAAGAATAGTGGGATATATTCTACCAACCAGACATAATGGTGCTCGATAGATAACATCACTTGCAGTAATATTACCTCCTGGTGAAGATATAAGATAGCGATGTTTTGTGGTAGTGGTTGGAAGTGGTGCTTGAACACAAAGTATTGACTTATGAAATTATGTGTAGCACCAGAATCAAAGAGAATCAATATAGGTATACGGTTGAGAGTGAACATTCCCGCTAACACGGGTTCTCCTTCCGGTACACCCTCAATGGTAGTATAGTGGACACTGCCAAGCTTTGATTTCTTTTGCTGCTGATTAGGAAACTGACTTGAATAATGAAATGATGACTGACTGCAGCTTTGATTTCTCTCAGGACAATATCTAGTAAAGTGACCCACAAGACCACAAGTGAAGCACATATATTTAATCGGTTCAGCGCTGACTTGTTGACAAAAACTGGGTATCTCTGGCTGCGGTGGAGATGGATAAGAAGTTACGTGCTGCTGCTGCTGTGGGGGTGATTCAAAACTGGATGCAAGCAGCGAGCGACTTTGATATGATGGTCGGAAAGGTGGCTGCCATTCTTGACCGGATGCCGAATGATATACCAACCGATATTTCTCAGCAACAAGACTAGTGTTATCATGTGGAATACTCTGCTTTCTCTTCTTTGCTTGAAGACAAAGATCATTCTTTTCATGTAGGGTAGCGGCATTGACTAACTCGTTGTACTTGCCGTGATTGAACAATGCCAAACTAGCTTGAAGTTTGAATCTTAGCCCTCTGAAGAAGTTATCACATCTAAACTTTTCTGTATTCACATAGTCGGGCGCATATTGTGCCAAATGATTGAGCTCCTTAAAATACTCATGGACACTCATGTCCCCTTGCTTGAGTTCAACGAATTCCTCATACTTGGTCTTTATAATCCCTGTCGGAATATGACGAGCACGGAAAGCGTCACGGAACTCATTCCATGCTATCTGATGACCTTCAGGGCGAGTTGCACTATATTCTGCCCACCAAGTTCTGGTAGCTCCATGGAGTTGTTGAGCAGCGAACAATGTCTTCTGATAATCGTCACAGGGAAACACACCGAATTTGGATTCCATTACACGAAGCCAATGATCTGATTCTAATGGTCGAGTCGCTTCCGTAAAGATTGGCGGTTGCATTGCCAATAAATCCAAGTAACTGTTTTGAGGTGGTATAACTTGCTGCGTTTGATGAATTAGGCCTTGCAGCACCAAAGCTTGGAGTAGCTTAGTGTTCTCTCGGTGATACTCGAACATTTTTGACATGACATCCACCAATACCGTTGATGGTGGCGCCTGCGGTGGACTTGAATCATCACTGTCTCGACGAGCACTTCCGACCTTTCTCAACGAGCGAGTACTAACCATACTGCACAAATGAAGTTGGGATGAGTCAACGTTCGATCTCAGCAATAAGTGAAGATAAGGAAAACATGAACATGTCAAGAACTTTATGAAATTATAACAATATTCATGTTCGTGCAAAGTTTCAAACTTATGCTTCATTGATGAACTGTTCTGCCAGAAATGACCAGTCTGGAGTAATTCGAGAATTTTTTTCAGTTAGTGGCACAACCATGCTTTGAGGTGAACAACAGAATTGTAGTTCACTTCCTGGACTTTCCAGAATGTATTTATTTGCTTCAATAAAAGTTCTGGTTAATGAGACATGAATTTCCAAAGTTGACAATGTTCCCAGATTTTCTGAGAAATTTTGACAGCACCTCCTTTGTATATGGCTGTTTTGTCCACAGTTTTTCATCTACAAAATATCCAAATTTGCCAAAACTGTAGATTACAACATTGTCACATATATCATCTAGTTTCCATAAATATATCATATGCCCTCAGTTGATGTTTCTACTGATAGTTATGATCAAATTGGTGAGAAGTACAGAAACTACTCCAGTTTCTGTCCAGTTTTATCAGGTTTTGGAATTTTCAAATTTTAGCTATGATCCTGGGGGATTCTGCTCTGGTAATGAACATAAATTATTTAGAAGACTCTCATATATTTCCAACCATGTATGGAACACCTTCATGGGATAATTCTACAAGGATATATGACTTTTCAAACTGGAGCTAAGTTTCTGTCAGAATAACACAGGAAAGAGCAGAGGTTTACAGTTTTGGTTCAAATTTCATTTTTTTTATCCTTTCAAGATAGGAATCTGCTTTGGATACACTTGTGTTGCGAGCTACACCTTCAGCATGGATTTTAACCATCGATGTGCCGATGT
The DNA here is from genome assembly GCA_036927565.1 of Tuctoria greenei. NCBI lineage: Eukaryota > Viridiplantae > Streptophyta > Magnoliopsida > Poales > Poaceae > Tuctoria > Tuctoria greenei. Next base: position 166,076,504 of record JAYESD010000004.1, read on the forward strand.
AACCCGAATGCAATGCCGGTACTATGTGCTCACCAAATAAAAATCCTAAGCCGGTATTCTAGCATACGTGTCAATGATGGCGCTAATGACATTCACTCGCAAAAGTTTTCTACTCGAGCTACGAATAACGCGGTTAGTTTACCTGCCACTACACAAATTACTAATCAATCATATGGTACCATACGGCACATCCCGCACAGGCGATCAATTCACAATAATATATATGAAAGTAAAAACATTCGTCCCATATCCTTCATACGGGCCGCCCCGAGCTAAGCCACGTATCGAGGTACATGACCGGGTTTTCTACCACCCGACGGGGTCCCACGTCTTTGCATAGTGCTGCACCAGTGGGGGCCGCATTGGGTTACATCCCACCCGACGGGGGCTCTCACTATCTTTGAAGCATGCTGGAGTACCGCATGTCATATGTTCTCAGAAATATGGAAAGTTTCAGAGACTCATATTGACATTTCCGTGCCAAGCCACGGAAACAATCACATGCTACCTCTCGCATGGTGAGCTTACCGCAATTGATCCGCCTCCGGTGGCGTACCTTACCTCTTACCTGACATCGGAGCTCGTTACAGGATATAATAACACATAGGTTATCTTGTCACCTTAAGTAACTAATACTATAATAGACCTTATGTGGGCATAATTACTAATCCTCACTCGACTACTTCGTAGTTTTCAAAAAATAGGCGCTTTTCAAGCGTGCTATTCCCAATAGGCTCTGATACAAAGCTGTGGTGACCGGGGTCCACACATTCCAGGAATCGCATTGCGTGGTGCCATGCGATGCAGCACCCAACAGCACACAAGAAAAACCATACAAAATAACCAACACAAATATTTTATTTCAGAAGGTGATTCTCTTTTACAACATAATATACAATGCAGCAGAATATACATACTCATAATCTCCACTAGCTATGCATAAGAGAAGGCGTCCATGCCTGCGGACGCTTCTCACTAGCAACATGAAACAGAGAGCAATGGCATGGTTTCCATGAGAGATACATCTCGACATGCTCGTGGTCTCACGGACAACCACAACATAAGCATAAGCTAATAATACCTGCAAAAACCACAAAATAGCAACCGTGAGCACAAGGCTCAACAAAACTTAACCATCTCACCTAAAGCATGGAACTCTACATGCTGGGAACTTTAAAGACTGGAAAGCTAAATTTGCAGAAATAAACTCACTGAAAGTAAATCCTTAGTGGGCAGTTTTAAAGTAGCATACGCGATCCATGGGCATAGCATCATTGTTAATTCCACAATCAAACAAGAAACGCTTCATCAACGATGATACTTGCTCAAGGTTGCATAAGCCTTACTCAAGTTAAATTTTGGAAAATATAAATTTAATTATGCTATCTCTATAGCAGCCAAGGTTGCAATACAAAGATTTATTTATAGCAACATATTCATAATCTTTCCATTACTCTTTCTTAGTACATCAAGACTCAGTGACCAAGTATTCTCAATCCATAACCATGAGCGACGGTGATTCGAATCAAAACATCTGGACTGCGTGACACGTACGCCCATACTCGGAATTGCGGCGGCACACTCCATTGATGTCGCACGCAGCCACTTTTCCTCAGATTCAACAACATCAAAACAGCTGGATCGAACCAAACAGCGAGCTCCACTCAAGGTGCACCTCCGCTATGAGATGTTCTTGAGTAAGTTAACACCCACTGTACTAACAGCCGATAGCTTAAGCCGATTGAAAAGGTTTCAACACAGGATCCTCAAGGTACATCAGTTTCCTGGGTCCCATATAGCCAGTATGCCTTCCGGTACAGTTCAAACTTGTTCAACAGGGACAAGCACGAGACGGGCCTTAATCGACACAGGCAAGACTTTGCACCAAGGGCCATGTCCTATTGTATCATACGCTCCTGCCCGGTCTCCAATTCATTAAAGTGAATCCTCACAATTCATATCAAAATCCCAATATGATGAGAAACCAATAACTAGTCTCGCGAGTAGCTTCTGACTACTCGTCTTCTACCGTGTCTAACAACTAATCATTAAGCATAGCATATTGAAACGTGGATTATTCATCTACCCAAACCACTCTTTGGATTATTCTGGTCATACAATTGGGTTTCATTGCACAAGACCTAATGCACAATACATCTCATCCATATAGTGTGTATAAATGAAAACTTTGCAAGATTTCTTAAATGCAAACCAGGGCTTGCCTTTTGGTTGAAATAAAAGTCAGCCACAATCAGTTAGTAGCCTTCGTCGAGAAATCACGCCATAACAGAATCACTATGGAAATCCTCAGCTCCAGGTTGTGCTTCTTGTCGGCCACATTCGTCGCGAGTACTATCGAAATGATATGCAAATAAGAGATTGCAATTTATTAATATAACAATTGAAGTTGATTATAACTCAAGAAGGATTAATACTTAGCTAGGACTAGACGTTCTGTTGCTGGAAATGCACAACAACAGAGAGGAAACAAGATGAACTTAGGCAATGGAAATATGAAGTGAAATAGATATTGTTTTGTACATAGAGATGTGATCTCAATTTATAAAGGTTCAACAGATGCTCCGAGCCTGAGAAAATTACAGTGAGTTCATATGGTCATGGAGGAACAACCAGGTAAGTTTCAGATACAGTAATGGAATATATTAGTCTACGAAATTTCTTTAGTTTTTCATGGACAAAGAGTAGCTTTGTCATAGTTCAAACTAGGTTTTCTCAATAGAGGGATTCATATAGAGTCCAACACAATTAGTTTTACATTTTACTAATCATTCTACAGGGAGATATGAAATTTACAAGTGCCTACAATATTATGAATAAGTCTCTGATGTTTTTCCTATTTTTTTGAACATAGAAGAATGAATCCAAATTTGATCCAGTAACTGAAGTCCAATTGTTCTGAAAGTTTTACTGGAGATCAAAGGTGTTCAATGGAAGATTGTGGCAAAGTTTTAGAATTTTCTAATAAGTAAATCATCTTGAAATTAATTCCGAATGATTTATTTTGTCGAGATTATTAGGCAAAAACCAGGGACTTTCATAGCCAATAATTTACAGCACTGCAAACTACATGTCATGAGAAATCTAACAAAATTTATTTCAAAATTTTTGCCATTTCTACTTGCCATGGTGAATTTCCAAAGATTGGGTAGTTCCTGCAATTATTTCTCTATTGGAAATATGGTGAACCGTTGACGGTGGGCCCCACTATTTGAAATGGGCCACTGAGGTGGAAGCAACAGAAGGGGCCACAAATAAACCCGCGCAGCCGCATTGGATCCCAGCCACACTTAGATCTAGGTCAGTTTAAAAGACGCTGACATGTGGGGCCAGTCCGGGGCCTTCTTCAACCACGGGCAAGGACCGAGCGGCAGCGCCCGACGGCGGACCTGGCGGCGCTCAACGCCGACGGCCATGCAGACAGCTTCTCTCCTCCTCAAACTAGTCGCTTGGGCCTAAAGCAACACGGGGAGCTCTCTGGAGTGGCCAGGGAATGCCGGTACTGAATGGAGACGACTCCCCACGGCGGCGGTGGCGGACCTAACTCCGGTGGGGTTGTTGCGAACCTTGGGGCATCTTTTGTTGCGTGGAAAACGGGCCGAGACGACTGGGCGTCGATGAACAGGGGCGACACCGTTTTGAGCTCCGAGAATGAACTACGCGCAATAGGTGTGGTGGCACCATGGGAAGAGCAGGGAAATGGAACATGTTTTGCTTTGCTGTGCTGGTTCACTGGATGACAATTGGGTCCCACTGATGGAGAAAAGGATGAGGCCCGATCTTCCAAAAGGTAATGGATAAGTCTATTGATGGAGATCTCGACGTCGATGATTCGAGGCTCTCGAGTAGAACATGAAAAACCCCTGCAATCACTACACCACCACTCCGTTGGTTATCAACCGTGTTGCACACGCTTGACCTCGCCAAGAAGGCTAATCCCTGTAGGTGCAACCAAGAACACAAGCAAGAACGTAGAAGAAGCAATCTGAAATTGCTAAATTGGGGTTTTACAAACCGATAAACGGCAATATTAATAATCTAAGCAAAACCCAATTGTTCAGCAACTATGAAGTATATATAGATGAGAGGACGTACAAGGGGGTTTTGGAGTCGTGACCTAACCCTAAGACACGAAAATAAGAGATGTAGACTTTATACAAGGCCCAATGGGCACCAATACGATGGCGCAATACTCTGACAGATTCTGAACTATATTTTGTGTCGACGAATCCTGTTGACTCGGAAGGAATTTTGAAATGGGACCAGCGGCATTGGAAAGGTTATCCTCTCCCCTTTCTGTGCATATGTATAACGTGCAAAACAGAGATCGTATGCGTTATGGACGTCCATTTTAGTGCAAACTGCTCCTGGACTCCGAGTTGGATACGATTTTAAGTTGAGCTTGGTTTCCATCTTCTTTGAACGAATTCTCTAGCCCTTGACGTCCCTAAGACTTCCTCCAAGTACTCCTTGAACCTTTCCATGGATCCTAATCATCATTAAATCATTAGGTAGCAATCTATGCTCAAAAACATATAAGGAAACATATAAAAACGAGCTCACCTCTAAAATTAATTGTTGCGTGTGAACTCTATTGATTGCATCTTGTATGTTCAATGGATTTTTTGTTTGTATCTGTCGACTGTTGGAGTCGGCAGATCCCCTGACACTACTAAAGTGTTGAAGGAGTTTGTAGTTCGGTTTGGGCGCGCGGAGACTCAAGAAGGTGAATCACGATTGGACACGAGAGACACAGTGGTTTACGTGGTTCGGGCCGCCTGAGCGTAATACCCTACTCCACGGGTGTGTGTTTGTTGTATTAACTTGTGAGCTTGAGAGTGTTCCAGAGTCCGCTCCCCTCGTGTATCGTCGGTTTGTCCTTTTATAGTACAAGGACAAACCGTTACAAGTCAGCCTGGCCCGACATGTGGCCCTGGCGGTTACTAGTATTGATACACGAGATTAATTGTTGTTAATAACCCTGTAACGGCTCCGACAGTGCCGTTACAGGTGTTAAGATCGTCCGATTAAGTGTCATTAATGTGGAATTAATGACAATTAATCGGGTCTTGAAGTCCGCGGCTGTCCTTTGAAGATCCGGAGCCGTTACAATGTCTCCCGGAGGTTTGAAGCGGCCAGCTCCGACGTATGGACACGTGGCAGCTCCGGAGCTTGCTTGTGGGAAGCGGGAAGCTCCGGGGTGGCCTGACACGTGTCAGGTCCGGAGCTTCTCTCGGTCAGGGGTTAAGTCCGGAGGTGCCGTTTCAGTACCTAGCCCGGAGCTTCACCCTTGCGGGTAGTAGCTCCGGTCTGACAGTACACGTGGCAACCTAGGGGTTAACCATGTTGGAGAAGCAGGTCCGGTTATGTCTGACAAGTGGGCCTCCGAGGGTCTTCAATTTGAGTAGACGTCCTTCCCTTGAGATCTTTGTAACCTCAGGGGGTGTATGGTTTTTAGGGTACCGACAGTGGCCCCCTGGACCTACCTCTGGGGAAAGTCACCGGGGTGAAGTCATTCCGTCGGAGGTGGGTCCATACTCGCGACTCTTGAACTGGGTCTTCAAGGGTCTTCGGAGGTGCCGTTGGCAGGGCTTTACGGTTAAATCCCGACACGTGGCGTGCCTCAGGCGGCAGATAAGATCTTTGATGTGCGGATCTCTCCCAATTGAAGGTCGCCGGTTCCCGATATGAAAACCGTATCGGTTCCGCGCGCCCTGTCAGGTCGCCACCTTTGGGTTTCCCGCCTCGTGATGACAACTGTTCGCCTGGGTAAGAGCCTCGACTTGATCGTCAGGGTGGTCCCGGGCCCCCTAGTCATCGGCAGGGTTGAATTCTCGAGTAGTATCCTTGACTCCCCTGCAGTTTCCATCTAAGCGTTGCGAGGGCTTACTTAAGAAGGAAAGCGCACCGTCGGGAGTTCTTTACGCTTCCCATCTGTTCTTGCGCTCAAACTCCCGACTTGTACTTTGCTCCTCTTCTCTTGCCTAGCTGTGCTGCGATGGAGTTGGGTCTGCGTGAGAGTCGCTTGAAGACGGACAGCGATCTGAAGAAGGTCCGGGCCCTCATGAGGTGGTCTTCATACTTCTTCAACCGTTCGGTCCGCGCCGGCGGAGAGCTTCCCTTTAAAAAGGAGCACTCTGGCGAGATGGTGTACTTTTCCTCGTACGCCATGGTGGGGCTGATCCCACCGTTTTCTTCTTTCTTCTTGATGCTGCTGGACTTCTATGGTCTGCAGCTGTACCACCTTGGCCCTCACTCCATTCTCCTTGTGTCCATCTTTGTCCACTTCTGCGAGATGTGGGTGGGCATCCCTCCCTGCATCGAGCTCTTCCGAACCTTCTTCACCGTCCAAACCACCGGCTGAAGCGATGAGTATCTTGGCTTCTACTACTTCGTGAAGCGCAAGAAGTGCCCATTCAAGTACCTCCGATCATTCCCTTCCGGGAAGTGGGATGACTGGAAGAAAGATTGGGTAGTCGTCCGGGTGGAAGAGCATGAGCGGTTGGAGCTGCCAGACGGTCTGCCCGGCATTGACACGTCGGTATGGAGCGAAGTTCCGGTGCTGGCGGGAGCTTTCGACCCTGTCTTGACCAGAATCCGCCAATGTGTGGAGGGAGGATTGACTCCCCAGGCGGTGTTCTGCAACTTCCTGTCCAACAGGTGGGCGCCGCTGAAGAGGAGGGAGAAGCTCGCCTGGGCCCTCAACAGCGTGATGGACGAGGACCGGGTTGAGACCGGGTTGAAGTCCAGCATGGTGGGGAAGACCTTGGAGTTTCACCTCAAGAAATTCCAGCACGGCATCGACGTTGACGGAGATTACTTGACTCCGCCGCCGGCTTTCCTCCCTCTGAACGTGGAAGTTGAGTTCAGCAGGGAGCTCCGGCGGAAGATGCCCGCGCTTGACGACCTTGGTGTCGTCGAGAGAAGATCAACCACCCGGTTGGCGATCCCCGGGTTGTCCGAAGGCGGCTCCGCCCCTGTCTCTCAGCCAAGAGCTGAGGTCATCGGCAAGGGAAAGGAGCTGGCGGAGGAGCCGGAGAGCCGGAAGAGAAAGCTGCGACATGCTGACGGAAGGTCCGTCGGGCCTGCCACCTCCCCCCCAGTTCCCCGTCCTCAGGAAGGAAGATCCTCCGCCGTCGTGGCGACTGTCCCCGTGGTGGGGTCCTTCCGGAACGTTACTGTTCCGGCGGTGGGATCCTCCCAGAGCGCGACTGCCCCCGCGGTGGATCCCTCCCATGGTGCTAGCTCCGGGCGTGCGTCTCCGGCACCAGAAGCGGTGAGGGCCTCCAGGTCCAGGAGTTCCTCCCGATCAAGGAGAGCTCCGATCCGGGAAACGCCCGCGGCTACGGCAAGTCCTGGGAGTCCTCCCGGAGCTCCTATGCCGACCGTGGCCAGCCCGGATCGTCCGGGAAAGAGGTTCCGCGCAAGCTGGTGCGTGAGCCTCCCAAGGTAATTTTTCTTTCTTACCTCGATTAACTTTTAATTGTAGCATCTGTTTGCTCAATTTCTTCGTTCTTTATCTGCAGCGTTCCCAAGAAGGGGAGTGAAGCTCCACCCTCAGCCACAGTGTCTGAGGCTGCGAGGGCTTCTGCTCCAGCTCCGGTGCCGCCCCAAGCGGAGGCTGCGACAGCTCCGGCGCCGGCTGTCGTGGTCATGGACCTCGACTCGTCTCCAGAAGTTCCTGTGGTAGCGCCGGACCACGGGAATGAAGATGCGCCAGCGGTACCTGTCCCGGAAGTGGAAGCTCCGGGTCCTGGTGCTGCAGTGGTAGAAGCTCCGGCTGTTGAGTCAGAGGAAGTAGCAGTCCCGGCTTCGGAGCCGGAAAGTGCTGAAGCCCCGGCGATTGAGCCGGAGGTAGCTGAAGCCCTGGCATGCGAGCCGGAAGTTGAGGTAGTTCCGGCAGTTGAGCCGGTTACTTCCGAAGCTCCGGTCGCAGAGCCGGTGATTGTTGGAACGCCGGCCGCAGAGTCGGCGGCTGAAGAGGCGAGGGAGCTTGAGCCTCCCTCAGAAGAGGTGTCCCGGCCGGAGCCAGTAGCGGCTCCTGCTCCGGAGGCGACGACGTCGATGGTACCTGTGGCAGAGCCAGAGTGCCTGAACGAAGTCGCTGGCCCCCCGCCTGTGGGGGCAAATGAAGACTTGGTGGCGGGACCTCCTTCGATGGAGACTAAGGCCGTCCCGGAGGAGGGCCCTAGTGTTTTGGAAGCTCGGGGTTCCACTCTCGTAGAGTGGGACCCAATTTTTGTAAGTGAAGACCCGCTGGAACCAGCGGAAGAGACCCCAGCAGGTCCGGAGCCCATCTCTCTGTCGATGTCCATCGACAACGCCTGCTCCAGTCTACGTCAGGTCCAACTGGCCTTCTTCCACGACAGCAAGGCTCTTGAAGAAGAGCGCCAAACCCTTAGGCGGTGGCGTAATCGGCTCCACTTCGAGACTAAGCTGGCGCAGTCGAGGCTTGCGGATGACAAGGAATGGATCAAGCGGGAGAAGATCCGCCTGGAGCTCTGGGGTGAGCTGCTGGACGAGAGGGAGAGCATGACTCACGCCCTTGATGCTCAATCCCGGGAGTTCCACGACCAAGCTAAGGCTGCTAACGACGCAGCCAATGCTCGGTTTGATCAGCTCGAGGCCATCAGCACCGCACTCATCAAGCGCCGAGAGGCACTTGAAGGAAGGGAAAGACGGCTCGAGGATGAGGAGCAAAAACTCCTGGAGCTACGGGATGACGTCTTGCGACGGGAAGAAGAGCTCGCCGAGAAAACAGCTCTGGCGGACAAGGGCCTCGAGGAGCGCACTAAGAAATTGGAAGAGCGCTGCCTCGAGGAAGAGGAGAAGACCTGGGTGCGGGGGCAGGAACTCTACGAATACGAGTGTGCCCTTATCGCCCGGGAGAAGAAAGTGGAGGCTAGGGAGAAGGACCTGGTCGACCGCCGGAATAAGATCCACCTCCGGGAGGAGGAGCTCGGAAGACTTGAGAAGCGGGTTGCTGCGAAGATCCAGCAAAACGCCAAAGAAGTTGAGCGCCTCGCCCGCGAGAATTCGGAGCTGACGGCGGCCCGGAGATCCCTGGAGGAGATGAAGAACTTGAGGAAGGCGGACTCCCTACAGATTTGGGAGTTCCTGGGCAAGGCCGACGATGCGCTAGCGCCGATGGGTTTCAGCCCCGTGCTCCCGGATGATCCGGAGCCAGAGCCGGACCTTGCGTTGCAAGCGTTGAGCGCCGCGGGCAGCAAGCTCTCCAAGGTGGGCGACGTCATCGCGGACCAACTGGAGGTCGAGGGGCAATCCCTGGCTAGGAACGTCACAGAATATGTGTTGACGTGCTACACCAGCCGGAACCCTCGATTTCCTCTGGACCCGGTGCTTGAAGGCCCCGTCGAAGGAGAAGGCGAAGCTACCCGAGCCAGCGTGTCGGAGGTCACCCAGAAGGTCGCCGAGTTCTTCCATAGGGTCTAGGACCGTCTCTTTTAGCCTTTACTTGTATCTTCTCTTCTTCCTCAATTTTGTAATCCCTTGTCTCCAGATGTAATCTCCGGTCTTCAGATGAAATGAAATCCCCACTTTTTTGCGAATTTCATTCTTTTGTCTTCAACATCTTTATCTTCACTTGGCCCCCTGGTAGATGTGCACAATTTGATTGTGGACATGTACCAAAAGGATGTTGAGTTTTGTTGAAGACGAATTTGCTTCGAACTTGTGGAATTTAGGTCCGAAGTTTTTGATAGTGAAGGTCCCCTGAAGTTGTCGGAGCTTAGAAGCTCCGGCACTGTCCATCACTGGAGCTTAGTAGCTCCGGCAATAGCCTCTATCAACACGTTGAGCGTCGATAGTTAATACTCCAAGGTGTCGGAGCTTAGCAGCTCCGGCAATGACCTTTGCCACACTTGGTTTGTTGGCAACAGACTCTAGTGATAGGGTCTTCTCACCATCTTTTAGTCAACGCCGACGGTTGACGCCCTGGTGGGAGTCGGAGCTTGGTTAGCTCCGGTTTTTCTCCATCAACGTAGGGTTCATTTTTCCTGCACACTTAAGCCAAGAAAAATAGTAAAATTCGTTCCTTGTCTATAACTTCATCGCGGCTTACGGTTCTCAAGAAAATTTTAAGTTGAACACGATTTTTAATACGACTGGATGAATTGTCTTTTCTTTTGGATCCAACTGTCCATGGACCCACCTTACTTTGGCCTGCCGGGATGTAGGTAGAGTGGCGTACTTAGGGTGCTTGACCAGGCTAAGTCGATAGCGCACTCCGGCCCTAGAATGGCTTGGCGGCTTTCAGGCGAGTTGGCCACAGACGATATTTAAATCTAAAAAATCCGACAATTCAACTCGAATCGTACGTAAACCGGTCAAACTAGAACTTCTTAAGAATTGCATGTTTCTGTTATAGACAAGAAAGAGAAAAATAAAAATGTCGAGCCTATGCAAAAATGAATGCACGTGGAGTCTATTTCACATGAAGATGTCTTTCATTATAGGTCCGGGGTACAGGGGAAACAAGTACACTCTTAGGGTACGGAACCAGGCTAAGTGTGTTTGGTTTCTCGTTTGACCCAGGGTAGTTAGCCACACTTCTAGTCCGGAGACTGTATCAAGTGTTGCATGAGCTTTTCAAACCTTTCGGGAAAGGTCTGGCTGCTCTCCCGGAGGAACTACCCGACTCTGTACAATGACTCTATAACATACATTTCAAGTTACATAAGACTCACCTCCGTGGAATTAAGTGTAGAACTTACGGAGGTGCTCGATGTTCCAAGGATTTGGGAGAGGTGTCCCATCCTCGGTAGCCAAGCGAACGCTTCCGGGACGGGATACTTTGATCACTCGAAAGGGCCCTTCCCAGCCGGGGGAGAGTTTGTTTTGCCCTTCTCTGGATAGTATTCTCCGTAGCACCAGATCGCCTTCCTCGAGCTGTCGGTTGTGTACATGCCGCTGGTGATAGCGTCGTAGAGCTTGGCGGTATCGGGCATTCCGAACAGCTGCTTGGCACCTTCCCTCCTCGAGGAGGTCTAGGTCTTCGCGCCGGAGCTGGTCCTGCGCGGCTTCGTCGATGGTCCGGACTCGGAGGGAACCCAAGGTGATTTCCGGAGGAAGGATCGCTTCAGCTCCGTACACCAGGAAGAAGGGTGTTTCTCCGGTTGCCCGACTTGGAGAAGTCCTGTTGGCCCATAGAGTGGGCGGAAGCTCTTCGATCCAATTGGCTCCGTGCTTTTTCAAGCGCTCATAAGTGCGTGTTTTGAGTCCTTTAAGGATCTCTGCGTTTGCTCTCTCGGCTTGTCCATTGCTGGCAGGATGAGCTACGGAAGCGTAGCAAACTTGTATGCCGAGGTCTTCGCAATATCCTTGAAATGCGGAGCTTGTGAATTGAGTCCCATTATCAGTGATGATCTTATTTGGGACTCCGAATCTGCTCACGATGGATTGTAGAAAATTGATTGCAGATTGTTTGTTGATCGTCACAACAGGAGTAGCTTCCGGCCACTTGGTGAACTTGTCGATGGCGACGTACAGGAACTTGTAACCTTCGACGGCTCTTGGGAAGGGTCCCAAGATGTCCATCCCCCACACAGCGAAAGGCCATGTAGGAGGTATCATTTGTAAGGACTGAGCAAGTGTATGAATTTGCTTTGCATGAAATTGGCATGCTTTGCATTTCTTCACTAGCTCAGTGGCATCCTGGAGCGCTGTAGGCCAGTAGAAGCCGTGCCGAAAGGCTTTTCCGACCAGCGTGCGGGAAGATGCGTGGTTCCCACACTCGCCTCCATGGATTTCTGCGAGGAGCTCGCAGCCTTCTTCCCTTGTGATGCACCGCATTAGGATGCCGTTGGCACCGCGCCGGTAGAGATCCCCTTCTACCAACGTGTATCTTTTAGCCAATCTGACTACCCGGTCAGCGGATACATCATCGTCAGGAAGGATGTTGTCTTTCAAGTAGCTCCGGATCTCCGAGATCCATGCATCGGAACTGACTTGAGCATTTGAGTCTTGCATGCTGGGTTGCTCGGAGCTTCCGGCAGCACCTACGACCCTTGATGGCTGCCATGGTAACAGGGCCATCGGGAGCGTCAGCTTCGGGATGCTGATCTCGCCCCCTTCGTTCAGTTCGGCAGGCTGAACTGTGGGTTTTGACAACCTCCGGACAAAGGTTCCGTCAGGAGCCGGAGCTCCAGTTGACGCCTTAGTTGAGAGTTCATCAGCTTCAGCGTTGTGAGCACGCTGAACATGGCGAAGATCAAGGACTTCGAAGTCCTTCTGAAGCCTCTGGACTTCAAGGAGGTAAGCAGCTAGCTGGAGATTATTGCAGGAGCATTCACCCTTCACCTGCTTGATGACGAGTTGTGAATCTCCTTTGACCAGCAATTGCTTGACACCGTATGATAGTGCCACCTTTAATCCATAGATGAGTGCTTCGTACTCCGCCATGTTGTTGGTTGCCTTGAAGTCAAGGTGTACCATGTATTTCACCTTCTCCCCATCTGGTGCGAGGAGAAGGATTCCAGCTCCGGCTCCCTGCTTCTGCATGGAGCCGTCGAAGTAAAGGGTCCAGTGAGGCTTCATGAAGGTTGGAACTTGAGGTTCCGTCTTCTGCTCGCTGGGGCCCCCAGGGTTTAATGGAGAGGGAGTCCATTCTGCCACGAAATCTGCCAACGCTTGACTCTTGATTGCTTGTCTCGGAATGAATTCAAGATCGAATTCAGCCAATTCCGCTGCCCACTTTGCAATATTCCCAGTTGAATTGGGATTATGCAGGATCGCTCGAAGTGGATATGATGTCACTACCGAGACTTTGTGAGCTTGGAAATAGTGTCAAAGCTTCCTTGAGGCAATAAGAACTGCATAAAGCAGCTTATGCACCTCTAGGTATCGAGTCTTGGCATCATGTAACACTTCACTGATGAAGTATACCGGGCGTTGAATGGTCCGGACCCTCCCGGAGGGGTCCGAAGCTTCCTCTTCATTGATCCGGAACCTCTCGGAGGGGTCCAGACTCTCTTCGGGGACCTCCGGGTTCTGAGTGGAGGAACCCGGAGCTTCTTCAGAAATGACCTGGATCCTCTCGGAGGGATCCGGGTCCTCTGAAGTGGCTTCTTGTGGGTTCAAGTCTGGGAGCTGGGACCCATACCCGCTTTCAGGAACCTCCGGACCCTCCCGAAGGGGTCTGGATTCCTGAGTATTGGGTAGTTCCGGTCTCTCCGCAACCAGAACCATACTGACGACTTCGTCAGTAGCTGAAATGTAAAGCAATAAGGGCTCACCAGGGTTCGGAGCTACCAGGACTGGTAGGGTGGTGAGGAACTGTTTCAGCTCCTGGAATGCCTTCTCTGCTTCTTCAGACCATTGGAATGGTCCGGACTTCCTCAGTAACTTGAAGAAGGGAAGTGCTCTCTTCGCCAGTCTTGAAATGAACCGGCTGAGGGCTGCTAGACATCCAGTTAACTTTTGGACGTCTTTGATGCGGGTTGGTGGCCGCATGTCTTCAATGGCTTTTATCTTCGCCGGATTGGCCTCTATGCCCCGGTGACTTACCAGGAAACCAAGAAGCTTTCCGGAACTAACCCCGAAGACGCACTTGTCTGGGTTTAGCTTCGTGCGGGTGGCCCGCAGCTTATCGAAGACAGCCTGCAAGGTGTCCAAGAGGGACTCCTTGTTTTTGACTTTGACCACGATGTCATCGACGTACACTTCCACTATGTCTCTGATGAGTTCTTCGAAAGTTTTGTACATAGCTCGCACAAAAGTTGAAGTTGCATTCTTGAGACCAAACGGCATGGCTGTGTAACAATACAATCCATCCACTGTGATGAATGAAGTATGCTCTTCATCCTCCCTAGACATCCTGATTTGATGATATCCAGAATATGCGTCTAGAAAACACAGTAACTCGCACCCGGAGGTGGAATCCACTATCTGATCTATTCTAGGTAGTGGGAATGGATCTTTTGGACATGCCTTATTCAGTGTGGTGTAGTCGATGCACATCCAAAGTTTCCCGCCGGCCTTGGGCACAACGACTGGGTTTGCCAGCCATTTTGGATGGTAGACTTCTCGGATAAATCCAGCTTCGAGCAACTTCTTCACTTCTTGTCGGATGAAGTTCTGTCGCTCTACAGATTGCTTCCGAGGTTTCTGATGCACAGGCCGAGCATCGGGGTAAATCTTCAGATTGTGCTCAATCACTTCCCTGGGGATCCTAGGCATTTGTGACGGTTGCCAAGCAAACACGTCAACGTTAGCCCGGAGGAAAGTGATGAGCGCGAGTTCCTATTTGTCGTTCAACCCTCCTGATATACAGGTGGTTTGAGTGGCATCGGAACCAATTTGGACGACTTTGACAGGAATGTCGGTGTCGCCGCTTGGCTGCACAGGGGGTGCAGAGGTCGAGCCTCGTTGACGAATGCTCGGGGGTTTAGGAGCTTGCTCCTGTCTGGAGTCCTCCTCTTGCGCCGTGGTGAGTGCGTGGAGTTCCTCCAGAGCAGTTACTCCGGCAGTGCGATCTCCGCGGATCCGGAGAACGCCTACTGGTGTTGGCATCTTCAACACCAGGTATCCATAATGAGCAGCTGCCATGAATTTGTACAGGGCAGGTCTACCCAAGATGGCGTTGAATGGTAAGTTGATCTGAGCGACGTCGAAGACCAACTTCTCGGTGCGATACTTCTCCCGGGTCCCGAAGGTAACGGGGAGAGTAATAGCTCCGAGTGGGGTAATGGCCCCCGGACCTACTCCGGAGAAAGGTCGAGAGGGCTGGAGGTCCGAAGGTCGGAGCTGAAGCTTAGTGAAAGCTTCGAAGCTGATGAGGTTAAGCCCCGAACCTCCGTCTACCATGACATGATGGAGCTGGATGTTGTTGATGGTGGGAGATACCATCAAGGGTAATTGGCCAGCTCCGACCATGCTTTGAGGACAGTCCGAAGCATCAAAAGTGATGGGCGTGTCCATCCACTTTCGATGTGGCTCAGGTCTAGCTGTAGGAGCTACAGCAGCCATATCCCGTCGCATAGTCTTGATGACACGACGAGAAGTGATGTCCCATGATCCACCAAAGATGGTGTTCATGGTTTTCCGACGCTCGTTGTCGGAGACGTCGGAGTCATCGTCGACGGAGGTGTAGACGGCTTTCAGGACCTTTTTGGGGTCCTGAAACCCTAACTCCTCTTCAGCCGGAGCTTCATCGACCTTTTGTTTTCCCTCCCTCTGTCGGAAGGGAGACCCTTCCCGGCGCTTGTGGTAGCGTTCGGTAAGGTTTTGGACCTCCCGGCAGTCTTCCAGCCTGTGGCTGCCCGTTTTGTGAATGGGGCACCACATTTTGGATTTGCCACCGTCTTCGGAAGACGGTCGAGGTCGCTTCTCGGGGCGTGGCCCCCGGCCACCAGGAGTTGCAGTGGCTGCAACGTTGGATGTGCCAGCCGACGGCTTCTTCTTGCCGTTGGTCTTCTTTTTCTTCTTGCCACTCCCGGAGGTAGCGGCTTCTTCTTTGGAGGATTTTTTATGATCCTCCAAGGCTGGTTTGGAGTGCATTTCACGGCCCTCCGCAGCTCTGGCACATTTGTCAGCCAAGCTGAAGAGCTCCGTGACGCTGGTGATCTCTTTGATCGCCAGCTTCTCCAACATCTTCTTGTCTCGCACACCCTGTCTGAATGCCACAATGACAGAAGTGCTTGAGATAGAAGGGATTGTGTTACGTACCTGAGAGAACCTCTGGATGAATGACCGCAAAGATTCTCCTCCTTTTTGCACGACCGCAAAAAGGTCCAGTTCAGTGCCCGGTCGGGTGTATGAACTCCCGAAGTTGGCAGTGAACTGACGGCACAGCTCCTCCCAACTGTCAATAGAGTTGGGTGGAAGGCTCATAAACCAGGACCTGGCGGTCCCAGTTAAGGCCACTGGAAAGTAGTTGGCCATTACGGCCTCGTTTCCTCCAGCTGCTAAGATTGCAGTGGAGTATATCTGCAGAAATTCCACGGGGTTGACAGTCCCGTCGAATTTTTCCGGCAAATGTGGCCGGAACTTCTGTGGCCATCTAACCATGCGTAGGTGCATGGCTAGGGCGGAACAGCCTCCTCCTACTCCTTCCAGAGTAGAAAGGTCTTGAGCATCCCGTCTTTCTCGAGCTCGCTCGATATGGACACGGCCATCCTGTTGGCGGTATCGGCGATCAAGCTCCGCCCGGAGGTCATGTGTCGAAAGCCGAGATGCAGTATGGGTGCGTCGTGCCCCAGAGGGCAACGACGTCACTTGCTGTGACGCAGCTCGTCTTCGGTTGTTGGAGACATGCGGACCAAGTCTTCCAGACAACGTCCGTCGCTGCGACGGGGCCCGCCCTGAAAGAGGTGGACCCTGGTTGTTGAGGCGTTCGGCCGCTGCTGCGACCAAATGCTCAACATCAGCCCTCCATTTCTCCATGGCACCTTGAGATGCATCCGGAGGTGGTGGTCGCTGAAGAAGAGCACGCACTGCATGGAGCGCGTGTTCTGGGTTGTCACGACTTGCCGGCGCAGTATGTGACGCCGGCGCACCATCATGTTGTCCGGCATGTCTTGCCGGAGAAGATGGTGGTGGTGGGAGTGTGACTCCTGCTGGTGCTGAGGC
The DNA here is from genome assembly GCA_036927565.1 of Tuctoria greenei. Taxonomy (NCBI): domain Eukaryota; kingdom Viridiplantae; phylum Streptophyta; class Magnoliopsida; order Poales; family Poaceae; genus Tuctoria; species Tuctoria greenei. The sequence continues at coordinate 166,093,109 of JAYESD010000004.1, forward strand.
TCCTGCTGGTGGCTGCATGTTGGAGGGATTGCCTCCAACAGCCTGAGCAGCAGGTTGCCCGTTGGATGATCCAGCCGCAGAATTCACCATTCTTGAAGATCTCAGGCGCCCCTACCTGGCGCGCCAACTGTCGACTGTTGGAGTCGGCAGATCCCCTGACACTACTAAAGTGTTGAAGGAGTTTGTAGTTCGGTTTGGGCGCGCGGAGACTCAAGAAGGTGAATCACGATTGGACACGAGAGACACAGTGGTTTACGTGGTTCGGGCCGCCTGAGCGTAATACCCTACTCCACGGGTGTGTGTTTGTTGTATTAACTTGTGAGCTTGAGAGTGTTCCAGAGTCCACTCCCCTCGTGTATCGTCGGTTTGTCCTTTTATAGTACAAGGACAAACCGTTACAAGTCAGCCTGGCCCGACATGTGGCCCTGGCGGTTACTAGTATTGATACACGAGATTAATTGTTGTTAATAACCCTGTAACGGCTCCGATAGTGCCGTTACAGGTGTTAAGATCATCCGATTAAGTGTCATTAACGTGGAATTAATGACAATTAATCGGGTCTTGAAGTCCGCGGCTGTCCTTTGAAGATCCGGAGCCGTTACAATGTCTCCCGGAGGTTTGAAGCGGCCAGCTCCGACGTATGGACACGTGGCAGCTCCGGAGCTTGCTTGTGGGAAGCGGGAAGCTCCGGGGTGGCCTGGCACGTGTCAGGTCCGGAGCTTCTCTCGGTCAGGGGTTAAGTCCGGAGGTGCCGTTTCAGTACCTAGCCCGGAGCTTCACCCTTGCGGGTAGTAGCTCCGGTCTGACAGTACACGTGGAAACCTAGGGGTTAACCATGTTGGAGAAGCAGGTCCGGTTATGTCTGACAAGTGGGCCTCCGAGGGTCTTCAATTTGAGTAGACGTCCTTCCCTTGAGATCTTTGTAACCTCAGGGGGTGTATGGTTTTTAGGGTACCGACAGTATCCATAGAAGTGATGTCCTCATCATCCTCCCCTTCTTGAATTGGAGTCGTCCTCGACTCAAGTTCATCTTGTCTCATGTGTGGGTCGATATGTGCAACGCCATTAAATCTTCTTTTATGTATGAAAGGAGGAGGCCAAGGTGGTGAACGATATAGTAAATCATCTTCATGTTCTCCATCAAATAAGCGAGCACATTCACTTGAGCCAGGATCCCAAATAAATAAACATTGTGCCTTATTTATTTGTGCAATGATAATGTACATGATCTCATCATTCTCCCCTTCTTTATGACAAGCCGTCCTCGGCTTGCTCGTATGTCCAGCAAAGAGGCTTGCTTTGGGGGTAGAATTAGCGTTGTCCATATTACACAACCGCGGCAAACAATGCTCCTCAATTAAATATTGTCCATGCTGCAAGAAAAAAAATACTAGAAAAACTTGACAAAGAATTATTAGTGTTAGTGCATCCATTCATTTCACTATGTTGTTGCAGCACAAAATGGGATTTCTCATTTGAGCATATGTAAACTTTATGCACCATAAATCCACCACTTTCTTCATGGTTGCCTATAGCTTGAAAAATATTTCTACTTAACAAAGGCAATTCAGATTGGGAAAATATTCTCCTCTCATCTAGATCACAAAGAGTGTCAAATTCAATATAGCCCAAAGTATTTAGAGAAGACAACAATTTCAGCTCATCATTTTCAGCGGTAGCGGTGATCAAATTATGAATTTCAGCACAAGTAGGTGAATCCAAAACACAATCATCTAGTACATTAACTTGTTTTCGCATAGGTATAATATAATTATCAGCACACAACTCTTTCTTATCGCAATGATCAGCAGGAAAATCAACATGTGACAATGGTGTACAAAAAATGATTCTAATAGTTGCTCCTCAAAAATAGCATGATTGGTGGAAAAATTCAGAACATCCAAAAACTTCTCACCTTCTGTATTTGTAAAATGTTTTGCCTTACCATTTTTAGCAGTGATTTCAAGTGCATTGCAAGTTGATCCATCTAAAATTTCACAAGTGTTGTCGAAAGCCTCGTTCTCTTTTGCATCATCTACATTTTTTTTCTATATTGTCCTGCAAAATGTTAGACACAAAAGGAGGTACAACAAGAAATTTCTCCTCAAATTGATGCACTTCATCTTTGCAATTAGATACATTCATAAAAGTTTCTCGCATACAAATTTTCATATCCTTCCATGTTCGAGGTTTTTCTAAATCATTTAAATTGTTCCACCAAGTTAATGCACAATCTACTAATGCACTTGCAACATTTCAAATCTTTCTCCTCTCACACATATGACATTGTCAAAAAGTTTATCCAACTCTATGTCCCAAGCAATATATTCATCGTAACCAAAACCATCGTAAGAAGGAAGAGATGGGAGAAGATGTAATTACTTTATGTGGAAGGAGTTGTAAAGATGGTCTGAATGTCATGTGAAACGTTAGTTAATGTTTGATTCTTAGTGGCTACTCCATCGCCGTCTTCATCATGTCAATCATCTCAGCATATAATGTATGATTCTTGCTTTGACCTGACATTGTTAGTAGCAAACAAAAGCCAACAAAAAATATATGTTATCCCTATCAACTAAAAAAGATAATGGCAAAGTGGAAGTGGAATCACACACTCTCAAGCGTCTTAACACGCTCTTACAATTGTTCTTACAGACACTGCAGGTGGCAAACTATTGACGGTATGAAGAAACCAATGAAGTGTGGGATGATTGCAAAGGTGTATCGATTTTGCTCATGAGTAAAGTGTAGCTTGGATGACACTTTATATGTAGCAAGGAATAGCAACAATGCAATCATATAGTAAAGTTGAATAAGTGTCCAAAGTACTTGTCAAAGTTGTTGGCCTAAATATGTTCCTAGTAGTTCAAGCTAGCAAGTCATGAGACGAAACTAGATGACACGAAGAATGCAAGCACATCTATTTTTTTTGTTGTTTTATCCTCTTTCTTTTGTGCGGCTTTTGTTTCTTGTTTTGCACTTTCCTTTTTTTTCTTTTTTTTTTCAGAATGTGTTGCAAAAGAAGAACACAATGAAAAGCAATCAAAGATATCTCGTGGGTCTGTCACAGATTTTCTGATCAATCGTCCAAGGACAAATAGGCATACTTAGAGGCTCCAAATAGAAAAAATTACAACAGAAAGATTGTAGATATCTCTCTCCTATTTAATTTCAATATATGGAAGAAATATTTTGGAAAAGAACAATAGGGGATATTGCCCCCGAAACACAAACTGTTCAGAAATTCAAGCTCAAGAACAGATTCAGATCTAATGCACTTTTGACCTCGATAACTCCATTTCCTGAAAAACCTATGAATACAAAAGTTGTAGAGAACTTCTTAAGATTTCCAGAAAGTACAAGAACTCCAACTTCCACGTTCGTATGTGTGAGATATGATCAAAATACCAAACTGGACAAAGATGAATCTAATCTAGACGTGATGACGCGATTCAAAAAGATGAATTGACACAATGCAAAACTCAAAATAATACAAAAAACACTTTATAAAACAGAAATATGACTCAACAACGGACACAAAATTAAAAAAACCAAACTGAAAACGAAAGTTGCAAAGGCTCAATGGTGCTTTGGACAAAGTAATGAACAGATCTACTAAACTGCAAGTTTTTTGTGGCTTTTATGTGGACTCAAGGTATGAAAAACAAAATTAATGTAATGGATAGATGAATTACCTAACGGGCAACCTCGAAATATGATACCAATTGATAAGTAGATTTAGTCCCAATCTTCCGAAAGGTAATGGATAAGTCGATTGATGGAGATCTCAACGTTGATGATCCGAGGCTCTCGAGTAGAACAAGAAAAAACCTTGCAATCACTACACCACCGCTCTGTTGGTTATCAAACGTGCTGCACACGCTTGACCTCGCCAAGAACGCTAATCCCTGCAAGTGCAACCGAGAACACAAGCAAGAACATAGAAGAAGCAATCTGAAATTGCTGAATTGGGGTTTTACAAACCGATAAACGGCGATATTATTGATCTAAGCAAAACCCAATTGTTCATGGTGGCTACTATGGAGTATATATAGGTGGGAGGACGTCCAAGGGGGTGTTGGAGTCGTGACCTAACCCTAAGACACGAAAACAAGAGATGTAGACTTTATACAAGGCCCAATGGCCCAATACGATGGAGCAACACCCTGACATATTCTGAACTCGATTTTGTTTCGACGATTCCTGTCGACTCCGAAGGAATTTTTACATGGGAACAGCGGAATTATAAAGGATATCCTCTCCCCTTTCCGTGCATATGCAGAACATGCAAAACAGAGATCTTATGCATTCTGAACGTCCGTTTTAGTGCGAACTGCTCCTGGACTCCGAGTTGGATACGATTTTAAGTTGGGCTCGGTTTCCATCTTCCTTGACGAATTCTCTGGCCCTTCACGTCCCTAAGACTTCCTCCAAGTACTCCTTGAACCTTTCCATGGATCCTAATCATAATTAAATCACTAGGTAGCAATCTATGCTCAAAAACATATAATAAAACATATAAGAACGAGCTCACCTTTGAAATTAATTGTTGCGTGTGAACTCTATTGATTGCATCTTGTTTGTTCAATGGAGTGTTGTTTGTATCCATGGAAGTGATGTCCTCATCATCCACCCTCTCCTCCTTATCCATATTTTCTAGTGCAAAAATCTCCAGTCAATACTCCCACACTGTGGTCGAATTATCATTGATACTCATTTGAATTTGACAAAGTTTATGGCACATCCAAATCTGAACTTTTCATTAGTGAATAGTTCAAAAATTCAAATTTGAATTTGAATTCATATTTTAAAATTTTGTCTTACTTTCCCTCCCTATTTTTCCAAAACCAGCAAGAACATCTAATGAATTACATTAATAATTTTCTGGGCTAAAATCTTACATTTGTTGAGTTAGACTTGAAGTTGAATTAAATATGAAATTTTTAACTACAGTCATTTGAATTCTATTGAGTAACCCGTACACAAAAATCCTATTTTCTTTTCTCCTTTATTTAATTTCCCAAACTGAATTGCATAGTTTTATTTTTGGGTTTTTACACAGTGTTGCAAACAAAACATTTTAAAACAAAACCAAAATGTTCAGGGACACTTGTCTTGCTCTTGTGGCTGGTTTGGATGAATAGCTTCGAAGTTCTGTTGGTGAAGGACCTCGTAAGCAACTTCTAGAGCCTTACCTTCTATTCCGCGCGACAACCATACAAAACAAACATCACAATCAGTAAATGCTCATATATTACTCAATATATCATGACATGCATGATTGATGCAATTATGTGGTGATGCATGTTATTAGGCTGATATTATTGCTTACTATCTAGTTACAATTAAGTCTTACAAGTCAGAACAAGTTTTAAGTCATTTTGGACAATGTTAAAGAAGTTCCAGGAATTTCTAGAACTGGGGGACTGGACTAGTCCGCACCATGGGCCGAACATGTCCGCTCTGGATCAGAAACTTGAACGGACTCATCCGCGTTGTACTGAACAAGCCCGCTGGTTTTGGCGATTTTCAACTAGGGCATAGTTTGAGTTAATTATGGAACCAAAATTGACGTAGGAAGGCTGGATCTAAGATATTTACCGTGAATCCCAGGGTTCAAAGGTCGAGGATTCGCTAAAACTCAAGAACTTGACGTCCAGATTTGATGAAGACAGAGAATTGACGAGGGAGAAAGTTGACATTGAAGAATCGATGAAGAAGATTGCAGCAGCAACAATGATCTCGCTAGATTCCTTGCTCTCTACATCTTCCTTCCGTTCTCTTCCTTCTTCTCCCTTCAAGAGCGGTGGCTAAGGAGAGAGCAGACACTGAGATTTGTCTAATGTGGCAAAGGAGTAAAGGGTGAGTGGTGTGGGGTGTTTATATATAAGGAGAGGTGGTAGGGTTAGGGTATAATCCATATATAATGCGGTGAAAACAAGTAGAGGCCGTGGTAGAGTCCCTCTTGGGCTCCTTAGGGTTGGGGCACAACATTCTTGGGCCCAAATAGGTCAATTACCCAATAACTTAGCGTGGAGGAAAAATAGAATCTGAGTCGAAACCCTCAAAACCAGACTAGTCCGTAGCAGGGCCGAAAAAGTCCGATCGAGTACAGAGAGTTCAACGGAGAAATCTGGTGCAATAACAGACAAGTCCGTTCAAGATTAGAGAGTCAAACGGACAAGTCCGTGATTGTCTAGTTTCAAAACTAGACCAAGTTTTTGGGAGTTTTCAACACAAATCATATGACTAGTCCGTACAAGCAACGGTCAAGTCCGGACGAGGACTGAAACAAAACCGGATTAGTCCGCAAGATTTATCGAACAAGTCCGAAAGAAATTCTTCTAGTTCTCCCCAAGGTGAAGAGCTTGGGCAAATGAAACTCTTCTATAGCTGCTCTCGAATTTGCTTCGTGAGCTCCGCTAACTTCTTAGGAGGCATCCTATATGGACTGATAGCTATAGGTGCAATTCCAGATATTAATTAAATAACTAACTCGATGTCACGATCAGATGGCAAACCTGGCAACTCATCTGGAAACACATCTGAAAATGCACAAACCACTAGAATCTCCTCTATTGCTGCACCGTCCATTTGATTCAGCTCCACCTGCTTTGGTGTGTGTTGAGATGCTTCAAATTCTATGTTGATCCCTTCCTCATTTGTCAACTTCAATGTCTTTGTGGCACATTGAATTATCCCATTGTGCTTCCTTAACCAGTCTATACCAAGTATTATGTCCAATCCTTTTGATTCTAAAACAATGTAATTGGCGAAGAAGTCTACCCCCTTATTTTAAGGCTTACTTTTGGACATACTATATTCGTCCTCATCTCCCCTCTAGGAGATTTAAACAACAAGGTATACTTCATATGAGATATGGGCAAACTATACTTGGCAACATACTTTGATGCAATGAATGAACGCGATGCTCTAGAATCAAATAACATTATTGTCGGGTTGGTGTTTGGGAGAACATACCAATTACCACGTCATCCGCTTGTTGGGACTCCTCCATAGGGACATGGTTCACCTTGCCATGAACAAAATTCTGGGGACCACGGTTGCGTTGTGGTGCTCCTCTGTTTGGTCTTGGGTTCTGCCTCGGAGCATTGTTCACTTGACCAAAGACTGACTTAGGACATTGAGTTGCAAAGTGTCCCACCTCACCACAAGTATAACACGTCCTTCCTGCAACAGAATAGTTAGGACAAGCTTGGTTTTGAGCATTAGCAGGGAAATTGGCGCTGGGCGCGTGTGGCATTGGAGGGCGAGGTGCTTGCATAGCGGGGCATTGCTGCACGGGCTAAGCTGGGCACAGTGGAATAGCATCGCGATATGCAGGAGGACAAGGGTTGTAATATGGTGCATTTGGTGGTGCAAAGTGGGGGGAACATTGCTTCCTTGTGGGTGCCGTTGATATGGCATCTTCCTCTTATTTTCTTGCTGCATCTCACGAACTTTGTTCTCAATCACTATAGCCTCATCCACAAACTTCTGGAAATTTACATAGTAACAATTGAGCAAATGGACTTGAATCTCATTGTTTAGGCCACTCATGAACAAATATTGCTTGCTGCTGTCCCGGTTAACATCCTCTGGAGCGTACCTCGAGAGTTGAGTGAATTTATGTAAGTACTCACTCACACTTGACTTCCCTTGCGTTAGGTTCTCAAATTCCTGCCTATTCAAGATCATAACACCTTCAAGAACAAAATGAGAATGAAAGCTCTCCTTGAATTCAGCCTAGGTGATCCTCTCCTGATTTTCATGGGCATTGCAAAGGGACTCTCACCAATCCGCAGCTGCTCCAACTAGTTGATGAGAGGCAAAAGGAACCCTTTCCCGATCATTGCATTGGACAATAGCAAACTTCTTCTCCATGGATTTCAGCCAATCGTCGGCTTCTATAGGATTATTGGCATAAGCAAAAGAAGGTGGCCAAGTCCTCATAAACTCTCCCAATCTGTTATGAGGTGGTGGCGGTAGCATGTGGAGCTGGATCTGGTTAATGGCTTGCAGCTGTCTCAAAGTTTGCATCACGGTCTACATGAGCTAATTCTGTATAGTCATCAACCACTCAAGGTTGCTAGCCTTAGGTCCAAGTCCATTGTTGTTGTTCTCAGGTGCCACATTGTGCTCCTCCTCCTCATTGGCATTACTTTGGTTACGGATTCTTGGCATCTAAAGAAAGAGCAAGAGAAGGAAGAATTTTAGAAATGTCCCCAACTATATGCATCAGGGGATATAAAACGAAGCAACTACCTATATAAGCCTATATGGATTTGGCAAATGTCGAAGCATCTCATGGTCCCCTACTAATCACACAAGCAATCATTACATAGCAATCAGAACACCAAACAAACCTCAACTATTCCTAAGTGCTCCTATGTGCTCTAAAGTGTCCATTCTATCTAGGCTGCGTCTTACGGTCAACCTGGCTCCGATACCAATTCGTGACACTCGGTTCTGAAAATGAACCAAGTGCGACACATATGTGTGCCCAAGACATTGATCACACATACACGACAAAATCACAAACAATATACAGAAAATTACCGCAGCACAAACTGGAAATAAGTACTTCTATTACAATATTCAAATAGTTCTTGAATTACAAACTCTAATGATCACTACTAATATACTGCAACGGAAATAATCTAAACTAAGCAAACTAAGCAAATGGGATAGCGCAGCTCCAAGCACATCCACAGGCAGTCGACGGCAGCACACAACCTAGTACTTGGCATTATTCTTGTGGTACTCCCAAACATGACCTGAAACTGTTGGTGGGTGAATTGCAAGGGTGAGCACATGTCGTGCTCAACAAGTGTGGGAAAATAATGACATTTAGCTTAAACAAGGAGTGATAATAAATAGCTAATTGCAAAAAAGTACATTCAAAATATGTAGAAAACATCCTACAATATCTATGTGAATTAATCCCATCATATCCCAAATAATTACTAATTATAGACCAACACCATCATTCACCATCATATCAAACCCAACCATATTTATCCTTCCATATACCAGATTCTTACCATCATAGTCATTCATGTCCATTTATCACAACCCAAACCATAACCATAACCAAATCTCAAGTTCCCTCTAATCATGTAGGTCATCCAGGTGCTCATAATAGTTTTTAAGACTCTGCAGAGGTTGTGCCACTTTACCCACAAGTTCTTGATTTCATCACTCGTCGGTGACTAAATGAAACCTCCCTTATGCCAATTACACTTCCATAGGTTTATGGCCAAGAGATCACAAAGTAGCCTTTACAATGTGATTACCAGCAGCTCGAACCCACTGAGGTTTCACCAGTGGTGATGCCTCCAACTGAGCACATCCGGCCAAGGGCCCCCTCTTGTGCCGCTTGGATCCCAGGGTAGTCCCGCCACTATGGACAACACAATACGACTCCCATTCCGTGAGCTTTCCTAATGATCAGAACGATACTGGCAATACACTAATTAGTCAGCTAAGCCACACCCATACTTGGCCTTGTGGTGGCACTGTAGTCCTGGCTTATTCTCGCATGAACCGGTTTGTCGAAGTGTTGGACACGACACTTCCCCTGGACCTGCTAAGAAGCAGCCCGCAGAGGTTCTTTTATGGTTGGGGTACACAAAGATCAAGATCAAGATGATGACACCAGGGATTTATGTTGTTCGGGCCGCGTGAGGGTAACACCCTACTCCACGGGGTTGTGTTGTATTCTGTTATTCTGTTCGCTAGTATGCGGGCCAGCTTAGATGGGATCAGATCGAATGTCCCTTGAGTTCGTGCGGTACAACCCTTTTATAGTTCTAAGGACTGACCATTACAAAGCTTGCCTGGCCCGACATGTGGCCCTGGCGTATTTAATGGCCTAATACATTGTCTAAAGAGCATTATGCATGATTAATAGTGTGATAACGTGCCTTAATGGCTGCATTACCCTATTAACAGTGCTCCTAATCACGTGTCGTTAATACAACATTAACGACACGCAATTACATATTGTAACTGCCGCTTTAATTATGCTTGATGGCTCATACTGAAGAAGATCTGCGAGTGTACGTGTCGGTGAAGGTTCGGAAGCTCCATACGTGGAAGCTCCAGAGCTTTCCCTTACGGGAGGTTAGGTCCGGGGCTACTATACACGTGTCGGCACCGGGGCTCCTCCTTGCTGGGGGTTAGCTACGGGACTGTTGTACACGTGTTGGCACCGGAGCTTTCCTTTCTTGGGAGATTAGTTCCGGTTTTCTTTTACACGTGCTGACCCAGGAGCTACCCATATGAGGGAGCGAGTTCGGTGCAATGTGACATGTGGGGCCCGAGGAGACCTTCAACTCTGGTATGTGGAACTCCCTTGTGCTCTTCGCGGTACTAAGGGGTACCTGGTACGCAGGTACCGACAGTGGCCCTCGGGCCCACCTCTAAGAGAAACCTTTTGGGTTAAGTTATTCGACCAAAGGTGGGGCCATTCTTGATTGTCGCGCTTCGATTTCAAGAGTCTTCTAACGTGCTGTTGGAGCGATGGTTCGAGTGTGAACCATTGATGCGTGGCTTGTTATGAATGCGGCAGATGAGATCTTTGAGTGAGGATCTCACGCAATTGAAGGTCGCCGGTTCCCAATACGAAAACCGTATCGGCTCTGCACACCCTGTCAAGGTGCCTCCATTGGGTTCCCCGCAGCTCATCATGTCAACGGTTCGCCTTGGGTAAGAACCTCGATCTCTTCGTCTGGGTGGCCCTAGGCCCACTCATCATTGACGGGGTAGATTTTTGAAAAGTGCCTTCGATCTCACTGCGGTTTCCGTCCAAGCATCGCAAAAGTCTTACTTATGAAGGAAAGTGCGCACGGTTTCATGACTCCTTACGCCTTTGATCAGTCTTGCGCTCAGAGCCTCCCAAACTGCGTCTAGCTTTCCTTCCTTTGCTTTGATTTGCCACGATGGAGTTGGGTCTCCCCAAGAGCCGCCTCAAGAGCGATGATGATCTGAAGAAGGTCCGGACCTACATGGGGTGGTCCAGCGATACCTTCAACCATTTGGTCCGCACCGGCAAGCTCCCGTTCAACAAGGAGCACAATGGTGATCTAGTGTACTTCATAGCGTACACCATGGTGGGATTCATTCCACCTTTCTCTTCTTTTCTTTTGATGCTGCTAGACTTTTATGGTCTGCAGTTGTATCACTTTGGCCCCCATTCTCTTCTTCTCGTGGTGACATTCGTCCACTTTTGCGAGATGTGGGTGGGTATTCCCCCCTACGTCGAGCTTTTCCGGACCTTCTTCACCATCCACACCACCGATAAGGGGTCTGAGCTTCTTGGCTTCTACTATTTTGTGAAGCGCAAGAACTGCCCCTTCAAATACTTGAGGTCTTTCCTTCTGGCAAATGGGATGATTGGAAGAAGGATTGGATCATCATTGTAGCAGAGGAGCATCAGAAGTTGAAGCTTCCCGAAGGTCTCCCCAATGTTGACACCGACGTCTGGAGTGTAGTTCTGGCGCTGTCAGATGCATTCAACCCCATATTGACTAGGATCCACGAACGCGTGGAGGGTGGAGTGACTCCCCAGATGGTTTTCTGCAAATTCCTGGTCAATAGATGGGCTCCGCTGATGAAGAGGGAGAAGCTTGTGTGGGCCCTCAACAGCGTGATGGATGACGACTAGATTGAAACCGGTCTGAAATCCAGCTTGGATAACGAATATTTGGAGTTTCATCTCATGAAATTCCAGCATGGTATAAATCTCAACGGTGACGACTTAGTTCCGCCGACAGCTTTCCTCCCCGTAAACATGGAGGCACAATTCAGTAGGGAGCTCCGGAGGAGTACGCTGGTGCTTGTCGACCTTGGTGAGGTAGAAAGGCGTCTGACCACCAGGTTGGTGATCCGCGGAGCTTCCCAGGGAGGCTCTGCCTCCGTCCCGAGCCGAAAGACTGAAGACATCGGCAAGGGCAAGGGTAAAGATCCAGCTGAGCCCTCCAGCCGGAAGAGGAAGTTGAAGCACGCTGACAGGAGGGCTGTCAGACCTGCTCCTTCTACGACAGCTCCTTCTTCCCAGCGGGGGAGGTCTTTTGCGGCTGCACCTTCTCCGACACAGGCATCTACAAGAGGCGCTAGCTCCGGGTAGTCAACCCCGGACTTAGTGACGGCTAAAAGCTTCGAGTCTAGGAGTTCTTCCCTGCAAAGAGAAGCTTCGGCTGAGAGGACTCCGGCTGCTGCAATCGGCCCTCAACTGAGGTCCAAAGTCATTGCTTCACCAGACTTGGTGGGCTCTGGCTCCGAGCCTCAAAAGAAGAGGTTCCGAGGCGACTGGGGTGGTAGCATGCCTAGGTAAGCATTGGTTGCTCACCCTAAAATGCTAGTTGTGTCTTTGACGTGTCTTTAATCTTCTCTTCCCTTTATTTCTAGGGTGTCGAAGAATGGGCCGGGAACTTCAGCGCCTGCCGCAGCGGTCGGGGCTGCACCTACCGAAGCTCCGGCTTCAAGCGCTTAGCCTCCTCGTCAAGTGGAGGCGGAAGTTGCGATAGCTCCGGCGCCAGCTGTCGTGAGCTTGGACTCGAAGTCCTCGCCCGAAGCTCCTGTGGTAGCGCCGGACCACAGGAGAGAAGTTGAAGATGTACCCCTGGTGATGGTGACAGAGGCTAATGCTCCAGCACCGGCGATGCCAGAAGTTCCAGCCTTTGAGCCGAAAGTTGTCGAAGCCCTGGCTGTTGAGCCAGACGTAGTTGAAGCCCCGGCTATTGAGCCGTAAATGGTTGAAGGGCCAGCGGCTAAGCCGGAAATAGTTGCAGGTCTGGCCCTTGGGCCGGATGATGTTGAAGATCTGGTAGCTGGGCCAGAAATGGTTGGAGCTCCGGTCCCTGTACTAGAAGCAAGTGACATGTTGGCGTCTAGGCCAGCTACGGTAGGGGCGCCGGATGAAGCCTTGGCTGCTGCTCTGGAGGTAGTTGTCCTGGAGGTGCCTGGGACAGAGCTGAAGCAGCTTGATGAATTGGCGACAGGTCCTCTGCCTTCGGAGCCGGCGACTGAAGACCCTGAAGCAGTGCCTTGAACTGCTCCGAAGGTGGAAGTTCCCCCATTGGATTCTTCTACTGCCACTGAAGGGCTCCCGGAGAGCGGTCCCAGTGCCGCAGAAGTTCAATAGTCCTCTCTTGTAGAGTGGGACCCTATTTTTGTGATGGAAAACCCTCTAGAGCTTGCAGAAATGGTCCCAGCAGGTCCGAAACCTATCCCTCTAGCGTTGTCCATAGACAACGCGTGCTCAAGTCTCCGACAGGTCCAACTTTCCTTCAATCATGAGAGACAAGCCTTGGAGGAGGAGCGCCACACCTTGAGGCGTTGGCGCAATAGACTCCATTTTGAGATGAGGCTTGCCCAAATGAGGCTGGCTGACCAGAAGGAGTGGATTAAGAGGAAAAAGGTCTGGTTAGAATACTAGGACAAGCTGATGGAGGAGAAGGAAGCCGCCATCCGGGCGCTCGACGCTAACTCCAGGGAGATCCTGGAGCAAGCCAGGGAGAGGCGTGATGCTGTTGACGAGCGTCACGAAAAACTTACTGAATTGAATGAGGTTCTCCTAAAGCATCGGGCGGACTTGGGGGCGAGGAGGAGAAGCTCCTTGAGCAGCAAGAGGATGTCATGAAGAGGGAGGCGGAGGTCACCCAAAAATTGACTATTCAAAGTGAATGGGCACCGACTCAAATTATTTCTCGATTCCCAAAAGGATATAGAAAAAGAATTTGACGTGGTAAATATAATCGATTTCCATGCCATTTATTTCAATTCTGTTTAAATCCTCCACGTCCAACTAATGGGCCCATCCAATTCTTCTTCTAGAAGGCCCATTTAATCGACCCGAGAAAATGTGGCCCGAACAGAGCCAGAAGGGGTTCGGTCGAACCCTAGGGTCGGCCGACTCTCCCTTCGCGCCGTTCGCGTTCTGTTTTCTCGTGTTGATCCTCCTCGTTATCCTCCACAAAATCCTTAGTGAAATGCGCCGTTTCTCGCCTATTTATAGGATGGAAATAGAGAGGAAAGTTATACCACATTGAATCATCATCTTGCTCCCTTCCTCGTCATGGCCGACAATAAGATTGTGCCTCATGCCTCCTCCAGCTCAACCTTCAACCTGAGCGGAGACATTAAGACGGCCAACGAAAAAACTTCCCTCGCCATGTAGTTCATCATGGCGATCGATGTCAAGCCCCTTGCCATGATCCCACCTGCGATGAGTCCGCACGGGCGCAGCCCTACACCGCGTAGCGTTGTCCGGTCGCTCTCCCCTCGGAGAACGCCGACGAAGTCGACGACGCCAGGCCGTTCGAATTTGGCTGGGCTAAGCCCAGTCAAGACACGTCTATTCCACGGAAAAGACGAGTCTCTCCCATCATTGCAGCCCGGCGAGGAGTTCATGTATACTTTGAAGACTAAGACAGGCGATGTAGTGAGCCACCACTACAAGACGCCCACATGTACCTCGCCGGAACGCATGGGAGATCGCTTTCTTATCCACGGGGTGCGCAAACCCGATAGAGGCTACGCTAAGGGCCTATTCAAGCGCATGGATAATCTGGCGATAGAGGAGTCGACGGGCTCGTCGCCCTCCAAGATTAGGCGACAAATCCCACCACCTGCCATCAACGGGCCACCCGGCCAGTTCGAATGCAGTGATGAGGACTCTCCTCGTGCCCCTAAAGTGGCACAACTGACCAAGGAACTCGCTTCTCTTCGCTTGGAGAACAAGAAGCTGATGGACTTGGTGGCTAAAGGGCACATCGAGAGGGCGGAACTTAAGGACAATATCATGGCCCTCAAGGAGGAGATTGATGGTGTTCGCCGTGGCATGAGCGCCAAACTGCAGCGCTTGTGTAGTGCCATCGGGGAGCCCGACATCTACAACGCACCATAGTTTAGATGTCCCGACAACATAGGATGCTTACTACTTAGGATTTTATTCTTTTACAAACATTTGTTTTCTAAAGGCTAGGCTAAATAATGTAAGCGTCCCCATATTTTTATTTGAATATAGTGAACTTACCAGTTCATCGAACACCGGTAAAGTTCCCTCTTTAGTTTATTTTGTTGAATAAAGAATTCAGGAAACAATTGTGGGGGAAACATGTCCCCAAGTCACGAAATCCCGACGTGAAAAATTAACGTTGCATATCAAAACACGCCGCGACTGAATGAGCAAAATGACCCGACGAAACAGAGCCAAAGAAGAGCCAACAAGAGGTCGGCCAAACCCCCTGGTCGGCTGACCTGTTTTCTGCTCCATACGACTCCGTTTCGCTCCAGAAAATCGGTTTGGATATCCTATCCCCACTTTTATGTGCTACCCTGTTGTTTGAGTTGATTTCACATTTTTCATTGCATATCTAAAATGAATCAACTCAACAATTTGAAATAAAATTTGGTAGTCAAGGATTTGCTTAAGCTGAAAATTTGAATACTTCATATTTCAATTCATTACCTTGTTTATGATTCCCATTATTCAATAGGAAAAACACATCATCTAGGTATTTGACTAGTGTGATATGGTAAATGTGTTCTTTAGACATCATCATTTTGCTTGAAATTAATTTTGACATTTGTAACTATTTGAAGTCTTGAACTTTGCCTAAATCCCTCATTGCACTACAAGAAACGGGCAATTGGCCGTCAGTTCCCAGAAAGGCCGTCGGGGCCGTCGCATTTAATAAACTAAGAGCGTCGGTGCTTTGAAACCGACGGATATAAAGTTATGGTCGACGGTGGGCCGACGCCTTTAATTTAATACGTCGGCCGGTGTACAGGAATGGACGTACATAACTTTATAAACGTTGGTCGCCCAACAGATATATTAATTCCGTTGGTGCCTCCGAGGCAACTGATGGTCTTAAAGAGGGCCCGACTGCAGGTCGAGATGGTTCCGCCGCTGAACGTTATGACCGTCGGGTTCCAAGATGGAACCGACGTTTGTAGAGTATAGGCGTCGGTAGGACCGCCGACAGTCATAAATGGGCCTAGCTCGGTAAAACCTATGTCCCCGCGCGCTCATCACTCGCCCGGGCACTCGAGACTCCGGCCGCCTTTCTGCACTCGACTCCGCCGTGCCGCCGCCGCTCGCCCGGCCGCCTTCCGGCGCCGCCCGCTCGCCCGCCCTCCGGCACCGCATGTGCAGAGAGGGCCGTGCGCTACTCCGCCCGCTTGCCCACGACCTCCACCACCCTCCAGCGCCGCCCACCCGCCGCCGCTCTCCGGCCCGCCGCCCTCCTGGCTTTCCCCTCCGTCCAAGCACCATCGGTTAAGGTATATTTCTAGCTGCCCTACTTTTCAATCTATTAATCTAATTTTTAGATGATGCCGTTATGAATGTTTAATTAGTTTAAAATTCTATTGTATGAATGTTTCTATGCTTGAAATGTATGCTTGAAATGTTTACTTAGCGATTTAAATGATGTCGTTATGAATAATTAATTAGTTTAATTTCTATTGTATGAATGTTTCTAGCATTTGTATCTATTAGTTAAAATGTATTCTTGAAATGTATTTTAACGTATAATTGTAGTTATTAATTGCAAATCGAAAAGTTGAGTTAAAATGAATTTGTAATGTATGTTTGTTGAAGAGTTTAATTAGCGATTTAGATGATGCCGTTATGTTAATTAGTTTATGTAGAGTGAGTCTCCATGTTCTCGTGTTGTCATCCATAAAAGAACGATACATCTTATATATATAGTTATATGGTTTGTGTGTATCATCTATTAGATTTTTTACATTTTTTACTTTCAAGGTATAAGCTAAAATGAGTGACGATCATAAAACGATGTATGATGGTTGGAGTTCAATTGGTGCGCACACTATGGAATGGTCTCGTATTGCGGATGTTTTCATCAACCAAGCCTTTGCTAGTGGTGCTCATGTTTTCATCAACCAAACCAAGCCGGAAGACATATACCACTCTATGAAGATTTTGAGTGATTTGGGTATGAACTATAAGAAGATTGACGCGTGCGATAATAATTGCATGTTGTTTTGGAAGGAACACATGAACGATACACATTGTATGCATTGCAATGCATCTAGATATGTCAAGGTTCTGAACGATGATGGAGAGGAAACAACTACAAAAGTACCGATTAAACAACTTCAGTACATGCCTGTGACAGCAAGGCTAAAACGGTTGTTCCTATCCCAAGAAACAGCGAACCAGATGAGGTGGCATTCTGAAGGGATACATGAGAGCGATGACAAGGATATTATGATGCATCCTTCTGATGGTGCGGCATGGCAAGCTTCAGACCGTTTTGATCTGGAGTTTGCAATAGATCCCAAAAATGTTCGTCTTGGATTGTCAACAGATGGTTTCACTCCTTTCAGCACCAGTAGCAGTCCATACTCTTGTTGGCCTTTATTTATCACGCCATACAGTCTTCCTCCCAACATGTCCATGAAAGAAGGATACATATTTCTCACGGCTGTCATTCCTGGCCCTAAACATCATGGGAAGAAAATCAATGTGTTTATGCAGCCGTTGATTGAAGAGATGAAAGAGCTATGGCATGGTGTAAAGGCATATGACAATCATCTGAAGTGTGAATTTAACTTACGTGCCGCATATTTATGGTCGATCCATGATTTGTTGGCATATGGCATTTGGGCTGGTTGGTGTGTTCACGAACAATTGTGTTGTCCCATATGTATGGCTGACACCGATGCTATCAGGTTAAAGTATGGAAAAAAGTCAGCTTTTTTGATTGTCATCGACGATTCCTTCCTTCAAACCATCCTTTTAGCAGTGATACACAATCATTTCGGAAAGGCAAAATGGTTACAAAAGGTCCGTCTCGTCGATTGACAAGTGAACAAAAAATGGCATGGCATGCATAGTTAAAAGAGTCCGCTGAAGGTGGTTTCGAAGGGTATGGTAGAGAACACAACTGGACTCATATTTCTTTTCTTCGGGAGATACCATATGCAAAAGCGTTGATTTTACCTCACAACATAGATTTGATGCACCAGGAGCGTAATGTGGCTGAAAGCATCATAAGCATGTGTTTTTATTTCACCGGTCAAACCAAAGATAATATGAATGCGTAGAAAGACTTAGCTGATCTTTGCGATCGTCCTGGGCTTGAGATTATAACTAATG